>JAGXJF010005889.1:0-600000 GCA_019208055.1 Stipa capillata
CACTGTGGCTGCGACGATGTTGTGACTCGGGAGGGGAAAGATCGGGACCCCTTCCCTTTCACGCATGCGAAGCTCGTTGTGGACCTGGCGCCCACGAGCCCTCATGTCGTCGTTTCGTTGTTGGTCGTCGCGCTGACGAGCGAGTCGAGTCTGCTGCTCGATCAACTGTTCCTCCTTAGCAAGGAGTCGGAGTCGGGTAGCTTCGAGCTCAGCCGGCGTTTGTTCCCCAATGGGAACCCGTGGCCTTCGCCGTCGTCTTGCGAGCCGGCGTGGGCCATGAAGACTTCCCGGGACGGGTGGTGGCTGCCAGAACTCTCGTTGTCATCCGAGTGATACTCGAGGATGGGAAGGAGAGACTCGATGGCGCCCACCAGTCGGGATCCGAGTGCGTACTCAGGTACAGCAAACGGACTTGGTTTCGGCGAAGCCTCCTCGCTGGAGAGAGGAGCCGAAGGCACGAGCTCAGGAAGAGGCTCGTGCTGAAGAGCTGATGAAGCCCCCGCCACTCGGGAAGCCGCCGAGTAGCAGAGGTGGAGCTAGCCGATCTTGTCGGCGATGAAGTTCAACTTTCCAAATTGGAGAAGCTGGCCAGGATCCGGGACGGCGCTCATGAGGGCGAACCTCACGATGCATCCCGGGACGAAGACGTTGTTGTTGACGAAAACCATCCCGACTCGTGCAGATGAATCTATGCGCACGGTCCCCTACCTGGCGCGCCAACTGTCGGAGTATTATTCCGGCAATACTAATTATGGGGCGGCGTGAGCACAGCAAATCAGGATGGTTGCACACGGGAGACAAGATTTAGACAGGTTCAGGCCCTCTCGGAGAGGTAATACCCTACGTCCTGTGTTTTGGTGGTTGGTATTGATGAATCCCGAGTGCCGCAAGCCCTAGAGAATCGATCTCGAGGGGGCTTGAGCTATGGAACAATGGAGACGATGCTGGATGTAAAGCGATGCCGATCGGAGGTCCCCTACCGAGCCTTATATAGCCGGCCGGGGTAGGGTTACAGAGTCCGGATCGGGTTAACAGATATGTTTCCTGTTTGGTTACAACTGATTCCGGGTAAGCCGGACAGGTATTAGTCCTTGTCTTGTACTCCACGTCGGTGAGGTGCCCCCGTGTTGTAGTCGGACTCCGAGTAGTCGGCCCGGCCCATCCCGTGGCCGGAGGGCCGGGTTCGTCCTCCATGACGGTACCCGGGTGGCATATCACCGTCAGGATGCATAGCACCTCGTGATCTATGTTGTCGCCAAGTGGGTATAGAATAGGAACTGATGAGATACAAACTATTTGTTCCTATTGAGGAACAGTACAACTAGTGAGATCCGTAGATACACATGTAGGAGTGCATAATTATTTTGTTGGCCATCGCCGCAGTTCCATCCCCCGATCTCCCCACGGTTCCGCACCGCCGCCTTGAACTGCTCCAGCTGCTGCTCGTCGTCGCCGTCGTCCGCGGAGGCGGCGGCCGCCGGTGCAAGCACTGCGAGGCACAGGGAAGTACTCATAGTATAGCCGGCGCGCGCGCGTCACTAGACCAGAGAAGAAGACATGTTTGGATAGGAGAGTGCGGGAGTGTGGATCTGAATCAGGGACCCCCCTCTTTATGCTGACTTATTTTCTAAGGTTTTGCTCTGGCGGATGCATGGCACCTTGTGATCTATGTTGTCACCAAGTGGGTATAGAATAGGAACTAATGAGATATAAACTATTTTGTTCCTGTTGAGGAACAGTACAACTAGTGAGATTCGTAGATACACATGTAGGAGTAGGGGTGAAATCGGAGCGGATACGAACGGATAGTGCTCAAACCATATCCTAAACCATATTTTTTCCGGATACGGAGTCGGAGCGGATAGTGTCCGGATACGAATACGGAATCGGAATCTATCGGTCATGAATACGGAGTAAATACGGAGCGAATACACTTCGGTAGCGGATATTTTCTCGGATGTCGCGACAATAATAAAAATCATATATAACACACACGTAACATAGACCAACTTGCCGGCGACCAACCATACATCCATGAATTTCATAATTATGCAAAGTTGAAAATAATATGTGATAAGAAAACGCACAACTATGTAGACAGAGTAAACAGACTCATCCACATAGATACAGTAGGTCATAACTCATTACATTGATAATTAAAGTGCATGGATAGTTCACCTAAACATAACAAATTAACATCATTACATAGGTATCTTGGTTTGCTTTGCTAGGTGAAGCCAGCTCGTGATATGTTGGGCTGAAAAAATGAATGACTAAGAGTTATCCAGATACTATCCTGAAACTATCCGAGATACTATCCTGGAACCATCTGAGGTAGGAACCATCTGAGATACTATCCTGAAACTATCCGAAATACTATCTGGGAACCATCCGAGATACTATCCAATCAAATTTCGGATAATTTCGGATACGGACGGATATTACTGAAACCATATCCATATCCATATCCAAAAATCACTATCGAATCCGTATCCGTATCTGAAAATTATCCAGAATTTCTATCCGAATATCGTCCGAAATAGTCCGGTCGGTCGGTCGGTGGGGAACTATCCGAACCATTTTTACTCTTATGGAGAAGTACATAATTATTTTGTTGGTCAATCAGAAACACATGAAGCTAAACATTGATGACAGCTCGGTCGTGGACGCCAAGTCCGCGCATGAGAAGCTTAGCTTAAAAGATGGGTGGATGAACGGCTGGATGGTTGAGATTGTGTCCTAAATGAGAAAAGCCATAGCCCACATCCCCTCTCAGGCTCTCAGCTGCTGCCCTAAAACCCCTTCTCCCCACGCGCGCGCGTGACACAGAGAAGCGGCGGCGCCGGCGGCGATGGCGAAGAAGCTAGGAAAGAAGGCCCGCAAGTTCGCTCACAAGCACCTCCAGGGCGGCGCCAAGCGCAGCCGCAAGCTCCGCTCCCAGTTCAACCGCCGCACTCGCAAAGGTCCCTTCCCGCCCGTCTCCCTCCTCCTCCGCCTCTGCTTGTTTGGGTTCAACTGCCCCCTGATTCGAGCCTCTCTTTGTTTCAGATGGGAAAGGTCGGGAAGACAGCAACCGCCTGGACGGCGACGGCGACGGCGACGAGGAGATGCGCCGGGCCGACTCTACCATGTATGTATATTGTTATCTTATCTGCTGCTGTTATGCTCTGCTAATTACATAACTTTGGCGGGCGGGCGGGCGCGCTAGGGTGGTAGAGGATTTTGCTGGTTGAGGGAGGGGGAGAGTAGGCCCCTGCCGTCGTGGTTGAGTAATTTTGCTTGCCCAGTTCATGCAATGCGAGCATTAGGGTAGATTGGTTTAGTAGTCTCTCCTCATTCAAATTGGATTGGATGTGATCTTTCACCCCTTCACAGCTACCGTATCTACCTTACGCTTGTTGTTTCATTCTAATTGCTGCCTGCTGGAATCATGTGCTGTTTGTGTTAGGATGTTTCCGATATGCAGTAGGACGTTTCTCTGTGGTTTGGGATAACAGCTATAGTGTTTAAGCGAGCTGTCTCTCTCCACTGTTAACCCCCTAGCAATGGTGAAAACTAGAATATAAGGAAAACCAGTTAACCGGAAGGTGAGTCTGCAATCAATTGCTAGGCTACCCTGATGCATCTAATTGCAGCCGCACTGGTGCCACGATACATATTGGATAGTACATCATTTTTTCTATGAAATTGATCTTTGCTGACTTATAGCCTCTTTGGCTAAACGTAGTTCGCAATTTTCATTTCCTTCCCCTTATTTACTGTACAACTTCATTATTCATGATAATACTGTTCAGCAATTCATTAATTTGTGAGTTCTTTGTTTTCTTTATTTAACTAAGCTCAATATGCTTTTCCTTTAGGAACACAAATGATGATGTTGCTACTTTGGCTTACTGTCTAGAGTTTCCAGAGGATGAGAATGAGTTAGATGGGGATCTATCTGACAGTGATGGCTATCTTTCAGAGGTATTTTTGGTTGTCCTCTACAGAGTCTCTTATTCATCTGTTGAGAGGCAAAATTCATTTAGGAATAGTCACACCTGCTTTAGTGTTTACAATCGTTTCAGATTTTAAGTAATGATTCTGTCTAGGTCAATCCCAAACATATAAAAATGTATTATCACCCACATTTAGTTCACAATCAGCCCACAACTCTTGAGCTTTCTTGTTGTGTTGCCATTCCCTGGACAGGGTCATAGGGCTTATTTCTAATTTTGTACTTTCTTCGATCAATCTACTTTGGGATTCTTTCTTTTTTGATATGGCAGTTCGACAAGTAGCTTATAAGTTCATGGATCTTTATATTTGGAGGGAGCAATTTGGTTGTTTGATATTCCTTGTCTTTTGTGATTTCTTCTAGACAAAACCTTTTGGAGAATGCACTTGGTTGGAAATATTTTCATAATTTGACTTAGGTGCTTAGATCAATTTCAAGCCAACTGAATAATATCCAAGAACGATCCGATAGTTTCTGTCGGCAAGAGATGGACAAATTAGTTTTAGGTGGTATGATATAGTGTAATTTCTCTGCATCTAACTTCTGTACAGCTGATAACTGTCCATTATTTCTTTTCAAAATCAAACATGTGGTTGTGTCTATTGTTTGTGACACTATTGCTTAGCCACCCTTATAAACTGCTGCTTGACGCTTGAAATGCAGGATCCTGAGTGTCCGTACTATTCTGACAGTGATGATGACGATGTTCTCAAAGGTTAGTGTATGTTGTTGTAATGCTTGTTGAATTTTGTGGTGTACTAGTTCTAAGCATCACAATATTTTGTGCAGATTGTATTGTACAAGATGGTCTTGACGGACAGAACATTGATATGAATTTAGCTATAAAAAAGCAAAAGAAAAAGTTGAAGAAGTTGCTGGATAAGGTGAAAGTTGCCTTAGATCTTGCCTTCTTAATTGCTAGATATGAAGTGCTTGGTTGCAGTTCTGTAGTTATGTGTGCAATTGCCTTTCTTACAGAAAATGGTATAGAACAGTAACTGTTTAATCTTGAACTAGTGTAGTGGCCCACACAATCTGCAGGGCTATACCAAAATAAGCCGTGTAGATATTTTCTTTCTCTAGAACTAATGTACAATATCATAATCTGGTTCCACCAAATAAGCAGTGTAGATCTTTTCTTTTTCTCTAAAACTAATCTACACTGTTATAATCTGGCCCCACCAAAATAAGCAGTGTAGATCTTTTCATTTTCTCTTGATTAATGGGAGAATTTCTATAATGTGGGAATTTTATATTCCTCAAAACGAATGTGGTACCTTGAATCTGACGTGTTGTTTATATAGATATATAGATCGCAAACTCCCCAAAATCAATTGGGCAGGATGATTGTTAGATTAGATCAGTTCTAATCCAAACTATTAGTTATATTTATGTGGCAATGAGAATTTGAAATATAGACGATTACGTAATTAAATTACTGTTAGCGATACTTCTATATGTCCATCTTGTCTAGGAGCCTATGATGGTTCTCCTTTATATTAGCTGTGTTCTTTGGAATTCTACAGCTGCAATGTACATTTTTAGGTGATTTCTATCAGGATTGTCAGTGTGTCATATTTGTAGGACCCTGAGTTTGTGAACTTCCTTGAGAAATGGCAATCGGATCTGGAGAGCTACGGAAGTAAAGAAGTAAGATTTGCTTATTTTTCCTGCTATATCTGCTACAATTCATGTACATCCTTTTCTATAATGTACTTCTCACGCCCAAACTCATAAAATAGTTTTTCCTCTGCTATGATTATGTTCCTATCTTCAATAGGATTCAGATGAAGAAGATGAGATGGATTCCGTGGACAATGGTGATTCTGGTGATAGAAATCCTCCTAATGATAAGATCCTTACAAGCAAGACAATAAGTGAATGGTGTCAATTAGTTTCAAAGGAACCTAAAGCACCTGTTCTGCGTAACCTATTAAACGCTTTTCGGGATGCATGTCGATTTGGTCTGCACTCCAATAGCCCTTCCATGCAGAGACTTCAAAGTACCAAAGTATTTTATCAGATAATAGCATTTGTGCTTTCTGAGGCGCACAATTTTTTCCGTGCTCTCTTAGAAGTTTCAGATGATGAGAAAGGGAAGATTATGAATCTGAGACATGCAAAGAAATGGCAACCTATCGAGCCGCTCATAAAGTCCTACGTGCGGAATTGTCTTGATCTGCTTAGACAACTTACTGATAACCAAATACTTGTGTTTGTCTTGACTCGGCTTAGAACATCTGCAATATTTTTTTCTGCATATCCCTCAACGTCAAGGAGGCTTCTCAAGGTATTGCTGTTTGTTGATGATGTTGCTTGTTGATATTGAATTTGGTTTGCATGTTATTTTGTTTTTTCCGAGGGAATTTATGTCTAAATGCTATTCCGGTCAATCACTGGCCTTTCTGAGATCCGCCCCGCGGAAAATGGCTACAACTTGCACCACTTATTTTTTTATCATGGAAGAATATGGACAAGAACAAAAAGGTGGTTGTTATTTGGGCTGGATCACTGTTATATGAAAATTGTGTTTCTATGGAATCCATCTGCCCTCCTTAGTGTTTTAAACAAGTCATATATTGCTGATAATGTAAGGAATGTTGTTTCAAAAACCTTGAAGTGGTAATATTGAGTTGTCTGTTTCACAATTTTTTGAATTATACTATGGTGTTTTAGTGTTGCCATTTTAGATCTACTACACATCCAACTGATCTTGAACTCTCGAAGCATTGTCAAGGGGCTGATATCTTACTTATTTAAAATTCATCTGGTCTTCAACCATTCTACTACTGCTTGGAGATAATTTTACAATTTTTTTGTCGTGTAGAATGCCGCCTTTGTATATTTGTGATACTACCTCATTGTAGATTGTATGTACTCTGCAGATCTTATTTCCCTTGTGGGCAAGTGGTGATCAGAACTTGTCTCTGTCCGCATTTCTTATGATTCGAGAAGTGGCTTCACTGTTACCTGACTGTCTGGATCTGTGCTTAACTAAAGCATATAATTCATACCTTGCCAGTTCCAAGCTTGTGGACAACAGAAATATAAAACATATTGATTTTTTTATGAACTGTCTGGTGGAACTTTATTCTCTGGATGTTCAGAAATCATGTGAAAGGGCAGTAACTTCTGTGGGACAACTGAGTGCTATTCTTAGACAGGCTTCTAAAACAAAGGAAAAGGTACGCATTAATGCTTATATTTGTAGTGTGTTTGCACTTTGTTTAGCTCCAGACCAGGGATATAGAGTTCCTATCATATCGGACAGACCTTTGGACATGTTTGGATGTGGGGGGCTGTTCTGGGTCCCCTACATCCAAACAAGGCCTTAAGGTGTATCTAGACACCAGTTTCGGTAAAAACCATTTCACTAAATAGCCTGGCCCTCATCCACCCCACCCAATGTTAAGACCTTAGGGAAGTTCGTTTTATTTATGGTCACATGTGCTAAAAGCATCTCTAAGAAGAGATCCTGGCATTATGTTGTAGTTGTTTCATTCCTTATTGCATAGTGATGGCGAATTCACAAACTGCACCATACTCGCTAATTTGTTCTTGCCACAACTTGACATGTTAATAGGATTTTCTTGGTATCGCTATATTTGGCCAAGATTTATCAGTTGCGATCATACAAGAAAAAACTCTTATTGATACACATACCTTTTTACACATCCAAAAGAAAACAGAATGGTTATCTTCATATGCACATGGTTGTGGTGGTTGTCTTTTATTTGTTCTTTTGGTATCACATGAATAGTTATTTGCTTCTCGTTTGTGGTTGCAGGAAGACCTCTGGAAGATAGATAACTGGCAATATATTAACTGTGTAAACCTATGGGTTAGGTTTATTTGTGTTAATTACAAGGATTGCGATCTCAAGCCATTATTTTCTTCAGTTGTTCAGATAATAAGAGGAGTGGCCCATTTATTGCCAGGCACACGGTACTTACCATTGAGACTGAAGCTTGCGCAGATGCTGAATGAGCTTTCCAATTGCAGTCAGATGTTCTTTCCAATTCCATCTTTGATATTTGCTTGCCTAGAATTTAGGGAGATCTCTCAGAAAGAGCAAGCACAAAAAACAAAGGTCCACTTTTCATCACTATTGAAGGTATGCCATTTTTACCTGGCATAGATTGCACAATGATAACATCTGGGACTTTTGTGTTCTTTCATGTCTGTCTGAATTCACCAAAATGTCCACTAGTATTGTACCAAGCTGTTATGTGAAATATGCTTTTTGGTCCCCCATTCCATAAGACTGAATGCTCACTAAAAGAAAACCACCATTGGTGCAGTTTTTAGCAACCAAGAATGATCTTTTGCAGTCCAGGGTGAATCTTTAAACGGTTCCTTTGTAAATCTTTCTAGATTGGCCATTTACTTGTGTCATAACTACATAGGTTTGTGTCGATTTATTATTATGAATTCTATAATTTGGTTTAATCTTCTGAAAATGGTTTTGATTGTTGTTAGGTGCCAAGGAACCTGCTGAAATCAAGAGATTTCCAAGAGGAGTGCATTCTTTCAGCTATTGAGGTTCTATCGGCACATTTCTCCCAGTGGAGCTATCATGTTTCTTTTCCAGAAGTAGCCACCATTCCACTCATCCTCTTGAAAAGATTACATGAACAGACAACAATTGAATCCCTTCATCGTCCTCTTAAACGACTGATAGACCAGGTGAATACAGTAAATACATGTCTCCAGTTATTTCTATATCTATCGGGATCCCTGACATCTACACATATATTGCAAATTTCGATCGTGATTGGTGAATGTGAATTGATTCCATATAAGCTTTTGCATTCTTGCTATTATGGGGGAAATGTGGGCAGAGCACATGATTCTTTTGCTTTCTTCACAGTTTTTCGTTTGATATGTGACAGCTTCTTAACACTGAAACTGCAGGTTAGTGAGAACAGGGATTTTGTACAAAGGAAGAGAAAGGTGGTCTCTTTTTCACCAAGTGACCAGTCATCAGTTGAGAGCTTCCTCCAGGTTGGACTCCCCTCTTATTGTGATATTCCTATTTTGTACACTATTTGTGCCTGCAAACTTGACTCTTGAATGCAGGCGGAGAAGAGCGTTGGAAATGCTTCATTCACACAATTTTACACATCCGTATCAAAGAATCGTCAATCAAGAGGTAAGCACGACCTTTAATAAACAGTGTCGTCATTTTGAACAGCTTCTATCATCTGAAACATTCCCACGCCGTTTGCAGGGAGAAAATTGCTATAACACGTGAAGTTGATTGGCTGCTAGAAGAGGGCTAGATGATTAAGCTGATGACGAACTGAGGAATGACTCGAGTATACATGTGTGGTATTGATGAACGCAGTCTCCCGGCGAGAGATGCTGAAGGCGAGTTTATCACCCGCATTGCTGTTTGTCAGAGTAGAATGCCACCGTTCTTGAGCTATTGTTATATTGAGATCGGGCAATGAGTCTTTTGCTGTGCTAACAATGAGCGTGCTTGTAACGCTCCTTTTTGAAGAAATGAATTTTGGAGGAATTATGCAAGAGATTGAACCCTACAGGATTTATTGATGCGTGGTAATTGTTCTACTCGACATTTTGCTCAGAGATGATGAAGAAGCTGACGTTTGAATAAGCTTAGTTACTGGTCAGATTTCTACTTCATTTGGATGGTTTGGTCGTCACCGTCATAATATGCCGTAGCTCTCGCTGTCGGGTTTACATGCACACACCCATCCGTACGCCTTGGCGCCCCGTAAAACCACAGCACGGCACGTACATGACATAGCATGCAGCAGTAGAACCATGTAACACTCATCACTCACTCTTCAGTAGATGGCAATCGCGTATCAAGTATCTCTTCAACCATTTCAAACAGGTTTTCATACAAATTGGCAGGAGCCCTCTGCGACTTACAGAGGAAGTCATGGAAGCAACCTTGAAAGCAGATATCGTCATTGTTGTTCACCCGTCGGTTGGTCGCTGGTCCTTCTCCGTCGTCCCTGGGGTGCATCTACTACTCAACTTTGCAACCTCAGTAAGCGAGTGAACCCTCCTCGTTACGCGCGTTCTCGAGGGCGGTGACGTGATCCTTGAAACAAGCCGCAGCTTCCTCCCTCTCGTCTTCCTTGCCCAGATGGTTATACGCCATCGCCTTCAGATAGTACGCCTCTGCCGCCATCTCGTGGTACTGCATATCACAAAGGATTTTAATTTGTATGAGATGTTATAATCTTTTCCATGCACATTTGGGACTTGATCCCGGTAATGTCTCGTGTTCCAGCACCAATGTTGGAGATGGAACCGTCAGCTCACCTCCAAAACCTGCAGATCTTCGGCGGCTTGGTTGAGAGGATCCAGGACAGCACAAGGGTCTTCAGAAACTGTCATAACGGAAGGAGCATCAAGCAACGGAGTGTAAAGTAAGAACCACATGAATGAGCAAGCATCATCAGGATATACCTGAAAATTTTGGATCAGTTAACTGGCATTTTGCTAAGACTATCTGAGCTCGAGCACGCAGCTCAAAACCACCATGGCCAAGAATCATTGGAAAGCTTTGATAAACAAGACTCAAGGCCCTCTTCGCATGGCTTGATCCAAGAGCCAGCCACAGTTCAGCGAGAGTAAGTGTGGCTGAAGCTTCAAGCAGATCCAAGTTAAATGATTTGCAGAATGACTGGCTGGCTAATGCGTAAGGGAGCCCAAGGACTGCATTGTCAGATTGCTGGGAGAAGTAGGGAAAAATATTAGTACACCCTGTGTGACATTGCAATATTTATTAGGTTATAGTTTCAGCAAATACGATAGTCTTACTTTATGTATTTCAGCAAGTAAAAGAAGAACACTTGCATTCTCTACTTGCATGTTGTACTTGTAGCATGTAGAGAAAAGAGAATTGGCCACAATTGCTGCCTGCACAAAGGAGACTCAAGTTTCAGGAAAAAATTATTATTTTGTGAATTATTGGACCAACATGATTGAAATGGTCATGAAGCAGCATGATTGAAAAAAAAACACAAAAGAGCGAAGTTTGTTTGAATAAAGGGAAAAGAGAAAATGTGTTCGAATAAGGGGGAAGGAGAAGTTAAAAGGTTTAAGGACCAATAAGGTGAGTAACACATGCTTTCTAGGTACAATATAGTAAGCAAGGAAATCCAGAACCTGGCTAAACTGTTTCGCCGCAAGTAGCGTGCGGGCACGTCGTAGACTCGCTTCTGTCTTTAGCTCAATGTCTACTCCACTAATAGAAGATGAGAGCACCCCAAACTCATCACAGATTTGTTGTGCAATTTTCAAGTGCCCCCTATATAGGTCAATAATAACAGATAAGATCATGGGTGCAGAACGCAGCCGCTCAAAGAAGTGAAGAAACAGCTTTGTACCGATGCAGGGCGCGCTCATGTGGCAACTGCATTTTGAGAAGCTGGATGTGTGAATTTGTCGAAGATGGGAACTTCTCTTCAGCGAGCTTGAGAGCACAGAATGCCGCTGCGGGATAATCAGATAATGTCAGGCCATAAGAAACTTATATTGCTGTTGGAGGCTATAGCACATGTTAGTCATATGGGAACTAACCTGAATATCCTTTGAACACTGCTAATTGTTGAATTAGCTTGACATATGCTAGTGACAGCTCTGATGAACTGTAAAGGAAAATACAATACTATCACATATCCAGATGGTCAAAGCATGAAGATGATTTAAAAGCTACAGCTTACATGGAACAGGAAAATCATGTACATAAAGTTGGAAGTGTTGAAAAAGTAGCATACTAGCATCATTAAAATTTCATTACGTTCTACCTTGCAGCATCAGCAAAGCAGGTTGCATAGACCAAAGCATTCATTCGAACCATCGGAGCACTGTGAAGAGGGTTAACCAACATCAGTTTTCTAGAAAGGATACAGATAGCAAGTTGGCAAAAGGAAACAAGTTAAATATGAAGTTCATTCCAAAATATGGCCCTGTTTGGGAGAGCTCCACTCCACAGATCCACTAGTGGATCTGGTGAAGCTAACCCAAACACCTAAACTCCATTAATTTGGTGGAGTGGAGTTGAGGCCAACCGTAGTTCAATTCAGTGGAGTTGGAAAAGGGATGCTCCACCCGATCCACCTCTCACCCGCGCATCCCCTCATACACAAATACCTCTAGAGTCATCCGGAATTTACCCGCAGTTGCCATCGAATATACCCCAACCCAACCCGAACAGCCCACCCGCACCTCTCTCCCCATGGCAGCGGCGCTGCCCTAAGTTGCCGCCTCCTCACCTCCAACGCCAGCAGCAACTGCAGTAGACCCGCCGCCCTCCTCACCTCCAAGATTGGCAAAGGCCCCTTCCGCCCTGGTCCTCACCTCCAACGCCGGCGGCCCTTCCGCCCTCGTCGTCATCTCCAAATCCGGCGGCCCCTTCCGCCCTCCTCCTCACCTCCAACGCCGTCCTCCTCCTCCGCAAGACACCCGCCGCCCCTTCCCAGATCCAGCACAACTGCCGCCCCTCCTCCTCAGCAAGACACCCGCCGGCCTACTCCCCATCCGGCACACCCGCAAGACATCCTGTGAAGAAGGTAGCCAACTCCACTTCTCCCCAATTGGTTGATGGTTCCTCTCAATGTACAGATTTGATGTATGCAGATTTTTGGCTAGTAGCACATATGATTTTGCACTTCTCCTCTCAATCTACATATATGATTGTTGTATGTAGATGATTGTTGTATGTAGCAGAAAATAAGATGATTTTTGTATGTAGATGATTGTTCTATCTGAGCTATGGCATTCTTTCTTGTTGGATGCAGAAATCAGGAAAGGAATGATAAAGGATAGTCTAGACTTTTCACAACAATCTCTTCCTAACTTGAATCTGGAGCTGTTTATTAGCCAAACGTTTTTTTACAACTCTAGAGATGGAGTGGAGTGGAGGTGGAGTAGAGTTGACATGGAGTGGAGCTCTCCCAAACAGGGCCTATATATGATTCAATATAGCTCCAGGTAACAATGGAATGGGAAAAACATCAGTGGCAAGTTGGCAACGAAGGAGACAAGCAAAGGTTTCACGTAGCAAGAGTCCAAAGCAGACCACAGGGTTGCATTGAAGTTACGTGACACCAACATTCTAAAACGTCTTGGGCACATAGAACAAGTGTAGAACAAAGAGCAAGGCAAATATCTTGTTGCTTCTAGCATAAAAAGTAGGTCTGATATAGTGATATTTAGCATTATTAAATGCCAACAGCGTACGACCTACGTATTTGCACTTTCTAAGTTGAGACACTTGGCATTGCTTATCCAACGGTCCCTTCCCCCCAGACGACCACAATACTATGCCAAGCTGGCAACATCAGTATGACAGCCCGCAATTTCTGCTACGAAAATGTACTTTTACGGTAAACATTAACAGGGAACAGGTAAGAACCTTCCATAGTGCTCCCAGGCAGTGGCCCTCAGCAAATAAGCCGAGCCAGATAATTGCAATACTGATGCAGGTATGGGACTTGGTTGTGCATGAAAGTGGAAATTGTCAAAGTCATTCGTAAGTAGTTTTCTAGACTTCGTCGAGCTGCTACACCAAGACTTGGAAGCAGCGGACAGATTCCTAAGCCACGAATTAGATTCCTAAAAAAAAATTAGAGGATTCATTCCGTAGTTGTTAAGTCCAGTTGATTCTGCTGGGCCTTGTGAATATATGGTCCACAGAGTGGGCTGAGCGAACATTATTGGACCCTCTCCGGCGGCGGCTGTCAGAGATGGGCGGTCCGGCGAACGACGAGCCCTCACCGCCGGCGCCTCCGCCTCCTCCTCCGGGCCGTTGTCACTTCTACCCCAAGAAGCGCCGCCATTGTGCCAACTGTCCTCTCCCATCCTCTCAGTAACTCCAGCTAACCTCCCTCCCTCCCTCCTACCCCCCTTAACCCCTGCTCACCACCCTCCTCCTCGGGTCAGGTACTGCGGAAACCACCTGCTGGAGTCGTCCTCCTCCTACCTTGCGCCGCCGCGTCCCCTGCCACGTCGACCCCTCCCAGTAAGCCCCTATACCACTCCCACTCAGCTCACTCCAGCACCACCGCTCCGCTCCTACTCTCTGAACCCCCACCTTCTCCTGCGCAGCACGGTGCTCGAGGAGAACCTGGAGGCGCACGTCGGCACGTGCCCCTTTAGGAAGCAGGCCGACGCGCTCGCCGCGCAGCCGTACTACTACACGATACAAGGGTTTGGATACCGGGAGGCTGTTATGGCTTAGACACAAGGGTCTGGATGCAGATCTTGTAATTTATATTTCATCACTCGCAAAGTGTAAGTCTTAATTGGGATAAACAACAACTCCTTGTATTTCAAGTACTCCATGATCCATGATTGAGAAATTTTGCAAAATTTATTTTAAAATCTCTGTTTTTGACATCGTATTTCCATTGTAGAAGCTGCAATATCTAATCTCGAAGAACACCGACGAGATCAGTGGATGCTCGAGGGGATCTGCATCTGCTGCCTATAGATAATGGAAAACGAAAAGAAAGAAAGCCGCGCGCAAGCTTGCTGCCGTGCTCTGCTTTCCGCTGCCGGCGCAAGCTTCTTCGCCGGCTGTAGCCCTGCCGCGGCCTCCTCAAGTTCTAGGGTTAGGAGGGAGTTCTGTTTTTTTTTGGAAGGTAGGAGGGAGTTCTGTTTTGGAATAATGGTGAGAGGGAGAGAATTTGTTCGGGAATAATGGTGACAAGGGGAGAGTGCGGGGCAGGAGGTGAGCATATGCGTAGCATGTGACTCGCGGAGACTCGCGGGCGAGCTCGTCCAGACAATTTGCCCGGATCCAGCTATCCAGCATCTTCAGGGTATATTATATTTTCTTGGCTGCCTTTATCCGGTTCATCCATAGAACCAAACACCTGGATGAGGTAAAAAACAGGGATAGATTCAACCTATCCAGGCTCATCCCATCAACCAAACGCATGCTTTAAGATCAAGTATCATGCCTAAGGAAACTATTTATATGGCAGGTGTTTCAAGTACTACATCACAAGCTACGTGAATGTTACATACTACGATTACCTGATGAGGACTGCATGAGCTATGGTACAGGTGTTGTCTGTGTCAAATGCCTCAGCATCAGCTCTTCTTTCGGTTGAGACAGTCGCTGCCGCTTCCCGAAACTGTTACTGTAATAGTTCCAGATTTGCGTGACTGGCTGAAACCGCAAACCAACTTATGGTTAATCTTATTATGCAAAGAGGGCAAACTGGAAATACTAACGACAGGACATAAGGGTGGCAGCATATTACCTGAATAAGCTATTCTGCACGTTAGTTATAAATCTATGATAGTTTTCACTGTTGGTTTTCTTGTATCGCTGGTAAATACTATCAGATGAGAAGGATTTTATGACAACATAGCCACACTTTTACGATCATATACAATTTTACATTTTTTTTAAGTATCGATCGTAAATCTACAGCGGGAGCAGGTGAGATTCGACCCATGGGTCTTATACACATAGCTCTGCGTCTCTAACCAACTAAGTTATATAAGTGATTGTGAACAACTAGATAAAACATCTCCTTTCTAGTATGACATTATTGGACATGAGGTAAATCAATGGCCGTGAAATCGTAAAACATAGAAAAAAGATAGTAATTTCGGATGGGTTTTACTAGTCATTGATTATATAGTAATTTCGGATGGGTTTTACTAGTCATTGATTACACTAGAAAGTGGTCGTAAAAATGCACTCGCGATGTAGTAATTTTTTAAAGAATTTTACTATCGTAGCCCCAAAAAACTAGTAAAAACCATCCTTAAAAATTATAACATTGTGTGTATAATTTTATGACCAGAGCGCAAAATAGCTTATTCTGCTTGTAGCTGCATGTTATGGGATTTATGTGTTTGTATACATATATGTATATACAGACACATATATATAGGTTTTTGAATTAATGTAGATTGAGTTTAAATTTAAATTGGCAGATTGTTAAATCCATTCAATTAGGGTTTGTTAATAATAAAATAAATCTTGGATTGAAGAAAATTAAATTAACATTAGCATATTAAAAGTAAGCTTAAATGAATAATAATAATAATAATAATAATAACTAAGGGTCAATTACTATTATCCTAATTAATTACAAATAATTCATAAATCGACAAAAAGTTCAACAAAAATACAAACACTCTTTGTCATAAGCATAGCATTATTCCCATCTACATCTATGTTGATTTTTTCTAGAATTAGTCCTTATCGGTGTCTCATCAAATTTTTAGAAACCAAAGTTTGTAAGGATCCTCCATCTCTAACCAACCCATCGAACTCACTTCTTACCGTATACCAGGCAAGTCTAGTTCTTGTTCATATTTGATGAGTATCTTCATCACTGTATCTGCAATATATGGCTATGTTATTACCTACATAAAGGAGAAAGATCTAAAATGAATCAACTGTTGTGAATGATCCAATGAATCGTCTTCTTTTGAGTCTATTATAGCTGGTAGTTGGAACCTGTTGGAGGCTGTCTAGCCATTGGAAGGTGGGTTCCACTACATATGGATATCACCGTAAGGTTTGTAAATAACAAATTGCCTACTTGTGCTCAAGCACCGTAGCTAGAGTGTTGACCACATGATCTATATGGGCAGGGCAGGGCTGAAGTAATGTCATCTTAATGTCATATCTCCTAGAGAGCATATCTAAAAGTAATGGTGGTTGTGGTGTTTCCTTTTTCTTAAAAGGCAGGCAATTATTATGAGTGGACCTTGGCTGAAGGTAGTTTACGTTATATGCGTGGTGGACTAGCTATGCTAGCAAGGTATGGTAGATGGGTGGATGCAAAAGATTTGTGAGTACGGGAGAGTGGAGAAGGTTGGCTCCCTTGGACACATGATCGTGGGTGTTTGTGGGTAAAATAACACACCTCTGTAGAGTATAAATCGTGACATTGTCACTTCCTATTCTAGGAAGAAACTGCGAACGCGACTAGAAAGGAATACACGGGGGTTCTAACAGCTCGTGAGACAAGAGGATCATAGATTAAAACTTGACACTCTTTCCTTAGAAATATTTATGAAAATCATTGAAGATTGAGGACCGTGGTTCCTAATAGATGTAGTGCATACAAACACCTTTTGTGGAACACCTAAAGTATAAGGGAAAATTGTCAAATATGACCACCAACTTTTCACCATATGGTAACTTAGGAGCACCATATACCTTATGCCAAGGATGAGCTTTGATTTGGGGAAACTTAAATTCCGTGTAGTTCGGATTCATACATTTAATTTCTTCCCCTGTTGGTGTGAAGTTCACCAAGTACACAAAACTAGGATCCAGGATTTGAGACTCTTAAGCTATATCGGAAGCAATTTAGTACAAAAGTTATTTGCTTGCAAACGCTATCTGCTCATTCAAGTTATATCAGTAAGGCAGAACCACATATCAAGGTAAAGGAAGCCTAGAAGTGAAGTTAATGGTTACCTGATACGCATATACTCGAAGGGCTGGAGGCCGATATTTATTAAGGGCAGAATCAAGAGTACATCATAGAGCATTACATCCCCAGGGGGTAGAAATGGTGTTACAGGGACCGCAGCGCTTCAGCTGCTGTTGGCCCAGCTCCTAGGATGAACACACGCGAACTGTGGACACTTCTAACACGAGAACGTACACACACAATCACTAGGAAATCAGAGGTAAATTGGAGATGAACACAGAAGAGAATTTGTGGCGACGCATTCACAGCTTGCGTCAGTTTCTACCGATCTCTGCGAGAACTACCGATCTCTTTTATTCAGCTCAAAAGCTAATCAACTGATTACAAGCTACTTAAATAATGCAACAAACACACACACACACACGGCAAGCCACACAACTGCTTGATCCTATTTTCATGCCACCACTCCTTATCACTTCAACGTGCGCATCTTCTCTGCTAATGCGCCACGTGAAGCTTGATCCATGCAACTAATCTATCCAATCACAACTAATACTCTCTGCATGCACTGACTTTGCTCCATTAGCTACGCACACGTTCAGCACTGTATGACCAAACCTCACGCAATGTTCGGCCACATGACTCGGCTAAAATCAATGCACGTAGCCTGATGCTAACACCTGCACGTTGGTCACATCTCACAGCATGCACTAGCTACACACACTCAATTCAACTAATAACCCATGACAAGATTATTTCCAACAGCTGCGAGGTTTTTAGGCTGCTAAGCCTGCTAGTCTCCAAGTGGTGAGCTCTTCTCGGATGGTGTTAAACACGTCCTGGGCGCTGGAAAACTTACCGTCAAAAATTCTGCTGTTCCTTTCCTTCTAGATTTGCCAGTGTACAAGGATAGTAACTGTGTCAAAGTCTCTACGAAGGATCTTGGGCACCCGAGCCCTAGCAGTCGTCCACCATTCATCTGTGCTTGGGAAGCCTGGGTCCGGCACCGGGAAGGGCGCATTGGCCCGACCTCGAAGCAAGGTCCAGACTGAGAGGTGAAGGGGCAGTGGACGAACATATGTTGGCAGGACTCGAGCGGAGCTAGACAAAGCACACAACAGCCCTGTGTAAGCCAGCCATGGCGAGTTAGGTTGTCGGCCATGAGGCAACGACCATGAACAACCAGCCACATGAAGAACTTGGTCCGGGAAGGAGCGTGGGATTTCCAAATCGCACCGGCGCAGCCAAAACGGATGTTGGTGGCGAAGAACAGTTGGTACGCCGAGCGCGTGGAGAAGGTTCCGTTTGCCGAGAGTCGCCAAACAGCGGCATCGCGGCGCTCCGGGTCCAGAGCGACAGACTGAACCGCGTCGCAGAGGTCAAGATATTGGCGAACGCTATTATAAATGTCGCGCGTCCAAACGTTACCGGGCATCCCCTCAGCCACCGTGATGGATGGATGATCTGCGTGCTGGCGCCACTACCTGATACTTACATAGCATCACATATACGAGCGGCATGCGTTGGTTCATCTAGTTGGAGTGTTTGATGACACGGTGAACTGTCTCAGGAACAGTAAGCACAAGATTCAGAAAAAGTTCGTCCTTTTCAGTGGTTGAGAAGAAGCTGTATTTCAGAGACACGACATTTGGATGGTTAAGAAGACGCATCATTTGCATCTCCCGGTTCCTGAAGGACCTTCTTGATAGCTACTGTCTCACCTGTCTCCAGACATTTTGCCTATCAAGCCAGAAGTAAAGTCACGCGCTTATGCTTAAGTTACATGTCCTATGTTACAAAAACGGAGCAGTTTAAATGCCCTCAATATGTACTTACTTTTGAACGTCAAGATACTACAAACATACCTGGAACACAACACCAAATGACCCTTGCCCAATAACACTCTCGGCCATGTAACTTATGGTCTGTCCTTCACACAAATTGAATGCTTCCATCAGAAGTTTGAGAAACCTAAGTCAACTGAGCAAATTAAAAAAAAACTAAGCTCCATCTACTTGCTTCCTCTGGCATCTCTGCCACCAATAGTTGTAACTATAATATGACCATTTTCTATTCCGTTCCCATTAATGATCGTTGCCTCTACTTCCTGCAACAAATGACCAAATTAGAAGTGTAATTTTGCAGAAAACGTGACTTAACATTGCAAGCAAAAGGACCATATCTTCTCATCTCTTATTTTCATATCATTTATTTCATCTGGCAATCTATACACTGCTAGACTACTACCACCAGCATCTCTCAGCCCAGATGCTGGTGCCGCACCAACTGAGGTCATTGATAGCTGACTCAGAATCATGACACTCAAACCTTCAAAGCATTGAACATGTTATTACCTGCGGCAATTAAGAAGCACAAGCAAGGAACATATGTTGTTATTACAAATCTCGCAGTGGAAAGCCTATAAATCAGAGGCGTGTGAATATATATGACATAAACAGCACTAGGCCTCCAACCTCCAGGAGTGCAAAACAATTAGCAGCAGAAGAAAACTAGGGCTTTTTTTAATGCAAAACAAAGACACTTTAGTGAATGGTTGCATAATGACATACAGGTAATAAAAGGCAATTCCTGAACCAAAAAAGACATTATATGGAATGGGATAGACACGGCTACTTCTCAATAGAAATAATTAAGAAGATGGTAACAGAAGAAAAAAACAGATGCCAGCAGTACAAGATGGATGTATCCAAGAAGGAGTACATGTTTCAGCTGAAATTGTGCAGCTGCAACAAAAAAAAATTTAATAGTGCAATCTTGGATTGAGTGGTGGACAACAACAAAATTACTGCATCACAACTGTATCAACAAAATTACTTGACGTAAAGGAGAGGAATCCACACTTAGACCAAATAATCCAAATGAACACTAACAAATGGCATGCCCACGAGGACCATCATGCCAACGGAGAAAGTGGGAAGGAAATCTGCTTTGATGGAGGAAGGAAAGCAAATAGGCACACCACAAGTGCAAGAACAGCTACAAAATTATAAACCCCTCTGTTTCAATGGCATCGAGGGGGCAGAGAAAAGTTAGCTTGTGATAGAGTAAGAGGTGTTTCTAGCCTAGATAGGAGGGGAATTTGAGGATTGAAGGATGGATATACAGACACCTTGGATTTCTTTCACGTTTGAATACACTCCAGCTGCGAATCAATTACTAGGTACAGTTCCAAGGTTCCATAACCGCCTTGGCTACTAGGATTTCAATTAGTGGAAACCCTTCTCAGCTAGATAGGAAAGGATTACTTGAGTGCTCTCATTACTTAGGTGTTTTGCTGTCACATGCTTGATCTACACGTCCACACAAGAACTAGAGGAGTAGTATTTACAACACAGCCAAAGCAAAGAAAAAACCCAAATTAATGCCTCATTAATAGGAACCTGCATTTCCTCATGTGGGAACGCAACAAAGCAAATGGCATATTATGGTAACTCCTTTGCTATCAAGCGCCTCATTTAGTTTCAGCATTACTTCCACGTTCCACCGTTTCCACAAAACTTTTATCGAAGTGGAATTATTTTTTTCGAAACAAGCATTGAGAAGTGGTATTGCAAGCTACTATGAGTTTGTAGTAGTTCCACTGGAAATCACAACTTTGAGAATTGATGAGAAGTGGTAGTTGCGAGAACACACTCCTCCGTACGCCGCCCAAGAACACAATGCAGTTCCAATACAAGAATTGCGCCTTCCCCAGCAAGCCTACGCAAATTCAATTGCCTTGATGCGAGCACTAAACCCTAGCCCGCACCGATCCCCCGTGGATCTGGCCCGATCGAGCGAACGAGCAAGAAACACTTGAACGGATTCGGCGAGGCTTGGTTCATGGCGTACCAGGCTGCTGCGGCGGCGCTCCGACAGGTTCATGGGACTACTGCGACAGCGAGTGGATCGGGCGGATGGAGGAGTCGCGAATCTGCTGCTCGGATTCTCTCCACTCCACTACAATTGCTGCGGGTGTGGCTGCCGGGGCCGTGGTCGGGGTTGGCTCCTCAAGATTCAATATGTTGCGGACTTGCCACTGTTAATTTTTTGGGAAAATTGGTTATTTACCCAGAAATTGACTAGCCTTGGATCATGTACCCAAAGTTCATTGTCAATTGGTAATATATCCAACAGGGAGAAAAGTACAAATATATATTAGCACTCAGGCCCTCTAATTTTATCTAGGCATGAAAAGGCGAGAATACCCCTAGGTGTAAACTAACGGGGCTATAATAGTGATCAATCTAATCGATCAGAAACCAGCAGAACGCCGAGGCCGAACCGGACGATCCGGAGGCTGGACGTGGCCTCGCCGGCGCCGATCTGATTGGATTTTTGTGCGGCTATTTTGTGCTGTGCAGGTGCTCCTGTCGGTTCTTGACGAGTTGAAGGGGCAGCAGGACGGGTACTACTTGGTGGTCGGCGGCATCACGCCAACGCCGCTCAGGGAGGGCAAGTCAACAACCACCGTCAGGCTGTGCCAGGCGCTGGGGGCGTTTCTCGATAAGAAGGTGAGATTTTGCAAGTAATTTTCGTTTGTCGGTCATCGACGAGGGGATCTGCACCGGATGGTGCTTGTTTATTAGAGCAAAGTCTTAAGATGTTGCTTGTGTTGATAAATTTTGGTGTCGGCAATATGCTTGTTTGGCACAGCATTGGAAGGATTGGAAATTGTTTGATGCAAAGCTTGGAACGGACTGTCTTTTGTTGCTGTTGTTTGGTTAGTAACACATGCATATTGGCTATCTGCCTATCACGGAAATCTTCACGTGTTTATTTGTGAAATCGTCTTGACGTCATCTCTCTGTAGAGTTGTTGAATTGCCAGAGCTTATGGTACAACTGCATCTGCATGTCCCTATATTTGCTTGCATGAGTCATATTCACAAATTTCTCATTCTCAGTTGTTGTATGTGCGATGCTCCTTCCAACTATGACTATCCATGCCTGAGAAAGTAAAATCATTTTTTTCATTTACCATCTATTATATGTAGAGACATTGTACAATGATGTGGTCTGGCTTATCTATTTCCTGTTACCTGATACTCTGAAAGACTGCAACTTCACTTCTTCATGTGTGTGTAGTAATCATTTTTTCTTCTCAAAATCAGTTTATTGGCTCCATTTATTTGTAACGTGTATACAAAATGAGTAGTATCAAATTTGGATTGATCTATTCTTGATCCATATACTGCCAGAAAAGGCAACAATTAGCCTTCTACATATCACACGATTGAGATGCACTAATTATTTTCGTATTCTTTGCATTGCTTAGGACATGTCGGGTGGTAACAACGATGTTGGAGATGGTAGTGCTAATGCATCGACAACGAACTTTGGGGCTGTGGACTGGTCAAGTCTTGTCATTGAACAAAATGATGATGGATTTAATGTTCCTGTGGCTGAAGATGATATGTTAGCTTTTCTTGGTTTGAGGGACGAGGACGAGAGTGCAGCAGAGGCCAGTTTGTTGAACCATTCAAGTGTTGATGCCATGAGTGTTCATGACACTAATGTTGATGTTGTAGACAATACTAATTATGAAGATGATGACACTGAAGGCGCAGCCATTCCAGTTGACGATCATGTACCCGAGGAGGAGAGCATTGATTATGATATGGATAACCCAAATATGGAGGAAGGCAGCACCTTCCCTTCCATGGATGTATTTAGACTAGCAATAAAACAATATGCAATTAAGGGCGAGTTTGACATGGAGACTCTAATATCTGAGCCGGTAGGTTTCATGGCGTTTGTAAAGCTGAAGTATGTAAGTGGCACATTAAGGCTAAGAAAGTGCAACACGAGGGAGCTGTTATGGTACTAATCTAGTTGCGGATACATTGTCCTTTTTTATTTCTCTCTTTGTTTATCATTTATTATTACTTGTACTTATTGTCCTTTGTTCTTTACGTGCTTTTCTTTGCAGATTACCAATGTAGGGTCTGATCACACATGTCTTACTAGTAGCAGGAGAACATCTAGTATGGCATCCCAGAGTTGGATTGCTGAGAGAGCACTGCGTATGTTGAGGAAGAACCCTGAAACCACTACTGCAGATTGACCCTCTGCTGAACCCCCTCCACTGACGGGCACATGATGGACCGTCGTTGAAGGGGCTCTCCGCTGACGGACAACAAAACGCCTGTCAGCGGAGACGGTAGCCAGGCAGGACGTGAGGACCTCCATTGATGGGCCACCAAGCCGCCCATCAGTGGAGATGCACCAAGGGTGCCATAGATGACGTGTTCTTTCCACTGACGGGCGGTACTTAAGTGTCCGTCAGCGGAGAGGAAGTCTCCACTGACGGGCCACTACGCGGACCGTCAGTGGAGATGAACAAAGGGTGCCAAGATGACGTGTTCTTTTCACTGACGGGTGTTACTTAAGTGCCCGTCAGCGGAGAAGCTGTCTATCGGGCCCGTCACTGGTATTTTAACCCAAAAGCACTGCATCAACAAACAACAATAACTTTTGATCTGTAAGTCCAAATAAAGTGATTCTTTTTGTAAAATTTGTAAAATGAATAGATCTAGACAATAGATCAAGTTTCATAATTTTCTGAGTTTCCTAGAATTTCTAGTATTTATTTTATTTTTTATTTCTTTTCTTGGGAGATGCTTGAGTTACAAAGCAATGTATAGTCCAACTTTTGTGAAACTGTCTGATATTTTAAACACAGCCTCATGAGGTCATCTCATGGCCCCATGCCAATTTTCATATTTTTTAGACCACATTTAGATTTTATATAAAATGAAAAATCATTAAGATGCAAGTAAAGGTTTGAATTTTCCCAAGAAAATATTTGAATTTTTTTATATATTTTCTGGATAGGAGCTAAAAAGATACATAGGTACTTATATATGAATTTTGCTTCCATTTAGAGGCCTTCTTTAAGATACTTGTAGTTCAAATTTGAAATATATCCAGTAATAGCTAGATATTCATTAATGCCTAAAAAATAGCAAATGATTTCAGAAAATACCTAATTTTGAAATTACCAATATAATGTAGTATGTTCCATGTATAAAAATTTTGGACCATTTTAGATAAATATTTCAGGAAGGTACTACACATGGTACCTCAAATTGGTATTTCAAAAAATAGAAAATACAAATTATTACATAACAAGATGGAACATGAATAAATATTAGCGTATAATAGTGTAATATCAAGTTGTAGTCCAAATCTCAAGTTCAAATGATGAAGAAACTGTGATGTGTACTTCAATCTTCATACTTTCCCTTTGAATGCTATGATGCTTCCTTGCAGATGCCTGAGTTACAAAGCAATGTATAGTCCAACTTTTGTGAATTTGTCTGAAATTTTTAAACACAGCATCATGAGGTCATATAATGACCCCATGCCAATTTTTATATTTTTTAGACCACATTTAGATTTTATAAAAAATAAAAAACCAATATGATGCAACTAGTGACGGGCCTTTAGAAAATGCCCGTCAGTGGAAGGGGAAACCAGTGATGGGCGCTCACCAGGGGCCCGTCAGTGGTGAGGACTTACACTGATGGGCTCTTATTATGTGCCCGTCAGTGGATTTTTTACACTATATAAGCGGGGACTTGGTGAAATTTTCACAAGTCCCCCGCGCGTTCGTTTTTCGAACCAGCCACGAACTTTGCCCTAGCCCCACCGCCAGGCTGCCGCGCCGCCACCTGAGCTCCCGTCCGTGCCCATCGACCTCCCTCTCCGTCCCATCCGCCGACCTCCCTCTCCCTCTGGCCTGCTGCGCTGATCCGAGCTCCGGCCTCCCGCTCATCTGTAGCACCCGCCGAGCTCCGCCCTCCCCCGTCTGCAGCAGCTACCCCACTGGCCGAGCTTCGCCCTCACGTCGCCGGCACATCGCCCCATCACCAAGCTCCGCCCTGCATCTGTATTAGCTCATGCATGCTAGCTTAGTGTTCTGCGTATTGCACAAATTCTGCATTGCAACTCGAGACTGCGGAAGAGTGCCTTCTGCAAGCGAAGGATTTAAGTGGCTTGTTGCTGCTATACTCATCTTTTGGAGATGCTGAAGGAATTGAAAAGCTTGCTTCTCTATCAAAAGAGCATGGAAAAAACAATGTTTCTTTCCTCTGCCTCTTTATGCTTGGTAAATTGGAAGATTGCATACAGTTGCTTGTAGACAGGTGAATCTTTTTTACTGTGATGAACTCCTTGTTGTAATGTACTTCCTTTCTAGAGCTAAACTAGATCTTTGTATTCTACAGCAACTGTATACCTGAAGCTGCATTAATGGCACGTTCTTATCTTCCCAGTAAAGTTTCAGAGATAGTGGCAATATGGAGAAATGACCTCAGTAAAGTAATGAGTACTTGAACCATGCTGAGAAGTCAGACACGACTCTTGTGGAAGCTTTCAAAAGGATGCAGGTCATTGAAGAGGAGGAACCAGTAGATGCAATGGATGAAAATGGAGAGCCTGATGAAGAGGTATTGCATTTGCGTTATTCATGTAACTTATATGGGGTGGATTTGGAAAAAAATATATGTTATATGTATACACTGATCAATTTTTATGTTAGCAATGTCTCCTTAGGTCTTGATCCGAATGCATTGTTCGTTATTATTCTCTTTGATTCACTATTGCACTACCATTTTTGTTAGTTTCTAAAAATAATAGAATATAATTCCTCTTTAGGTATTGATGCAGCTCTGTTTTTTTTAAACCTCATAAATCTACTAGTGACGGGCCCTTAGAAAATGCCCGTCTGTGGAAGGGGGAACCAGTGACGGGCACTCACCAGGGGCCCGTCAGTGGTGATACCTTTCCTTTGACGGGCAAATTGGGCCCGTCACTAGTCACAACCACTACTAACGGGCAGCTCGCCCGTCAGTGGAGGGCACCCCTCCACTGACATTCCCAGGCTGACGGGCCCCCAGCCCGTCAGTAGAGGGGGTTAACAGCCCGTCAGTAAAGGCCCATTCTGCAGTAGTGAACGAGTGCCATAGAACTGCAGGAGAAGTTGGAAGATGAATTTGATGTCACACTTAACTATTGGACGGTATGGAAGGGGAGAGAAAGAGCAATGAGTGAGCTATATGGGACTTGGGAAGAAAGCTTTCAATTGCTTTATAGCTTCAAGGCTGAGATTGAGCTAAGGTCACCAGGAAGTGTTGTTGAGATTGACACTAAAGATGTCGATGGAGAAGTATACTTCAGCAGGTTCTTTATTGCATTTAGGCCTTGCATTGATGGATTTTTGAGTGGCTGTAGACCGTACATAAGTATAGACTCGACACATTTAAATGGCAAGTGGAATGGGCAGCTAGCCGTGGCTACAGCTTTGGATGGACACAATTGGACGTTTCCAGTAGCATTTGGATTTTTTGATGCCGAAAGTACTGAAAATTGGACGTGGTTTATGACTCAGCTGAAGAAGGCAATAGGTGATCCTCCTGTATTTGGCTGTGTGCACAGATGCTTGCAAGGGTCTAGAGAATGCAGTGAAGACCGTTTTCCCTAATGCTGAGCAACGAGAGTGCATTAAGCACCTTATGGCAAATTTGGTTAAGAAATTCCATGGTAAAGTATATAGCCGCATGTGGCCGGCAGCTAGGGCATATGAAAGGGACATATTTGACCACCACATGGACAAGATATTTGCAGCAAGCAATAAGGTAGCGCTGTACCTCCTGCAACACCACAATTTGTTATGGATGAGGTGCATTTTTAGCTCTTGTCACAAGTGATTTGTTCATTATTTGTACTCTTATTGCACACACTTAATTCCTCTTGCTTTTCCAGATGTGGATTCAACCCAAATATCAAGTGTGGCTCCATAACTAATAATCTTGCTGAGACCTTTAACTCTTGGGTGAGGGATATAAAGGATTTGCCTATTGTTCAACTAGTTGACAAGTTGAGAGAGAAGATTATGGTGCTTTTTAAGAAGAGGAGAGCAATTGGAGCAAGGCTGCAAGGTAAAATACTACCAACTATCATTCAAGAGTTGAATGTTCGTTCTAGAGGATTAGGCCATCTTAAACCGCATGCATCCAGTGAGTGGAGTGCCGAGGTCAGAGATACTACAAAAAAATGACCTTCGGCATGTTGTCAAGTGTCTTTCACAGGAGTGTACTTGCATAGAATGGCAACACACGGGCAAACCCTGTCGACATGCATTGGTTGTATTAGCTGCACAAAAAATCAAATTGGACGACTTTGTGCATGACTACTACTCAGTGGCAAGATTCAAGGCAGCATATCAAGGGGAAATAGAACCACTAACAGGCAAGTCTCAATGGCCCACTGTTGATCCTGGATTTGTGTTGAAACCACCAATATCCAAAAGAGGGAGAGGGAGACCTAGGAAATTAAGGATCAAGCCATGTACAAAAAGAGGTTATCAAGGAAAGAAAAAGGTTCAAACAGGGGCAAGAACATATGCAAAAGATGTCAAGAGCTAGGACATAGGCAAGCTGGTTGTCCTTTGAATGGTACAAAGAAAAGGTAAACTACTCCAATCTGTGCAAATATTTGTGTTTTCAGCTTATACAAATATATGTGCTTTCAAATTACGCAAAATATATGTGCTTCATGTGGTAGGAAAAGTAGAAGCAAGAGAAATACAGTACAATGGGATCATGCAAGCACAACCAATAATGGAACTCCTACACCTACGAGTCCCGGAGCAGTCACACAGAGGTGAATATCTTGCAATTCAATTTCAATTTTTAGTGTGTGCATTTTGTGACATCTACTTTTGCTTTTAATAGCCAACTTGCACGTAATCCTTCTACACCTATAAGGACCAACACCCCTACCCAGCCGCCAACGAGTCCTGGTCCTGTCACAAGGAGGTGAATATATTGCATGCTAACTCATTTTTTCAAGTACATGCAATTTGTGACATTTTATTCCACTTTTTTATGGCCAATCTGCACGTAATCGTTCTACACCTATAAGGGCCAACATCCCGGCCCAACCGTCAATGAGTCCTGGACCTGTTACAAGGAGGTGAATATATTGCATGCCAACTCATTTACCTTTTCAGCGTGTGCGTAATTTGAGACATCTTTCTTCGTTTTGAAGCCAATATGCTCTTTTTGGAGATGGGGGTTCACAATTAGCGTTCACGACCACATATCCAGGAAAGACTCCAACAATTGCAAAGACAAGGTCTGCCAAGAAGATTACTCCAAGGAAGAGGAGAATCAATAAAAGCTAGTAGTTTTTTTTTCTTTTGAATTTTGTGTGATGTGTGAACTCAGCTACGTTTAAATTATTTGTGATGTGAACTTCTCCCAACACTAGTGTGAGTCGTGAACTTGTTGCTACTACTAATTTTACCTTATATGTTATGCATATGAATGCAATCCATGTTGAACACCTTGCTTTGGTCATATACGACTATAACACCGGTCGCTGCCTCATTAGATTGGAGTAAACAGTGTTGTGTACAGGAGTACACTGTTTCCTGCGGTAGCTAACATGACAATTCAGAGTCCAAAAGGAAGTAGATGTGTCAGCAGCTTGCAGGACACCGGCTGAAATACGAACCCAAAATTGTTAGATGGGTAATTCCCCGTACCTTGAATGGCTGGACGCTAGCTACGACAACAATGGCGACAATGAGGAGCGAGTGAACCAGGAAGAAAGAGAAGAACAATCAGCCACCAGCGATAAAAAGGACTAGGGGTAAAGTAGTCTTTTCTTTAACCAATTAAAAGGTTACATGTGTTTACTTTACAAAAATGTCCTTCTGAGTAAATGATGAAGCGACTAAATCCATTTTCGGGTATTTTACCAATTGACAATGAACTTTGGGTACATGATCCAAGGCTAGTCAACTTCTGGGTAAATAACCAATTTTTCTTTTTTTTAGAGTAAAGAGGGAACTTTATATCTTAACGAAACAAAGGGACATTCCAGACTTAGAAGACCTAGTATAGCTGGAGGGGCGCTTAGAATCCACTCCGAGCTCACACCAGACTTCATTGCCAACTGAGCTAATTCATGAGCAACTCTATTACACTCTCTCTATCTTATGCCACTGCACTTCTTGGAGTCTTGGAATCATCCCGTTAATTTCATCAATTACCGGAGCCCATGACGAGTGAAGTCCTTCGCCTTTCTTCAGAGCCCTGATCACCTCCGCATTGTCAGATTCAAAAATGGTGGGCATATGGATGCGATCGGCTGCCACCCGAACACCTTCCAAACAAGCAACAGCTTCCACTTCTACCGCATCTCTACATTGCTGAATTTTCCTGCAGCTTGAAAACAGAATCAGTCCTCTGCAATCTCTGGCCACAATCCCAATACTTGAGTCACCAAAAGATGGTTTGTAAGGCAGCATCAACTTTGATCTTTGCCCATCCTTCTGGAGGAGCTTCCCAAACAGGATTCACAGGATTTCGTCGCACATCAGCAGCAGTCAGCGGCCCTGGGTCATAAGCATGGGGAACTTTACCTTTCAAACCATCGTGCTGTTGTCACCGACCTCCACCGCCCTCCTCCACCGAGCTCGGCCACCTCCGCCCGCCGCTGGTCCTCCCCGAGCTCCGTTCTCTGCCGCCAGCGACCCCGCCCAGCTCGGTTCACCACCCGACCTACCTGAGCTCCCCCAGATCTGGCGTCCCCTGTTTAAGGTTTTTTCCATTTTTTTCTATTTCCAACACGATCCATCTGCGTATGATTGATGAGCACTCATTGGTCATCGTAATCTGATGCTTGTTAAGTGATATTCAATTGCAGTCAATTTGTGCAATGTACTGTATATGTGAGAAGAGATTTTAGTTTAATTTCATATTGACAGAGAAGAGGTTTTAGTTTAATTTCATATTGATAGATGTACATGCGTATATAATATTTAGAATTTGTGTATGTGTATGTGTATACAAAATTGGTGTAGATGATCGGCCGTCACCCCTACTAATTTATCCTTGTTGTTCCATTATGTGTATGCACTGATTGTCTATGAATGTATGAATGTGTATGATTATTTTTCACATATTATGTGAGAGTATGGATTATGTTTTTCACCTATCATCTATACCAAAGAATTCCCATGTACTTAATATTGTCCGCTGTGGTTGTTTTCTTGGTTACGAAGTCCTCTAAGAACAATATTAACAATTAAACAGAGCAAAAAAATTCCTAAGGGTATTACAGACATTGCACAGTTCAACACAGCAAATAAGCTTATATCTCAGAAGCCAAAAAGAAGGGAATTAGAGCCTATCAGGGCTTTCCCCCACCAGAGCTTCTGTGAGTAGAGAAGCTTAAGCCGGAATCTGCACAAGCCTAAGCTGAAAAGAAGGGTGCCTAAATGCCATTGAGGATTTGAACATGTATGGAGTAGAGGCGTTGAGTGGAGTTAAGTATCTACCAATTGGAAAACATCTATGTGACCCGCAAGGTGATTCTGGTATTTTAAAATTATGCATGGATTCATGTTTGGATATACGGATACAGAAATGCGCGAGACTAGTTGAATGCATCTAATAAACCTTTTATTTCCTCTCCACATATGACCATAGTGTGTTGTCTTCATGAACAATACAGAAGAGGAAGGCCATGACAAACATCGTCTCTGGGGCCTTGCTTTAGTTACATATATAATACTAACACAGTCTGTCCTATATTGGAAATTATATTAAAGCTGTTTGAATTGCTTTGCAGAGAATAATTTTGTTTTAATTTTGTTTGTTGTAAAGTGTTGGCTGTGGCAAAGTGCTTGCTGCCGCCGTCACTGTGGGGCACGACGAGGCCGAGGACCTGAGAGAGAAGCTCTGTCTGGAAATGCGAGCCAATGCCCTCGAGCAGGTCAAGCGACAACCAGCTGCTAGGTTCCCCTCTAGCCCGGTAGATGAAGAACTCCGGTGGGCCGATGGTGGTGAGCCGGACCCGGAGGACGGCGAGGTCCTCCATCGAGCAGACGATCGTGGCTCCCCCAGTGAAGGCGGTCTCGCTGAGTTTTGGGCAGGAGATGCAGAAGTAGGAGTGGCCTGTTGTTGTCAAGGTTCCCACAGTGGTTCCATTCTGGAGATGGGCGATTGATGCAGAAGGGTCGAGGAGGACCTAGCTGTGAAGGCCGGAGCAGCGGAAGTCGGCGGACGGTACGCTGGGAGGAGGTGGCAAGGAAGCGCTGAGGAGATTTTTTTATTTATATATCATGACTAAGATAAACTATATATGCGCGCGTATCCTACGGCATGGATGCTCTTGGAGCACACTAAGGTTGTTACTAACAGGAGAGAGAGTGGATAATCCATGAAATGGTTTCTTCACCTTGTTACTAAGACCTTTAAAATTATTTATTGCATGCCTGATTGATTTGTGGTGATGTGCAATGGACTTCAACTTTGTGGCATATACGTTTGTCTATTTTTCATGCAAATAGAATTGACATGCTACTTCAAGGATCATCTAGCGACACTTGTTGAGCAAACATACACAAATCGAATAAACATAAACCATTATTATCACGTGTTGATCAAATACACGAGTCGAACATAGAATTCAAATTCTCAAGTTGGTATCTTTTGAGTTGGACATGTGTTGATCAAGTCTAAATGTTGTCCTTTCTCCTTAGTACGACAGTTCAGATGATCTAGATGGGAGCCAACTTCTCTGAGATAGACGTGTGTGTTAGAAATAAACAGCGTATACCTGAGAAGACTCTAGAAGACTTTAGAGTGTTTCAAGAGAAAAATATTTGAAAAGAAAACATGGATATGCATAGCGAATATATTTCAGAGAGAACTCTAGAATGAGAGAAAATTCTAGAGCAAGATATTTTAGATATAATGTTTAAAAAAGTTATGAAATAAGAAAATATCTAGAACTTGGATAATATTGTAGAGAATCCTAGAAGACTGATATTTGTAGTATGATGGTTATGACGATAACATTTGTCATGCACCCAATGGTCTTGTATAAGTATAAATTAAGAGTGTCACTCCTCCCTCAATGTGACCAACTAAGAAGGAGATACCATGATAGAGTCTTAGAGATGGCCATGAGAAGTATATGTAGTGGTAGGATAGACACTAAGAAGAGTATGTGTTGTATCAAGTTCATAGCTGCAAGCAAAAGAGTTCCCTTATGTAAGGTGTTGTCTTTCTCTGGTCTACGTACGTACTTACAAGTGACACGAGTCGGAAGCGGAAACCTAATCCACCAAGTAGATGGGGATCGCTCTAATGGGGAGAAAGATCTGAAGAATCTACATGCTTTGTTGAGTTGTTGTTTCAGAGGTCCCTTGCCCCCTTATCTTACCGATTTGCTCAAGTTATTGCTGGAAGTACCTCCAAACTATGATATAGTGGAGCAAGAAAGGCAACACTATCTGCTTTCCATCAGACACCATCTGACTTTTGCATCTCCTGGGAGACAACTTACTCTCCTAATCAACTTCTCTCAACTGTGTAAATCTTTGACTGGTACAAACTTGACATTACTTGAGAAGAGTCTAGCAGCTAAACCTTTCAAAACTGTTGATTGGTGCTCGATCACAAAAGCTAGCAGTTTGCGTGAGAGTGTGCGTAAGCCCAAGAAGCACAAGCTGCCAAAGGTGCTTAAGGAAAAGGATAAGGATAACCTTTTTGGAATTTCATACTTTCTAAGGAACTTTGCTATCCATGCGCCAGAACATCTAGTGGATAGCAATGATCAGGTGGTCTCAGAGGACCTGCTGGAGGTTTAATTTCTTATTGCCCATCACTTTGGTAATACCTTAGCAGACCTACCAAAATGTCTACTGAAGTCCACCGGTATCCACAAAATGTAGGTTCCATATTATATCTTTAGTTTGCATGTGCCTAGATTTAATGCATATATATTTACCATTCATCAATTTGATTTTATGCAGAGTACAAAGTGCCTGGGATCTCTACATAAAGAGATGAAGTGACAACACATAGAGAGGATATCAGGGCGCATCACTAGCTGTGAGGGGATGATGGTTGTTTTAATATTTTGTTGTTACCTATTATTACTGTTTAGCTCTACTTCTGGACTCTGTGCAATCATGTTTAACTAGAGTGTTCTAAATGTTTGTACCTCTTGTTTCTTAATGTTCAATGCAAGTTTGCAATCCTATCTGAATGGCTTTGAATTTCTTCATCCAGTATTATACTTCTGATGCACACAAATCTATAATTATTGCCCATCTATTTGTGTGGAATTTTTTTCATAGCTAGATCTGTTCGTGGTCTGTTCATCCAAATTTCTTGTCCTGAACTGATGTATGCATTTTGAAGCATATCCTGAACTGACGTGGGAGCAACTTGTCTTTCTCTCAGTTTTCTAGCCGGTTTTACTCTGTTATGTACTGTATTGTCATTGTATAGCTTCTTCTGAGATTCATTCTAACATTTTCTTTTGGGTGCTTTACAGAAGTTAGAAAAGGAGAAACCTGAAGACTGAAAAGGATCAGCAAGTTACTCTAGATGTCAGAGTGATCATTCATTCATGCTGGACTGTTCTTGTAGACCTTTCGATATTTTCATGCAGTTCATTTGATGTGATGTATGATTCAGAGAGTTCTGATGATCATTAATCTTTTTGCGCACGCTATTTTAACATGTTTCTACATGTTCCCGTCCTCTTACAACTTCTCTTAAAACTCAGTTCTAAGTCAAGATTGATTTATAATATTTTGGAACATTATCACTCTTTTTTGTATACACGTGAATTTTCACGTGCACGCTTATAAGTTTCAATAATTGTAGAAGACCTTTTGGTAGAATCTTGGTAGGATCATTATTATCACTCTTGCATTATTCTGGCTGGCGAAAGGTTATATACGATCAAAGTTGCAAAAACTATGCGTCATTCATTTTCTGGAAGACCTGAGCCTTGTCTCGATGGGGCCACTAAAATTTCTGACGCCATGTTTTATTGGACAAGGTACAGAGGAACGGAGAAGCTTGGCTCGAAGGTCATAGGAACTGAGAGAATCATCCGCAGTATGCTGGCCGGGGAGAGGAGTGCTTTGGGATTTATGTGGAAAGATATTTGCTGTTATGGCTTAGATACAAGGGTCTGGATGCAGATCTTGTAATTTATATTTCATCAAGCATTTCACCAGAGAACCATTTACTTGTCGCAAAGTGTAAGTCTTAATTGGGATAAACAACTCCTTGTAATTCAAGTACTCCATGATCCATGATTGAGAAATTTTACAACAGTCTGAAATATAATCATACAGAAAGAGAGTACTATCCATGCAATCACAAGCAATACCATATTATATGAGTGTCAAACAGTGCTGAGCAGCCGCACAGGTTTAAACAACCACCAAACACAACCACAAGGCACAAAACACATTACGAAACGGTACCAAGCGCCATAGAACAAATACGATACAGTTTCAAACCAGAACCATGTCCACATATACGACACAGAATAAATACGACACAGTTTTAAACCAGAACCATGTCCACATAGACGACATAGGATAAATACGATACCAGTTTCAAACCAGAACCATGTCCACATAATACGACTTAAATTCATCAATGCTTCAGATGAAGGCAGCTTGCTGTTCAGAGCTGAAGGGTGGCATCTTCACTGCAGAAGTTAAAAAAAAACATCAGCCAAAAATTTCAGGACAAGCAATAATAGTAAGACATGAGTTCTACACACATTAGCAGATGCATTAGCGACAACCTTACAGCAATAATGCAGGCACGCTTTCTTTTCCAAGACCATAACATGAAGATTTTAAGATCAAGTTTCTTGCCTAAGGGAACTATTTATATGGCAGGTGTTTCAAGTACTACATCACAAGCTACGTGAATGTTACATACTACTATTACCTGATGAGGACTGCATGAGCTGTGGTACAGGTGCTGTCTGTGTCAGATTCCTCAGCATCAGCTCTTCTTCCGGTTGAGACAGTCGCTGCCGCTTCCCGGAACTGTTACTGTAATAGTTCCAGATTTACGTGACTGGCTGAAACCACAAACCAACTTATAGTTAATCTTAGAGAGATTTTATGGTACCTTGTACTCCTTGAGGAGATACAGGAGTACCAGTCAAATCTGGCCTTCCAATTAACAGGGTAGTTTAGACTTTTTTGTCGCTAATGTGAGGGTAATCTTGACTTTTAGCCTTTCTCTAATCCCCGATCGAGCGTCCGTCTCAAGAAAAAGAAAAAAAATGCTCCTCGTCCTGATTGACCGATGCAGGGCGCCGCCTATTCGTCCCGATTGAGCGGACACGCCACCGCCGCCGCCTCTTCTCCCGATCAGGCGGACTCATCGCTGCGGCCTCCTCCTCCTCTTGCATGCGTGCCATCGCTCCTCCTCCCTGTTGAGTGCACGGGGCGCCTCCATCTCCCCATCGAGTGTGTGTGGCAACTAAGTATTTATGTCGTCTAGCATTTGAGTTGCTGAAGGCAGAACTTGGACATTTTCCTTGTGTTGGCTCAATTTCCAGCCCTTTGTTATTGCGAATTCACAACTGTCGAGTACTCCACATATCAAATAATCCAGTCAGAAAGTTTGGTGTTTATTTATTCATCTAACCCGACTTTGCTTGGAATCATACAGACAAATCAGAATAGCTTGATATGGTTTATGCACTGTAACTCTGCACAAACAACTCGAATGATTGCTTCTTTCATGTGCACTCAAGTAGCAGCAATGCAATGCTTCATCTATCTACCTGTAACCTGATACTGTACACATTAAAAACACCTGAGACTATGCACATTGCATCCAGCTCAATGCTACAAAACTAGGCAACCATTTATTTCTTTCTTTTCGTTATTTTGCATTCCATCACTGGCATGTTCAACATTTTAAAGTATTCCAATCAGAAGCTACCAGAGAATGGAAAGGCTCACTAGAAATTTTTAGCATGCCTCAACAGGACCAGGAAACCATTTCTTTAACTTAAAGCAAGGAATCTCGGGACAAAGACAAGTAACAACTACTATACTTTTTTTTTCCTTCAATTCATCCATTCAAAGTAGCACTAGAAAGACAACAAATTTGAGGACAACAAACTACACATTTTTTTTTAGAAGAACTAAACTCCACAATTTGAGAAGTAAACTCCACAACTCAATTTCAAATTTGTTATGACACAACGCAGGAAGAAGTGGTAGAGGTTCTTCGGGCCTTGATAATTGATATAGCACTAGAAGTAGCTCAGGAACACTTCACTAGGTGAGCTTCTTCTTCTGAATCCAACCAAGACTGGTGAACCTGATACAAAATGTAGAATCTGACGGTCAGAATTACTGTTGTGAAATAGAAATCAGTAGTTTTTACAAAACTGTGTTCCAGATTGGTACTTTCCATAGACAGTCATGTCAACCATACACGTTTAACTGAGATTGGCAATAAGAAATCAGATACTGCAAAGTGCTACGTGCATCACACACTGACGTTAGCAAGTTGTGCAAGCATATGGAAGATCAAGAACATGAATAAAAAATTAAACTAATCAGTTAATTAACCCCAGCTCAAGGATAGTATCCCCTTAGTACGTCAAGCTCTGGGATTGGAACCCGCTACCTGACACAACGGCCAGGGATTACAGCAGTTCTAGTTTCATTTTTTTTTGCGAGAAAGTTCTAGTTTCAATTGACTCGAAGCTAATGCAGTTCTAGTTTTCCGCTACCGTACTCGTCGCCAAGCCGGCGGCACGCCGCGGCAAGCCTGGCGTTGAGCGCCCTGGCGGCGGCGTTGTAGTCTGCGAGGCAGCCGGCGGGGTCGAGCGCGTCACTGGCTACTGCCGCATGGCCAGCATCTGCGGCAGGCACCCCAGGGGCCCCGTGTTGTACACCCACAACCTACGCGCACTGGGCGGCGTGCAGCGCCCGGATGGCATCCTCGACCCTGGCGGCGGGGCGGCGAGCGGGCCGCCACCACTGCCACCGATCTCCGGCAGCGTGAGGTTGGTGAGGAAGGCGAGCATGATGTCATTCTAGATGATGTCAATGGAGTAGACGGCGCCCCGGAAGATCTCCTCGCCGAGCATGGAGCCCCGCCACACCGGCTGGGGCTCCCGGGTACGGTTCTTGAAGTGCAGGAAATGGTTGACCTGCGTGTCCATGGTGAACAGGATGGTGCTCTGCTGGCTCGCCACCGCCACCACCCTGGACACCGCGAAGCTCACGCCGCCTCGTCGTGAAATGTCTCAGTGCTGGCCGGTTGAATTGGGGATTAGTGTTACGGTTTGAAATAGGTGAAATACATATTTCTAAAATATCCTTTTGAGAAATAGGACAATTGCTCTTATAATTCCGATTTTATCCTTAATATCAAGGTACTCCCTAATTTTTTTAAGTCTTTAAAAATAGTACTCCTTAATCCTAGTATTGGAGTACCAAATAATATTAACCATTGGATTAGAATGAATAAATGGTCTATATTCATTCCAGGATACCGTAAAAGAGCTCTCAAATTATAGAGAAAAGGGAGAAACAGCAACAACAGTTAACAAGAAAGTGAAAGAACTAATCCTGATGAAATTAGATTTAACATAACAAGTTGCTTGGCTGCCAGAAAAATTAACAAAATAAAATCAAGTTTGTTCTGCGAATATCATATTTATTATTTAGCAACATGTCAGTAATGCCTCAAAATTAACTCCAAACAATGTGAGATGGCCTTATATTCAGGAAGGATAGTGCATCAAAACCATAGTCATAATCACTATAAACAACCTATACGATCACGTACTTTAGTAATTTGGTATAGAAGTCCAGGTGTTTTAACTTTTAATGCCTGATTGCAAAATAATGAGTTAATGATTAATGATGAGCATAATAAAGGATCAAGATGTCGGCCTAGAGGGGAGGGGTGAATAGACGACTAACCAAATTTTCTTCAAAATTAATCAATTCTTACAAATGCGGAATTAAACTTGGTTGATTAACAAAGGTGACAATTCCTAATATGAGTAAACAAGGATACTAAGCAAGATGAATATGAACAATATCAAAATACTTGCAAAGTAAATACGGAATTTGAACAAATAAGAGAGACAAAGGTTTGTTCCCGGAGTTCGGATCCTTGAGGGAATCCTACATCTCCGTTTGAGGACCCGATCACACTTGATCAAGGGTAGGCTCCTTCTCAAGCCACTTCCTCTCGAGGACTCTCCGGAGTCTCCTCGACTTCCTCTTGGTGATTCTTACCTCGCGGGGGCGAATCTCGGCCTTCACTAACTTCCCATGGCTCACCACACGGATTGAGAGCTCGTGAGTGACTCCTAACCGTCTAGGAGTCCTCAACCTCCAAGAGTAATAAGCGCGTCGATTTACTTGGAGATGAACTCAATTGCTCTAGTGCTCAACACTTTGAAATTCCTCACTCTTTTGGATCTCTCACTCAAGAACAAAGGCTCTTAGCTTTGGAGGAGAGAATATGGCTCACTTGAGTGCAGGGAGAAGGTTTGGCAAAGAGTTAGAAGTGAATGGGGGGAGAAGGGTTTATATATAGACCACTCACAAAAACTAGCCGTTGAATTCAAAATAACACATCCAGACATTCTGGACTAGCAAGCCCGGATACTCCGGGTACACAGAAATCCCAATGGCTCTCTCCCCATAACACATCCGGACATTCCGGGTAAGGCCGGACACTCCGGACACCTACCCGAGAGCAGTCCAACTGGGTACAAGACGCCCGGACAGTCCGGGCAAACCCGGACAGTCCGGGATCCTATCTTGGACATACCGGAATAGACACTCAGACATTCCGGGCTATGTCCGGACACTCCGGACACATACCAGAGAGCGGAACATCCGGGATTTGGACACCTGGACATTCCGGGCAAAGCCGGATACTCCGGAGACCTACCCGAGAGCACTCATCTTAGCACCAAAACACTCGGACATTCCGGCCTGGGGCCAGACACTCCGGATACACAAATGAAATTTGGTTTTGGCTAAGTGTACGTGATAAACTTGTGTCTCCACAGAGGTTAATGTTGAGTAATTGAGCACTGAGCTTTCTCTTTAGCGTATCGACACACCCCCCTTTATAGTACGGCGTTCCTATACTCAAAATAATTCAAATAAAACCTCCTAGAGTATAAAAACCATCGAGATCTTCAATAAACCATACGCCGCCTTTTTTTCTTCACTTTTTAGGGGTCGTCAATACTGATTGTTCTTCACAGGGGACTAAAACCTGATTATGCACTCATTGCAAATGTTAGTCCCTTAATGGATCGTCATCTAACACCAAAACACAATTAAGGGCCTAGATGTACTTTCACATAACAATAAATCAAAATATGGCAAACACTGACAATTCATATTGCTGCATTTTAGAGATAGGATATGGTACAGTTATGGTACAACAGACCAGCCATTACATTCAAGTTCACGCATGTTTAAATTAATAATGGCAAGTCCGCTACATATTGAATCTTGAGGAGCTAACTAGGCACAAAAATTAAGCTCTGCGGATGCAAAGTTCAACACCGAAAATAAGCTGCATTCGCAAAAAAATGGGGTAACCAACAGGGATCATCCATGAACATAACGTTGATTAATCCCCAAAACAAAGTAGTTTGTGCACATAGATTGACCTTGAGCTTGTACGATCGTCTCTCGACTCGACCAAGAAAACATTCCTAATCCCATAGCAGTCCGCCAGCATCTGAGACAAGTACCCCCTCCGGGCGCCAAATTCAACAATCGCCAGAGCATTCTCTGTCGCCGTATCTTCCATGCCTCCCCTCGGCGGCAAACCGAATGTCTCCATTTTCCCCGATGATGGACACCTACTGAGCAACGAGCTTCTCCTGGTACGGTGCCTTCCTGTCCAATGCACAAAGAGGGATCACTCCCAGCTACTAAACCCTCACAGAAACCTCAACCACTTGTCGCAGGCATCCGTGACGATGACCGACTTGCGCATCTCCACGGCCGCTGCCCCGTGCGCCGACCGGATCTTCGCGACCAAGCCCCGGAACTCCTCCTCGGTGAGCTCGTGCACCGCGGCGCGATTGGCGGCGGAGGAGACGCCGTCGCCACCGTCTCCTGCCCCGCCGGAGTTGATGCCCTTGGAATAGTACGGCTGCGTGGCGAGCGCGTTGGCCTGCTTCCTGAAGGGGCACTTGCCGACATGCGCCTCCAGGTTCTCCTCGAGCACCGTGCTGCGCAGGAGAAGGTGGGGTTCAGACAGTAGGAGCGGAGCGGTCGTGCTGGAGTGAGCTGAGTGGGAGCGGTATAGGGGCTTACTGGAAGGGGTCGACGGGGCAGGGGACGCGGCGGCGCGAGGTGGAGGAGGACGACTCCAGGAGGTGGTTTCCGTAGTAACTGAGGAGGAGGGTGGTGAGCAGGGGTTAAGGGGGTAGGAGGGAGGGAATGAGGTTAGCTGGAGTTGCTTACTGAGAGGATGGGAGAGGACAGTTGGCGCAATGGCGGCGCTTGTTGCGGAGCTAGAAGTGACAACAGCCCGGAGGAGAAGGAGGAGGAGGAGGCGGAGGCACCGACGGTGAGGGCGCGCCGTTCGCCGGAGGACCGCCCGTCTCTGACGTCGGCGGCGGCGGCGGGAAGAGATCACTGAACAAGTGGAGGAGGGCCTAACGAAGTTGTCGAAAAGATTGGGTCCAATAATGGTCGCTCAGCCCACTCTGTGGACCATATATTCACAAGGCCCAGCAGAATCAACTGGGCTTAACAAGTACGGAATGCATCCTCTAAAAAAGCTTTATTTCCTACCTCCCTAAAAACAACTTTAATTCCTATAAAAATAAATTCAATTATCCCTTCAAAATTACACAAAGGATAAATCTTAAATTTGTTTTCTTTAGATCAGTAACTGTAATCTCAATAAAAATTCTCTTGTATTGTTAGAGCACATACAATGAAGATGCTTAGACAAATTGTTGATGTATAAAAGACTTGCCACGTCAGATACACCATGTGTTTGCAAAGTTTAGAAGGTGCTTCGCTTTGCTTCGGTGCTTGAGTGAGTGTTAAGTAGACGGTCGAACATTTTAAGCACATGTATAGCTTTATGAGTATCGCAGGTGACAACTTCTATGCAAATGCTAAATGACATGACCATCTTCTTTACGCACTCTTATGGAATGCTGTGCGGCGGAGTGATCAGTCACTTGAGTTAAACTATTCTGGTTTCCTTGCAGACGTGCGAGTTCGTTCGCGGCCACTCTAGGTCTTGCTTGACATTTGTGAGATCTGTCCTAGAACACAGGAATAATTCACTGCAGCTTAGCATAACACAATATGAGAGATAGAGCTCTTTTATGATACCCCAAGTGAATATGGTCCATCTATTTATTCTAATCTAATGGATAAGCTTAACTCGTACTCCAACATAAGTGTCAGGGAGTACCACCATAAAAAAATAGGGAGTACCATGATTTTAAGGGTAAAATTGTAATTCGGGTGAGCCAAATTCACAATCAAAATTTAACGATGACTGAGTGATATTCCTTCAATTGGTTTCAGTTCGACGCATATGGTGATAACGGCGAGTTCTTTGCATGTGGTGAGCACGCTGAATTCTTTACACACGGCGAGGAAGTGTGACTCGACTGATCCATTCTTTGGCTGCATCAATTCTATTGATAAGAAATCACGAAAGCATTAAATGGTCCAATGATGATATATGTCACTTGATCGATCTTCTTTGGCCGGTCAAATCCTTTGATTGAATGCGGTTATGCATGGAGAATTGTACGTAGTTGTAGCAGATCGATTCTTCCTTCCTTTGATTGCAGATCGATTCTTCCTTCCTTTGATTGCAACTATGGCCAATTCATTCCTATGGCGGCGGCGGCGGCTTAAGAAATTGAGCCGGCTAATTAGGTTAGATAAAAATACCCTTTAAAATCCTTAAGATAACTCCATAGTACCCTTTGATATCAATGGTTGGATTTGATTGGTACTCCAGTGCTATCTATGGGAGTACAGGGGTACCATAAAAACTCTCTAATTTGAAGGCTGATCAAAGTTTCTGGCAACATGAGGGTGTTACTTTGAAGCGTTTGAGAATTGATAGTAAGATTTCTTTTATTTCTTTATTGCACAATTGACATAAGGGCATTTGAATAGCTTGCAAGCACCTTTTGGTGGTGAGTATCTTAATGTGCATTTCTTCATTTATCTATATGTGCTATATTTATGCATTGTTAAACCAAAATTGTCATACACTCCTATCTTGTGCTTTGATATAAATGCAGTTGAGGATTTGAATCTGCATGGAGTAGAGGCGTTGAGTGGAGTTAGGTATCTAGCAATTGGAAAACATCTACGCAGAGTCGCGGACCCGCAACAGGTGATTCTGGTATTTGAAAATTATGCATGGATTCATGTTCGGATATACTGATACAGAAATGCGTGAGACTAGCTGAATGTATCTAATAAACCTTTTATTTCTCTCCAGATATGACCATAATGTGCTGTCTTCATGAACAATGCAATCATACAGAAGAGGACGGCCATGATAAACATCGTCTCCGGGGCCTTGCTTTAGCCACGTGCTGCCATCATCTTTGCCAATGGAAGCATTATGCAAGTAATGTCCGCTTGCCAAGCTTTGCAGCAAATTTTGTTTGGAATATATCATGCCACATACAGCTTACTTACATATATAATACTAACAAAGTCTGTCCTATTTTGGAAATTATATTAAAGCTGTTTGAATTGCTTTGCAGAAAATAATTTTGTTTGCTGCAGCCGTCGCCGTGGGGCACGACGAGGCCGAGGAACTGAGAGAGAAGCTCTGTCTGGAAATACGGGCCGATGTCCTTGAGCAGGTCAAGCGACGGCCAGCCTCTGGGTCCCCCTCTGGCCCGGTAGATGAAGAACTCCGGTGGACTGATGGTGGTGAGCTGGACACGGAGGAGGGCGAGGTCCTCCACCGAGCAGACGATCGTTTGCCCCCCCCCCTCCCGCCGGCGGGTGAAGGCGGTGTCGCCGAGTTCGGGACAGGAGACGCAGAAGTAGGAACGGCGCGGCGGGTCGGTGATGACCAGGGATACCACGATGGTGTGGCCTGGTGTCGTCAAGGTTCCCACGGTGGTTCCGTTCTCGAGATGGGCGATTGACGCAGAAGGGTCGAGGAGGACGCAGCCGTGAAGGCCGGAGCAGCGGAAGTCGGCAGACGATGCACTAGGAGGAGGTGGAAAGGAGGCGCTTAGGAGATTATATCATCACTTCTCAGATAACCTATATATGCGCGCGTACTGTCTTACGGCATGCACGCACTTGGAGCATACTAAGATTGTTACTAAGAGGAGAGAGATTGGACAATACATGAAAAGTAAAAGCATCGTTAACGGTTGGTTTCTTCATCTTATTACTAAGACATCCAAAACTATTTGTTGCATACGTGTTTAATTTGTCGTGATCTACAATGGACTTCAACTTTGTGGTCTATATGTTAAGTTTGTCTATTTTTCATGCAAATAAAATTGAAATGCTACTTGAAGGATCATCGAGCAACACAAGTTGAGCAAACATATGCAAATCGAATAAACATAAACCATTATTTGTCTCTCATCTATATTGATCAAATACACGAATGAAATACACAAATAAAATTCTCAGCTAGGTATCTTTTGAGTTGGACATGCGTTGATATGAGTCTGAATGTTGTCATTTCTTCTTAGTACTACAGTTCAAATGATCTAGCTGGGAGCAAACTTCTCTGAGATGGACATGCGTGTTAGAAAAAGGAAAAAGATTATTTTTATCCTTCAACTATTGTCTGAGTGCACATTGCATTCCTTAACATCAAATTCAGAAATATCTAACCATTAACTCTCAAGACCGGATAGAATACCCCATTCACACTATCTCCAAGTGGTTTTGACAAGTCAAAAGTGGTTTCAGGTGATGTGGTGCCGACGTGGCTGCCACATCACCTCCACATCATCCAAAATGTTATGAATTTTTCAGAAAAAGGGAGTTAGAGAAAATTAAAATTTTTAGAATAATTTTTCATTTAAAAAAATCAAAATAATTCATTTATTTTTTCCTTGATTTTAAAAATTCAAAAGAAAAATATATTTTTTCAAAATATCTTTTCAAAAAATCAAAATCAGAAATCTGACAAAAAGTTGATTTTGAAAAGTTCTTCTAAAAATTCCTAACCTTTTGGATGATGTGGAGGTGATGTGGCAGCCACATCGGTGCCACGTCACCTGAAACCACTTTTGACTGGTCAAAACCACTTAGGGATAGTGTGAGGCGGTATTCTATCTGACTTTGAGGGTTAATGGTTAGATATTTCTGGTTTTGAAGTTAATGGGTGCAATGTGCACTTAAGCAATAGTTGAGGGGTGAAAATACAGTTTTATTCCTTAAAAACAGTACGTACCTAGGAAGACTCTAGAAGATTTTGAAGTGTTTTAAGAGAAAAATATTTAAAACAAAACACCGGAAGATATCATGGATACACATGGTGAATATATTTGAGAGAGAACTCTAGAATTAGAGAAATTCTAGAGCAAGATATTTTAGGTGTAATGTCTAGCAAAGTTATGAAATAAAAAAATATCTAGGACTTGGATAATATTGTAGAGAATCCTAGAAGAGTGATATTTGTAGTAGGATGGTTAGGATGATAACATTTGTCATGCACTCAATAGTCTTGTACAAGTATAAATCAGGGCGTCACTCTTCCCTCTATGTGACCAACTAAGAAGGAGATTCCATGATAGGTCGCTGTGAGAAGTCTATATAGTGGTAGGATAGCCACTAAGAAGAGTGTTGTATTAAGTTTATAGCTGCAAGTAAAGAGTTCTCTTGTGTAAGGTGTAGTCTCATTGGTTAGCCGCGTACTTAAATAGTAGTTGGTGTTTGTTAAGTTGTGATCCGACCTGAGTAGCCTAGCACGTGAAATCACAATAGTATTTTAATGTGAGTAGCTTGTCCACCCAGTAGGAAAAACTAATCTTATAGAATTATAGTTTTGGTGCCACTAAAATGGTTACAACAAGCAAAGAGCTCATGGCTAGATCATCGCTAAATTTATAGTTACACTTTATTTATTAAAGAGATGAAGTGATAACACGTAAAAGAGAATATCTAGGTGTATCACTAGCTCAGGGATGGGATGATGGTTGTTTTATGTTGCTAGTCATCCTTATTGTTTGCTCTATTGCTATTCTGGAGGGACTCAATGTGGATACGTTTCCTGATTTTGTGCAGAAGAATAGTCCACTTCAGATTCCTTTTTCTCTTGTCGGTAGGATTAAAGTTGGTGCCATTCTGGCCAACCAATAGGTATTCTGATGCACTGATGTTTGCCTTTAGTTAATGGATTCATTAATTGGAGAGGTGCTAGATCCTTTGATTGCTAGAAAATCAAGAGGCGGTGCCTGGGAATTCCATCAAATACTTGTCGTTCAAGGAAGGTGTGTGTTTGGGGTAGTGCCACAGCTGGATGGAGATCGCTCTAATGCAAAGAAAGATCTGAAGAATCTACATGCTTTGTTAACTTGTTGTTTCAGAGGTTCCTTGCCCCCTTATCTTGCTGCTTTGCTCAAGTTATTGCTGAAAGTACCTCCAAACTATGATACAGTGGAGAAGAAAAGGGAACATTATCTGCTTTCCATCAAACACCATTTAGCGTTTGCGTCTCCTGGGAGGCAACTCACTCTCCTCATCAACTTCTCTTAACTGTGTAACTCTGTCTGGTAGTGACTTAGACTGCACTTCAAAAGAAGCTAGTAAGGAAACCTTTCAAAGGTGCTTATTGGCACAAGATAGTGAAAGCTAACAATCTACTTCAGTGTGCTTAAGCCCAAGAAGCACAAGAAGCCAAAGGCCCCTAAGAAAAAGGGTCAGAATGACCTCTTTGGTTTTTCATACTTTCTAAGAAATTTTGCTATCCATGCACCAAAATATCTATTGGATAGCAATAATGATGTGGCCTTAGAGGACCTGTTGGAGGTGTACTTCATCATTACTGTAACGCCCGAGTTTTTAGCATGTTTTAAAACCTTGTATTTAGGTCCTTATTAAAAAAATTAATTCTTTTTATCTGCATTTTTGCTCTTGAGCTTTCCTTGCATCATCTCATGCCATAGAAATAAAACATGATGCCATGCATATATGTGCATATACACAGATGAAATAACCATCAATGATTTTCAAGAAACACCTGTTCAAACCTTTTCCAAATTAAAAAAACATGTATGCGTATATATGCAAACACCTTGAACCCTAGCTACCTTCTCCCTCGACGTTTTCCCAAAACCTTAATTCATCTTCTCTCCCGACAAGAAGCGAAACCCTAGCAATATGTACACGTTCATGGTGACACATGCCTAAAGTGGGTATACCAGGCACCCAGTAGGACCCACAGGTCAGATATGGGGCCCACTCCTTGAAACCCTAACCTATACCCAATTTTCTCATTTCTTTTCTTCTAGAGAAGAAACCCTAAAAGCATGATTCCATATGCCTCCTTTGCTCCAAACATTCAGGAAAAATTCTATAAAATACCTGAAACCAATTAGCACCTATTTATAAAGAAAAATAGAGAACTCCAGTGCAAGTTTTCTAAAAAACATCTAAAATACCAAAACGGGCTGATTTTACATTTGTACTGCAACCCCTAGCTAGACCTCTCAGAAAATTTACCAAAAATCACACAGCATAGAGTATACATCCTTAAGCTCAATATGCAAAAATACTGGTAACTTCAGTGAGAATATTTGGATAAAACCCTATCGAACACCTTCTTCCCTAAACACTTAATCACATGAAACCTTGATCAAAAGTTGGGGGAAAGGTGCCATAAAGCTCCTAGGCCCCTCCCTACTCTCCAGGACCCTACTCATGCCACTGGCCACCTCTGCAAAAGCTTCTTTTTGCCCCTGCCCTCCTAAACCCTAGCCGATGCCATGAATGGCATGCATGCCCGAGCTACCTACACTCCATCTTTTTGCCTCATCTGCTCCAGATCCCCTTTATACACTATGTCTCAACCCATGACGTGGAAAATTTTCTCAGAACATGGCTGAGGACACCAGGACAACACCCATGCCAAGGTGTGCATGCCAGAGCGCGGCCAAAGCGCGTGCACAGCACACCCGAGTGGCATACCCTCACTTTTCCTTGCTTCCAAGCAGTAACAGCACGCCAAAAATGTCTGGGACCTCCTCCTTGAGTCCCTCAGGGCATGCCACCACACCCAAGTCTCCCGGACCCCCACCATTGCCATGCCAAGCAAGCTTAGTAGATGGCATCAACAACACCCCCATGCTCCGCCTATATAAAGGACAGCCCCAAGCTCCGTGAGCAGCTCAAGCCACTCCACTCATCTCCCCTTAGCCACAGCCATCCTCAATTTGGTCCCCAAGCCATCTTATTCTTCCTCCGCGGTCATATTCTCCTCCATCTCGGTTCTACAAGAATCCGAGCCGCACAATCCTTCCCAAGCCAAGTTGGTTGCCCCATCATGTTCTTTGCCCTCTCATGACTTAGAATCTTCTGCTAATTTTTTGAGATCTTCTCCGGTGTAAAAAGGCCTAAACCTCACCGGAGTTCCAACGGAGCTCTCGCCGGCCCCTAGCCCGAGCGGCGGCGCGGTTCTTACCCAACCGCCAGGTAGCCCGTTCAGTAATACCTGTTGACCGGTAAGCCCCGCCCCTGGCCGCCACTGGCAGTGGGCCTTGAGTTTTGGCTGGGCCCGCAATCGGGTTAAAATGGTTGCGCATTTCCCGATTGATGTTTTCCCTCAGCAAGGAGGCATATTTCCTCCTGGGTGAAAGCGTAAAACTCCAGTTCAACCGGTTTATCTTTGTTTTAACCCATTACCACGTTGGTTCGGCTTGTTTAAGTGGTTCCCGACCCTAGGATTTCTTAAGTTATTAAAGGAAATGAAATTGTTTAGGTTAGTAATAGGTTGTAGAATGATTTCAGAGCATCTTACCTAGGGCTTGCACATTTCTAAAATCAATAATACCCCTGTGAAAGTGCATCTAGTGCCCCTAGTGGATTTTAATGATTAATGACAAACGATTAAGGGACTAATGGTTTACTAAGTGTACACAGGTGATTAGTCCCCAAGTGATTGGTTTAACCAGTGGATGACGACCCCTAAAAATTGATGTTGAAGAAAGGCTTGGATCTAGAAGATTAGTGGAGATTTTCTAGTGTTTATATGATCAAAGATCATTTGAGTCTATAGGACAAGCCGCCTATTAAGAGGGGTCAGATAGTTATGCTCTAGGAAGGATCTTCTTAAGTGCTCAGTCCAAATCTCAAGAAATCCTTTTGAAATCTCTTTCTGAAACACAGACAGTGACTCTCGGTTGTACCGGTTTGAAGAATCGGTTGTATCGGGATTGGCCTCTGTTGCAAGGTTTGAGGACTTAGTAGTCTCAACCTTGAAGAGCTTCAATTGCGGCATGACCGGTCTTGAATCCGGTGCTGCCGAGAATGGCCTCTGTGTTGGAGAGTTAGGGAACCCTGCCGCTTAGGGTTTGCCCTAGTTTCATATTCCGGAAATCGGTATGACCGGTTTGAAAGACCGGTGCTACCGGAATATGCTTCTGATACTCTAGACCAAGTCCTGTTCGTTTGTCTTCGGCTGGACCGGTTTCATATCCGGCTGCACCGGGAATCCTCTCTGGACTTAGGTCATTTGATGCCTTAGTCTAAGTCTCTTTCTGAGTTGTCTGCGGTTGCACCGGTTTTGTGTTCCGGTTGCACCGGGAATCTCTTCTGGACTTAGGGCCAAGTTTGTCTCAGACTAAGTCCCATTCTTCGTGTGTTTGCGGTTGCACCGTTTCTGTCTTCCGGCTACACCGAGGACCCCTTCTGGACTTATGTCTTCCGTTGAAGCGGATGTACCGGGTTATGTTTTCGGTTGGGCCTTTTTCTTCTCTGTGAAGAAGAATGTGTCATTTCTTCATACCCGGCACAACCGCCCTCAAAATCGGCACTACCGGGAATTGCTTCTGGAAGTTGCTCTGATGAGCACATTCTTCAATCCCGGTGTGACCGCGTTTCCTTCGGACCTACCGCCTTCGTGGTGAAGCATTTCGTTGTGCATCTGATGTTCTTCAGATCTGATCGTTGGTTTGAATCCCGGTGCTACCGGGTTTGTCTTCCGGTTGCACCGGAAGAGAACCTTTGTGCCCAACGACTCTTTTCTGCAGATTGGCTATAAATAGCCCCCGACCCCCTGTGGGCTCGGGAGGACACTTAGCGCAAAAAGACATTCTCTCCACTGTGTGTTCCCTTTCCTCTTTGACTCCTTGAGATCTACTTTGAGAGAGGAAAGCCTTCGAGAGATTTGAGACTTGGATTGAGCATTCAAGCAAGAGCTTCTTCGAGCCTAGCAGATCTGATCTGTTACTCTTGGAGATTTGGCATCTCCTAGCCGGCTATGCGTCTTGGAAGAGCTCTAACTTGTGGAATCGCCTCCAAAGTTTGTGAAGGTCCGGGGATCACCTCAAGATCCACCAAGAGTGTTGAGCAGATCCTAAGTGGACACAAGCTCAAGAAGAAAAAGGTGAAGACTGTGTGTCTTCGGAGCTAAGTGCTCAGCCTCTCCAAACGAAGACGTAGAGTTGTTGCTAACAACTTGAACTTCGGGTTAAATCCTCCTGTCTTTGATTCTTGCTCCTTACTTTGTGTTATTCTTCATTAGAGTTGAATCTTGTTTGTTTTCTGCTGCTTCATCTATAAACTGCTTCACCTATTGCATGCTAAGCAACGAATTTGTTAAAATTTGATAATCTCCTATTCACCCCCCTCTAGTCGATAAACCTCGATCTTTCACCCTGTAATTTCTGTAAACCATGCAACTCATTCGATTGATGTCGAAACCTAATGATCATGCTCTTTGTAGTATGTATATATCGCAATCATTGTTTCGTGCTAATTGACTTAAACTAAAAATCGACTATAAGTCCAGAATAATCTTATGAACCCTTTTCTAAACCTTGTCACTCTCTGGACTCACCCAAAAGATATCGAGTTTCTACTAACCCTAATACGAAGAAGGATCATGATATACACATGTGATCATGTACCCCGTTCGGGAAATCGTCAACTTAACCTAAAACTCTAGCAATCCAAGAATGTTCTCGCAGATGAAATTATGGCATGAGCATTTCATGTGCATCTCTTGGTTCTTATTTGGAGTTTCGACACCTTGTTTATTTGCCGTTCTTTTAACGTGTAGTTGCCGACGCACCGGATTCTCTCGGGGAGGATCCCGGATTTCTGCAAACTCAATTCCAGGAGGAATACCAGTACCTCAACTCGCCAGGCAAGCATCCCCACCTTGATCATGTTGAACCCGATATTTTCAAAACTTACTTATGTTGATTGTGAACCTTGCATGCTATGTTGATAATACCACTATCTTTGTGTTAGACTTAGCTATGACCTAGTATTGCATGTGATCAATAAACCCTCCTTTGTCGCCTTAGGACTAATCCCTCTAACGGTATGGTCTTACCGTCGGGAACATAGGGTATAGTAGCTTAAGCTAGTGCCAGCTTAACAAAAATGGAACTCTGGATATGTTACAAAACACTTATTCTTGTGAAGAGAGGTGTCCATCATCATGGGAAAAATTGTTTGTGAAAAGGTTTTCCGACAAAACCCTAAATGAAAACCGGAGTTGATTTGGATCCGGGTGAGAGACATAAGGTGGTGTTTGGAGGAATGATTGTCGAAATGAGGATGTCTTATGTGGCATCGTTAGTAATCCAGTCCTACGTGACTTGGGATTAATCGGAGTCTGGCTCGGATCAATTAAGAACCGAAATCTAAGTGCCGCTCGGCTAAGTTTATATCGTACGTCCACATGTCCTTTATGGGAAGGACTCGACCAAGTATTCTATTTGGTACTAGCGTACGAACCCGTGGGCGAAAGGTAGAAAGTGTAGAGACTGGGTAGACTCCAGAGAGCCTTCTCGCGGTTTAGCATAGAAAGTTGTTCGACACAAAAACGAGTTGGCATTGTGGCGCGGTTTAGCAAGTAGTGCGAGAACGGCTCATCTAGCGGGTTCTCGTTAGGGCTAAGTGGACAGAAAGGTCCCGTTGTGTAATCACTACCGGTACACCTCGTGAAGTGTACTAGTTAGCACTTGGCAACAAGGGAGGACCACATCTTGTGGGTAAAGCCGTACAGCCTCTGCAGAGTGTTAAAATCTATTCGAATAGCCGCGTCCGCGGTCATGGACACAACTTGGTTTAAACCACACCCTAGTTAGACTTGTTTTATTTCGAAATATGGGTCATGGGTTTAAGGACGCGGGCATGATGTGCCCGCAGTGTGCGGTATGAGCTTTGCGTCAGTAGCGGGAGCTGCAGAAGTTGTGATTGAGGTTGTGCCACGCGACGGTGGTACGAGGACTTGGTATGAATGATGGGTGTGAGGCTGTGGGAGGCAGTAGCTGTTATCTACCATCTCGTTAAATTTATCATCGGACGAGGTTTGTCAAAATGCTTTTTAATCTATTCTCGTATTATTGATGAGGACTTACTTTTCGTACAACATGCAACCTAGACTAGTATATCTCCTTTGAAAATAAACTCAGCATGATTATAGCCGTTATACACTCCCTGCAGGATTGCTTGCGAGTACATTCAATGTACTCACCTGGCTTGTTGATTTGGCCAGACGAGGAGGAGTATCTCTCCGAAGACGATAGCGACTACGAAGGTTAGGGCTTACCCCCAGTCAGTTGCCTGTCGGGTATGGCATACTGATGGGCGCCATCCACGTGTATCTTATCTTCCGCTGCAGAACTCTTTGAATTCGGCCAATAGGCCACATGTGTAACCTAAAGACCTCGCCGATCTATGTATCAAACTATGTACCATTGTATGATTGTGATATTCAAGGCAACTTGTTGTACTAGCTACTGATCATGGGATCAGTACAGTAAACACGAGGATTTATCCAGTACTTAAAACTGGGTACTCCACCATTACCATCACTTTAATGATAGATTAGCACGCCTACCAAAATGTATACTGGACTCTACGGCTATCCATAAAATGTAGGTTTCATAAAAAATATTCTTTAGTTTGTATTCATTTACATGTGCCTGGATGTAGTGCATATATATTTACAGCTTGCATTCATCCATTTGATTTAATGCAGAGTACAAAGTGACTGGAATCTCTACATAAAGAGATGAAGTGACAACACATAAAGAGGATATCAGGGCGCATCACTAGCTCGGTGAGGGGATGATAGTCGATTTAGTATTTGTGTTGTTACCCATTATTATCGTTTAGCTCTACTTCTGGACTCTCTGCAATCATGTTTAACTGAGTGTTATAAATGTTTGTAAAAAAATTTCGATTCCTCTTGTTTCTTAATGTTCAATGCAAGTTTGTTGATCCTATCCGAATGGCTTTGAATTTGTTCATCCAGTATTATACTTCTGATGCACACGAATCTGTAATGATTGCCCATCTATTTGTGTGGAATTTTTTTTATAGCTAGATCTGTTCGTGGTTTGTTCATCCAAATTTCTTGTCTTGAACTGATGTATGTATTTTGAAGCATATCCTGAACTGATGTGGGAGCAACTTGTCTTTCTCTCAGTTTTCTAGCCGGTTTTACCCTCTATTATGTAATGTATTGTAATTGTATAACTTCTTCTAAGATTCATTCTAACATTTTCTTTTGGGTGCTTCACAAAAGTTAGAAAAGGAGAAACCTGAAGACTGAAAAGGATCAGCAAGTTACTCTAGATGTCAGACATTACCAACCAAAAGGACCTACAAGAAAATCCAACCTTTTGATGATGAGTGATCACTCATGCTGGACTGTTTTAGTAGACCTTTCAAGATTTTCAGGCAGTTCCTTTGATGTGATGTATGATTCAGGGAGTTCTGATGATCATTAATCTTTTTGCGCACGCTATTTTAACATATTTCTACGTGTTTCTGTCCTCTTGTTGATGTGTCTTCCTTCTTTTTACTTGCACGAGAACTGCAAATGGAATGTTCACCGATAGCCAACTAGTCGTTCTAAAAAGCTGCCTGCTTTTCATCGAGATATAATCATATAGTTCACTTTTGAGGCAGCAATTGAAGCAGGAATTCCATGAGTACGAACTGATGTGTATCCTGAACTGATGTGGACAAATATTTGACCTGCAACTGGGACACCATCATGCGCGTTCAAAAAAAATTCTGCACAATTGGGGCATTCTTGTTGTGAAGGTACAATAAGTTATTGATGACAATGTACAAACTTATAGCAGCGAAACGATCATGCCTATAAATACGACGGACCTTATTCATACAGTTACATGTTCCTTTTGATCTTAGCCACCACACTAAAGCTCTCAACTTAACAGCAATACAACTACGCTTGTTTCAACCAAACTCCTCACATTGCTCCACGCTCCAATAACTCCCATCTGAACGATGGCGCGGCATAAACCTTGGGAAGGGTATGGAGAAGTATGCCGACGCAGACGCAGATCACGGCAACACCTATCACCGTCAGCATTGCTGGCCTGTACAGGAAGGTCCTGGCGATGGAGTTGGGGTACATTAGAGCCTGACGGCTGCAGATGTTGCACCTTGCCATAGGTAGTGGTGGCATTGGCATGCTGCTGCAGATCTCGAGGCTGATATTGCCAGGCTTCACACCATCAGGAATTGCAGGGCACATGCTGCTGGGAACGCCAAGGACAACATGACCTTTGCCGAGATGCTGATTGATCTTCTTCTGGACCAGATTCAGGTAAGCATCATTGCCTCTCTGGCGAGCATAATCTTCTGGTGTAAAGCCTGTCTCATCTCGCGCATTTCTCCAAGCATTGAGTCCAACCTGGGATGAGAAGCAATAGTAGGGAGATAAGACAGGACCTTCAAATTTTACTGATAGAAGCATACTGGGCTGAAAAGATTATTAATGCACACAATATAGCGTCATTGATGTGTTCATTGTTTAGTTGTAATGAAGCTTGTAGCTCTGCCCTAGAGTTAAAAGATCAAAAGAAAGTCTTTACTAAAAAGTTGTCATTGGTGTACTGCTGTAGCTTAATCAAGCATCCAAGCAGAATAACTTTGAGATGGAGAAAATTAGGCATCATAGAAGATGAGCAAGAGCAAGTACTTAAATCATATTCCAAGAAGTAAACAAGGGGATACCAGTCCAGGATCATCAGCCAGCGCATCCAATACATCCTCTGCATCGCTACTGGCAGCCGCTATATGGAGGGGCGTAAATGTTGAAGGGCCCTGAGCATCAGGTCTGAATAGGTATGTCTCTGCAGTTTCCCTCAGGCTTTTTGGCTTGTATCTCAGCAGGAATCTAACCATTCGGACTGATTTCCTTCGCACAGCAGTGTGCAGAAGATTTTCCGACAACACCACCTCTTCTGAAGACTGAGACCCCACATAAACAAATCCGATAAATAAGAAGTCTAACAGCATTTTGGTGACAGCACACCACTCCCGCTCCATGGCGAATATACAAAGCTTCCTGAATCTCAACAGGTTAAAAGCAGCTAGAGGTAGCTCCACTTTATCATGTTTAGATATTATGTTTGCTCTATGAAGAAGCCAACCCAGCTCATTTAGAAACTCTAAAGCTTGGTTCCTGGCATTGTCATCATCTGCCTGCTCATGGCTGGATGACTCAAATATGCTCTCCAGCTCACAAACTTCGGAGCATACATCCTGCTCAGCAATTATGAAGGGGAAGAAACCATTACTAAACCCACTATCTTCAACCTGAAATTGTCGATGACATTCAATGATTCAAAATAAGTTCAGAAGTTACGATGTAAGAACAGAAACCACATGGAAACAAAAGCTATCTAACAAGTTTACCTCTATGAATCCTCTTCCTCTTGAACCAGGGAGAGAACAACAGAAGTTGAGATATTCAATATCTTCATGCTCAGCTTCATCAGCTACAATAGCTGTGTCTTCCTGGAATACACAACGCCCTTCAAATGAGCAAATTAGCCTGCAAACATGACATGCTGTATTTTTAGATAACAGCATATAGGCTGAAGTAAACATCAAGTTGTACTCGTCTCCTGCAAGAATGAGCATATGTAAATTGTAGATGATAAAGTACCTCGAGGAAGCACTGACTAGGTTAAAGCCTTCTACCCTGAAATTAACTGTCGCTGAATAAGGAGCAGCAACTGGACTAACACATAAAACCTTGCAGTATTGATAAGAATTAGGTGCCAGTGGTCTGTCCAACATAACATGGCCTGCAGCAATATGACCGCAAGGTGAGACTAACAAATTTTCTTTCATTTATTTCCTCGCAAAAAAAAGATTAAAAATTTCTGACATAAAGCATAAATAAAACTTGAACAGCAATGCAAACATATAAGCGCTTGGACTCACCATTGTGCATAAAAACTATTTGACGCTGTACCATCACAAATACCAAATCAGATGCCCAAAAGTTATCAGTGGAACTACTCAAAAGCTTATCCAGGTATAAGCTCATATTTTCAGAGAGCTGTAGAAAACAAATATCAACCACCAGCCAAAAAAGGTCACTATCATGACATGAAATGATTATGAAAGAAAGATACCTCTCTCCATGCAGACTCAACTAACCGAAGATATACTGTTAGAATAATACAGCCAGGTCTAATATAGCTCTCTATATCAGTAGGGCTACTGGACAACCAACCAAGAATCTGAAATTCAGGATTTAAGTGTTAGATTCAAGATATGTTCTCTTGTGATTTGCTGAGAGAATGCATAATTTACCTGTGATCGCAGAACTGGAGGCAAATCACTAGGAACTTTCTTAAAAAGCTTGAATACTATTTTATCAGTCCGACACTGCAAGCAAAATAATAACAATCCATGTATGTGTGTGAGAGAGATATGTAGACAGAAGTTCAGGAGAAAATGAGAACATTTGAGCATATTTTAGGTGTGAATCTACTATGAAATATTACGATAACAGTGACATTTGGTATGCTAATAAGACTATTGTTGTCAACATAAATTCTTCTCCCCCATGATGCCCTTATATACGGGTCTAAAAGCTGTTTAGTTCACTTTAAGAACTTGGAGTATTCATGTGGCATAATGTACCAAAGAGATGTGATGATTGGCTATTTATCAGGTAGAAGTCAGTATCTTTGACGGCTATTTTATTGGCACAGAAACTTACTCATTCAAATTACCGATACTTGTCGTGTTTGGTTCTTGATATCTATCACTATTTCTAGTAGAGTAATTGAAAAGTCATGCAGGTGTAAAAGTACATAGGTTGAAATACTACAGCTAAGAGTTGTAATATCCCTCAAAGCATAGCAACTGCATTCACAATCTAGTCCTGCATAAACCGCACATATTTGACGTATCACTCCAACCCTCACTGCTGTGCATTGAAAATCCCATTTGAGTTGCCAAAGCCCCGTTAAAAAACAATAGTATGTAGGTTAATGTCTGTTGTTATCAATAGATAAGGTTGCTACTACACATACTGATATGTCATACAATTATCTGAAATTATCCATTTAGCGTTCTTTCTTTATATGAGCACATTGAAAGGAACAAAACGATAGATAAACCTGAGCATCTCCATTTGAGCTTGACAATGACTGAGCTGACGTCGAATCTGAATTACCACTAGTTTGTGGTGGGCTTTGAGTAGAATCTTGCCGCATCCATGATGGATAGTTCGAACCATCCTCAAAACCTTCCATATCATTGCAAGTGTCATTCAAATCAAAATTCTTAAACTTGCATGCTGGAGGCTCTGTACACACACACACACACAAAAAGAAAAAACAATGCAAGCTAAATTTTTCATCACCAAACGTTTCCTGAGGGTTAAAAACAGTTACACGCCTTACCGGGAGTTGCTACCATGGTAGCCTTTGATTGTAGTGGTACAACAGCGGATGATGTCTGCGCACATTGGCCACCATTTGCAAAAGGCGCCTTAGAGTTAGATGGTCCTGCAGCCTCTGCAGCAGCAGTATTCACCAAAGCATTAGCTGCTTCAGAGGACCCAGTATTTAATCCATTTTGCATGCTCTGACATGCCTCCAGGAGTTTACAGAGTTCTTTTGGATCCAATGATTTGGCAACAATCCCCAGGTTTCTCCAAAGATTGGATAGCAACTCCTGGCCTTGTAAATGCTCAGCATTGGCAGCTGCAAGTACAATGCTAAGAGTCATGTCTCTTCCTGAGTATTACCATAAGAGTAGTTGTGAAGGCCACTAAGTATGCTGTAGTAGTTCAATTTAGGGATATACACTGTTCCTATACTATATTTAAGAGACAAGCTATCATGGACAAAAAACAATACAGTAAAATAGAAAGATTCTAAGGTCAGACAGCTAAAACTGCAGCATTCTGCCATTGAAAAGTTAAGAAATATGATGGGCATCGTACTACACAACTGGTGGAGGAGCCTCCTGTAAAAAATTTCAGGACCAAGCTATAATAAACTTCAAATACACCCAATACCACATTATAGCCTTTATGGTCCTAGAAACTATAGTATTTCAATCAGCATGTCAATCAACAAGAATCTTGACTTTCATGTTGTAAATCCATCTATAAGAAAACAATTCAGAACGCCATCATAAGCCTCTCTTAGGTCAATATCAAGTAAAATTCAGTCAATACTATAGTCTACAAGTCGACATAGTTTTATGTGATTTAAGGGACAATAAACTATACAGGTACCAGCACCTCTATACGCAGAATAGGTAACTGTATATGTTACTCTAGCAAGTTTGAAACCTTCAAAACATTACTTACAGTTCAACTTGGCGCATATTCCAAGAAGATTCAACAATAAATAACTGCTAACTTTGTCCTCAATGGATGGAGTCCCACCGACAGAAATTTCAGGGCGAGTTTTCCTCCTCCGTCTATTATGGCCTGCTAAACGCCGACGGCAGCTTCGCTTTCCTTCATCAAATTCTTGAAGAAGGTGAAATCTGCATAGGATTTGCCAATATTTTAAAAGGTATGTATAAAGTGGCATCGCCAACCAAAACTCTGTAAGTAGGTCTTTAACCACACAAGACCATATGCACACAATGCATGCCCTATGATCATTCTAGAAAAAAGACATTAAGGTGCTGTGAAAAGTAGTCCTTGGCCATGCCCAAGAAGAATTCAGTATTTTCTAAAAGTGGATAGTGACTTTACATATAAAAATTATTCAAGCACAGGAAAGGGTGAACCACAGAAGGCCATTACTGTTGGCCATGTGCTGTCCAAAATATGCAGACATTTAGGTGCCGATGTTGCGATTACATTGGAGTATTGGACCCAAAAGAATATATGAACATTAGTCCTTGCTTGCAGAAATTTTCGAAGTAACATAGTTCAAAATTTGGACTTTGTGAAATATAGTGTGCACTAGACACAAAACCAGGCTTTCCAGAAACAAAGCTTTCTCATGAATTTCCGCTTCCCTGCAAGCAGTTGGGCTTGGTTGTTGAGGCAGCATGTAAAAAGTAGTTTCAGAAATTTCTTCATTTAAAAAAATATCTGAGTAGCACGGGGTTACTGAGTTTATCAACACCAGCTAATCCCAGTACATATGGAAGTAACAAAACTATACTGATTTTGTTGAAAAGAAAAGGGATTACTGGCGATTACAGAAAAGGTGAGATGATCATACTGATGAGTACAACAGTGCATTTCTACTTGGCAATTGATTATAACTCACATAAATTTGATAAACCAAGTTCACGAATCCTGACATAGATGAATAACTAACAGGTTTACTTCAGAATATATTCCCATGTATCGTGTATTCATATGTTCCGCACCGCCCCTGATTTTGTGAATAGTGAATTATTCACTACAGTCACAAGAGAGAAATTGAGACAAAACTGAACTTTCTTAGCATGACACTATCTGACCACTTCTCCCAGCACCAGCATCATAATTAAATCTTGTCTATGCCTCTATGGACGTTGGATGTTCCTGTTTTTAATAATTTCTACTGAAAATTTCCTTGAAAAACAATCTCTACTTGACATTTCAGTCTATAAATGACAGCTTGCTTTAATATAGCTGACATAGATTATGGTGACTGTCATGCGAGTATTCATATCATTTGATGTCAAATGCTATTGCTTAAAACATCATCATGGTCGGAAGTTGCAATGGTCTCAAATCTATTTGGCGACACCAAATAAAACTCACATGACATATTCTACCCATACGTTCCCATATGAACAAATTATTACATGTAAGTAAAATGTAATAGCAGCTCAATCATAAAACTCACCTACTACATTGCTGGCAGAACCGCTGGACAGTATTTCCGACCACCGCAGTGTTGGCCTTGGCATGCATCTCGCATACCTTGTGCCGCCGATGGTAATCCTTCGCCGCAGTAAGGTCCGCCCAGCAGCCCTCCACCTGACAAGCCGGCCCATTCGAGCTTCCCCCCTGCACCCTGATCTTCTTACCATTTCTGTCCTCATTAACGCCACCACCCTCCACCGCTCCCTCGGCAACAGCACCTCCCCCAATTCTCAAGCTGAGCGCCCCGACACTGTTCTCCACCGGGTCCTCATCATCCACTTCGTCGTCGTCATCAATGACCACCACCCGCTTCCTCTTATCAGAGTCACCTCTCACGCTATCATTCCTAGCCACCTCGACCTCAACTTCCTCGGAGGAAGACGGCGAACTATTCAGCGACAAGCCATTTGCCACTGCCCTGGGCACCGGCGTGGCGACAAGGCGCTCGCTGTCCCAGCTCCAGTCGTTGAGGTCCCAGCCGAACACCCTCTTCCCGCGCTTGTCCTGGTCAAGCTCACCTAACCCGTCGCCGTACAAGTGGCGGCTCTGCGCCCTGACCCTCGCTGCCTCCATGAGCCTCCCCCCGAAACCCTAGAGGAAGCTCTAATCAAAACCAACCTTCCGGAAACCGCCAGAATGTGCAGCAACCGCAGGAGCCGAGAGATCTAGTCAGCTTCCCTCGCCCCCAAGCAGTCGACGAACGTGACACCCACGCAGCCACGGATCCAAACCAGCGAAACCCACATGTCCCTCGCGCCGCCGGTCTCCGGGAGCAGTGGGAATCACGCAGAGCGCCGCGTATCCGAGCTCGTACAGCTCGAATCACCGGGGGAGAAAGAGAACGCGGATCAGCGGAGCGACGAACCGAGCGAATTGTCGGCGGATAATGCGTGATTTGGGGACGAATCGAGCTCCCGAAGGGTCGAGTTGGGTGGAATTCGGGAGCGGGATTTTGGTGGGAATTGACTGGGGTCGAGGAGACGAGGAGCAGAGTAGGGAGGGGAGGGGAAAGACGAGCCAGGGGCATAAGATGGTGGAGGCGATGATGGGGACGCTTAGCGCGATGGCTTAGTACAAATACGGGGCGCCAAAATCGTATGCCATACCCCGGGGGGCTACACGACAATTTGAGCCCGGCAGGGGGAGATAAAAGTCATAAAACCCTGCAGTTAGCCGATTCACTTTTGCCTTATCATTTTATTCCTGTGAGTTGTTGATATATTTGTAATGAATTTGAGATTTTGAAGATTTCTTACTTTATTTCCAACTAACAGTAATTTCCATTCCTCAGTTGTAGGATTACTAGGAGATATAAATACTTATAAATAAATGTGGAACAACCACCACCATACATGTTCTCGATATATCATTGGCACATAAGAGAGCCACGATGTTAAATGATAAATAACATTTAGGTCACCGATTAGAGAAGCGTTCAAGTATACATGACATTTGCCATAGATTCATGACAAAGTATGTAGTCCATGAAAGATGGATCTTCGGTCAAATTTGAAAGTCATATTGACTGTTGGACCGAAGTCCATCCAATTCAACTACGTACGCCATGTGATAAGTAGTCATTAAATTGTATATGACATTCAAGTAGTCTAACAAGTAACGCACACCAGAAAAAGGTAGAACGCTTTAAGTTGCTGAGATCAGGCTAAAATGTAAGCAGTTCAAGGTGCAATAAATCTAGATGAGTCAAACTTTGGGTCACATATTTGAGTACTCGATTGTAGTATAAGCAACTAACTATGAAAATTGTACACGACATGTGACAAGAACATATTGTATCGTATGTGGCATTTGAGTAAGTAAGTGACAAGTAGCGCAGGCCAAGAAAAGATAGTCGTGTAAACTGTTTTTTTTTAGTGTTTATATTGTATGTGAGAAGTTGGTAATTGGCAAAGAAAATACATAGAACAAAATATGAAAATTCTAAAATAATCGAAGTTTTAAAGCTACTGAATTTTCAAAGGGTATTGAATATGTTCTCACTAATAGCATTACTTGGAGCAAACCCAAAAAGGATGTATGTATAGTTGGCAGGGATCAAGATTGTGTTGCCATGGAATGTACATATTTGGTTTCTCTGAATATAATTTGACGTATATCTTTCCTATCTGGAGATTGACATGGTTTCTCATGTAACTTTTGACACATAGTTAAAATGAAATGAAATAAGGATAATAAAATGTTGAATTAATCAAAGGATTGAACTTTTTGATAACTCCCATGATCTATCCATCACATTTCTCAATGAATGTCTCGTCATCTCTAGTTGGAAGTGCCCTCTACATTCATATAACTTCGGAACTGTGGCTAGTAATCTTACCACATCTATAACATTGTCATGGCAACATCAACAAGATTGTTGCAACCTGCAACATGGCTATCTTGCTGACTACAGGGGCGCTAACATGTTGCTAGATAACCATACATGCAAGGCAGTGGTGCAATGGTAGCGGTGTTGTAAGTTTTCTAGAAAGTAACCACAAAGACGAAATAGTTGGGTGAAGCCTTATATACGCGTATTACGAAGCATATAACTCTATACATGGTTTTATTTTTGAAGAACACATTAATATACGTAATAATTCCTAAGAAAACCTAGAAAAGATGACAAAAATTGAGTGCGTATATATTCCTAAAACCCAAAACTCTAGATGCACTTGTCCTCTATGATTGTAATGTAGCAACACAATTAACTGATCATGTGTCCCTAGCACAAATTCCCTTCCAACAAGTCGTATCAACATAGTCCTGGTTACTTTGTCATGTCATGTACTGAGAGTTTTCAGACTAGTTCTAGTGTCAGTGATGCCACCTGCTGTGGCTAGCAGCAATGGGTTCACCCAATCGTGGTCTCATCATGGTCGCCACCATCGCGGAGCCAAAAGCCACCATGCCATGCATGTATATATAGTGACCGGCTGCAAAGTTTAAGAGTACACACCAAAATTCATAGCGTCGTGTTGGATCGTCGCAACATCGTGCCTCGACAGAAGAGAGCATCATATTTCACTTGATCATCCTGCGATCTGCTCATAAGTCAGTGAGACAAGTACCAATATCGAAGGCCCTTTTCGGTCCATAGATCGTAACTGAGTTAAAATGATCCATCACATATTTTTGCATGAAAAGTTTTATAAGCTACCCAAATTCACGTAGAATATATTCGCTCTTTGCTTCCATGCACACAGGAACCTAGCTTGTACTGCTTCAATAGTGCTTAGTGTTAGGTTCCATCCTCTTTAGCTTTAACGTAAACATCAACTAGCTACGCCCTAGAGCACCTAAACATGGTTAACAGTAGGCATTGGCGGCACTTACGTGCTGTGGAAGATGAAGCCATGGCCGTAAGCGAAGAGGAAGTAGTCGTGGTCGTGGGAGCGTGAGGGAGACGTGGTCGGTGGAGTCGAAGAAGAGGGAAGCGGCGACCCTCGGGTCGCCACCGGCACTGTCCGGCTACCGGCGTCGTCTCGTTGGCGTCGGTCTTCCCGGAGCTCCAACACTCCCCCTAATCGGATCGGGGCTTAAGATGTTGGGGCTAGGGTTTTGATTCACGTGAATTAGCACACATGAAACCCCGGGATAACCCCCTTTAATATGGCGTTGTGCAACGGGGGACCAAAGCCATCAGTTGGTTTGGCGCCCCCGATTAGGGCGCGAGTTGTTAGGGATGCACGTTGGTGCATGGGCTCATCCTTATCTCTTCGTTTGACCGAAGATCATTCCAACACTTAGTGCTGACTGGTGGGCCACCATAACTTTTGTGGGCCATGTTCAACTGTTGGGCATACAAAATTAGAGGCTGTTTTCAGACTGTTCCCGTCGAACGTTGATTGGCTTGTTCGCTAATGATAAAGTTTCTATGATAGGTACTCCAATGATTAGTAGGCATGCATCAATATGCATGGATGCAGGAGAGAGATTAGAGAGAGAGAGTCCAGGTCGAAGATCCGTGATTCTAGACTTCTGTGTCGCACGCAGTGGCCACCTGATTCACACGATCACACATGCAATGCAACAAGTGCACGCGCGTCCGATACACAGCACGAAAAGCCACTTTTATATATTCCTCTATCGCAAAATATAAGATATATTTTAATTTAACTAATAATTACTCTATTAATATATAATTTATATAATATAACATTATAATTATAAGTAAGTATTTTTAAATACGAATTTAATGACATCAATTTTAGTCATATAAATCATATATTAATATAATAATTATTGATCACAGTCTTACCTTAACTAATCAAGATACGTCTAATATTTTAAGACGAAAGGAGCACGTACCTGCAGCAACGGATGAGTTGCCTTCATTACTATAGTTGAGAGCAAGGGCGGAGCTTTAACTAGACTAAAGTGGGCTGTAGCTCCCCCAACTTAAAAAATGTTATAGTAAGACTCTTCATTTCACCACTTAAATACTATATTGATGGTAAATTTGTCTCTGCTAATAAAATAATTTAGCATATTAAATGAGATTATCCCCTCAAGATTCACTCCAAGCTCCACCACTAGTTGAGAGAGCAATGAAAGAAGGAAAATGCTCAACTTAACACGGTACTAGCTAATTAAGCTAGAACGCTGGCTGGCTTTTGTTACAGGAGAAGGATGCGTGCATGGTAGGTTAATTGGTCACCGGATCGAAGCCGGACCACACGCACGTACGCATGTCTGCAGCTGCATGTCGACGTGCATGCATGCACAAAGCTGAGCCATATTTTGTACTGCCGCGCGCGCACGTGAAGGACGGATCGAAGAACATGCATGTACTTGTACTGCCGCGCTAGCTAGCTGAGCAATAATTTGTTGGGTCCGCCTGGTGCCCAGAGATTTAACGATGTTTTCAGTCCAAGATTTTTATATCTGAAAAAACGAATTTCGAGGCTAATTCAATGGTTAAGCTTGGTCAATCAAGATTTTAAAAAAAATCTCGATCGACTGAACAATAGCGGCTCTGTACTTTTTCGTTGTTCAGAAAAAGCTTCTTCTTTTTTAAAAGAAGTTCTGAGGGAAAGCTAGCTGAGCCATATATGATGCACGTATGCTGTAGCTACTGCATGCATGCAGGGCGGCAGGGAGGGCTTTGATCGATCGATTCTTCCAACTGGCCCTGTGCTGTCAGCCCAAATATTAAAGCATGGGAGATCAATACAGAAGAAAATTGATCGAGTCTTGTTTAATTAGGCCGTCATTCGGCCCATCCGAGTCATGCATCGGCCTCTACGTACTCGAGCATGTTGAGTGGTGGCGCTATATAACGATACGTATTTCTCCAAAATAAGAAGGAAGATAAGGATAAGTACGTAGGCATGGTTGTATAGGATAGTGAATGAAAAGCCACTGTACGCACGCTGTAAGGAAGAGGTTTTTGGGACGCCCTCAATGGAAAAGAAAAATCTAGGACTTGGTCTATTTTTTTTAACACATTAGACTCGCCTAATAAGATGACACGTGACACAGTACGTTTTTTCTTTAAGGGATGCAGAAGCTTAGATTTTTTATTATAGGAAATGCAGAAGCTTAGGTGACTGCAAGATTTCGGTAATCCCCAAATCACAAGGCTTATGCTCTTGCAATATGCATTCAGTACGTTGAGAAGGGCCCCTTTAATATTCTGGCGTAGTTACCATCTACGTCCGATGATGAGCTGGGCTTCACGTAAATTTCATTTTTCTTGGGCCATGGTGATTGGTTTCGTCTGCTGCATTTGGTTTCTCCCTACATTTGGGTGCCTTTTCTTTCCGGACCAACCCGCTCATCCATTTCTTTATCTAAATGGTATGATGTGAGCCTGCCTGTCCTGGCTATTAGAGCTAATCTCCCAGCCCCCCACCCCCCTCATACTCATAGTAGCAAATCTTACACCATGTACAACTTGTAGATCTATACGTATACACTGCCACACGTATAATACTCACACAATGTGTACTAAAACTAAACTCATAAAGTCTAAATTTTGACGAAATCATTGCTGTCTCTTTGCACTCGTTGAATATGTCACTTACCACTGAAAAAATATCCTATCTTGACAACACGCACGTAGGATAGTACATAGTAAATATTTTTATAAAGTCACCGTAACGCCAAACTCAGCCTGATTCGGATGGAGTTAGTTATCTCTGACTGTAATACCAACTAGCTAGTCTTTAGATTCAGCAATCGCGGCCAGGCTAATTGCAGAGTTGTTAACATCATCTCATTCCTGTTCGTTTGATAATACTGTTGTTTGTTAACAGTTTGCTCTGTCAGTTGTTGAGTCATTTTGCCGAGTTCGCCTGCCTTAATGTATGTGGGAATAATATGACGCATTTGTTATTTGCCGAGCAATTAATTTTCCTGCTCTCGTAATGGATCCACCTCTTCAACTTTGTGAGCTCACCAAAACGGTTAGAGTTGTGAGGCGGAGCCGCCAGTAATGTGAGAGCGGCGATAATGGTAGAGCCGAGGATAGAGACCGTGCCGGAGTGGTTAGAGTCATGAGACGGAGCCGTCAGTAATACGGGAGCGGTGATGGCGGCAGGGCCGAGGGAGGAGAATTCGCTGAAGTGGTTAGAGATTGGGGTTAGAGATGGTTAGAATGAAGGTTCACTGAAGCCGAAGAAGTTAGAGGGAAGGCATAATTCAGCGACGACATTTGTCGAAAACAATGAGCCGGATGTGATGACGCTGTAGAGACGGCGACACCAGCTGAAACAAGCTTGATTGGAGAGGCGTGATAGCGGCCGGAGATGGAAGAAGGACTAGTCCTTGAATTTATATCATCCAACGGTCCAGAAATTCTACTGCGACGCTGCGCGAAAAGCAATCGACCAGCGGACCCATAATATAAATCATAATAGATGAAGCATCAGGAATTAATTTGAGGTGAGTGTCACGTTGTGCATGCACGTGATTCGCGAGGGCCCTGCGTTGCAGCTGCAGCTGCAAACACAACTGAAACCTTCCTTTTGTCAGATCGATGGATACCTTCGGTTTGATTGGTGAATCGAATAAACGAATGTTCCAATCTGCTGCTCCTTCATTTGATACTATCATGCAGATTGATTCAGATTGGGTTGGTAGCTAGTTGGTTAGTTGCTGCTACGTCCTTTTTCCTATTAGTCAGTCAGACCGACGTGTGCATGCCTCCCTTTTTCAATTCGTACGTGCGTGCATGCATACCAATCGGCTGCTTTCTTTTGATTTAATCTAATCTAACACACCCTCCATTCCATTCTCTTGGCCTTAGCTGTTAAGCAAAGTGCATGCTCTGCGATTTGCTTTTCTGCTCTCCAAGCCAATCACTAATCCACTTGGCCTACCTATGGCTCATCTTCTCTTGGCAAATCTGTAAGTTACGGACCAATGCATGCATATGTTGTGAAACCTGGAAGAGGTAGCAAGGAAAAGTCTGCAGATTTGCTCATATAGGCGTTGTTAGGTGCAAACTTGTTCACCATGTGCCCGTATTAGTCTCACTGTATTGTATGGACTAATACGTGATCAAATCAGGATCGAGCGGCAAAGGGGCGCTTAATTACAGATATACATGCTACGATTGATATGAATGCTCATAGCCTCTGAAAAGATTATCGCACTTACGCCGTCAATTCAAAAGGCAGTTTCTGTGCATAGTCCTGGACATAGATGTATGACAAATTGGAACGACTTTTACGACAACCCAGAGCAGTCCTAGATAAAATGTTGATAATGGAAGTGCTATCCTCTGGTGTGGCCATTGGATCTGGATGACATTGTTAGCATCGCTAAAAAGGAGCTAGAGAAGGTCCTATCCTAATCATAACCCTGCCTTTGGAGAAAGAAGAGGGATATCTTAAGCTCAAGAGTGGCTTGGTGACAGACACAAATCTAGCTGCCAAAGCCCTGCAATTCGCCCCCCTTTGCCCTTTCGAATTGACGTGTCGCAAAACCAATCATAATATTCTTGTCATAAATTATGTTCAAGATTTGATTTCATAATTTTTCAGGTGGACATATCAGGAGGAACCAACCAACCAGTCGTACTGATGTAACCAGTTAGCTACTACTACATCCTGATTCTGGCAACCAACAAGGAATGCAACAGAATAGATTCCTCTAACATGTGCATGCAAATTCCTATTGCCTCACTGTTCAAGGTTAAGAAGCTATCCTTTTGTGGGGAAAGAAGAATCATAGCAACAAATTTCAGTTAGAGGAGAGGATGCCAATATATACCTGCTCATTTACACAAAATGAATCCGGAGCTAGTGCAGGCAAGGATCCATCAAGTGCACGTGGAACCAAGGGCAGCCTTTTGGAGGACCATGCATGCATGCTCACTACCCATCTGATCCGCCCCACTTGGTCCAAAAGCTCGATGTTCCTAGTGTTCCTCGTAGTACAATTTTTTCCTTTCTTAAAAGTTAAGTCTATCCATTCGCAAACTACGTGTGAGTGAGCATGTATTGAAGCTTGTGGACATACAGTGATCAATGCAGGACTACTAGATCAGGATCATGTGTGAGAGTCATCAGAGAAAGCACCTTTATCACTGGACCTAAAAATTTATCAAGAGCAAGCATTTTTGTGTTGACAGAAAGTCAAGAACAAGAAGCAACGCTATTGCTTGCCTGTGCAGTTACGTCATAGTCTCACTGCCTTCTATCGACATGTTTTCTCCTCAAACAGAAATGACATCCGAAGATGAACGTCTCATGAAAATTCCACTGTACTATTTCATTACACAAATTCTTTTATATGTTATAGACATCGCTCGGAGAACTTGTAAAATTGAAGGACAATGATCATGGTGACAAGAGAACATAAATATTTATATAACACCACACATATTTTCTCTGCAGGAACAAAGGATACACGTACATCAAAATTCAAATGCTGTTTCAAAGTAAGAAAACAGAGCATGCATGCATGCATTGCATTCTAAAATAATTATGATCCACTTTGCCACTTTCCCTATTGCTTATGTTTTCCACTTCGGATCACACAGCCTTTAATTCTCCTCTTCGTTAAATTGCAATGCTCCTTTCTCCTACACTTCTTCCTTCCCCACTGCCCATTTCCAGCTCCATCTCCTTCACCACTGCTCAGCCATATCCTTGCCATTGCTCCTTCAATGGCAGCTCCTGCTCTCACCTTCGTCTTCTGTATCCTCCTGCTGTCGCATGGTTCAGCACAAGCCAAGAAGACGCTGTCCGGCTCGGTGGTCGCCGCCGAGGACGGAGCAGCGAGCAGGAAGAGGTTCTTGGGTCATCTTGTGGACGCCTCGGCTTCCCGGGGCCGGCGGGTGCTTGGTGAAGCAAGAATGACGGCGCCCGACGTGTTCGCACCGGTCACAAACCCGGTGACCGTGCCCGCGACGAACCCGGCGTCCCCGGGCATCGTCACCGTGCCGTCGACCAACCCGGGCACGGGGACTGGGTTCACGACCAACCCGAACCTCCCGCCGCTGTACCCGGAGCCGACGACGCCTGCCACGATGCCCGACCCGACGGCGATGCCGTCCCCGGTGACGACGCCCGCCCCTTCCATGAACCCGGTCACCGCGCCGAACATGCCGACCCCGAGCACCAACCCAACCTCCCCAGTGACCAACCCGGCGACGACACCATCGCCGATCACCAACCCGGTGACGACCTACCCGTACCCACAGCAAGGCGGCGGCGTCGGCGTCGGCGCCGGGGGCGTGCCGACGACGCCGGTGTTCCCGCCACCCACGACGATGCCCGGCACGGTGCAGCCGGCGGCGCCCACCGTGGCGGGGCAGACGTGGTGCGTCGCCAAGGCGGGCCTGATGGAGACGGCGCTGCAGGACGGGCTCGACTACGCGTGCGGCATCGGGGGCGCCGACTGCTCGGCGCTCCAGCCGATGGGCAGCTGCTACAACCCCAACACGCTGCAGGCGCACGCCTCCTACGCCTTCAATAGCTACTTCCAGAGGAACCCGTCGCCGGCGAGCTGCGACTTCGGCGGAGCCGGCATGCTCGTCAGCACCAACCCAAGTAAGTGAAGTCACTCTCAGTCAGTTGTTCTTCCTTCACTAAGCAAACACACCATGAATCTGAAACTGCTAAAACGCAACTCCTGATTACCTGCATGGCTATTACTAACGAGTTCGAAATCTTTTTCAGGTTCAGGAACTTGCATGTACCAGACATCAGCAGGGTAAGAAATAGTAACAACCTTCAAGCCCCGTTTGGAACACAAGAATTTCTCGAAAATTTCGTATGAAACACTTTATGTTGCAACCTGTGCTGCAGTTCCGGTGCCGGATACAGCCCGGCGGTGACGGGTACCGGGCCCGTGGGCATGACGCCAGGCTATGGGCCGTTGGGCTCGACGACGGGGACGGGACCGGCGATCGGCGGAGGGTCAGGCTCGACGGTGCTGAACGCGAACAACAACCCCGGCGGGACCTCGATGTACGGCCCGGACAACCAGACGGGTTTCACCGGCGGCGCCGCCGCCTCCTTATCCTGCGGCTGGGTCTTGTGTCTGATCTCGATATTCACCTTTGCATATGTCAGGGAGAAAGTGTAGCATCCTTGTGCTGATGCTGTGTTCTCTCGTTGCTATTCAGTTGTGTACAGAGATGGATGAATTCATAGGTCGGAGAAGACTAGATGTTTTGTGCGTGTGTATATTGGCTGAGCTGAGCAGAATGATGCTTAACCATCAAATATGTTGTAGGTGTGCATAGAGTTCTTTCTCTATGAACCATGATATGATATCAGTTGATGATGATGATCTTCTTGCTAGCTTCATCTTCTCTTCACTTCCATAATACTGCCCCAATGAACTTTCCAATGAAGTATTGCCAGATGTTTCAGGCCAGTAAAAACACATCAGATGTGCATGCTAAATGCTAACACCAAAATCTCTATGTGACTGCTAACATGTATATTTTCTGAGGAAACAGAAGCTGAAGAGTAGTTGCTCTATTAGATCAATGAGATACATGTATGTTTTCTGAGTGTACAAGAAAGTATGATCACGCAAATCCCTTCTGGTAAAAAAAGCTTAGACCAAAACTTGTCATGCACTTCCATCAAAATTTCAACAGCAGTAGCTAGGAAACCTCTTAGGATGCTGAGTAGCAGTTACAAAACATTGTTGCATCCTCCCATCCTTGATGAGATTCATGATCCTGCTGTTTATGATATCTTCCGAGCAAGATTCTTCACTCCCGCACCAACACATTTTAAAGTAACCGTGTTTGAATTTGGGTCGGGCTTGATAATGAACTTGACATCAAGGAAATCCCTGATGTTCCGAAGTGTTTCTATAGCACATGGTGTCAGCTGTCCTACACGAACCTTTGACACATCAGGTGGGCATAGAGCGCACAGAATAAACAGAAGGCCCTGCAAGACATTTACAAGAGAAACATCATGTAACAAAACAAAAGGTGAAATTTAGAACAAGATCTGAAAAAATGTGTCTAAGGAAGCGCAGATACAACCTCAGACATCATTTTACACAAATGAACTAAGGATTAGATTGCTAGAAGAACTTGCATAAAACAGCCACTCTAATGAATAAATCCATAAGTAATACTCCTATAACTATAATTGATAAATAATTTTCCTACAGCATGCATCCAAGAACAAGTACCCTTGATGCTGCAGAGCCGTGTAAGTGCTTCAAAGAGCAGACAACAAAAGACAGTACTCCCTCCGATCAGAAATGCAAGCAGTTTTAGAATTTCAGACAGTCAAACATTTTTAGGTTTGACCATCAATATAGAAAAATTACCAATATCGACAACAACAAATTGATATTACTAGATCCATCATAAAATATACTTTCACAATATATAATTATTTTTATTTGAAGCAACATATTTTCAGAGAAATTGATGATCAAACTGTCACTTTGGATACCATGTCGATGTCCAAAACTGCTTACATTTAGATCAAACAGAGTATTGATCACTCATTGTACTAAGGGAGTGTACACAAGAAGGAAACACAAACTAACAGTCACAATTCAGAGATATCTGCCACCGACCAGCTAGTCATTAGACAAAGGAAAAGAATGGTACGGAAGACCAGACCTGATGTGTTGAGTCAACAACGCCTCCTTGAGCCACCTCTTCTAGCAGCATTGATGCAACTTGAACACCAAGATCCTCTGGAGACATCAGCTCAGGCTTCTGAGATTCATTATTCATTTCATCAACATTAGGATAACTCACAGTAGCATCTGCAGATATTAAACAGCCTGTGGTGCTCTCCGCAACTACAGATACGCCATAGCCTGCTGACCTGCCACAAAGATAAGTACATTTAACTTTAAGACACCAGGAGATAACATGATAGTGTGCCATTATCAATATTCAACAGGTTCTACTTCAAATTGGGAAAAATACCTTCCCCCAGATGAACCAGATCTATGATCAGTGAATATATGAACATCTGGAATAAAGCTATTGAAGATTCCACGTGCAGCATAGAGGATACGGTTTTCAATCTGTGGAGATACTCTAGTGGAGAATGTTACGCCTCTTATCCTCTTTACCATACCTTCATCAACCCAATTAGCTGCCTGTGAAGGCTCTTAACATTAGAGGGAAATGTCAAAAGAAACGGCGAAATGTTAGCGGAAGTAAACTGACCACACCGTTAATGTGCTGTTTGTATTGGGAACTCGAAGATGCACTTCACCACCACCAAGAGGAGGAGCTCCCCAGCTTTCAATTTTTAGCTCCAATCCCTCAAGAGGAACACCAAAATGCTTAAGCATATGCAAGGTAACCATCCGGAAAGTATCCACGGAAGGGTCCTTTTTACTGTTTGTAATTCCTAAAAGCATGGTATCAAATTTAGACTTCATAGCATAGCTAATTAGAACCGAAACACGTTGCATGATCAGTAACAGCAATGACCATCAATTTTGTGCAGAAGATAACTAGAGGAGTTTTTTTTTCTGCTCCTTCATAATAGATTTTGCCTTATGGAAGTGCATGGAGCTTGATACACATACTATCGAGTACCTCATGTTAACAACTCATCTTCATTTGCCAATAAAAATGGCCACAAGGATCTTGAGTTCATGAGAAAGAGCCTAAGCTTGCTTACTGAGCAACAGTGAATTCAGCCAAATTAACTAAACCCACATAAGACCATATTTGTCAAAACCATCCACACCATAACAGGGTTCGGTAATATAATTCGCTTGCACCAATTAGAACAATCCATTTGATTGAACAATGAAACAAAACTCTATAACTCACTATGCTAGAACAACCTAATCGCACACATCTGCCTGAAATAATATCATACTTCCCATAGAACATATGACAAATTGACAATCAATTGACCTAACGCTGCAACAGTCTCCCAAAATTCTGTTAATTCTACACACCTTAAGGCTTAAGCACAAACTAGATACTAAGAAAAGCTCTCACCTTTGAGCCGAATCGATATGGGCGACCTGGCGAAAAGCCCAAGCAGTATGAGCGGCTCAAGGAAGTAGCCGATCCCCCGGTGCACCCCGCAGTCGTGCTCCAGGTCCCTCCCGCCGACGATCACGCCGGGCTTGTACCTCAGCTTCGTCCCTGCGAGCAGAGCACACACAAAAACCACAAGAATCAGCAACCGAAGGCGAAACGCACACGTCAGAGTGATGGTGGTGGCGGAGCCGGCGCGTGCGTGCCTGTCTCGTTGAGCTCGAGGCTGTGGTGGTCGGATATCTTGTCGAGGAGGCGGAGGAGGGAGACCTCGTGGGCCCGGAGGCCCGCGTCGCCGGCGCGGATGTCCTCGATGGTGATGGCGGTGGAGGTCAGCGTCGCCAGCACCAGCCGCTGCCGGAAGTGCCGGCTGCCGGAGAGCCTCCGGGCTTTGTCCCGTCCCATCTCGCCGCCGGCGTCGGGGGATGCTTCCTTCCTTCCTTCCTTCGCCTGGTGCTGGGGTTGGTTGCTCGTGCGGCGGAGGCGGGGGACGTCTAGGGTTTTGGCGCGCGCCGACGAGACGATGCCGCGGCGAGTATTACTAGGCCCACAGCTCAGCGTTGTGGGCCTTATCCTGAAATTGTTAGCCCTATTTCCGGGGAATCAGACCCAAATTCATAAATAATACGGCCCACAGATACATCATGCACATTCTAATTTCTTAATTCATCAATTTTACCTTTTTTCTCGTTTGACCGAGAATGTCAGGACTTGTTTCAAGCGCAGGATACTATAGACGAAAATCATAGAAATTAGATGTTATGTCTCCTGCATTCCTATAGGAATCGAAAATAAAAAAAATTGTATGATGTAGCTGCTCCGAGGATGCTCCACAGGATTTTGCAGGAAAATATTTCTTGATTATAAAGAGAAGAGAAGAGATAAACACACAAATTGCATTGGACTTCTCAAAGGGATAAAATATGATGTTTGAGTGGATGTTCATATTCCTCAAAAAAGTGCAGGAAAAGAATCATTTCTATAAGAATTTTCAAACCCAATCATATAATATAATCTAAAGAGCCTCGTATGAAAATTTCCTATAGGATTTTATTCACATAAAATTCATATAAATATCCTTTGTTCCAAACAAGCCCTCAAGGTGGAACTAGGTATGCTTTCTTTTTTCGTACGGAAGAAATAAAGCACACAACTTCGAGTTGAAAAGGACTTGAATTCCGGCAGCAAGTTTCAATATTGGGAGTGCCTATTTCTAAATTGACTTAGAAATAATTATTTCTAAGTCAATGATCCTAGACGTTGATTCTTGATCTAGTAATTAATCAGGTAGTTACGCATTTTTAAAATTGCGTACAACTTTAGGTTTAGAAATGTGCAACCGAGCAGAATTAATCGGTTGCACATTTTCTATACCTAAGTTGTACTTTTTTTAGGATTTAACCTACATCCACACCTCTTGCCATCTGAGCGGATAATTCGGCTTATTTTCTGGTCTCTCTAAAAAAAGGTTTATTTCCTATACGAATATGAAAAATAATATCGTGTTCCAAACAGAGATTAAAGTTGCATACCCCTCACTAGTCATGACTTGCATGTGCACAAAGGCATGGTGAAGATGGCTCTCTTCAGCATCTGACGCCCCAACATCACATAGACTGACTGGATCACTGGTCGCCAAAGCATTGCATTGCAATGCACGACCTCTCTTCCTTTCTTGCCCCAGCTAAACCCTAGCCAGTTATGGGCAAAAGGGCCTTCACTCTTCAATGTCCAATGGGTGATATGATTCAGGTCCAACCATCTCTGCTCAGGTCCCACCACCACACACACACAGAGACAACTTTATGGGTGATTCATACTACTATATAGGCAGCCATGTGCCGAGATATATGACAGTGCAGCATGCAGCTGGCTGGACAAAGCATGCACCACCATGTCAATTGGCAAGCGTATGTAACAGATTTGATGATCTGCGCAGGCCAAGTACATGCGTCTTGCCATTTTCACCATACACTCGCATTGCGTTTTCAGTACAGTACATCCGCTGCGTTCAACATCCTCTTCCCGTGATCTTTCTCTTGATCAGATCTTCTCCCTTCCTCTGTGCAAGTAGTTCAATCGATTTGAGTTAATTTCCTGACTGAAGCAGCTTCTCCCGATGCATCTTCGATGTGAGTCTATCTTGTCATGCAGTTGACACTAATCCTACATTTGTAGGCTCTTCTTAGCTAGCATCATAATTATTGGTGGCCATGCAGATTATTGCAGATGCAGTGCATTGCCATAATGGGCATGCAACTGCTGTCCTGGATGATCCAATATCGCCTATATCCTAGTAGTAGTATCTTGCATGCATGGAGAGGAACTTAAGAGAATATGTAGCAAACACACACATGCATGGAAGATATATACTCTAGGTAGTATAGTTACTTATCCAACAGGGCAAGGATACTGCCTAAGGAAGGAGCTAGCCCAGTGCATACATTAAGCTAGCACTCCTTGCAGGCAGCATAAGATTATTTCCAGATGCAGGATCGCTGAATTCAGGCCTTATCTGAATGTGTAAACCTCCCAGCTACGATGATCTGAATGTGTAATCCTCCCAGCTACGATGAATACAACTATGTCAATCAGTGTGGCTAGCTGTCTGCCTGCAAAAATGCCTACACACAGATAAAGGTTATCTTGAACAATAATCTGCATTCTTGTCAAGATCTGAATTGAATTTATGTGCCACTGCCTGCCTCGATCCACAAGACTCCATGCATGCTACAAGACCTACAGTTGCATCCAGGAGACAATCCTTTTACCCTTCAATCATTGCCCTTCTCTTAATCTGTATTAACTATTCATCCGCACGTTTGGGTTCAATGCCTGGTGCTTTGTCTGCTGTGATGTACTCGTTTTGCAAGCAGCAGGCCACACACTAATGATTCTTCTGGTACATAGCTAATTAATTAGGCAGATCAATGTCTAAAAGTACATGTACATTGGCCAGATCGATGGATCTTTCGAAATTAAACTGTCGGTCGATCATTAGGTGTGTTCAAAGGTCACTTTGCTGCATTTGGGACCTAGCTAGATTCAATTACACTTGAGCTAGCTAGCTAGCAACTCTTTACCTTTAAGAAGACTACTCCTGCTACTTTGCTGCATGCCTTGCTACAACTAATTGATTACTACTACTGCAGAAAGAAAGTATGTTACTGTGATTAACATCCATAATTTAATTGCTTCTAAAGAAAAAAAACATGCATAATTTAATTGGCCGGCAAGGCTGGTTGGACTTGCCTGTCAATGGTGTCATACTCGCGTGCACTCGCCTTGGGGCCCTGTTGCTGCTGCTGCCAATCGCAAAAGTTTCAGTGCCTTATGGTTTGGTGCGGCCACGCATGCATTCCCGTGCATTTGGCTGAGACTGTCCAAGCATTTAGGCAATCAGATCGAGGACTGCTTTGAGCCTGACTGCGACATGGACGTTGGAGGACCGGCTCGTTTGATCTGCATCAGGCATGCATAGATGCCGGACAGTGTTGCTGAGATCCGTCGAGAAGATCGCATAGCCCCATGAGTAAATTGTTGGTGAGATGAGACCATGCAAAAATAATTAGCAGCATCCATCCTTTTCTGAAAACAACGACAGCTTCTGCGTATTTCGAGAGCATAAACACTGTAACACGTTTGCATCGGAAGCAAGTAAGAAGAACGTAGATTACGCGAGGCTGCAGTAGGCAGTGCTACAAGCCAAATAATGGAGTATTCTCTCTCTGTTGCCTGAAAGTGTTCATTGCCATGCCATGCCGTCTAGGGCATGCATGCAGAGCAGATAAGCTAATGCAACATATATAGCACAATTAAACAGCACATGCCGACACATATAGTGACAAAATGATTGACACTTACTATATTTACCTCCAATGCAAGATTTTAATTATGATGTTTAATCACAATATGCTATCAAAAATAGTAGAAGGATTATAACATAAAAGAATTTCGTAAGACGAACCCAACGATATTATTTTCGGATAATCAATTACGTTTTATACTATTAATTACACACGTACTAATACGTTTCTAGGACTGTCGGAGTAATGCTGGTAATAATATCAGCAGCAACGACAACTGGTACAAGTGCTAGTCTAACTAGCAAGTTACCGGCCATGTCCAGCCAGCCGGCCCTCTTGGACGCTCATGCCACCGGAATCCAAAGACCAGCCCTCGAGAAGATTCCTCTCTCTCTCTCTCTCTCTCTCTCTCTCTCTCTCTCTCTCTCTCTCTCTCTCTCTCTTGTGCTGTGTAATTGTGTTTGAGTTGTTGGCACCGTTGCTGCGGCTGACAGAGGGAGGTGACACCCCTCAGAAGGGCACACCACGTTTGCTGCTACTGCTACTGCTACTGCTGCTGCTATTGGGCGGTTGCTCGGACCACGGCCGTCGCACGCTGACACGTGGGCCAGCCAACAACCCCAGGGCGTACGAGAGACCAACCAGCCTGCTCACAGCACTAGTTTTTCTTTGCCTTACAGTGGGACCCAGGTCACCTCTCGATCGGTGCCCGTTCCTACTCAGCAGCACTGACAAGAACACCGTGCTGTGTCGTCTATGTGCAAACTGCATATCATCCGAGCTTTGAGGGCGGGCATGCCCAGGTCTCTCTCTTTTCTCTTCTTCTTCTTCTTCTTCCATAGTTGCATGGAGGAAAAAAAATCATAATACCGTGCAGTAGACAATTATTGTGGAGCGATTATGAAGCTCCATCGATAAACTGATCTAAATACTAATCAATGAGTTTACACAAATGTTGGAGGAGCTAAGGCACAAATGTGCATGAATTTGCACAAACATCACCCACCCTTGACACCAAGAAGTTCCGTCCTGTAACTCGATCTATCGAGAAGCTTCATCGGTGTATATAGATTTCGCCCAGAATGAGATATCATCGCTGTAAAATTAATATCGTCTTGACCGAGCACGGCGCAGAACGAGTGACGATGGGATGATCTACCTTTTTTCTGTGACATCATCGAGTTTCTTGGTGTATCGGGGCTCGATGGCTCGTCACTTAATACAATAATAACGTGGGGTAATCTTTTTCTTTTCTTTTTTGACGAATCGATGGGGTTGAGCCTACCTAAACAAGATTAGTTATGACAGATCAAAAAAGTTAGGAGAGCATGACATTTGATTTGATTCAGTAAAGATCTCACCTTTCTCCGCAAAATAGATACACGGAAATTTATCGCGCGGACAGGTGAATACCACATTTCATGGCACATATAAAGCCTGATCTGTTAGACCAAATATGGAAACTGAAAGAAGAAGAGGAGGAGGAGAGAGAGCAGTGCTGATGGAGTGAGTGACAGTGATGGCTGCCAGGCAGGCCGGGTTTGGAGAGCGCCTCTCCTCACTCACTTCACCGAGCCACTTCCTCAGCCAATTGCCATCCCATTCCCCTGCCTGCCTCCTCCTCCTCCCCCTATAAAGCTCTGCTCCTCTGCTTCGGCTCGCCCCGCTTTGACCCGAATGGAATGGATGTAGCCAGCGCCCACGACCGTGGCAGCTGCAGCATGATTGGGTCCGTGTCCGTGTCTGTCTCCATGTCCATGGCCGCCTAACCCCCCACCCCACCCCCCCCCCTGCCCTTTTGCCGCACTGTACCGTACCCTCGCCTCCTCACTCTCCAGCCGCAGCTGCTCCCTCCTCCCCTCTCCTCTGGGCCGAACTAGCTTCTTGCTGATCGATCTCCGGTGAGTGAGCCAGCAAGTTGCGCCGCGCTGCTTCGGTGTTGATGCTTTTCTTTGTGTATTTTTCTTGACGGGTTTGGTTGGTTGCAGTTCTTGCCTGCCCTGCCGCGGCGTGCTGCATTAAAGGCGCTGGTTTTGACCACCCGGGCTAAGAGGGCGTCGTGGGAGGGAGAGAGGAGGAGGACGAGGATCTGTCTCGTCGGTAGAGATGAGGAGATCTGCATCTGTAAGTGCCCATGGATTCCTCCTGCTCCTCTGCTGCCGCTGCTGGCACTGCTCGTTTCTTGATCTCCCGGGGGAGGGAGATGGATGGGTGCCGCTTGATTTTGGGGGTGGCGGCGACGAGGGGTTTAGGTGGGATCCATCCAAGAACCCCCATTGCCCAGCTCCGCTATCGACGAATGGTGGATTTGTGGCGGTGGTGGTGGTGATCCGGTATTTCTAGTGGAGTGGAGTGGAGTGATCCTGCTTGGCATTGGGTAGTGTTGGCGCGTGATCCGTTCTGACTCAGGCTGCATTGCCCTCAGAATTTTGAGGCAAAATGTTCATACTGATTGTCGTTGTGTTTGTCCTGTCACTCGATTGGAATGCTGCTGTGAGATCATGACATGTGCGAGATACTTCGCGGTATATGCCTCACCAGAGGTTCGTATGGTTATTGCTGCGTTATTGATCCACAATTCCATGTAGCAAATTTGGGGATTGTGTGGACGCATTATTGCGTTAACGATTCGGGTTGGTTGGGGTTTTATCCAGGTAGTTGCGAGGGATATCCATCGATAGGCAACATGGGAGAAAAAACTAAATGAGATTGTCCTTTTGGACTTGCTGGAATGTTCTGATACTATCAAATACAAGTTAATTCAGATTGAAGTATAATTTTGTTCTCGACGAGGTGCAATTCTGGTCGATTTGCATTATGTTGCGTGTCAGTAGAAAATAGAATAGACGACAGCCTGCTGAAACTTCTTCATTTCAACTGTTTCTTGATGCTGCTATTATTCAGCCTTAGGGCATTCCCAATACGTGATGGCAACTGATATTGTTCTGTTGGAATTTCTGCTAGGTAATTCAAGCCCTTTTGGTTTTCGCAACAATGGTTGAGACCCAATGGTCCAGTGTATCTGGCATATACTGCAAGGACATGGCATCAAGCGTGTATCGACCCCATAGTGTCATGATAACTGAATTTGGTGCTGTTGGGGATGGTGTGACTCTCAATACAAAAGCATTCCAGAATGCAATCTTCTACCTCAATTCATTTGCGGACAAGGGCGGTGCACAGCTCTTTGTGCCTGCGGGAAGGTGGCTGACAGGGAGTTTTAATCTTATCAGCCATCTCACTTTGTCACTTGACAAGGATGCAGTAATAATTGGATCTCCGGTAATATAACTCACAGCCTTTGCACATAATAATTTGCATTCCATTACTATTTTGAATTGTATGTTTGTGACATGGTGCACATGTACATGATATGATATCTTATGTTGCCATGTTGATAAAACTTCCTCTAAATAACAATAATGTGAGCAATGCAGAGCCAACTCTAGATGTAATCTTGCTTATATGCTTTACAAAATGCAGTTTTCTTGAAGTTAAGAAAAGGTAACTCATTAAATAGTACTAAATTCCAACTTCACTGAATGAAAATAGTGTATTTGCAGGACTCATCCGATTGGCCAGTTATAGACCCTCTCCCGTCCTATGGGCGTGGTAGAGAGCTCCCTGGAAAAAGACACCAGAGCCTAATTTTTGGGTCGAATCTGACAGACGTAATAATTACTGGTTAGTAAGTAGTCATCATCCATCTTCTTTAGTTACTATGCTAGTTAGTTTGCCAGTATGTAAAATTCGGTACTCTTCACAGGTGCTAATGGTACCATTGATGGTCAAGGAGCCATTTGGTGGGATTGGTTCCACAACCACACAATGAACTATACTAGGCCACATCTTGTTGAGTTGATGTACTCTACCAGTGTTGTTATATCTAATTTAACCTTCAAGAACTCGCCGTTTTGGAATATCCATCCTGTATACTGCAGGTTGGTTTTCTAAATAGCCACTTGATTTCTGTTAACAGATAATAATTCATCTACAATTGCAAAATTATTACCTACAGTGCTTTTGCTAAATAAACAGCCAGGTCCTTGTCGAGCATGTCACAATCCTAGCGCCTTCGACTTCACCAAACACCGACGGCATTGATCCAGGTAATACGAAGTTTTGAATTATTTTTCCACTCCTTGAAAGTTTACACTTTTTATTCACAATGTTTTACATGTTTACCACCCCTGCACTTAGCAGTAGGAAGAATGGCAAAGAAAAAAAGGTTCTTGCAGTACTGTTTCGTATGTTATGTTTTCAATGCTATTGCCTTCCTCTGTGGTTTGAAAGTTTCCTTCAACTTCCAATTATGGCTGAGATTCTGATAATATATGCAAATATTCTTTTGTCAATTGATCACATTGGCTGTATATTGCAGTTAACCGGTTGCAGAAGTATTTATTATCTTGTGCAAAATTTGCCTTACCACTTGGGCAAAAGATGGTGCTGAAAATGGTAAATAATCTAAATATGAAAAGTCATAAGATGAAACTGGTAATCAGAATATCGACAGCATCGTGTATCTATGTGCACCAGACCAACTTTTTTTATCGTCTTTGGCTCTTTGCATGAGATGCAACTATAGCCCAGCTATTCAGATTTATGATGCACCCGTAATTAAGAGTTCACCTTTATTTATTGTACAATCACAAAAAGCTTAGACATTGCCTGGTAATGATCTGGGTGGTACTATACGGCAATTTACTAATTTTAGCATATCACTGTGGTACTAATGCAATTCCAAATCCATCCAGATTCGTCCACAAATGTCTGCATTAATAATTGTTATGTCAGAACTGGAGATGATGTTATTGTCATCAAAGTGGGTGGGACGAGTATGGAATTTCTTTTGCTCATCCTAGCTCCAATATCAGCATCAGCAACATCACAGCAGAGACAAGGAGTGGTGCAGGAATTGCCTTTGGAAGTGAGATGTCAGGTGGCATATCCGAAGTCCGGGCTGAGGGCCTCCGCATTGTCAACTCACTGCATGGGATCAGAATCAAGACCGCTCCAGGACGTGGAGGGTATGTGAGGAACGTGTATATAGCTGATGTGAGCATGGACAATGTTTCAATAGCCATCAGGATCACTGGAAACTATGGTGAACATCCTGATAACAGATATGACAGGAACGCTCTCCCCATGATAAGCAATATTACAATTGAGAACGTCCTTGGCGTCCATGTTGGTGTTGCCGGTATCTTGGAGGGCATTCAGGGGGACAACTTCAGCAGCATTTGCATCTCCAATGTTTCCCTCAGTGTACAATCTATGCATCCGTGGAACTGTTCACTTATTCAAGGTTATTCAAACTCTGTGATCCCAGAGTCATGCGAGCAACTCAGAAGGAATTGTGGACAAACACCCATTTGCTACGACGGTGGCAGTTCTTCGGCTGTTCATGTACAGGCGCCCATGTATAAGCCCAGTGCCAGCAGATTGCTAAATCCTTTACTGAAGTTGGCCTCACTGCAATTTAAGTAAATATATGTTTGTTGTTTAATGCAAAGGGGCTTGCTTCATGGGATGCGTCCTGTTAGTCATGTATATCTGATTCTTGCAATTATTTTTTGCTTAGCATGCTGTTTGCTTCTTGTATATAGCTGTTGAGATGAATGTTAGTGTACCAGGCCTGTTTTGTTACAATCTTCGATCTGTGTTCTATATATTTCAGAGCCTTCTTGGAACATGAAAAAAGAAGCAAAATTACTATATGATTTCAACTTTAAAACAGAAACTTAAGAACAAAACATTCCAATATGTCCAATCTTGTGATTAGGAATCCTCCAGTGCAAGTTGAGTAGCAAAAAATGACGGTTATGCATGAACTGAAATGCAGTAGAAAGATCAGTTTCAGGAACTTCGGCAAGCCTGGAAAGCAGAATAGGGGATTTCTGCTATGTAAAATACTCAGAGATTGTGAAAGGTTGCGGTGTACATTTCTGTGGGAAAATGGTTATAAAATGAAGATGATTGCCTGATGATGGAGGTCTTGTTGTCACCAGCAATGTATCCAAAAATAGTATCTCACGATTAAGATCGATCAAATGAAAGAGCCAGATAATCAACTGCACATGAAACAATGCTTGCTTCTCAGAAATAGAAGCATAGTGAGAATCAAATACATTTAAATTGATAGTTTATGGTCCATCACCAATGACAGAAAGTTCACAATTACATTTTTTTTTCTGAGCATCAGAGGCTTTCGTGATGTGAAATCCCACCATGTCTTTACCTACACATTAGTACATTCGGAATTTCTCCTTAGTGTTCTCAAAGACTTGTTCAGTAATCAGGGCTCCATTACCATCTGCACGCTTTATCTCCATGTTGGCCTTCTGGTAGAACCCAGTTCCTCTCAGAGCATTAGCAATGAAGTCGTCAAATCCAATGGCAATAGCAGCTTCTGCCTTGGCTCCATACACCACCCTCTGTATTGTAGCATTCAACAAGATTGTTAATTAAGGATTAAGCTACATTTTACCAGATGAAGAATGTTAAGGTAAGGGGTGAACCTTAATCCGGGACAGATGAACAGCGCCAAAACACATCGGGCATGGTTCACAGGATGCATACATTTGGCAATCCGACAGCTCAATTTTTCCAAGCTTTTTGCAAGCCTAGAATAAAAACAAAACATTGATTATGTGAAATAGATAACCAAACAATGCAAATAAATAATATAAAATGCAATAACTACCATGCATTATGGGCCGAAAGGGAATGTTATGACGTAGTGCCACTAACTATAGTCCTTGGTGGATTGTAAAAGAAAAAATGCCCGCTTTCGTATAGGAAATGAATTTCTCCTGTTTTATCCACTGATCTTGACAGTACCTACTCTATCTAAACCATCCGGCAAGGACATTACAAAAAATATAAGGACAAAACTATCAATGATAGTTCATCCATCATTTAAATTTTTGATGGAAAATAAGCAATTATTTAGGCTGTTAGAGTTTGTTTGTATTTTAAGTTGTCGCATGCCAAAAGGGTAAATGATTATGGAACTAAAGGGTAGTCATGTCTAGTGAAGTATATAACATGTTTGAATAATCAATTTTTTGTAGTTACAATGAAGTGGCTTTGATAGTTTGATACAAGATCATATCACTACTAATATGAGAAGCAAGCAAATCTAAAACATGAAGCATGTACTATAATGGGCAAAGAGACTAGAATATGCCATCTCAGCTGTGTAGACAAGTGAACACAACATCTAGTACATTTTGCAAGAAGAAAGTGGTACTAGTTCCAAATGCATGAAATGTGAATTGGGTACAACCTATCAGCAGGTGAGGCTACCACAAGAAAAGTTGAGTACCAAAATGTAAACAGTAAGCACCAAGTAGTTGGTGAGAATAGCCTCAGTCCACAGGGCACCCTACCTCTCTTATTGCAGTTACTTCAGCATGTGCAGTTGGATCAGTGTTATTCAAAACCATGTTATGGCAACTAACTACTACTTCTTCATTACGGACAACAACTGCACCAAATGGGCCTCCGTGGCCACAGTCAACTCCTCGATAAGCTTCTTCCACCGCCTTTGATAAAAACTTGTGATCCCTGTCTTGTACAGCTGTTTAATGTAGCAAAGCGTAAACACGTAAGTCTTTTTCAACAGTCCTCCAGTTACAGAAAATAACAAATGTTGGAAATGGCCAAATCTTCATTGATCAAATATGTCATAATGTCATGTCTTGCAATGCGATGAGAACTGGAGAGTGTCCATGTCAGATCCGGGACTCAGATTGACAAAGTAATTACGAGGAACAGGACAATTCGACTTCAACTTGGGCTGTAACCCTTGATCATATATTGATATATAGTGTATATATTGTTGTAGCAATTAAGCAGTTCAGAAAGATCATCACGAAAATGGCTACAACCCAGCCTTAAGTAGGTAACGGCGTAGTTGGTGGATTAACGGCCACCCACTTGCTTAACGGAAAGTAAAAACAGTGACAACTGTATTAGCAACGGAAGAAGATCCAGGCCGTAGAGCGCACGTCCACTGACGGAAGCGAGACGAGCCGTCCGATTACTGAACCGTTACTCAATACAGTGAAACTCGACATTTCTTCCGTTAGCCTTAGCAGCGTAGCTGACAGTCCAGCAGATGGAAACTAATAACTAATACCTTCCTGATAACCAGCACATGCAGAAGCAACTGAGATAGTTCCGTCCTTGGACTCCACAACTACAAAACAATGAAGAAGATAATTCATGAGCATGGGATTCAACCAAAAGGTGAAAATTCTAGGAACAGACTGTTCAGCTGCCAAGGATAAATAATTATGTCTGAAATGTATGAAAATTTTATCACATGAACAAACAAGATTGCCGTGAAGTCAGAAGGTTGCAGACACTACCGCTATGCAGGACAATGGAAGACTGCATGTCAGATTGTCTTAATGTCTTACATGATTTTCCATAACTAGAAAATAAGTTGACAAAAATGTACACATACTGCCTTACATGCTTTTCCACAACCAGAAAATAAGTTGACAAAAACACAGAATTGGCAATCTACAGCCTACAATAGGAGCATATTTACTATGCTTTCCAGACAATTTTTCGTTGTCATGGCCCATTGCTTCATATAAGACCTTACAATGAGCAATGCCACTTGCGCATAGTTTGTATCATTCATAAAACTACCACAATTCCCAACTTTGACAAATGCAGAAACCTGTCTTTGGTTGCTTGTATCGGCACCATAGTTTGTTATGGGCGAGTACATATAAAATTGCAGAACTGACAACCAGCACTAACAATTTTTACTAGAAAATTTTGGAACTCTTGACAAGATTGCCGGCAAGATAATGAGCGGCCAGGGAAAGTACATCACGATGGCAGGAAGGACCACTTGGATTAAGTCTGTTGTCACTTCACAAGCCATCTACCACCTCACGTCTCTTATGGTTCCCAAAGGAATGATGACCTCAATATCCAAGCTTATGCGTGCTTTTTTGTGGGGCGGTTCGGATAGAATATCGGGAGGAAAGTGCAAAATCAAGTGGGATGTGGTATGTAAACCAAAGGCTACGGGCGGTCTGGGCATCCTGGACATGGACAAGTTTGCAAGAGCATTGCGGTTACGTTGGCCATGGTTAGCCTGGAAGGACCGAAGCGAGCTTGGGTAGGTTCGGGGCACCCTTGCGACGAGAGAGATATGGACCTGTTCTATGATAGCACCGCCATCACTATTGGAAACGGGAAAACGACGCCCTTCTGGCACTCACCTTGGCTTGGGTGCCGTAAGCCGAAAGATATCGCCCCATCCATCTTCGCAATATCCAAGTGGAAGAACCAAACTGTTCAGAGAGCGTTGGATCAAGGCCGTTGGATCGACAACATTAATTTGAGTTTGGGGCTCTCGGTTCAACACATTCTAGAATTCTTCGAGCTATGGGTCGGATTACAGAATGTTAACCTTAATGAAGCTGTTGAAGATGAAATTCTATGGAAACTCACCTCCTCCCGGGAATACTCAGCATCCTCGGTGTACAAAGCTCAACTTGATGAATCGATTGCCTCACAAATGATGCCGGACGTGTGGAACAATTGGGTGCCGCCAAAACATAAATTTTTTGCGTGGCTTATCATTCAAGACCGTGTTTGGACGGCGGACAGGTTGCAAAGGAGAGGATGGCCCAACTGTGGATTATGCCAATTATGCAAAAGGGATCCGGAGACGGCGGCGCACATCCTTTTCCAGTGTAGATACACGAGGCGCATTTGGACTAAGATCAAGGTGTGGATGGGTCTGATCCATGTGGACATCAACGATTGGAACTACAACTCAGTCAAAGATTGGTGGCACTCCATGGTTAACACCAACGGCAATGTTAGGAAAGGCATCGCGTCCCTTGTCATGTTGGTGTCGTGGGAAATTTGGAATGAAAGAAATGCAAGAGTTTTTACGAGTGTTTCGTCCATGCCAACTGTAATCGCTAGTACGAACAAAGGTGGAAGCCGCGCTATGGGGGTTGGCGGGCGCCAAGCGTTGAGTTCTTTGATGCCGCGAGAGTAGGCTAGCTGTTCCAGGCCGGGCGGCATGTAACATGTACTTATTAACTCTTCTTAATTAAGGCGATGAGGCAAAGCATTTGCCCTGTTTCGAAAAAAAGAAAATTTTGGAACTGACGAGAAAAAACATAATTGTGCCCCAGTGGGAGAACATTGCAATAATCAAACTACACAGAGCACCCAACAGAATAACTAAAATCCTACTCCTCTTACTGAAACTATACACAGACTGAAAAGTGTATCTTCAGTTCAGCCCAAGTCCCAGGCCACTCATCAGGAAGCAAATAACCGTACTTTCCTACCCCAATTGGGACGCATCCAGACAGGGAATCCAAAATCCACCCTACCGATCTTAGTAAAGAAGGAATCTCTAAGCCCCGGGGCCTGCAAATTTCCAGCAACAGCAACAGCACACACGATCCCAAACCCATGAGACCGCCCACACTCTGCCGGATCTCATCAAACCTCTCTTGACCAAAGCAAGACGCAAAATCCAGAGGCAGAGCAGGGAGAGTCAGACAGTCAGTAAATCACGATCCATTCCACGAATTCACAACACAGTCGCAAACGAGACGCAACAACCAAGCATCACAGCCGGGTCGTCGGCGCCGTACCAGTAGCTTCCTCCATGGCAGGGGAGGGGAGCGGATCGGCGGAGCTCCGGAGCAAGATCTCCCCCGCAGCAGAGGCAGGCAGGTAGGAGCGAGACGGACGCAGCGTCGTGCGTCTGCGGGAGAAGCTGGGTCGGGTTGGCCCGTGTGGCGTGTGTGCCGTATATAAATAAGGCCATGGCGGGGCCACTGACGGGTGGGCCCGTCGGAGATCCCGCCGTTTGTGGCGCACGAAAAGCGGAAAGCGCACCGGGAAGGCTGCGTGGACCGGGCTCTCGTGGGCCGGGATGTCCTGTAGGTCTGGACAGGTGAAGAATTTTGTCCTTACTTGCCATTTTCTATGAAGAATTTTGTCCTGATATACTTGACATTGCACGGTTCTCGACATAATTTTTTTATTCTTTTAACTCACCTCGTTATCTGTGTACTTTAACATCAACCATTATTATTTTGGCCATAAAGGTTTCAAGTAATTTATTGTCTCAATATAGACGTGCTGATTAAAATAGTTTATATTTCAAGATTTATAATTAGGTCTATAATATTTTAGTTATGTAATATAAAAATAATATTATTAGATCGATAATATCATTTTTGTGTCATATAATTAATATATTATAAATTTAATTGTAAATTTTGAGAGATGTATGTATGTGCTTTATATTTTTGGAGAGAGAGAGAGTATCAAGTATTATAAAACTAAAGGAGTAAGATATTATTGCACGTGAACCTATCCAGACGCTACTACGCGCTAGGTTCGAATTTGCTATGTAGCTTCCGTGCAAGTACCCAAAGATAGGATCAAGTAGCATATATGCATGAACCGGCCGGAGTAATATTTCACGTGTTTTGAATGGTAGCTTTGATGTATCACTCCCTCTCCTGAAACCAGCTGGTACTTAGAGGCAGCTGTTGTTCATTGGAGATGTTCTCGACTGGTATCTTTCCAACCTGAATTGGCTAGCAGGAAGGCATTTGAAGGCCTATGCTTTTGTGTCATCGGTTGTAGGTGGATTGGTCTAGTTGCTGTGGCTGCAGGTGGGCTTGTCTGTTAGGACCCATTTGTTTTGCCTCTTTCACCGATGGTGTCAATGGACGAGGAGAGGGATTGACGTTACCAGGGTACCTAACATGACATCTCATCACTAATGGACAACTAACACAATGGGTGCTAACATAGATTAAAAAAAATAACTATAAATTTTATGTGTGGTGTCCGTTTTGATCCTACAAGTATTCAAAACGAGTGTATTGACAAGGCGCATTAAAAAAATTCTTTTGTCTTTAGACTCGTGTACTTTTTGACCTTCAAATTTGCTCTCTAAGACACTTTCGGACATCTGAACAAAAAACCATATCTTCCGATCATCCATTTAACTTCTCCCCAAGCTCCAAATACAATAAGTTTTACGGATCCCAAATCTTTAGGTAATAGAGCTGCTAAGAAAAATATGAGAAAAATTTAAAAATATAAAAATTAAGCACTAGTAGGTGTCCTCCTTGGACAATTTCTACTGTTCCTCGTTTCATATGTATGTGTGTGCGTGTTGCATTGCAGGTTGCTGTTCGCACGTGGTCTCTGCCTACGCAGGCACCGTTGCAGGTTGATTTGAGATATTGTAATATATGATCTACCGATTCTTGGCTAAATCTCCTGGCGAGGCGAAGCGCACTAGTCATCCCAATTACGTGGAAGCTTCGCAATGCCTACTCGTGCATGGTTTATCCGGCCCCTTCGCTAGCTACTCCTTCAGCGTCACACTTTAGTAAGAAGACTCTAGTTAACATCTAGTCTGACGTGTTCACACAAGTCATGCATAGACTAAGAAACTACAGTGATCTGACCGGCCCTCTCGTCAGTGGATGCTCCATTTAATTAGGCCTGCACTGCAGCAGTCTCATTTTCCAGTTACCCTAGCAATCCGGGGAGTACCATTCATTCATCTTTTATCTTCCTCTTTATTAGAAGTTTTGGGTTTGGGAGCCATATCGAGTGCTTTTAGCATTTTTGACCTCCGCCAGTGGATTGGCAAAGGTACCCTTCTCACGCAGCAGTATGCACTACTATTAGAGAGCCGCTTTGTATTTGATTAATCGATAGGATTATTATCTCCCTCACAGAACTATACAATGCCGAACTAATTGTATACTCTGATGCGGAAAATCAGCCGTAGAAACGAGGAAAAACTACCGCCGGGTAGGGCAGCCGGACGCGTACGACCATGGGCACCGTCCGGGGCTCCTCCTCCATCAGGTTCGTCTCCATCGACGGCTTCCTCGAGCACGTCGATCTCGAGGACCGCATCGTGACCGTTTGGAGGCTGGATCATGACATGGGGTGGGAGAAAGAACTTGAGCTCAGCCTCAAGATCCTGTGGGGGCTAGAGGGATTCAGAAGAAGATGACGCCCATGTTCCCCGCTCCTGAGCGCGGAGGACGAGGACGTCGTCTACCTCGCGCTCGGCGAGTACCGCGAGAGTGACTACCAATGCGCAGTACTTGCTCAGTGTCGACATGCGCCATGGGATGCTTCTGAGCTCCATACGTCTTCCACCTGACCAGTTCGGCAGTCCCGAAACTCCCAACCTCGTCTCTTCTGATTTCTGCCAGTATTTCCACAGTGCTGACTGGATTTGAAGACCCAGTCCTGATCCATCCTTCGTAGCTATTTTTTTTTCGAAAACTCCTCAAGACCCTCCTCCAACCGATCCCTCATCTCTCCGTATCAATCGGGGCTTCCCATCCGCCGCCGCTGCCTCGCTACTTCTGGCAAGCGAGCTCTACTCCCCCTCCACCAACCGTCGACCAATGATCGCGTTCCTCCCGTCAAGGTTGGTGCCTTTCTCCCTCTTCGGCTTCCTCCTCCTGAGGAGATCAACGAGCAGGCGCGCGCGAAGAGAGAGAGAGAGAGTACGAGCTTGACTTCATCGAAGCACGTGCGCACGGGCTCCTCCACCCGTTGTCTCCCACCGTAGCTTCACCACCGCCCCCTCCAGCTCCTCTACCCGCTGGATTCGAAGGGGGTGGGCGGTCGAGGCAATGGGCCGCTGTCGGCGTAGAGACGCCTCTAGCGGTGGTCCGGGGGGACCCCCTTTTGAGTTCGGCCCAGGGGAGTATTGAGTTCCTTACGAACCCCGGTGGCTATCGGAGTTTGGCTAGTAAACTCGGTGGCTAAGGAAGTAATGACGCAAGGATTTACCCAGGTTCAGGCCGCCCCGGAAGGCGTAATACCCTACGTCCTGCTTGTTTTTGTGTATATAGGCGTATGTGGCAAGTATGATGAGTTACAGAGGTGTGCACTGTTCTTCTTCTAGCTCTATCCCGGAGGAAGAACGGTGCTTCTTTGATAAGGGGTAAACTTAGAGAGATCTAACCTAATGAAAAACGAGCTAGGAAAAAAGAGCCAACCCTCTGCATGGACCAGGCTCTCCCCTTATATATTCGGGGGAATACCACATAGGTCGGCAAAGGAGAACACGAGCTGTACTTGTGCTGTAGACGACGTGGGCGTTACTGGAAACGCCCACACCTTCATTTAATGCCCACTTGAGACTTTCGGCCGGGCCGTCGCCTCGCGGTGTGTCGGAGCAGGGGCTCTGACACCTTTGCCTTCGGCGGGCCCCGCAGACGAAGACTTACGGGGTTTCTTCTGACTGGGTTGGTAAGACGTCCTCTCGCGGGCCCCATAGGTCAGCCTCTCATGCCGCGCAATTGATCGCGCGGCGGCGTCCCCCATGGGGTAAAAAGGTTGACAGCGACAGGGCGTGCGAGGCAGCGCGCTTGGTCGGTCAAAGAATCTGTCAGCCCGGGCCCACCCCTCAGAGAGAGAGAGGGATAGCTCACAGAGCTTATCGCCTGCACTGGTGGGACCCGGCCTGATCGTCATCATGCCCTTACAGGGCTTTGGGTTCCCCGTCGGAATGACAGGCATTAAATGCCTCCGCCAGGGCGGAGGCTTGCTGGAGAAGCTTGGCGCTGGACGACGTGCATGGACGAGGGCCCCACCAGAGGACACGTCATCCCCCGGGCACTCGGTCCCGAGCGACCTCCTTCGCTAGGAGGGGCGCCAGTTGTCTTCTACGCGCCCCTGAGCAACCCCGAGCGCTCGGGGAGCACCCGCTGGGGGGCCGCTCGGGGCGCCTTGAAGGGGGAGCCCGAGGGAGAGCGCTCGGGGGGCGGACCCCGAGCGCTCCCCTGGGCCCCACATCTGCCAAGATGCCGAGCGCTCGGGAGAGGACCCCGAGCGCGCCCTTCGCCTTCTGGGACGCCGAGCGCTCGGGGACGGACCCCGAGTGCTCGCTCAACGCATGGGCCGTGGATTCCCGGAGGCCCACGATTCCTTCTGGTTTGCGGATGCAGCCTCTGGAGGAGACCCCTGGCTCCTTGGGATTGGCCGCGGGCTCCGTACGACGATCCGGGTGGGGCCCAAGGCCCCAGCGACCGGAGCGCCACGCGTCACCCTCTGCGGCATCTGGTTGGCCTCCGCCGGCGGTTAGGGGTACCCTGGGCCCCATTCCGCCGACAGTAGCCCCCGGCCTTATCTCCCAGCAATGGCCCGAAGGGCTGCGACTGGGGATAAGGCCTTTCCTTCTTGGGTCAAGCAAAAGATGCCGGCCCATTCTGATGCGCCCTGCGGAGGGGCGCTTTTAATGCGCCGCGCGCGGAGCGGGAGCGACGCCCAATCCGCACGCGCCACCTGACCGCGGCGCTTCGGGTTACGCCCGCGCGGGAAAAGCGCGCTGCTCCGGACGGTTGCGTGCCCCGGATTTCGCGCGACTGCAAATTCACTGCCAACGGCAGTAAATTGACAGCCCATCATTGTTTTTGGAAACCGTCTCGCGGTTGATCTTCTGCGGTTTTCTTTTTGAAAAGAAAACCACTTCTCACCTTCGAACTTTTCGCCTCCTTGCGCAAACGCTCTGTCTCCCAAAGTACTTGCGCTTTCTTCGTCTTCTTCCTCCCGCCGCCGCCATTTTCGCCTCCCGAAAGCCTTCTCCGCCGCCAAATCCCCACCATAATGACTCGCCGCAAGACCCGGCAGAGCGGCTCCCCGACGCCGAGCTCGCCATGCGTGCTCCAGAAGTCCCGCCTCCTCAACGAGGAGGCGATGGACAAGGTCCGGGGCATCGTGGTGCCGGAGGGCCGTCCGAACCCGACGGTGGTGCGGGCGGCGACGTACCCGCCGAACCCGTGGGCGAACGAGGCGGTGATCTTCACGAGCTTCCTGGGGGCGGGACTTCTGCCGCCATTCTCGGCGTTCTTCATGGAGGTCCTCAAGGATTATGGGGTCCACCTTCTCCATCTCACCCCCAACTCCGTGGTAGTGCTGGCGATCTTCGCCCACCTCTGCGAGATGTTCGTTGGGGTGATGCCGTCGGTGGCGCTCCTTCGGCATTACTTCGTCCTTCGATCGGTCGGGAGGACGCGGGGCTCCGGCCGAGCGGAGGTCACCGGCAGCGCCAACTTCCAGCTCCGGGGAGGGAAGGAGGCCGATCCTTACATTCCGCAGAAGTTGCGGAATAAATGGGACGATTGGCGCCAACAGTGGTGCTATGTCAATACCGACCCGGCGACGGAACTGCTGATCCCGGAGGCGCCGGCGGAGCACACGAAGGCATGGGAGTACATGGACCCGAACGACAAGGAGCTGTTTCTGGCGGTGGCGCGCATCACCCAACTTCAGGAGCTGGGGCTGACGGCCACCATGGTCGTCGGCGATTTCCTCCGACACCGTCTGGCGCCGCTACGGGAGCGCGCCGCGACCGGCGTGGATGTACACCGGCGACGATGACTTCTGCCGGACGGAGGTCGGCGCTGGCAAGAACCTGACCCCTGCCGTGGTGGCGATGTTGCTGAAGGTGCTGCTCGGGGAGCAAGACCCTTCGCAGGCCGAGCTCGCCCGGCCGGACCTGCCACTCTGCGTGCACGCGGACCGGCAGAGTATCCTGGACATGATGCCGGTGTGCGATGCGCACGGCTTCGTGTCCGCGTCGAGAGCTGGCCCGCGCGCGCCGGCTGGGGGCATTCGAATCTTCTCAGATGAAGACGAGGTGTCAGGCGCGGGCGGCCAGAGCCGCGAGCGCCCCGGCGGCAGATGTTGCTGCCGACCCCGCCGATCCGAAAGGCAAGGGGCTAGCCCCGCCACCTCCGTCTCCACCACCGCAGGCGCCGGCGGCGAAGAAGAAAAAGACGCCGAAGCCGACCGTGGTGGGAGACGTTGGGCAGGGAAGCTCTGCCCATGCTGGCCTCAAGTTCGGGCGGTGGCCCTCTGCGCCGCCTCCGCCGCCCCCTCCACCCGCGGGCCCACAGGCGCCGGGGAATGGAGGCGGCGGCTCGGGGCGAGGAGCCACTGGGACCGCGCCGACTGGAAGCTCGCCGGCGGCCGGCGCGGACGCCGCCACCGGACAGAAGAGGAAAAACCCGCCGGGATCCTCCGACCCGGACTCGGTTGTCCTGAAGGGCAAGTGGCGGTAAGAATAAACCTCACCTTTGCCTTATTTTGCTTGAGTATTGTGCTCGGGAATTGACCCCGAGCCTGGCTTTGTTGGCTTTTTAGCGTGAGGCCCCCAGCCCCCGAGCGCTTGGAGGGCTGAGACTAAGGCTCGGGAGGACAGGCCCTCGGGGCCGCAGGGGTCCAGAGGACGAGCTCCGGACTTCGGATTTTTCCTGCAAATTCATCCAAGACTTTGTGCAAAGACGATTATTGAAACCGTTAATTGTTAGCAAACGCTCTACCGACGACTGATAGAGTTGCATAACTTTGTTTCTTTTGATGGCTTTCATTTTTACGCGGCAATATTTCCTCATACCTCCCAAGCATCTCAAGGGGAACCGCCGGGCGCGTGCGCAAGCGTGTACGGTACTTGGGCGGCTCATTTGCCAGGCTGGCGCCCAGGGTTAAGGAACCAGGCAGGGTGCCAGGGCTTTTGAGCGGACAACCCGAAGTACTTTCCGCGACTTACGCCGATACCTTCAGGTAAATCCATCATGACCTCAGAAGCACTTGGAAATATTGCCGAGCAAAAACTATTTGCGAATATAGTGCTTGGAAGCTTTTAAAAATGGAGATAAGCGATCGGAAGCTTAGCTTATGGATTAAGCTCCATGATTTATCGGAATCTTGGAACTCGGCCTCGATGATGTGGGCGGTACCCGGAGGTTTCGCCTTTATGAACCTGTTCACTTCATGAGCGATTATATAGCTTGACTAGCAAAAGAGGTGTTTTTCCACAGGCTCTCTCAAGACTTGCCCGTTTGTGGACCCCACAAGCTTTCGAGTCTGCCTACCGGTCTCAAGCACGAGGAGTGATGCTAGCCGAGTGACCTGACGTTGGGTAGCGCTCGGGGTTGCTGACCAGCAGAGCACGAGTGGTCAGGGGCTTATTTGCCCTGACTCGGATGTGCTCGGGGTACAGCTAACTGCCCAAACGTCTTACGGCCCGCGGACGGTCATCGGGCTAGCTCGACCGCTCGTACTAGGATCGGTGGGATCTGCTTGCCGAGTGGGGGTTCGGGATCTTGATACCCGCCGGAAAAAGAAACTCTTTTGACAGCTAGCAACGGAATATTGATATTGAAACGAGAATTCAATATTGCACAGGAGACTCTTATAAAGGGAAATTCATCTTTATATTGATCATACTGCTATTCACATAGCTTGGGATACAAAGGAGCCCCCGAGTGTAGGTGCGAGCGCGAGGGATGCTCGGGCGACCTTTGGCCGGACTGGCGCTCGGGGTTGAGGAACCCGACCGAGCGACCAGGGCTTAGGTGGCAAACCCGAAACTTCCCGAGACTCACTTTCGGCACTCGGGGAGCTGACCCTAAAAGAAAAACTTACCCGGGCCATTCACGGGTAGAACTTTCGCAGGAGCTCGATGTTCCACGCGTTGGGGAGCGGCATCCCGTCTTCAGCGGCGAGCCTCACCGAGCCTGGCCGAGTGACTCGGGTCACTCGGTATGGGCCCTCCCACATGGGAGAGAGCTTATTCCTTCCTTCCCGGGTCTGGACGCGCCGAAGAACGAGGTCTCCGACTTCGAGCGATCGAGGCCGGACGCGGCGCTGATGATACCGCCGGAGGCTTTGCTGATACCGGGCGGCGCGGAGGGCCGCTCGGCATCGGTGCTCTTCAAGGAGGTTGACGTCGTCGAGCCTGCGCTGGTCTTGGTCTCCCTCCGAGTACGCCGCGACCCGAGGGGACCGGAAGGCGAGCTCGGAGGGAAGAACGGCTTCTGCCCCGTACACGAGGAAGAAAGGGGTTTCACCGGTCGCCCTACTGGGGGACGTCCGGATCGACCAAAGGATAGCCGGGAGCTCTTCTATCCAACCGGCGCCGCACTTCTTGAGCCTGTCGAAGGATCTTGTCTTGAGCCCTCGGAGGACTTGAGCATTGGCACGCTCAACTTGCCCGTTGGCCCGAGGGTGCGCGACGGAGGCGAAGCAGACTTCCGTCCCGAGGGCTTGGCAGTACTCGAGGAACGCGTCGCTCGTGAACTGCGTGCCGTTGTCGGTGATGATGCGGTTGGGCACCCCGAAACGGCTCATGATGCCTCGGATGAACTTGATCGCCGAGTGCTTGTTGATCTTGGCGACGGCTTCAGCTTCTGTCCACTTAGTGAACTTGTCGATGGCGACGTAGAGGTACTCGTAGCCCCCGACCGCTCGGGGGAACGGACCTAGAATATCCAGCCCCCAGACCGCGAAGGGCCATGAGAGGGGGATGGTGTGAAGGGCCTGCGCCGGTTGATGGATCTGCTTGGCGTGGAATTGGCACGACTCGCAGCGTCGAACCAGCTCGAAGGCGTCCTCGAGCGCTGTTGGCCAGTAAAATCCTTGCCGAAAGGCTTTACCGACCATCGTGCGGGATGATGAATGGCTACCGCACTCGCCCTCGTGGATGTCCACGAGCATGTCGTGACCTTCTTCCCGAGAGATGCATTTCATGAGGATGCCGTTGGTGCCGCGCCTGTAGAGGTCCCCATCCACGAGCGCGTACCTTGCTGACTGCCGCGCTACTCTTTTCTGCAACGGCTTCGTCTTCGGGAAGGATATTTTCTTTCAGGTACGCTCGGATCTCGGAGATCCAAGGGACGACCTGAGGACAGATGGTGAGCACGAGGTGCTCACCCGGCGGCGGCCTGACGGGAGAATCTCCCACTGAAGGCGCCGCCTGGGTAGACTCGCCTGGGCGCGAGGTTCCCCCTTCGTCTCGGTCGGCGGCCTCGACGGACGGCCGAGAGAGCCTTTCTTCAAAGGTCCCAGCCGGGACCGGCTCCCGAGAGGAGGCCAGTCGCGATAAAACGTCGGCGGCGTCGTTGAAGCGGCGAGGGATGTGCTGGAGCTCCAGACCATCGAAACGCCGTTCCAACCTCCTGACTTCGCTCAGGTATGCTGCCATTTGGGGATCCGAACACTGGTATTCCTTTGATACCTGATTGACGACTAACTGGGAGTCGCCTTTGACGAGCAGACGGCGGATCCCGAGGGATGCGGCGGCGCGCAGCCCTGCAAGGAGGCCTTCGTACTCGGCCATGTTGTTGGTGGCGCGGAAGAGCAGCTGTACGGCGTACTGGAGGGTCTCACCGGTCGGAGCGGTGAGAACTACTCCAGCCCCCGCGCCCTTGAGCGTGAGGGAACCGTCGAAGTACAGAGTCCAGTGCTCGGTTCCTCCCCGACCCGGGTCGGAGGGGAGTTGTTCGCCTTCGTCTTCTGGCACCGGCGTCCATTCGGCGACAAAGTCGGCCAGAGCTCTGCTTTTGATTGCGTGGCTGCTGACGAAACGCAGGTTGAACTCCCCGAGCTCGATGGCCCACTCGACAACTCGTCCAGTGGCCTCCCGGTTGCGGAGGATGCGCTCGAGGGGGTAGGCCGTAACAACCAAGACCTCGTGCGCTTGGAAATAGTGCCGGAGCTTCCTCGATGCGACGAGCACCGCATAGAGTAGCTTCTGGGCTTGAGGGTAACGCGTCTTGGCGTCGCGCAGTACTTCACTAACGAAGTACACGGGACGCTGCTGAACATGCACCCGGGATGAAGACTCCCCGGGGCCAGCCCCCGAGCGACTAGCTTCGTTCCCGAGCAAGGCGGGTTGCTCGGGGTCGCTCGGGGCTCGGGGCCCTAAGGTACCTTCGGGGGCAGAACCGCTCGGGAGCTCGGACCCGAGCGCTCCCTTTATGTCCCCGAGAGCCTCGCTCGGGAGCTTGGACCCGAGCGCTCCATCAGGCTGCTCGGGATTACCGCTCGGGAGCTTGGACCCGAGCGCCTTCACTTGGCCGGGGGATGCCGGGAGCTCGGACCCGACCTCCCGCTCGACCACGAGGACTGCACTCACCACCCGGGGCGTCACCGAGAGGTAGAGGAGCAAGGGCTCCTCGGGTCTCGGTGCGACCAAGACCGGAGGTGAGGTGAGATATTTCTTGAGGCCCTCGAGGGCCTGCTCGGCGTCGGGGGTCCACTCGAAGTGGCCCGACTTCTTGAGAAGCTTGAACAAAGGGAGGCCCCGCTCCCCGAGCTTGGAGATGAAGCGCCCCAAGGCGGCCATGCAGCCCGTTAGGCGCTGCACGTCCTTGAGACGAGCCGGCGGGCGCATCTGGTCGATGGCCCGGATCTTCTCGGGGTTGGCTTCTATGCCTCTGCTTGAGACTAAGAAGCCGAGAAGCTTGCCGGATGGAACCCCGAAGACGCACTTCTCGGGGTTCAGTTTCATGCGAGTGCCCCGGAGACTGTCGAAAGTCTCGGCAAGGTCCTCGATGAGCGTTTCCTCGCGCCTTGACTTGACGACGAGATCGTCGATGTAGGCCTCAATGTTGCGACCTAGCTGCGACTGCAAAGTTATACGCATGGCCCGCTGATAGGTCGGGCCAGCGTTTTTTAACCCAAAAGGCATGCGGACATAACAAAAAGTTCCCGCAGGGGTTGTGAAGGAAGTTTTTTCCTCATCCTTTACAGCCATACTAATCTGGTGATACCCAGAGTAGGCATCTAAAAAACAGAGAAGATCACACCCTGCGGTGGAATCAACAATCTGATCGATGCGGGGTAAAGGAAAAGGGTCTTTCGGACAAGCCTTATTGAGGTCGGTGTAGTCCACGCACATCCTCAGCTTGCCGTTGGATTTGGGCACGACAACAGGGTTGGCGAGCCACTCGGGGTGGAGGACTTCTCGGATGAAGCCGGCTGCGAGGAGCCTGGCGACTTCGGCCCGGACGAACTCCTGCCTTTCTGGCGCTTGACGGCGCACCTTCTGCCGGAAGGGCCGAGCGTCGGGACGCACGGCGAGGCGGTGCTCAATCACTTCCCTAGGGACCCCGGGCATATCGGACGGTTGCCATGCAAACACGTCAGCGTTTGCCCGGAGGAAAGTGACGAGCGCGCCTTCCTATTTGGCGGCCAGACGGCCGCCGATCTTGACGGTCTTGGACGCGTCTTCTCCCAGGGCCACTTCCTTGACAGGGACAGAATCATCGGGGACAACTCTGACCTTGCTCGGGGGCGGACCCGGGGACTTGGGTAGCTCGGGGATGTCACCGGCGGCAGCGACTTTGGAGAAAAGCTGCTCGGCGCAGGCGACGGAGCCCCGGACATCAGCCGGCACCGTGATGGCGCCGCTGGAGCCCGGCATCTTGACTGTCAAGTAAGCATCGTGGGCTCCGTACGACGATCCGGGTGGGGCCCAAGGCCCCAGCGACCGGAGCGCCACGCGTCACCCTCTGCGGCATCTGGTTGGCCTCCGCCGGCGGTTAGGGGTACCCTGGGCCCCATTCCGCCGACAACCGCGCCAAACGCAGAGGGGTGGAGATAGATCCATGAGGGCCAGGAGAGGGAGATAGACTCAGGCCGGGCCCACGCCGGAGGGGGGCAGTGGCCCGCACCTAGGGGAGACAGATCCGGGCCAGGCCCACTCCAGAGGGGAGGGGGTGAGGATCCGGTGTGAGGAGAGGGCAGTAGCGGCCAGGGTAGGAAGAGGGCATTGGCGACCAGGGTAGGGAGGGGAGCACTGGGAGGCGATGAGGAGGATGGTGACAGTGGCTGTGGGCGAGGAGAAGAGGAGTTGGAATCGAGCAAAAAAGGGGAGCGGGGTGAGGGGAATGGAGAAGGAGATCGGTCGGGTAGGGGATGCGGCTGTGTGGAGAGTGTGGCACGGTAGATTCAGTGAAATACTTCAATAGTTTGGTTCGGACATCATTCTACTACGATGGCTAGCATTAGGATGAGTAGGGGAACATATAATATGCTTTAGTCAATCTTGCGGGTTAATTTTGAGAACAGCATATGATTTTTTTTTCTAGAACTACATATCCTCTTGGTGGCACAGGATGGATAAGGATCCGAAGAAAATCAGTGAAGGAAGGTCGGGGCTAGACAATTAAAGAAATTAGGGAATTGCATGTGTTTTTAAGAAAATAACGAACGATAATTTTTCTCCCATGTCATGTTCGTGCGACAATGATCTGAACCAAGTCCTACTTTAAATCAAAGATTTTGCTTACGGCCTAGATCAGGCTATGATACGGTTAACGGACTTGCTTCGAACGGATGGAATAGATCCTGACCAAGACTCCAACGATTACAATGTCAACCCTGATTCTTGTTTCTTGCACAGCTATGAGAGTGATGAGAGTGGTAAACGAGAGTATTGGTCTCGATAGTCATGATTCGGGTAAAAGCAATTAGTATGCAGCATGTTAAATTATTGGTTATTAGCTATACGGATATTCTATGTATTGATGTTGTATTAGTGTTGTATTACTTTGAACAATGCTGGTATGTGACATATAGATGTCTTATTAGTTATTAGTGTTGTACTACTTTGAATAATGTTGTTACGTGATATATTGATGTCTTATTGGTTATTAGCTATATGGATGGATTTTAATATGATGCAATTCTAATTATATGCTAGCTATTTTAAAAAATATAGCAGTTATAAATATAGTCAGATATTAATAAAATATATAAGAGTTGAATATGAGGAGTGAAAAATGGAGAGTGGGGGTTGGAGTATGTAGATATATAGAGAGAAAATCTTTTAGGAAGACTCTATATAGAAGATATGAGAAATAAGATTTAGGGGTTGAGTTAGAGATGCTTTTTAGTAAGAAAGATTGAGGAGTTGGGTTTGTACTTAGGACAGATTTAGGTTTCTTAAGATGTTGCTTTGGCTCATGTCACTTGGGCGCGCCCCGCGCGCGCGTGTTTGGCTTGCTTCTGTATGACTGAGAAAGTGTAGTGATTTGGAAGCAGCAGCAGATGTTATGCCGGTAGATGTTACATGGATGATATTCTGATGCGGTGTTATTATGGGATACAATTTGTTATCAAGTTTGCTGTTGGTTATCGATCCGTTGAGCTGGTTTGTGTGCCAAAATTTCGAGACGTAAGAAGGTTCAAGATGCGAAAGAGAGCTTTCTGCAGTGAAAGTGTTCGAGTTGCGATCTGGAGCCCTAAATTACAGGCATTATTGTTAACTCTGATATTTGAGATATATGACTTTATTTATTCTTAGATAGGTCCAAACTTGGTACATATGGTTTGGTCACACGAAAATAAAAACAGGCAGCTGCACATTTCCTGCAGATGCTTGTTCTCCACTGCATTCACTTCTCCCCCTGATCGAACTGATACAATTCCATTTGCAGTGGAACCATATTTACCTGTTATGATAGGACGAAACTTCTTTTTATACTCCTGCATGAATCCAATCTTTACTACACTCTACCCAACCATTTCATTTTCCGACGATATCCCAGGACAGGCAATCCCTTGGGCACACGATATCATGAAACAACAGCTGTTTCAACAGCAGTGGAAGCAAGAACAGCATCAGATTCTGACCAATCGTGGCCTTCCCATATCTCAGGTAACGCTTCCTTGATGTTGTGGATGCTCTCCAGTGCATGATCGGCCCCTGGAACGACCGCTGACCTGCCCACCTGAAGAAAATTCACAAAGTTGCAGATGTTACATTTTATCTGAACATGGAAGCATAGTTAGTATGGAATTGTGGGTGATACACGCAATCTTACAATCACGGTGTGGAAGCCTGCAGCCTTTCCTGAAGCGATGTTCCGAGTGCTGTCATCAAAGAAGATCTGAAAAATAAAGTAGTAACTGTCAGGTTGTCATTATTATTATGGAGTGTTCTTGGTCATGTATTAAAGAGGGATTATTCATACTGTCTTCTTGGGATCAACATCTGCAATTCGAATAGCAGCTTCCATGGATTCCATGGTGGGTTTGCAGAGGATGGGTGATTTAAGTCTGAACCCATCCGATCCGTTGAGATCATCCAAGTTGGAAGATGGTTCAGCAGAGAGCACGATAGAATCCTGGGACTTGTATAGGCCATTGCACGGCAGAGCTGGTGGATTCAGTGTCTCGAAGCATATCACACCCTCGAAGCAGTCCTGCAAGCCCAGCCTGCGCAGAACCTCCTCCAAGTGAGCTTTGTCTGAGTTTGTGAATATCTACAACAAGCAAATTTTGGTTGTTAATGAGACTATCTGCAAGTGTTTTCCACAGCATGCTGTTCTCGAATTAATTGCTAGTGCATGCGGTGTGTTGTACATTATAAGAACAAACAAACTGTGGTAAATTAGCGTACTATTTTTCTCTGTGGAATGGAAAGTAGAAGGGTCCTCAAAACAGGATCGGGCCTCAGATTATCATACGGCAGTCTACCGTGAACACTTGCATGAAATTCATCGTTGTCAAACTCATAACCTAGTGCCTGTACAGAAGTAACAGTGACATGATTAGGGGAAAAACATATAAGCTCTTCTGCTAACAAAAATATACAAGTTGTACCTTAAGACCAGCCATCGTGGTGCCATATTCCCTGTACAGTTCCAGACACATTTCTGCAATTTGGCTGTCTTCAATTTGCAGATGGTCACGCATGTAATCTGGTAACCAAAATTTCAAAATTAGTCTCTCCCAGCATTTATGAAAACATAATAGTTCATAAAGCAGGAAGATATGCAAAATGTTGATTATTATTATTCGTACCTTGTATATTTTTGCGGCAAGCAAGATTGATGCCAGAACTGAGGGGATACAGAGTATCATCCATATCTGACGTTGCAAACACCAAAACAGCTTTACTGGATTGTACAAAAAAAATGAGAAGAAATAACTTCAACAAACAATTCTTCTAGATTTTAAAGCATGGTGCATACCAAACAGCAAGCACTCATATGTAGGCCCTTCAATAACAGCCTCCATCCTCTATAGTCAAAAGCAGAGGCAATCGCTAAATGAAATCACCAATTAGAGAGCAACCTGAAAGAACAGAAAGCAATTCATTTAAATTAACAATATAGTCCCCAGGAGATGAATTAAAACAAATAACATGCCAGGTATAAAACAAGCACAGCGGGCAAAACAAGTCCTTCCAACAAACTCACACGAACAATCAAACTGAAGCAGCCAAGCAGAAACTTCAGCAATCCACAATTACTTTATATCACTGTGATCTAAACTTTGAAGGACATGGTAGGAAATTAACACCCACGCTGAACACTTGTCAACATTCTCTTGGCTCTGAGTCCAGACAACTCAGCATAATATTTTAATGGTTAAACTTTGGTCTGAACATCTGATAAAAGCATTGTAAATTACATCTCACTATTGTTCCCACCCAGTGCAGGGTATATTCTGAATTTCTGATATTACCTAAGTGTTAATACATCTACATGACAGCTTGATCCAGCGTGATTAGCCCAAAAATATCCTGGCTCCAGCAAATATGAATAGGATAGAAAAATACTTGTAGAAAGCCAAAAGATGAGTCAGTTACCTCACAACAATGAACACTGGAAGGCTTCAAATGAATGGTGTTGAACCTGTTGGATCTGGTGCTCTACTTATAGCAGCTCAAGGCTATACACAAACGGAACAGATGCACAGATGCTTTGGGAGATTGATGGCATGACATGCAACATTCGGAGTGATCTAGAGCCAATTTGCTGCCTGGCTCCAGCTTTCCATCAAGTCAAGGATGCCACTTCCCTTCCACGGAAGAAAAAAGGCCCAGCGTTCAACCCCAAGGCTCCCATATGACCACAAGTCAGAACTGCAGCACGTTTCCTACAAAAGTGGCATGAGAATATATTGCACCAATTGGAAGAACCAACGAATATTACAGCATCTGTATTAAATACCCTGGATTTTTGCATATATGAGGAATAGATCCACTTGGTAGTAGTTGGTACCATTCTAAGTGCTGTTGTTTATCCAGGAGCCAATGTTGAAGTCACAAAGAATGGGAGAATAAGAATATAAGAAGATATGGCGAACCAGACACCTCCAAGGCTCCAACTTAGCACACACCTCATTTGGCATCCAATAATAACCCAAATGGCACAACCAACATCAGAGAAATGTTCCAGTTTTCTGGTTCAAATGATACCTTTCAACTCCCTGAATATCATGAGCATCTCATGCTAATGTACAACCTCTATGCTCCATGAAAAGATCAATGCAATACAGAATTTGAAAATTGTTAGATGCTATATGATATTAATATAGCTCAAACTTAGAACATAACATTTAAGTTCGAGATCATGGAAGGGATATAGGTATATCTTATCAGCGAATTGACCATTGTTCATATTATAGCCACAAGGCGATCAAAGACTTGATGGTTACCATGGGACACTCCAGCAGGAAGCAGCGTCAGATGTGAAAGCATTGAAGTCAATTTGCTAGGTTACAAGACAAAAGCCTAAACTACAATCATGGCATACACTTAACATATTCCAAGTGATAATCCATTCTTCATGTAGCTGAGTCACAGCTTCACCCAGTACTCTTGCGAACCAGAGTAACTCCAGATTTAGATGAAAGAAAAGGCATGGGGCATCCCATGAAATCCTGATTGCCTTCCCAACGTCAATGGCTTTGAACGAGAACTACCATATCTGAAATCAGAGCTTGAGCTCCTGCATACTTGTGGAGCAGACCTGCCCTTCAGACCTTGTCCTGAAGCACCTAGAATACATTTGGGTTCCTGTTATTCAGTTAAATATGAATAGATAAGATAAGGATCAATATTACATTGTTTATTGGTTTTCAGAATTTTACACAGCAGTATATCGATATATTTCTATCCAACCAAATAAAACCAAATCATACCCAAAAGAAAAAATCCAGAAAGAAAAATAGATAATAATGCAACACTCAACTACACCAGAAGAAATGAATAATACTTGAAGAAATCAATAGCAATATAGTTTTTTTTTCCATTGCAAGGGCAAATACTTCTGAAAGACAATCTACCAACTGAGGACTTGCGTTTATCAAAGTTACATAAATAATCTGAGCAGTGTCATGGCATGTGCTGCATGTCATTGACGCGGGTAAGCCAGATCAGGCCATGTCTTTAATTGTTAGCCTTTAGTCGTTCACGTCCAAAGTGTGTTATCAGATACAGATGAGTCCAAGCTGTGTTAGTCAGCCATCCTTGCTAGGGACACCACTAGATAAATAGAAGGTCAGCATCTTATTTTGCAAGCAAGAAGAATTTAATCTCTCATCAGTCTTCTCTCATCTATGGTCTATTATCCCTATTCTAGTATCTCATCTTCTTAAGGCCAAGCCGTCACGGCCCTCTTCTGTACAGTATTTACCCCGTTCATGACACAGAGCATGGCTGTGTCGCGGAGCCCAAAGTCCATCTACAGAGAGTGCTCACTTGAATGCACATATTAATGAGCCGAAAGAAAGACGAGGGAAGGGATGGAGCAGTTGCTCAAATAAGCTGTGACCAAATTTTCATAAATTACCATTCATACTGGACATCAAATGGTGGCTTCCACGAAAAGCAGAAGTTAAGCAAAAAGGAATATTAGAAGAAAAAAAATCAGAGAGAGAGAGAAGAAGGGAACGTGGGGCTACACTTGTATTATTAGTTTCGCATTATTTTATATATTTTTCCTCACAATAGTGCAAAACACAAGTGTAGCCCCACGAAGAGGGAAGGGATGTAGATTAAAATGATGAGAAAACAAATAATAAAAGTGTAGCACTAGCACCACACCTTCTCTATAGTAGATCCCAGTAAGTTAGCTACTGGTGTCAAAAGCTTTGCCCTGAGACAATAGAAAGATACCATTTCAGAATTGCATGGATGTTTATCCATGAGATACCAGGCAGATTACACTTACCGCCCTGGGGAATATCTATCCCTAGCAGCCTTCATCTTTTCTACCGCCTAATGAATAAAGAGATAAATAGTGTCAGCAAATCAGTCATTTGATAATTTGAATTAGGGGAGACTAATTAAGAGTTCACAGGTGAAATAAAGATGCATCCATGCCTTTTCTACTCGATCAGAACTGAAACTGTTTTCGATTGCCAAGAAATTCACAAGGCCCTGAACATAGGAAGCAAGAACTGTCAGATTGCGAAAAAAACATGGGCAATATGGTATGAGTTATCAAGCACAACCTCCTTGTCTGCTGAGGTCCACAGGAAATCTGGAATTTCTGTACAAATATTAGGTTCTTTAAACAAGGTCCGAACTTCCAGGTAAGGCCAATCTTCTGGAACAGTGAACCTACGAGTCAAATTAGAACATTTTTAGTAAAACCTAGCATTTCAAGATTACTCAGAGAATGACTCGACAAAACTAGACAAAGATGTCTACCCCAAATCCCAAGGAATCAAGTTTTGGGCAGCTTTTCAAATTTCCAGGTTATAAACAGCACACCAAGAAGCTCCAATAAGCAAAAACACAACAGATTAATCACTGGAATTACCATCTTGACATAAAACTTGGAAACAGTAAACAACTGCCTACTAAAGCATTAAGATGTAAAAAAGCAATTATCCCGTGCAGTCATCAAGGACAGGTCAAAATCAAGATATGTCAGACACAAGGCTGATCAGCGATTGGTGGACAACTACTTGGCAGGGTGTAAGCAAGCAGCTGCGTGACAACAACAGTAGGCAGGGTGACAGAGAGCAGCAGCACAGGAGCGACATAGTGGCATCTGGCATAATAGGTGCAGGACCACAAGAGTGGCCAAGCAGCAGCATACAGCGCATGAAGCAATTGAAGATGCTGGATGGAGACAGAGGCTGTGTAGGATGCGGAGTGGTGGACAGAGTGGCAGCATGGACATGTTAGTAGTATGGTTACACCTGATGTGCAGGGTATGACACAGCAGCACAAGGGGAATTTGGCTTTCCCTTCCTAACATAAGCGATATTGCTAAATATGCTGACTTCACCCAAATTTAATATAAAATATTTTGGATAATTCACATCATTAACATTCAAAGGCATGAATCATAATGTGGTCAATCTATGTTAAGCATGTTTTAGCATATCCACATGAAAAATCATCACCAAAACATTATTGTTACCATTGGAAACATGTGCCTAATGTTGAACTGCATACAATGTTTCCATGAGGAGCTTAATTTCATAAATTAAATTTATGGAGAGAAAAACGAGTGTCTTACTACTTTTCTGGCAACACAAAGGATAAACATACCTCTTGTTAAGATTTTGCACAACTTCTTCTATGCAACCATGCTGACGTATGAGTTTCAAGGCTCTTTGTCCCCCAATACCTATTCAAACCAAGACAAAAGTACTGCAAAAATTAAAAAGACTGTGGATTTGGGACTAATATAATTTTATTGATTATGGTAATTGGGACTAATATAATTTTATTGATTATGGTAAAGTTTTTCAACGTTGGAAACAGCACACACAATCACCCAATTTCTCTGCACTAAGAGCAAAACCCTCCTCAACATACTTTGTACTTCAAGTAATATTAAGTCAATATTTAGCTAATAGAAGTATAAAAATGTAAATTATACAAAGTGGTTACAGAAAATATATTTTGAATCTAAAGCCTGGGACACTACACTTGCACAATTCTACTGAAGCTAGATTTGGAATGGAGTATGTTATGTCCACCCATGCCATGAGCAACTAATGAAGAGAGCCACCTTTAACATTTTCCGAGTTGTGTCATTTCTTAGGCAAATCATGAAGTATTGCGTCATACTGTAGGCATGATCTAGTATCAAAAGTGTGTAAAAAAACATATGACATGGTAAAACCTTTAATATTCTCGCAGTAATCACATCCACTAAGGATACATAAGTCAATGAACTGATCCATTGTGAGTTCAAGTTCCTCCAAAACCTGTAAAATATAGTGAAGAATCAACATGATACTCGGAAAAAAATATAGATAAATATTAGAAAAAAATTTACCTTTGGCACTTCAAATTCTGTTACAGGAGATTTCTTAAAACTAAGGTCAGTTACGTGGCGAAGAAATCTTTGAGCACCAAAAGTAAGCGAGTCCATATCCTCTGAAGCTACAGCATAGACCTGGCATTCACAACTCGCAATGAAATATAGCTCAGTCACGCTACTATGGTAACAAAGATACAGAATTCTCACAAAGTCATTCATTTGTTACACCTTATGGTTTTTACAAAGTGCTGCACACTGTGCTTCTGCCTCACCTGGTGCCTGCATAAGTGTCCAGACAAAGTGATTAGGTATATCGCCATAATAGTAAAAGCTCATGAAGGGCAGCTAACATGCTTGCATCTTTGCAATGAAATTACAGTACCGCATGTTGTTCAGTTAGAAGAATTACTCACCATAAGGAGCAAAACAAATCCAGTTTGTTTTCCTTTTGTGATATTATCTATATCAGGGGGAACAAGTGTTGATGGGCAAAGTCTCATTATTCTCATGCGATATGCATACCAAGGACCAATTTGTCCTAGCTTAAGCTTAAGCTTAGCAGCAAGACAAGCTTAAGATAAGACCAAACAGACATCTTATATTCGAGATAACTCATCTGCTCTGCTTCACCCCCACAACCCCCCCCCCACAAAACAAGAAGACATGGGCCAAGCAGGGGACTGCTTGCAACTTACAAGGCTTCAGATTTTGCAGAGGCTAGAGCTCACCTGAACAGTTTGTAGGGCTTAAAACTTCTCGAATCCCCGTAACATAACTTCTTATGTAGTCTACACTTGACTGAGAAATCATTCTAATAGCACTCTATTTACGAGGACTTAAGCTTGTGGCAGGTTTAACAAAGGTTAAGGCCTCCAAGCAGGTAATGTAAAAGTGGAGCTGGTGCTTTTTTCTTAAGGTGAAAGGCTGGTGCATGGCTTATTTGTGCTCAAAAGATTCCCAATATTCTACTGAATCTCCATGGCATTGGTAAAGCACATCAATTAGGGAAACTAACTCATCTGTGCGGCAATGTACAGAACTTCTTGAAGCAACTGATGGATGAAGCATTAATGATACCTCAACTACAGGGACACCCATCAATCTTAACAGCCTCTTACAGTCGTCATTGTGTTTTTTTGTGATCTGAAAAGAAATGGGAAAAATCATAATTCATGCTTGGACACACTCCAGGACTTGATAAACTTATTTGGTTTTGCAGATAAAGCTAAAAATGGCAGAATTCATGTGAAGCTGCTTTATATGAAATAAAGCTACACAGATATTCTTTGCTAAAGCTACTACACAAAGTTTTGATTGCTTCCTTTCCCAAATTGCAGTACGATTACCTTCACAGTCCTTTTGCTGAATTTTTCATTGAATCCTCATCTCCAACCTATAATGCAAATGCCACCTCAGAGGTCCAAAAACAAAACAGAAAAGCATGGCAAGTAAGGAGGAGGCTCTAGAACTATGGTGAGGAGCAAGTGACCTCAATAGCTCTATGAAGATTTTTGGAAGCATCATCCCTCTTCAAGGACCTAAAAAATAACGAACATATGGCAATGCATGTGTTGGATTCGAGAGAATGAGAGCAAAGAATTGAAGCAAATGAACAATTCAGTGTATACCTTTTAGCCAGCTCCTTTTTCTTCAGGTCAGGTGGCTCACCATCAAACACAAATCTGGCACAAAAGTTCAGCAGTTAAACCCTGTCAGTAACAGTATGCAAGAAATCAAAGGGAGGCCCACAGAAATGGATCAAACTTACACAGGTTTTATTCCTGCTTCTAACAACCTTACAGTCCGGTTCAACATGCCCTGCAGATGACTGTGCAGTTCACAGCCATAAGAAGTTATATGAGCTAAAAAAGCATCATGAGTTCATGACCACAGTCAGATAAAAAATTGAGGGGCAAACAATAAGTGATGTTTCTTTTTCCTTGCCTTGTGACTTCACCAGCCTCATTGGTCAGTACTTCTGTTCCTTTCCTTCCAACCACAACCTAGAGAAATGGATCACAGTATTACACAATAGATAAGGCTAGTCAGATGGCATAAGTATAACCACATGGTTTGCAAATGCCCCTACAACACCAAAACATGGGAGTAATGAAAATGGCATTGTTACCAGCGAATTATCATTCCATCCCCCTTTTTTCTACATATGGAATGCGACAATACGTGCGCATGCTAATATTGGCCTTAGAAGACACTTTTGGGTTTGTTATTTACGCTCTCAAAACTGAAATTCAGCTACTGAATCTGAGCAAGTTACGTCCTACACAGAATACACCAGATGGAAAATGTGTTGGCATATGCTCAAACATTTGGTGGGCGTCTTGCCACAATGCTCTCATGAGAACCAACCCAGTGCGCGGACTTCCAACTGACTGCGCTGCACACAACAGCCACAGGCAGAAATCGATCACCCAATGGCACCAAGCATAACGCCGATACGATTCCCGCGAGTGACATCATGACATCCCCGAACCAAGCGAACCAAATAATTACAATTCGCACCACCCGAACTGAAGCGGAAGGGAGTGGAGCAGATGGAAAGGGGAGGCGCGACGACGACTCACGAGGAACTGGTAGATGCTGAGGCTGGCGTCGATGGCGATGACGCGGCCGCGGTAGTCCTCCACCCGCCTCTGCGCCGCCGCCCTCGGCGCGTGCTCCGCCAGCAGCTTCGTCAAACCCTAGCGCCCAACGTACGGAATACACAGAGAGAAAGAGAGATCGTCACATCGAGAACCCAGAGGCAAGCGAGAAGGGAACCGCAAACCGCAAATTCCTGGGGGAGAGTACCTTAATGCCCATGTCGGCGGCGTCGGCGGCAGCTGGTGGCGAGCCCAAGCGCGGCGCGGCGAGCAGGCTCCCCCTCCACTCGACTCCCGCCGCTCCTCGTACAAAGAATTTTCCCGCCTCGGGAGTCGGGAGGAGAGGAAGAGCAACCCAAGCCCGCCTCCCTTCCCACTCCCTATCCTTATCCCTAAATTAGAGTATTCCCCCTCGAAAACGGCCTCCACCCGTCTCCCTTCCGAGTGCCCAACCCTGTAGCACTTCCCTTCCGGCCTCCCCGAGTCCCCATCTATCGGGACCGAGATCGGAGTGCCCAAATCCCAACCGCCGAGGTCGCGCGTCGCGTTCCCCGTTCGCGTCGGCGCTCGGAGGGTTCCGTCCCCGGGAAATCCATCTCCGTTGGGCTTCGGCAGCGTCAGCTCAGGCGAAGGCTTCCTTCTACGGTCGACCCGACGGTAGCCGATTCGTTCCCGACCCGCTAGTTCCGGCCAGGTACGCGTTCCCCATTTCTTTGTTGTTTTGGCGGATTTGCTGTGTCCCTTTCGTGGATTTGGAGGTAGATTTGGATGGGGGGCGGGTTGGGGCGGGGCATTCTAGGGTTTGGAGCGGGGTGGCGTGGGGGATTTGGTTCTATGTGTGCAGCTGATCCGAGGTTCTTCTACTGTTTGTTCTACCCTTCCTCCCTTCCCCGCCGGCCATTCCCCACTGGACTCAAGCGTGAGCGCCTGCTTCGTGAAGACCAGCACGCCGCTGAAGCCGCCGGAGCTCCAAGTGTGAAGTCCTCGCCGCCAAGCACGGGATCTGCACCTGCTACAGCATCGGTCCACTCGGCCACACCGTCGACCACCGCGAACCAAGCCCGGGGCAGCGCATTTGGAAGGTAATTCGTTTGTCCTCTACATTCCTTCCCGTCGTGATGTGTTGCTCCTCTGAATGGATGGTCTTGTATGCTCAGCAATGATTGAACTGATGATGTACACGTGATGCTCATGGTAGAATTGATCGAAATCTTTAGGAGCAGAACTGCTCTGTTCTATGTGATGATCTAATCTTTAGGAGCAGAACGCTTAGTGTGCTTGCTTGATGGTTAGCACTGATTGAACTGATGATCTACACGTGCTTGCTTGATTGGTTAACAAACCCTTAAAAGCTAAAAGAGTCATAGCATTAGCAATGCATAGAATTGAAGTAATATATGGATCTATCAAAATATTCAGTTCGGATGAGGCATGTGTTTCATATTGCCTTTGGTATGCAGATATATATGCCTGTGGAGGCTGTGGTTCAGCGACTCAGCACCTGATACGAGATGTCTTTTGGGAAGCTCATTGACATGAGGTCTTTTGTGATAGTCGTAAGCTGAGAGGGTAATGATCTAGTTGCCATTGCCACTGACATGCTGATGTGGAACATGTTACTAATGATTTAACTGGCCACTTTTTTAGTGATCTCACCATTTCATGGTTAATGTATCACAATCTTTTCATCTCTGGAGTGCTGAAAGTTTGTGTATTAGATGTCTTCTCTGGTTCCCTAGATCAGTATGCTATTCGTAAGCCACTAGATTCAGCAATTCAGCATTTCTAATGTGACTTTGGTCAGCTTTGTACTACTGGCATTGCTTGCATTGAAGTGCTCTACCGTGTATACTAATTTCAGTTAATGGTTTCATACAACTCTCGTGAAGCATAGCTAAAGTGAATGTGGAATGACCAGATTGGGAATACACATGACCAATGCTAAGCAAATCAAGAACTGTCATTTTTAGATTGGGTGAGAACATACAAAAGGGACATCAACTTATCTTGCAAGTACTAGATGTTATACATAATTCTTTTATCCGTAAATGGCTTTTGGTACATGAAAGATCTAGATTTCTATGTGACTAGAAATATGCAACCAGATTGTAGGAGTTCATGCACTTAAATTATAGCTCTTTGATCAACAGGCATGGACCCCGGATGCGAAGAAACTTAAGGAAGGATGGGCTTGCACAATTAATGAAGTAGAAGGGATAGCGAGGTCTTTAAAGAAATTAGCCCTAGATAACTATGAACCTCTGTCGTGTCCATTAGCAGCTGAACTGAATATTTTGCTGCAACAAGTTGAAGTCTTAGCTGATGGGCTTGATCACGTTGCGACGCAGTCTACGGATAGGCTTGAAAGCATTTGTCCACCAGAATGGAAAGATGACGTCAAACTACAACTTGTAGACCCTGCTGATGTTAAAGCAGCTGACTACGAATCTGATGATAGCGGTAAACGTGATTACTACCAGTACTGCTACGACGAGGATATTGATCTCGAGTCCTTGAACAAGTAGTAGCCGTATTGTGTAGTACTTTCTTTATGTCTGTAAATGTGGAACCATTAGTGTTGTACTATAGAAGCTATATGTAATGTGTAATGTGTAACCTTTATTGCTGCACTACTGTTATTGTACCTTGAAAACTTATGAATTATAGTATTGGCATTAATCGATGTGTTTTGTTCTTGTATGATACATAATGATGTCTGACTTGTTCTTAATATGAGAAGTACTTGTGTTAACAGAAAAAGAGATGGATAGGTACATAAACTTGCTGAGTGAGGGAAATGACAGCATCGCTTGGGATGATACCCAACATTTTACACCTATTGAGGAGCAACAGTTCCCAAGTGCACAAGAAATTCCCTCTACTAATCGATCCAACAAGAGAACTAAGAATTTCAACGAGAAGGAAGACTTGTTGCTGGTGTTGGCATGGCTTAACATTAGTATGGATGCAGCACAGGGTAATGAGCAGTCTCGCTCTACCTATTGGAGTAGGATCCACCATTACTTTCTGGAGAACAAGGATTTCGATTCGGACCGCAATCAGAACTCCATGCTGAAATGTTGGTGTACTATTCAAGAGAACGTTAACAAGTTTTGTAGATGCTATGACCGTATTGAGCGTCGAAGGCAGAGCGGGACGACAGAAAATGATAAGGTACTAGTCTACTATCTTTCATTTCAGTTGTAGTCTCGTACTTATGCATAGCTAATAAGACTTGTTATTATGCACAGATTGTTTAGGCTTGTAGTGTGTTCGCGGCGGAAGAGAAGAAAGCTTTTGCCTTCTTGCACTGTTGGAATGTTTTACGCCACCATCCGAAATGGACGGATAGGCTATCTTCTAAGAAATAGAAGACAACCGTACATGCCAGTCCAGGTTCTTCTACGCCTAGCACGAACTCAAGTCAATACGAAGCTGAGGTGGGAGGTGGTACTCCAGAAACGGAGGTAATCGGCAGGCCAATTGGTAGAAAGGCGGAGAAAGAACGACTTCGCTGAGGTAAAAGTTCTTCCTCTCAAGATAGCGAGGTCTACAAGAATGTATTACAGTCTCTTTGGTCAATCAAGACTGAGACAGACTCCCAGAAAGAGCTAAAGAAAGAAGAGCGGTACGCACGGCATTATGCACTGGAAGAAGAACGGATTGAGAATGAGAAATTGAGAATTGCGCAAGATGACAAGAAAATTGAGAATGAGAAGAAAGCGATTGAGGTAAGGGAAAGAGAGTTAGATTTCAAGAGAATGCTGGAAGAGGAGAGGATTATGAACCTGAACATTAGTGCTATGTCAGCGGCACAGCAAGAGTACTACATTAGTCTGCAGAACGATATCATTGCTAGGCGACAACAATGAGATGGACGAGTTATTCTTGTAGCTGTCGTTATGCTGTACGGACTACTATGTGAACTCTATGTCTTTCGAAGTATTCTCGAACTAATTATTCAGCTCAACAAAATATTTAAGTACGAACAGTAGAGTACGAGAACTAATTGTTATTTCACGAACGATACAGTAACATACATAAAATAACTCCATAGCCCCATACAATTAGAAACCTACATGGCTCCGTAACGTTCCCACATGTGCTCAACTAGATCTGCTTGTAGCTGAGAGTGAGTTTCCCTGCTTCTAATGGAATGATGAGTTTGAATAAACTCAAAAATTTCTGGCGTATGCTTATGAGAAACAGTCACACTCTCTCCTGCTCCTTCGTAATTGAAGTCTTCTGGCCCTCCATCCCGCTTGTCTTCGACGATCATGTTATGCATGATAACACATGCTGTCATGATTTCTCCTAGTGTTTCTTGGTCCCAAAATCTAGCTGGTCCGCGTACAATGGCAAAACGAGCTTGAAGGACTCCGAAGGCTCGTTCAACGTCCTTCCTAACAGCTTCCTGAGCTTGAGCAAAGAGTTTCTTCTTATTCCCTTGTGGAGAAGGTATTGTCTTCACAAATGTCGCCCATGTAGGATATATGCCATCTGCAAGGTAGTATCTTATAGTATAATTGTGTCCATTGACGGTATAATTCACTTCTGGAGCTTACCCTTCGGCTAGCCTTGCAAAGAGAAGGGAACGGTGAAGAACATTTATATCATTGTGAGACCCTGGTAACCCAAAAAATGAATGCCAAATCCAAAGATCTTGTGAGGCAACGGCTTCTAGAATGATTGTGGGCTCACGCACATGGCCAGTGTACATACCTTGCCATGCGGCAGGACAATTCTTCCATGGCCATGCATGCAATCTATGCTACCCAGCATTCCAGGAAAACATCTTTCCTCTCCGATGGCAAGTAACCTAGCAGTGTCATTACTATTTGGAGATCTCAAATATTCATCTCTGAAGACTTCAACAATAGCTTTCACTAATCTTCTAGACTCTCTATTGCAGTACTTTCTCCAATCCGGATATAATCATCCGTAGCATCCGCAGGTACCCCGTAAGTTAGCATCCGAAATGCTGCTGTAATTTTTGCAGAGGTGATAACCCAAGACATCCAACGTTATCTCTTTTCTGCACAAAGTAGTTATCATGGCATACTACAGCATATACTATGCGAAGAAAAAGAGGACGAGCCATTCTAAACCTGGAGAAAAACAGGAATGAGTCGTGCACGGGAAGGACAACAACGAAGGTGAATAAGAACATAAGAGAACGGTTGCAAACCTGTGGCGAAAAATAGTTGGGCCATATGTAGGAGAACCCGAAAAGTAGTCCTGGTATAGCCTAAAATGACCGGCTTATCTGTTGCGATGGATTACCGCACGTCCAGCCATTGAACCGCCATGGCGTGGAGCATTCCTAAGCTGGTGGTGCGTGTGTATGACCAGTGCTGTAGCAATGAATAGTTCATCGTCATCATCTGACGACGAAGAATCAAAGAGAGGGTTCATGCCTGAGCTAGGATGACTCATTGTGATGTGGTAGAGGTGGAGGAGGAGAACTGCAGGAAAGAGTGAGTGCCAAGAACAGCCATTTGGCTAGGTATATATAGAGGAGAATATAAAGCCGTTACAAATTTGACCGTTTCAAATATAGCCGTTAGAAATTTGACCGTTTCAAATATAGCCGTTATACATACAGCCATTACGAATATAACGTTCGAATTAAACCCATTAAAAATATAGCCGTTAGGATTACAGCCGTTACAAATATGTCCGTTATAAATATACCAGTTACAATTTTACCCGTTACAAATATAGCCGTTAGAAGTATACCTGTTACGAATATAACATTTGCAAATAATATGTTAGTTGGAGGATACTAATTTAATATAGGAGAATGGAATATAGGGAGTGAGATTTGTGAGGTGGTTGGAATATGAAGAAATTTAGGGAGGAAATCTTTTGGGATGACTTCCCAAATGAGGATTTGGGCAGTCAGATTTGGGAGGCGGGCTGGAGTTGCTCTAAGTGCCTGTTTGGGAAGGGAGGTTTTTGGCCTTTTTAGTGTAATTTATAGTCCTGTAAAATAATTTGATCATTCTAAAAATTGCTACTTGGAAGTCTGTTTTTTATTTTTTATTTTTCTATTTTGGGCCAGTATTAGGTCACTTACATCCGAGAAAACTTACGGAACGAAGGAGCCCATGAAAAAAATCCGACGGAATTCGAGTTCTCCATCAACTCGATCGCAGCAGTGACGAGAAAGAACTGTCACTAGCACTGGCAACGACAAGAGGAGCCCTAGTGCCGGCGCGACGAGAGGAAACCCTATCAGCGGCAGCGGCGATGTGAGTGAGCCCTAGCGGCGGTGGCGATGGATCTCCATTGCAGACCTCAACTCTCGCCGTTTCCTCCATGGCGACATTGTTCCCGACCCCAACCACCACCACCGCATCTTCCTTGTCACCGTTCCATCTGAAATCCCTCCTGACCTAGGCACCGGTTCGCTTCCTCCATCCATATCATCCTCTTGTTTCTTTTCTATCTTCTTGTTTCTTCTTCTATCTTAAAATATAGCTTAGTTGAGTATGGATATTGTAATCTAGGTGATTTTTTCATAGAAATCAAGATAGCATTTCAGTTCAGTTCGGTTTTTTTTCTAGATAGCATTTCAGTTCAGTTCCGTTTTTTTTCTAATTCATCAATACTTTTTGTTTGCACGTGATTCAGAATAAATCACCTAGATTATTCGTAGTTTGAGATAAGATAAGAGGTCTGTAGTTTGTTGTTAGTCAGTAAACAAATTTGGAATAATCTAAAAAACTGCTGGTTCTGGAATTATACTCGGCTGGCTAGCGTTAATTGAACAATCGCTTTTCGAACATATTATTTCAATTATCTTGCATTCCCTGTGTCGCTGCTCTCGCAGGCAAGGCATACATCTATGTATTATGATGTCTTGCATTTTACGTTCCTGATTTTGGTGCCTTCTAAATATTGCTGATAGAAGCATCATCCTAATTCAAGGAGACATATTAGTGTCAATCTTTTTTTTTCTGTTCTCCTAAAAAGAACAATCTTTTTCTATGCACCAGATCAAGGTGAAGAGCAAAATCAAAGTCCTGCATCATATGATTGTGGTGTTGGAAAACTTACTGAAGCATCATGTGGTTCACCTGCAGCTGTTAGTTGCAATAAATCATGCCTTCAAGAAGGCGGCAAAGGCACCAATATTTTACTGGATAACACAATCCCTACAAAATATGAGGATCCTGCAGCTTCAGCTGATATCGTTCAAAGCTCAAAAGAATGTATTTCCAGTGATGCAGAACCTATCACTCAAAGTTGCATGGAAACAAAAATCAGTGAAGATAATATAAGCTTGTTTGCGGTTGGAGCATTGCCACATTTATCATAGAAAGCTCAAGAGTCTTGATAGGAACCCTTTTCCCGGCTATAACCTGTTCCAAATACTGAGGTAATTCACACCCCCCTCTTTCTATCTCCATGTGTATGCGTGCACAGATCATGTGCAAGAGGTGCATGCAAGTGTGTTTGCTCATGCATCTTCTTACATGGTCCGGCTCCCAGCTTGTGCTACTGAAGAGCTATTTTGATTTCATATAAATTAATTTTATAAATTTTAATTATTTTGGTTAATTGAAATATATAAACATTGTTAGGACTTGATGGGAAACTGCCCATCTGGAAGTTAAGTGAAGAACACCAGTGACGATAACAAGAGAACATCTTTTGTGAAAATGGGTAAAAAGTTTCTAATGGAAAGGCAAGTGGATAAAAGCCAGGGTGGTCCGATTGTCAGCTCAGCTAGTGATGATATTACTAAAATGACAAGTGTACCATCAGAGATACAACAACATCCCACTTCTGAGAACAGTAGTACGTAAACTTCCTCTAGTCAAGCACTCCACATATCTAGTTTACCTACCTGAATGCCTAATTCTTCTGCAACTTTGGCACATCAACCTTCCACTAATGGACAGCATGTGTAGTTGCTTGCACAAATATTAGTTCATGCAGATCTTGTGTGAGTTGGTGCTCCTAAGTCCTAACCCTTTAACTTGTTTGAGTTTTCCCATGGTAACTTTCTTTTCTTTCTAATCAGGGAAAACCACCAGCAGATGCTACCATGGTTCGGGCTTTTGGACAACCTGGTTTGTGCAATTATAGGCTAACATATATTTGCTCCATGTTTATCTTATCTAGTGGTATTTTGATGTTCTGGTTTGTGTAAACCTACGTAAGTGGATTATTCTAAGTGATGCTTATGCGTGTAACACTTATATGTAGCTGGTACTTCTTTGTTAAGTATATCACTCCATTTTATACTGGTGAATTCCTGATGATTTCGATTTTGTAAAGTGGAAAGGCAGCATTTTGATTTTGCAAAGATACACTATTATGGTTGTAATGGCACGTGCATGTGTTAAAATTTTCCTCTTGTTCATCTGAGCTACTCTGGCTCTGGGTAGTTATCTTTGTGTTATTCACGTCCATAGCATCTTGATCTTTTAAGAGAATTACAAGAATTTACCCAAAAAATAGTTTACAACCGAAAAAAAATTCTTGTATTCAAGGGTTTCTTGGGGCCTTGTAATGTGTTGATAAGAGTATTAATTTTCAAAGCTCCCAAACAGACCCTAAGAAGAAAAACACAATGCCACTTCTATGTGGTGTCCTCCTACTATCAGGACCATCCAACATGTTTTAAGATTTATGCTCTTATTTTATAAAAAAAACACTACCAACTCTATCGATTCCTAGTTACAAAGCCTCCCCATTTTACAAACAGACCGCTGACTTCTTTCCCACCTCATTCTCCAGCCCATCCCCTCATTCTCACTCACTAGTGAATTTCTCTGTCTCCTCTCTCTCTCATTTGATGTTCTGTTCACATGAGAATAAAGAAATCTTGAACTTGCACGTCAAAAAAAATCTTGAACTTGGCTCAAGCAGACAACAATTGGGCGTTCGAACTAGAATTCAGTGGAAAATTTAAATGGTGATTAACATGAACATGATGGCTTCCAAACTTGTTTGTGATTTTTATTTCGAAAATAATTAAAGAAAATAAACTGAACACAGATATACGATTTAGATTATTCAAAGAAGAAGTTGAATCATATCCTGATCTGAACAAACATGCACCATTCCATGCATACTTTCCAAGTTGAATCTTCCATGTAAATAACTGCACGAACTATTTCCAAACAAAAAAATCCATGATCGTTGATCTTCAGCTTCATTGAAGATTTTCAAGGTTCCCAACTCCGGTCCTCTTTCCCATCCAACATGCACGAACACAATTACCTTTTGATGAAAAGGTGCAAGAAAAAAAATGCATGAACTGGAGACACTGTGAACAATTATCATGAAGATTTTTTTTAATTCAGTTCGGATATACAACTATGAACGAGCTCTCTCAAACAAAAAAAGAATCCATGAACCTGCATCTTCCACCATTTTTCGGATCATGACCAGGCTTTAAAAAAACAATCTTGAATGGACCAAAGAAAAATCATGGAAATTAACAAAAATTCTTGAAACAAATCCAAGAACTGAATATTTTTAACTTCGTTTTGGATCCAACCATGAATAAACTCATAAAAAAAATCATGCTTTGCTCATCACTGTACATGCCGCATTCGGTTCAGATGAAAGAATGAGCAAACAAACCATGGACAGAATTCTTACCACATCGAATCCAACCAAGATCAAACTGAAACCAACAAATGTAATGGAGGTTGGGACGAAAAATTGCAAGAAGAAAAGAATGGATTGATCCATAACGCAATTAAAAATATATGAAATAAAATTTGTTGTAGGGATAAAATCGTGGGAGAGGAGTAGCAACCATGTCACCGGAGCCAGAGCCCACATTGTTGATGCGCTGTGGGCAAAATCTTGAACTTGCACGTCAACAATGCGCTGTGCGCTCCTCAGATTTTTTGATTCCTCCTCTGCCACATGTGTGGGCCCATACCTATCTTCATTGTTTTCTTCTCCGTCCTTTGTTTCCCTCCTCTTTTTTCTACATATCACGTATCATTTTTCTCTGAAAATCATCTGTGATGTCTATTTTGACAAAACATTCTATGATGAGACTAATCACATATGGTTTTGATGAACCGTCCTTTACACGACGCCCAAGATGACCATTTGTGGTAGTAGTGCTCGCGTCTCTTGCAATCTTCCTATCCTTATCGCCAGCGTAGCTAGATCATCCATCGTTGACTGTCATCTCCTAAAGGCTATCATCTCCATCCTGCCTTATCTACGGTGGCTATCGTGTGTCTGCCGCCTCTTACTCACACCAGTCGCCCTTACCGCCCAACCCTACACCTCTACTGCCCCTTGGCCATCTATAGGCAGCGGAAAACACCTTTGATAGTGTGAAATCTATGGAATAAAAGGGATCACTGCCTCTTCAACATCAATCGCCATGAGAATTTTTGGCTCCCATGACTAGATTCTAGATGCACCCAAAATTTGCAAAGATGAACGATTTTCTTCGTGGCCGAGAAAAAAAGGGAGGGTGCAACGTTGTGAAGTCGCATAAACTCGTGTCTCTCCATGCCATGTCACATATTTTTTCCCCACCACAGAGAAATACCAAAATCACACTCTTTGTATATGTCCACTACTTCCTCACCATGAATTGAAACTTTCCGGTGCAATGAGACCAGAAAAAAAATTGGATCCCAGAAAATAAACCATCCGAACTCCATAAATCCCATGGCCAGAATCACAAAAAAAAGATAGAAAAGAAGAAAGAAGAAGCGATAAACCCCCAAAAATTCAGAAAGAGTCCAAACCCCAGCCCAGCCTCACGGAGAAAGGTCCAAACCCTAACTCCATCCATCGCCCGCCTCTCCTCTCCTTGCGGTTCTCTCTCTCTCACCAACCGAGCCGAATCCTGCTCACGCCTCGCTACTACTTCCGAACACCAACTCCACAGAAAAACAATTCATAAAAAATTAACGAAAGCCACCCGCTCGCCTTCCGAATCCAAATTTTTTTTACTAGTGCGACTCGCTCGCCGCCCCGCCCCCCCGCCTCGGCCGCGGCCGCCCCACGCACGGCCATGGCGCGGCTCCTCATCCGCGCGCGGCTCTCCTCGCTCGACGACGACGACGACGACGGAGGCGCCTCCTCGCTCTCCTCGGGGGCCTCCTCGCCCTCGCCCTCGCCGCCGGCCCCCCCCCCGCGCCGCTCCCGCGCGCCGCAGTCCTCGGCGCGCCGCGCGTGGCCGCGCAGCTCTCGTCTTCGATGGACGACGACGAGGGCGACGCGTCCGACGACGCCGCGGGCTTCGGCGACGAGGAGGACAATATCCTGGAGCAGGTGTCCAACGGCTTCTTCCGTGTCGCAGGGTGCCGCCGCCGCCGCCCTCGGACGAAGGCCCGATATCTGTGGGTGACGAGAGGCCGGCAGCGGCGAGCGGCTCCGCGTCTGGGGAGAGCGAGTACTTAGGCGCGGTGGAGGGTTCGTCGGAAGAGGCCTTCGCGGGCGCCAGGAGCGTCGGCGTCGACGTGTTCGACGCCGGCGCACAGAGCAGATTGGAGGATGCTGCCGGTGTCATTGTGGGTGACAAGGGTGTGGGCCTCGAGGGTTCGTTGGATGGGAGCTTCCTGAGTTCCAGGAGCGTGTTGGATGACGCGGAGGCCGCCGCATTAGGTGGTATGGTAAATCTTTCAGATGGTTCTGTGACGAAGGATGATAACCAGGGAGGCCAGGATATTGGTGCTGAGGCTGTCAGTGGTGTGTTGCCTGAGCCATTCGTTGGCGACTCTGGGGGCATAGATGGTGGTGGCATGCGCACTGTGGATGCTTTGGAGGGCAAAGTCGGAGGAGGGTCTGAGCATGAGGTTGCTGAATTGCCTCATGTGGTGAAGTCTACAGAAGAAGATGTTGATCTTGAACTTCTCAATGATGACTCTGATGCAAAAGATGCCATGCCTAAGCATGAGGTCGCTGAATTGCATCCAGTGATGAATTCTACAGAAGCAGAAGATGCCAGCCTTGACTTCTCAATGATGACTCTGATTCAAAAGATACCATGCCCAAAAATGACGTCGCTGAATTGCCTCCTGTCGTGAATTCTACAGAAGAAGAAGATGCTGGTCTTGAATTTTGCAATGGTGACTCTGATGCAAAAGATAACATGCCCAAGCATGAGGTTGTCACATATGTTGAAGATGCTGGTCCTGAACATGTTGCCACAAGAGATGGCACAACTGAGCTTGCGGAGGTTCATACCAATATTGATAACCCGCATTCTGTTGCTGATGGTGGTCATAATAAGGCAGATGAGGAAACTCATGGTGATTATGAAGCTTCTGATGATCCTGCATCCATACCAATCTTTGGAACTAACAATGCTTTGGAATTTCTTGGAAAGAAATGGACGACAATGTGCCTGCTCCTAAGGGCACACGCTTTGGTTTGGATGATTTAGATGACGATAAGGTCAATGATGATTATGAAGAGGAGTTGAGTGGAAAAGAAGTGGAGCTTTTTGATTATGCAGCTTTAGCTGAGCTTCTGAGGGCAGCGAACAGATCACCGGGACAAGGGAAGGCCAAGGTTTTTCCAGTTGAGACCTCTGATTCTGTGCAACTGCCTCCTACCGTGGTCAGCATTCCTAGGACGGACATGGCTTCTACTCCTGTGCTGGAAGTTATTGCTGACCCTGAGAGCGAGATGACTGACGAGGAGAAGAAGTTGTACATAAAGGTGGACATGGCACGAATCAAGTACTTGCGTCTTGTTTATAGATTGGGGTATGATACCGAACATCAGGTACCTATTCAAGTGTTGTATCGGCTTAGTCTCGTTGAAGGCTTCAGGCGCATAAGGATGGCAAACCATTCCTCCGAGCTTGAGAATGCCTGGAACAGGGCTTTGCAGCTTGAGGCTGAGGGAGTAGATGACTTGGAATTCTCCTGCAGTGTATTGGTCCTTGGGAAGACAGGCGTGGGGAAGAGTGCAACAATAAACTCCATCTTTGGTGAGGATAAATCCAAAACGAACGCTTTTCTACCAGCAACATGTTCTGTGAAGGAGATTGCTGGAGTTGTTGGTGGCGTTAAGTTTCGTGTCATTGACACCCCAGGACTGGGGGCTACAGTTATGGATGAAAAATCAAATAGGAAAGTGCTCAATTCTGTTAAGAAGTATATCAAGAAATGCCCTCCTGACATTGTTTTGTATGTCGACCGGATCGATACCCAACGGCAGGGTGCGAACGACCTATCCCTATTGCGATGTATTACCAGTGTGCTAGGCCTGTCAGTATGGTCGAAAGCCATTATCACTCTCACTCACTCAGGCGCAGCTCCTCCTGAAGGACCTAGTGGCTCCCCAATGAACTATGAGATGGTTGTGACTCATCGGACTCATGCGCTTCAGCAAAGCATCCGGCAGACAACTAATGATCCTCGGATTGAGAATCCAGTTGCTCTTGTCGAGAACCACCACCTTTGTCGGAGGAACATGGAGGGTGAAAAGGTGCTTCCTAATGGCCTTATTTGGAGGCGTCTGCTCCTCCTCCTGTGCTACTCACTGAAGATGGTCGCTGAGATTGATAGTCTTTCAAACCGTCGTGCTGCTCCTGCAAGCCTCTTTGGTCTCCGTCTTCAGATGCCTCCACTTCCTTACTTCTTATCATCTTTGTTGCAATCTCGAGAGCACCTCAGGCGTGCTAATGACCAGAACGTTGAGAGTGTGGAGTCAGATTTTGATCTGGATGAATTGTTGGACGGGATCAAGAGGATGAAGAATATGACTATGATCAACTTCCTCCCTTTAAGCCATTAAGTAAATCGCAGGTTGCAAAACTCTCCAGAGAGCAACAGAAATTGTATTTTGATGAGTATGACTACCGGACCAAGCTTCTTCAGAAGAAGCAGTTGAAGGAACAGCGCAGAAGATTAAAGGAAATGAAGAAGAGTGAGGGCAATAATCATGATGTACCTGGGGACACTGATCATCCTGATGATGAGTATGACACAGATAGATCTCCTATGCCAGACTGGGCCTTGCCATCTTCATTTGATTCTGATGATCCAGTATACCTTTATCGGTGTCTTGAGCCTACACCAAACCTTCTGGTGCGTGCTGTTACCAACCCTGATGGATGGGATCATGATTGTGGGTTTGACGGTGTGAGCCTCCAACACAGCCTTGATGTTGCCAATACATTTCCAGCTTCTCTGTGGGTCCAAGTTAACAAGGACAAGAGAGAATTCATCATTCATTTGGAGTCCTCAATAGCAGCTAAGCATAGCGAGCATGCTTCAACCCTTGCAGGCTTTGACATACAAACCATGATGGACCAGCTTGCTTACACCCTCAGAGGGGAAACCAAATTCAAGAACATCAAGAAAAACACCACTACTGGAGGTTTGTCAATGACTTTCGTGGGAAATACCATGGTGATGGGAGCGAAATTTGAAGACAAGCTTTCAGTTGGTAATAGGCTAACACTGGTAGCAAACACTGGTGCTGTGTCCATGAAAGGTGATACTGCATATGGAGTGAATATGGAGGCAAACCTGCTTGAGAAAGACTATCCCATGGGTCAAGGCCTTGCAACTTTGGGTGCGTCCCTGGTAAGGTGGCATAAAGAATGGACTGTGGCTGCAAACTTTGATACCCAGTTCTCTGTGGGAAGGACTTCAAGCATGGTAGTTCATGTTGATATGAACAACAAACTAACTGGACGGGTGAGCATCAAGGCCAACACTTCAGAACAGCTGAAGATTGCTCTATTAGGCATCTGTTCGACGGCCATGTATTTGTGGAAAAGGATGCATCCTTGCGCAGATCCTAATTATGAGTAGCAATGGTTAGTACTATAATTTTGATTTCCTAACATTTTATCCTTTTCCTTCTTGTGTCTGTTGAGTTTCTGGTTGTTCTATCAAACTACTATTGAAGCTTCTTTCTTCTTCTTTTTTATGGGAAGTTTCTTCGGTTCTACTGCCAATTCAATCTCTACCTTGTATGTCTATTTATGTTGACATAGCTGCAGAATTCATGCACATGTATGTGGTAAATAACACTGAGTAGATGCCTATGTTTTTCTTACTCATGCAGGCGAATAAAATTCCTGTTATTTACTCACAAATAGTTTGGCTTTTTGTTGTGTAATTGTCTACCTGGTCAGATATCAGTTGTGTGATTACCTTTGATTCTCTCCAGCCTTCCATTTACTGTCTACCTGTTCAGATAACAGAAGTGTGAAAAGATGGCAATCCAGGAATGCGTAGATTTTTTGGTATAAAAAAAAGGAATGCATAGATTATACCACATATATGAACCATTTATTCCAGAACTCGTAGTAGGGACTCAGAGCATATTAATGCAATGTGCTAAAATCCAAATATTGGCCTATCAGGCTAAATGGCTATGGGAGTTATTGGGCTAAATGGATACCAAAGCAATAGATGCCAACTTTCAAGTGTACAAGGCTAAATAACCATTAGAGTAACAAGTGGTCAACTACTCAACTGTTCCATTACGACATATACAACTCTGTGCCAAATCTACTTTGTCCTCTTCAGATTCTCGACAACTAAAATGTATTTCTGTTGACAGGTCACATAAAGGTTTTGCACTTTCTCGGCTGCTTTCGTTCCAAGGTAAACACTTCCAATGCACGTTCCATGTCTTTATCATTTGTAGATAAACTTAGAAGCAAAACCACATCAGCAAAAGTTAGTGTTAATAGCTGGTAAGCTGAAATTCGTCAGACATGTAACAGAAACCTCAGTGTTTGCATTGGAACAAGCCCTTGCCTGATTGTTGGCCACTTCATGGAAATTGTGATAGGCAATGGTTGCTTTTTGAAGACGACCATGAAGATAATTTTGTTCAACTGAATCTATGTTTATCCAAATACATCATTCAAAGTAGTAGACGAAGCTTTGCTTTAATCTGAAACGTTGGAGATCTTGTAAATTTTGCTGATACACATAGAGAATACTGCTGTTTGAAGTCCCAAGATTATTCAGAAGTTGTTTAGCACATCATTTTCAGCTTAACTTGTGATTGAAGAGGCGAAAGAGAAGGTATCCAAAAACTTCGGACTCTTGGAACTTGTTAGGGGTAGAAGTTGAACCATCAGTTTCAGTCAAGAATGAAGATCAGTGTAGCTGTGCTGCCATTTGATTTATGCTCCTTTTTTCACTCTAGTGCGCAGTTGGTGGACAACTTTATGACCAGGAGATTGGTATGTGCTCAACTTATTTTGTAAAAAGTTATGACTAGTAACAACTGATAAACCATAATAGCGAAGTTCTTTTTTTATTTTAAAGCCATAATACCAAATTGATATTGACGAAAATACAAAAGTGAAGCTGTCGATTTGTTCTCTTTGTTTGGCCCCTTTGATGAAGCAGCTACGCTGCGGCGAAATATAGATCTGGTATGGCGTAAAACTAGACCATAATATTTGTGCTTAAATCCATAACCAAAATGGCGAATAAGCTCTCCGAACTGGTTCTGCCTTTTGAGCAGGAGACATCTGAAAAGCATGACTCCTGAAATTAGTTTCTGGTAGATTGCGCCTCAAGCTAGACAATACTTCATATGCTGTCTTAATCTAGACGCTAGAATTAAACCCTATCACCTTGGTCATGTCGTTTGTTTTTTGCTAATATCAATGAAAGTTTATTTGTGGATATCTGAAGATAAGATAAGGTGCCCGAGAAAGCAAGCAAGGGGATTGGCCCACTCTGCTTTGGCCTATCCTTGCAAGTGGGAGACTTTCTTTTCTTTCTTGGTTAGATAGGACTCTCAGGTCACTAGTTTACAGGAACAGAGGAATCGGATTCAAAGCCACCTGCCTATTCTCTTCTGTGTTTTGTGACTTGCCTCCAAATTAACCGGATGAGACAGAACATGAACTCCCCAGATCATTAGTCTTCCATGTGCAGGATAATTTGCAGATCAGAAGACGTGGAAAAATGAGGATAATTTCACAGAACCAACATATGACAAGACACTTGTGGTCTGCATATAGCAGACGGTTTGGAAACTAAATCATCTGGATCTGACTCGAAGTTGGTCATGTAAAGGAGGATTTTTTTTCTTTGTGTCATACCTATATCCAAGTTTCTAGATGCTACTTTTCAGGCAAACATGAACGTCCCCATCTATCATCAACATGTTGTCTTCCATGACCAGGATTCAAGGTTCCCAACAATTTCGCCCAGATCAAAAGGACAACAAAGAACGACCATTTCATAGTTCACACCAACAACTAGACACCACCACATAGGTTTCTCTGCATATAGCAGAATTATCTGAACAAAACCAACTGGACAATAAACAACCGGACATGTGAAGGAGGAGTTTTAGCTCATAACTTTTCACAGGCTCTTGTTACATACTTTCTCTGGAGAAAAAACAGGTTCATGGCTACAAAGTTCCAGATCTTGCACTTTAACCCAACACCCATGAACTTCTCAAGATCCACCCATCTTGCCAAAACAAAAACATGAACTGCACAAGTACCTTTTTTTCAGATCATATCCATCTCTACCTATTTAGTCCTTGATGAGTTCATGTTCATGGTCCATATATGACCATATATACTCCATAGTTTTTGTTCAGTTGTTGCATATCCGACCAAGACATGGCCATGTATGCATGCAAAGCAAGCAGCCATGCTCAGATCTTTCTTTCTTTTTATGTGTGACCCCAGGGAGCCAAGAACATGACTCTCCTTATGGGATCCTCCGCGGCCGAGCCCCGGCAGTCGTCGCCATGGCTGGGGCGCGCGGGGGCATCGGCGGACGGCCTCGCCGCGCCGGTGGTGCAGTAGGCCCGCCGGAGCTTGTCACGGAGGGCCTGTTTGACCTCGTGAGCCCAGGAGCCACCAGCTTCCCCGGTGAAGTGAGGGGGTTTCATGGCGGATCAACCAAGAAGAGGGAGGGTATGTGCAGGCAGAGCGAGCAGATGGTGGTGGTAGATTCATCACAAGGCTTGCAGAGGGGGTGGTATTTATAGGCGAAAACGAGCAGCGAAAGGGCATTTCCACTTGCCAGTTGGTGCGCCTGGAATCGGATTCTAATTAGTAGTAAAGAAGATGCAAATTCGAACTCGATTAGCTGAATTATTATTGTATACGCATTGGTGTGAGTGGCGATTGTTAATTGGGGTTCAGCTGTCATTGGGGAGAGTTTTTAACAAAGGTGGTTGCCTAATTGCTTTCGATAACCTCTTAAAAAGTGCTTCTGATAAGTGGATACTCTTTACGAAGTTAAGAATTGTTCTCCGTGTCCATGTCCTACTAGTTTTAGTTTCTGTGATTTGCTCCCACGATTTGGCATATTTTCCTCTTGGTGTGTATTTCGAACGATTCTTCTTACTTAAAAGATCATTTATGTTAAATTCTGCTGTCGGTTATTCTTTCGGAGGTTGCTCCGAAACCCATATACTTTGAAAATTTTGCAAAGAAAACTGGTTATCTTTTGCTTCAGTAGCAACTGTACATGTGTAATGCCCGTTCCTCGCAATATATACTGCATAGGAAATAAATTAACATACGTTGAAATACATATTTAAAATATAAGTTTACTATTCGGACATGATACTTGTCCAATTATTATTATTTTTCTACTTTTCGGCTGTCTTGTTGAGCGAATAACGCAGGCAGCAGGCTCAGGAGGGAGCGAAGCAGGCAATTATTTGACAACCGCCGTGCTGTCCAACATGCAGGTGGCCAGCTGCATGCCTGCCTATTATTCGTTCGCGCAACATGGTGGCCATCGCTCTCCTGGGCCCCGCGGCCTCACCGGTCACCCTCACTCGTCGTATACACTAAAACTCGATACTAGAGTATTCGAAAATTAGGCTCGAACTCAATCATTTACGATGATGTATTCTCCACTTGAACATGTAAGTCGAGTTAGGATTTAAACTCATTAAGTATTTACTAAACGAGCCGAGTTAACAATCCACTCGAGTTACTTATTTAATTCGGTTCGGTTCTTAGTTAGCAGACCCAAGACCCAAGTGGAGAATACATGTTCAAGGACCAAGTCAAAAATATCTAACACTAAGGTAAACGCTCCTTACTCTCTTCCTGCCCGAACGTTCGGGCTAGCCATACCTGAGGAAAGGAGGCAATGGCGTCCTAGCCACTGCTGCCCACTTTCGTCGGTGGTCACCTCTTTCCCATCTGGCTGCCCTCTCATCTTGCCTGACTTCCTCAACATCGTCCTCACTTTATCGGCCACTGCTCCAAGCCTCCGCTAGACCGACACCTCCAATCGCCGCTGCTCCACCTTGTCTCTGCTTTTTCGGTCATCACTCCGTCCCTTCTCCGCTTTACAGTCATCGTCTCTAGCCACACCTTCAACGGTCTATGCATGATGAAAAAGCAACCAAGCTTAGAGTCGAAGATCCATAGGAGGAGATGGCCTTCTGCCTCCCTATCTCCTTCGACAATGTCGTGGGCACCGGCCTCCATTCACCACTCCACATCGATATTGTCATCGAAGCCCCACCGGTGGGGATCCGGCTTTGGTGCGTACCACTTTGCCTGCAGGTGCATCCCAACATTGCCACAAGCATCGGCAAGTTGTTAAGTTGGTGCTCCATCTTTACATTCAATTTGGAACCATGCTTCATCTCTACGAATTTTCGTTGCTCTACTGATTATACTACAAAAAAATTGATGCTTTAATTTTTTGTTGCTTCTTGCTGTATTTTGGTTATATTTTCTTCCCTTCCACTGCATAGCTATGCTATCAAGTACTACAAGCCCGTTACCCCACGCATCCAACCAGCTCGCATGGTTCACCAGTTCCACCGAAAACTCTCATTTATTTCTCCTTAGATTTAACAAAGTATTCTGGTGCTCACATTATTTAACGACTTTGATGAGCTCTAAGTTTTATCGAGTCGAGCCAAGTTTGAATTTTTGCTCGTTAAGTTAACGGGTCAAATCAAGTTGACTTGTTATGTTAACGAGTATTTATGAGTCAAGTCGACTCTAGTCGAGCAAGGCTTGATATCCACTCTTACTCTCGATCGTACACCCACATAGCAAATACAGTTAGATCATTTATTTGTTGTTTGGAAGCATGTATCCATCACCATTCGAGCGATGTATTTATATTTAAACAGTCTTGTAGAAACTGGGCTAGATCAACAGGAAAGGCAACTAAATTTGTCTACACATTATATATATAATTTATGTATTTCCTAAGAGAGGCCTGAAGGACAGCGAGGGTTATTCATTTACCATTAATAGACAACAAATCTATCCTTCCTCCTTCTGAAAATATAAAATGCACTAATTGTTAATTAAAGATAAATTTAGAAAATATGTATACCTTATAATTTTGGAGAAAAAAATGTGTTTGGTAGTTTTGCCACTTAAGAAAGCCCAATCGTTGAATGCACCTGTTTTAAGGTGACGTGCCAAAGAAACGGAAGAAGAATAAAAGGAGGAAAACTAGAGCTCCTTTCAAAAAGTTAGAAAATAGGATTTGTATTGAGAAGCCAAAAGAGTATAACTAATTAACTTACTGGGTAAATCATGTGCACAAATCATGTGCTCAGTTGTTCATTCTTACCCACTCTAGTGCAGATCCTAGGATTGACATAGTATACCGTATTTATTTAGTATATACGCATATGTGTATTTTACGTGAGACAGCATGTGCTTATGTTTAGTGAGACCAGTGAAGTCTAATATTTTCCTAGCATGGGTAGAGGGCATAATGGTAGCTGTGTAAGTGGAAAAGAATCGTCTGCGATTGAAGTAGAAGAAAAAGGCCCATGTGGATAGACTTTGGGTTTCTATCCCGGCCCAGTCTCTCTGGCCTTGTGGTCATCTCGTCTCGTGCCGTCGTCGACCTCGCCGTCTTCCTCCGGCGCAGCGATGTCCCGCCTCCCGCCGCTTCTCCCGACGCCGCCCGCAATCGTACGCTCTCCGCCTCCTCTCGAAACCTACCTCTTCTTCTCCCGCTGCCTCCTCACCCTCCTCCCTTGCTCCAGCTCAAGCTGCGGGGGGCAGATGCCGTCGAATCCCGCGCGCCCAAGCGGCGCCCCGTGGAGCCACCGCGGCCGACGACATCAGGCAGCCGGCGCCGGGAAGCGAATTCGGCCATTGCATTTTGCAGCACCCAGATACTTCATCAGCTGCAGTGGAGGAGAGACTTGATCCTGCAATCAGGGGGGATGGGCAGAAGTTGGGATAGTGAGAACATGGACGGAAAGAGCCAGAATGATCACAATTTGAAAAAGATTTCCTGCTGTGTACGGTGCCTGTTTTGAGATCGTCGTACAAAAATAGATGTGAGTTTGAAATGAAAACTGAGGGAAATAATTTTTTATTATTAAATAGTTGAAATTCTTAGGCCAGTGAAATTTAATAGATCGATGGTGTTGCTCCTTGTTTCAATTTTGGAGTCGTGGGAACTAATATCCCGGTAGGAAGCTACTTGGCTGCCCCGCTATGCGTTGGAAACTTGGAATGTTGGATGACTAGGTGGTTAGAACCCCATTACCAATCATTTTGATACTGTTGACAGCTGACATCAAAATCTTTAAACAAATTTCCACTAGACCAATTTGTTTGCTAGGAACATAGGAAGATGAACGATGATGTTTACTGACAAACATTTACTTGCCTGCTAGAACAAATACCCGAGAGAAAGCATTTAAGAAATCATTTTACACTATCAAAGGCTTATAAGAGTTAATCAGTCCCTTTATTTTCTTGGTGTTTTGCAATATTCTCCTTTCACGTTTATTGCCATATATGTTTCTTGCAATATGGACAAATTTAAGGTATTGATTTACTGCTTTGGGTTTCTATTTTGAGGCCTGTTTATGGGGTTGATCCTTCTACATGCTACTTTTCTTCCATCCAGACATCAAATATGAACAACTCCACACGCTTTCTATTCCAATTTATGTAACAAACCGTTAATATCATGACATGTTCGTCTAATTTATCTAACAAATTCGATAGAAATTCAAACTTCAAAGGTTGAGATGAGATTCACTGTTACTTTGTACAGTTGCCACAGTTATTTTACCTGTCTACGTCATGTTACTCACCAGGCTCCAAGCATAAGTGCTCGTCACAAGAAGATAGAAAGACAGATATGGGCAGAAGCTAAAAAAGAAACGAGGGAGGTACGGAATAGCTTGGTTTAGGTTTAACTAGTGCTTTGCTGATATTGTTATGTTAAGGATTTCTTTCACTTTCTTAACTAGTTAAAATACATTCAATCTATGTCTTCTTTTTTTGCCTTTTGGTATTAAGCGCATCAGTGCAACTGATTGAATTGCCAACATAGTGGTAAACAGGTAATATTTGGAGCTCTTAGTTACTGCCTGAACTGTGAAGTCTGATTTATGAATATTTTGCATGGTTCTAAATAATAGTAAACGGTTAACGAATGGTCACCCCACCTTTTAGCTTTTATACGGCGAGCGGCCCTGTAAATGGCTGTTATTTAGAGCACTGATATTTTGAATCTCATGCTTAACCTTCTCAACTCTGATGCTTTGGAATTATGGTTGTTCACCCTTTAGATGAAAAAAGATAAGCTGTTAGAAAAAAAATAAAAAGCTGCAAGCATGCATCTGGCTTTTTGAGAAGGAAGGTGCAGACATGGCTGAAATCATGGAATTCAGGAGTTTGCTTAAATCAGCAAAGAAGCAGTATGTGAAGAATGGTAGCCAAGTGAAACCTTTCATCTTCATAATTCAGTGTTTATTTATCTTACTAACCTAATTGGTACGTGCTGTAGAGGCTCAATCGGCAAAGGAAGGATTGAGTACATCACATCAGGGGCTAAACAAGGACAAACATGAGAAAATGGTGGGCGACTTGAAGTACATTTGCTACTTTGAATTTTTTGTTGCTAAAATGCATGTAGTTAACTTTTTTTTTGAAAAGGGGGCAGGCGCTTTGCCCTTTTCATTTAGAAGAAAAGGGAATGTTTCTGTACAAGAAGTTTATTTTTAAAGATAGATTACATTTCACTTAGTGATGAAAGCCTTCTCTGATCAAGGTCCGTCCTTTGCTAGGAAGGCAACCTCCAGTACACTTAAAAAGAGTGTTTTGGAAAATTCGACGATTGCGCTCTTTCCATACATTCCAGAGGGCGTACATGATGATTTCACCGAAGATCTTTCACCGGGGGTTCGGCAGAGCCGCGATGCATGAATCTCACCACTCGTCAAGGGGAGTGGAGGAGGACGAAGACGCGCTTGAACCAAACTGGAACCAACTTACCAGAATACCCCAAACTCCTCTTGAGAAAAAACACCCACAAGCTAGGTGCTCATTTGTTTCAAACTCTATGGAGCACAGGCAACATACTTGGTGATGGGGCCACCCCCGGACAGCAAGCCTATTAGCGATGAGTGCCTTCCTGTGGAGGAGGAGCCAAGTGAAAAGCTTGCACTTTGCCTCCGCCTTGGATTGCCAAATCTTGATCGAGTTAAACGGCGCCGAGGCAGAACAACATTGGAATTTGTAGGCTGACGCTGTTGAATATTCCCCACTAGCTGTCCATTCCCCACGTGATTGAGTCTGGTGTGCTATCTTGGAAGTGGACGTTCTGCAGCATTAACCATAGAAGCACATATTCACGGATTTGGGTGGTGGTGGAGATCGTGCGAAAGGATCGCATCCAAGAGTTCTCATGTAGCTCGTGTTTCACAGATCGCCGCTTCCTCTTGGTTAGCGTGAAAAGAGAAGATACCAAATCCTTTGGCGTAGAGCCCTCTAGCCACCTGTCATATCAAAATGTTGTTTTAGCCCCCTCTCCTATGGTGATTTTTGTTGCGGTCCTGAACAGGGCCATGTCGGTGTCATTGTAGGGTAAAGTGGAGTTGGCCCAAGGGCGGTTAGGGGTGGTCCATTGCAACCACGGCAATCGTAGGCGAATTGCCCTGCTGAAGATCTCCAAATCTAGAATGCCGAGCCCACCCTTTTCTTTTGGTCTGCACATCATGGCCCAATTGACGAGGATGTGGCCCCCTGAAGAGTGCTCACCGTCGTCTCCCTTCTAGATGAAACCCCTTCTTATCTTGTCAATCTTTCGACGTACCCATTTTGGAAAGGGAAATATCGTCATGTGGTAAATACTGACAGCTGAGAGCACGATCTTTGCAAGCACGATCCGTCCCGCACGGGAGATGCAGTTAACTTTAGTAAAGTGGGAATGCACATGATACTATCAGTTCCTCTAGGGGGAAAAAGGATGGAAAAATTTCTGCAGAATCTTCGCAGAAAGTGCCCTTGGAAAACTGTATAGATCAAGTATTGATGGAGGTAGGGAGGGAGAATTTGCTGTGGGACATTCCACGTGGATGACGTCTTCAAAAACATACTGCATAATCAGGAACACCACGGAATTGTAATCATTTGCTAGAACAGATTCTGGCCATCAAAACAATATTATTTCAAGTTTAGGAGAGGGAAGGGAGGGTAAAAAGCCATTTTTCCTAGGAACTAAACCGATGCCGACCTGTCAGTGCCCTCCCTCACACATGCCATACAAACACAAGCAAGGGCACTGACACATGGGCTTAGTTTAGTTTCAAGGGAAAAATGGCTTTTTACCTCCCTTTAAGGGTGTTCATAACCGGGTTGAAGCGCCCGTGGAAACTGGCAGCAAGTAGGCTAGTTCACTTTCTTTCATTGATTGCAAACCGAGTGCCAAGCTAGTACAAAAAAAAATGAATAGCTGGTTTCCATGGTTTGAACTCAAACTGTTTTTGAACACTCCCTTCTATCTCCTAACTTCGAAACATTAGTATCTGTATGACCAGAGTGTGTTCCGATAAATGACCACAATTTTGTAGTATCCTTAAGCCAAATCATGATTACGCGGTGTGTTGCAGTCTTGAGTAGGCACTCATGCTTGGATGTGTCTGTGTGTGGTGGTGGTGGTGTGTGGGCGTTTGCGGGTTGTGTTGGGTGATTCTAAAAAAACATGTTGTAAAGAAATGAACCCTCGCCCTTCAAAAGAAAAGAAAATAATTTTGGTCTCTCATGCTAACAGTTTACTGATCTAAAATTCTGATGTATATTTTTAAAACTCTTTTCTTCGATGTACAGTAAGCTCAGGGAAATCTTCATGGGTTAATCTTACATCCCAAGATACAGAACGGCCAGATCTTGCAAATGCACGTGTGGGAGTCACCGGAGGCAGAGGTCTAAAAAGTGCTGAGAATTTTAAATTGTTGGAGCAGCTTGCTGAGAAACTTGGTGCAGCAGGTTTGCACTTTTACTTAGATTTTTGCTTTATTGTCCATGTTGTTACATGAACCTAGGTAGCACTGAGATTTCTAGTAATTAGTATTTGATATTTGAACCTGTGAAGGCCTCATGTAAAATTAATTCCTCTGCTCACAGTTTTTCTTCTGAATGTTTACCCCTTTTCTTTTCTGTAGTGGGTGCGACCAGCGCTGCTGTTGATGCAGGATATGTTCCGAATGAACTTCAGGTAAACTCCTCAAGTCTATCAGAGTGGTATAAACCAAATAGTAACTAAATGGATTCTGAATGGATCCAGCTAATATAAATAATAGATGCCATAACTCATAACAAAAGCATAGCTCGTTCAACTTGCTCTATTACAACATGACATTGCATCGAATCCTTTTTGGAAACGGTAATTCATATTCATCTCCCCAACTTTTTTCTAGCTTATGTACTAGTTACCCGCCTTATGAGTGTTACTGTTGCTGGTTACTGGTTTTTCGGTTGCTGGTTACTGTTTGATTTATTGCTCCAATGGCCTTATTTTTCTTCAGGTTGGTCAGACTGGGAAGATAGTTGCACCTGAGCTCTATATTGCTTTTGGAGTTTCTGGAGCGATACAACACTTGGCGGGAATGAGAGATTCCAAGGTAATCACGGCTGTCAACAAAGATGCAGATGCCCCCATATTTCAGGTTCTATTCCCCTCCCTGGATTGAGCTTTAAGCATCTCGTCAACGGACCAACAGCCAAATATTTACTATTAAGCCTGTCTTATTGCTCTTGTCCAGGTTGCAGATTATGAAATCGTTGGTGATCTATTTGAAGTTCTTGATCAACTGTTAAAGAAGATGCCAGACAAGAAATAAGTGGCTGATACGCGCCCATGTATTTATGCACATTAATCGGTATGTCCCTCGTTGGTGAGAGGGAGGGTGTTCGCTCGTTAGGTGGAGAATTCCAAAATCTGGCATGTTGTATGATTCGGTGCTCACGCATCTCGTAGTTAAACAAGCTCTTACCAGCAGCGGGAGTGACTTGGACAACGATTTTACCGTCCGCTAGACACGCTTCTGTTTGATTAAAAGAATGAAAATTTTCAGAGTTGTATATGTCTGAATACTATGTGCACTGGCATATTAGCCTAACTATCTGTCTTGGTCCCTAAGAAAAATATTCATCGCTAATAATGATGACATGTTTAGAAGAAGGCTAGCACTACGCAATGACCGTATGCCCTTTGTGCTTAACCGGCGACGCTTCCGACTTCATCCTCCCCGTTCCGACATCTCCACCCATCCTCCCTCCGCTTGTCCTCCTACTGCTCCATTTCGCCATCGTCACCGTTGTTGCCACAAATCTGGCACTCCCTCTAGCTAGATCCAGCTCGTCCTCATGTTGCCCCATTGCCAGCACCACCATCCTTGTCGCCATCAGTCGTCCGTCATTGCCCAACGGCCATGCTGCCTCACCACCGTGCCCTCGATCCACCGGCCAATTGCGTTGCAGCATAGCATCCGAAAATTACTAGCCGAAAGTGCTCGCGAACAGGTTGCAGCCAGAGATTGCGCTTTTGGTGGACAACATGCAGTCCGGTTTCATAGGAGGTAGATCCATCATTGAAAACTTTGTTCTGGCTTCGGAGATTGTACAGTGCGCTTAGAGACTAAAGAAGCCCACAATCGTTCTTAAACTAGATTTTCGGAAGGCTTTTGACACAGTTCATTGGCAGAGCATCTTGGACATACTTCAGGTCAGAGGTTTTGACGACAGATGGGTGGCATGGATAAGGTGCCTCCTGCAGGGCGCCCAGGCACAAATTATGATTAATGGTAAACTCGGTGAGCCAATACAGATACAGAGAGGAGTGCGACAAGGGGATCCATTATCGTCATACCTTTTCATCTTAGTTGCCGATTTGCTACAACAAAATGATCAAGCTTGCGTACGCTAACGGCTTCATTTCACACCCATTGGATGTCGACGCGTCCCTACCGGTGCTACAATACACCGATGACACTCTGTTAATCCTTTGCTGCGATATCGAACAGGCATCACACATCAGAGTCGTCCTCCAGGCTTTCTCCCGATTCACTGGGCTGCAAATCAACTATCAAAAGAGCAAAACTGGTGCCAATCAACATGGATGATACAGATTAACTCTACCGACATGGCCACCTTGCTCGGATGTCCCATTAGTGCACTGCCGTGCACGTACTTAGGGTTGCCACTGTCCATGACCAACATTCCGAGCAAACTGTTGCAGCTTGTCATCCAACGGATTGACCGACGCCTAGCAGGATGGATGCCACAGCTCCTGTCTTGGCGTTGACGGCTTAGTATGATTAAATCTGTCATGTCAGCTATTCCATGTCATGTATTCGGTGGTCCGGCAAGAGTGTGGAGGCAGTGGACAAGATCAGAAGAACATTTCTCTGGAACTCTAGCACGAAGATAAATGGTGGACATTGTTTGGTGGCGTAGGGGAGGACTTGGCATTAGAAATTTGCATGAACATAACAAAGGTATGAGCAGCAAGCTGGTTTGCAAACTTCTTTCCACATCATCCGAGCCGTGCTTTCAATGGCTAGCAAACTGGTATAACTAGTACAGAAAAGTTGATTACTGATGGGTAGATATTGCCCATCTGTGATGGGTGGACAGCCCGTCAGCAATCAATTGTCAGTGATAACACTACTTACCTCTGATGGGTTCAAAGCCCATCAGAGATAGTACATTATCTTTGACGGGCGGCAATCTGCACCCGTCAGGGATGACTGTGGAGAGAACTGCATGGTCGATCTGCAGAAGACATCTCTGACGGGTGAGGTCTAGTCGACCGTCAATCATGACACCTACCTTTGACGGCTATTAGTCAAGGCCTGTCAGAGATGACTGCTGGGAAGGACCGAAGGAAGTCATCACTGACGGGCAAAAACAGATGCCCGTCAGTGAAGGTAGTTACCTGTGACGGGTGATCCGTTCCCACCCGTCAGAGTAGGAAGTTATCACTGACGGGCTACCTACAGAGGCCCATCAGTACTGAAAGTTACCTTTGACGGCTCACTTTATAACGCCCGTCAGTGATAACTTCCATCACTGACTGTTGCATCACTAGCGCCCGTCAGTGATGATCCTATCCTGGTTCCTACATAAACCTGTTTTGCTGGCTAGTCTCAGGATTTGCTAGCCATGCCCGCTGAAAAAAAGTCCCAGCTGTGCAGCCCTAACTACACAGCCTCTCAGCAGCCCCAGCTGCGAGGCACCGGCACAAAGTATATATGACAAAATAATTGAAATAACAACATCACATCGCATCACAAAATCAGAAACCACATTACAACACATTCACAAATATATGAAATTCACAAATCGAAATGCACATATATTACAACGACACAATCACTTTCAAATTCACACACACATATATATATATGTCATCGAGCTTCTATGTTGTTGCGGAGTAGTCGATCGATTAACCTCAAAGATATGAAGTTTTCGAAGAAATCTGCCAGGTTGAAGGGTACATGAGTCATAACCTTGAGAAGAAGATTCCTTACTCGATGATGGATTTCATCTTGGTTGCCCTTCTTGGGAGCAAGAGTCTTCCTCAGAATCTTGAAGACTGTCTTGGCAGCGTATGTGAATTCAGCTATCTTGCCAAGTACACACTCTTGGTCTTCAGGATACAAGGGTTTCAGACCTTCCTTGGGCAGAATATCTTCATCATGAAGTTTGACATCTTCAGAGTTTATGTCCATGCCAAGACCTATTCTGGCAATAAGTTCTTCAAATGAGGCTTCATATTTGGAGTTTCCCGTCATCCACTCCAATTTCCATGTATTTGAGTCAATCTCACTTCTAGAGACATAGAGGGTGGCATAGAATTGAAGGATGATTTCTTCATTCCAATCTTGCCTGAAGCGGAAGACGGCGAGGTACTATTTGGCTCCCATCATCGTGACCTCTACTTCTTCGCGTCTTATCTCAAAAAAGTCTGCCAGGATCCGGCAGATCTGCCTGTTAGAGCTCTGTAGGTGTTGGTTGAGCAGCAGCACGATGACTCCTGTAGATGCTAGGTCCCTCTCTGACCGCGCCATCTTGGTAGTGAGCCTGTTAAAACAGCGGATGTTGTCGGGTCTATCCTCCCAGGCATTGGCTGGTGCTGCCATCTTGGGGAGCAGGGGAGGGAAGTTGCGGAGATCGGGTGGCCCTGTGGTCCTGTTCAGCTGGGGGCGAGGGAGCTGCTGCGCACGGCACCACCTTGCTTTGTGTCCAGATCTGTTACAGAGCAAGCATCGCAGCAGCTCTCTGCAGTCTGAGATGTAGTGTTTTGGGCTCAGGCACCGGAAGTAGCATCTCAGAGCTCTCTTCCTAAACAGGGCGCTGAAGCTGGGAGCATTTACGTTGGTAGGTGGGGCACGCTCCTGGAAGCTGCCTTTCATCCCTCCTTCAAACCTGTATACGAGAGATTGGTTGCTTGTACTATGAATGCGCACCAACCGCTCCTGTCTACGGCTTGAGACTTTAATCCAGGGGTTTCTGTTTTCGTCCTCAATGCGCAGAGCTGCGTACGAGTGAACCTGTGCGGGTTGCTGAGCTGCGGTTCCCGAGGGCTCCTTCTGAGGCGACAAGAGGTCGCCATTGATGCCGCTGAGGGGACAAGGCATGGGTAACTCCTGTTGCACCAAGTATGCAGAGGACCCCATGGGGGCTTTGCCGCGTGCGACGGACGCGCCATTGGGGATATGCTTGGCACTGGAGGGATACTCCTGAGCTGATGCCTGTGTCTCCGGAACGAAGCTTGATTCAAATGTCTGAGTCAGATCTGAATCTGGGCTTGGGGTGGGAGCAATGGGAAGGGGGTTGGTTTGTGGGGCAAGCTTGGGGGGGTAGCGGGCTTGGCTTAGGGGTGGTGGGGGCGGCAGCGGTGGGGGTGGCGGGGGTAAGGCCGGCGGCGGGGGCTCAACATCGAAGAGCTACGCCTCCGGTTCCGCCCCTGGTCCCGGCTTGTCTCCGGGGACGTTAACCAGGCGCGGTTCCGAATGCACCTCTGCATCGAGGGCGTTCCTCGCTCAGAATGGGGGCCGGAAGCGGTGCCATCCATCCTGGCGCACACAGGGCTTCAAGAAGGAGGTTTCGATGAACCCCTCACCGACAAGGAAACAGCTTGCATGCGCGTTTGGATATCCACGCAGAATACGCGCGCGGTACCTCGCTCAGGAGTCTACACCACAGAGCAGGTAGTGCGGTGCCCCCCGGCGTCGGAAGACGCCGGCCAGGAGCCCCGGCGTTTTGCTGGACAAAGCTGCCCGCAGGGACCGCCGATGCGGTTCATGTCGCACCCGGTGCTCATCCATGTCGATCAGGTCATCGACTATGAGCCCCCGGTCCGTAGCCCGGCATACCGCGCCCAGGACCCGGCAAGTCCCGCCAGCGGGGAGTTGTCGCCCATCTCCTCAGATGACGGCGGTCCACGCCACACCTCCTTCCACTGGGAGCTCGGCGTTAAAGATGGACCGCTCCGGCCACCACGATGCTCTATCCATGACAGGATCACGCCTCCATCGGATGACTGTGACGACGAGCGCGAGCGTAGCCGTAGCCCGACCAGGACACGCCACCCCTCGGGTTGGGACGTGCCACCGCCGCGGAGTGCAAGGCAGAACAGGTCGCACAACTATAGAGGCAACAGGAGCAGCAGCAACAGCACAAGAAGGGGAGGAGGATACCGACAAAGAGAGCTCCACCGCGGCGCTACTCCAGTGGACACAGACGCGGGCGATGAAGCAACCAAAAACAGAAGACCACCGCAGGCAAAGACAGTGTGCGTGAATGCTCTCGCTCCCCGGAGCGCTTCCCGTTCAACACACCGACACACACAGAAAAAGAACCGCTACTCCAGATTACGTCGCAGGTCCGAGCTCTAGCACTTGCCAACAGCAACGTGCCCGACCCGATGAATGATGAGGCGATCCTGCAGCCTCAACAACCCCTCACAGGACCCTTCATCGATACCGAAGAGCCCATTGAAGCTCCACAACCGGACACGGACACAGGTGGCTCCGAGATAGAAGACAGCATGACCCTCGCAGCTTTCCGCAAACAGATAACCCGCCAAATCCCGCTACCGCTGATCCCGGTGATCCCACCGGCGCCGACTACCAGAAGCAAAACGAGGAAAGCGGAGGCAGCCAACGCAAACAGCGCAACCACCTCGAAGAGCTCCGTCCCCACAATGGAAAAGGCCCGCCTGATACTCATGAAGAAACTGGGCATCCTGGCAGCTAACATGGATCTAGGAGAGATGGATTTCGAGCGATACAGAGAGCTGTTCAAGGATCCCCTAAATGAATCCACCGTCGTAGCTTTTGCCACCCTTGCAGGGGTGCTCGGGAAGTTAGACGTCTCGGTCGTGCTCAAGACTGCAGCTTAAAAGGGTGCTGATCCAGCTCCCTGTCGTTGTTAGAGTTCCTTTCCATTTATGTTTATTATCCGCAGATCTATTAGCACCTTGAGAAGGCTAGTCGCAGGACTCCGATCAGATAATTTTGTTGCTACCCCTACAGCCCAGTGTTGCAGAATCCTCAGGCCCAGTTTTTGTAAATTATTGTCGACAACTGGCATGTCGGTGTGACACAGAACGCTGCCCAACCACCATGCCTTAGCGTGGTGTATGTTATCGCAGATCTTGGCCCTATTAGTACCCCAGAATGACGCTTCAAAGTGGTGTATGTTACCTCCACCCCCAGGCCTCCACTCCACATCATTACTCAAAACAGACTATATATGGAGATGCAGACCAGATTTTCCTAAATGCCGCACAAGCACCTACGCCTCTTGTCTTGGAATGTTAGAGGCCTAAATAACACGGCAAGAAGAGACACTATATGCGAAGCAATCAAACAGAACAGGGATACCATAATTTGCTTACAGGAAACAAAGCTAAACGCTGTGGACGACAGCATCGTCCGTCAAACCCTCGGACCAATGTTCGTTGATAATTACTGCATGCTGCCAGCAAGCGGAACCAGGGGGGATCATCCTCGCCTGTTTGAACAGGCACTTCACGTTGAGCAATATCTCCCTAGAAACCTACTCTATTACAGCCGATATAACACATTCTGAAAGCAATCTGAGCTGGACTTGTACCGGGGTTTACGGTCCACAATCAGAACATGACAAGCTACAATTCATCCAGGAGCTAAAAAATATTAAACCCAGGACATTGCCCAAGTGGCTTGTTGTAGGTGACTTCAATCTCATCCTAAGAGCTGCAGACAAAAGCAACAACCAGATTAACGCGAGGCTCCTTACAGCTTTCCGAGCGGCCATCGACTGTCTACAGCTTTGACAGATATACCTGCATGGCCGAGCATTTACCTGGTCGAATGGACAAGGAATCCCAACCCACACCAACATCGACAAGATGATTTGCACCCCGGAGTGGGATATCGAGTTTAGCGACTCTCACCTACAGGCACTATCCACGATGATTTCAGACCATTGCCCTCTGATGCTGCTAGGATCGCTAAGATCTACAACAGCTAAATCCTTTAAATTTGAAAATTGGTGGTGCTATATTCCTGGGATTCACCAGGTAATTCAGGATTGCTGGCAGAGACAGGTAACAACTGCAGATGAAATCACACGCCTACACATCAAACTCACCAGGCTAGCAAAGACGCTAAAGAAGTGGAGCTCAAACCTCATCGGAAACACACAGTTGCAATTTGCAATTGCCTCAGAGGTCATACTGCAGCTAGATAAAGCCCAAGAGGCGAGAAACTTGTCGGACTTAGAAGTAAGCCTCAGAAAGAGCCTGAAAACAAGACTGCTTGGGCTAGCAGTCATACAGAAATCAAGATTTAAGCAGAGGGCAAGAACCAAATGGATAAAACAGGGGGATGCCAACACCAGATTCTTTCATCTCAAAATAAATTCGCGCAAAAGAAGAAATACCATTGCCTCCATCCAGATTGGTGAACAGGACGTATACAACCAGAACGCCAAAAAAGAATTTATAACCCAACATTTCAGATCGGTTTTGGGAACAAAGAAGCAAAGGAACCACACCCTAGACTGGGACCTCCTGGGTGTGCAGCGGCACAACTTAGCTAACTTGGAAGACGACTTCACAGAAGAGGAGATCCTAAATGCAATCAGATCAATGCAAAACGACAAGGCTCCGGGACCAGACGGATTTACAAACAGATTCTACAAGACATTCTGGGGGATCATCCGAATAGACCTAATCCGAGCGGTGAATCAATTCTGCCAGCTTCGGAATAACAGATTATACCTTCTAAACAATGCAGAAATAGTGCTCATCGCAAAAAAAAATGCAGGCAACAACGATTAAGGACTTCCGCCCGATCAGCTTAATCCATGCGTTTGGCAAACTTATAACAAAAATAATGGCTAGCAGATTAGGACCCGAACTGGAAAAAATCATCTCGGCAACACAGAGTGCATACATCAAGAAGCGAGGAATTCAGGACAACTTTATTTTCACTCAAAACACCATCAAGACAATGCACAGGAAAAAAACGCCAGGGCTATTTCTCAAGTTAGACATCCAGAAAGCGTTCAACTCGGTTAGCTGGGAATACCTCATTGAACTACTGGAACATCTGGGATTCGGCCCAAGATGGAGAGACTGGATAGCAGGAATTCTCGCTTCCTCATCAAGCTGTATTTTAGTCAATGGCGAGCGTATGCAGAGCATAAGGCACCGTCGGGGGCTCAGACAGGGGGATCCCTTATCCCCCCTACTCTTCATTCTGGCAATAGACCCCCTACAGAAATTGCTGCTTCGGGCAATACAGGTCAACTTGATCAAACCAATCCCAGGCATCGTAGACGAGTTAAGAATCTCATTATACACAGACGACGCGGCGATTTTTGCTAAACCCAGAGAGAACAGAAATACAAACGATGCAAACATGCCTCCAACTCTTTGGCGAAGCAACAGGACTAGAAAATAACACCCAGAAGAGCTGCATCTACCCTATTAGATGCTCACAGGACGACATGCAGGACATCATCCAAAATTTCAATGCACAGCTAGCGCAGTTCCCTTGCACTTACCTTGGGCTACCTCTCCACACATCCAAACTTCACAGAACAGACATTCAACCAATCTTTGATAAACTCTCCTCCAGGCTGGCAGGATGGAAAGGCAAACTGCTCTCTAGAGCAGGGAGACTGACACTCATCAAGTCAATCCTTTCACCTTGCCTGGTCTACTTCCTCTCCGCCTTCATTCTTGATAAGTGGGCCATCAAGCGGATTAACAAGATTATGAGATCCTTCTTCTGGAGAGGAGAGGAGGCTTGTTTAGGAGGACATTGCCTAGTAAGTTGGAAACAGGTATGCAGACCAAAAACCATGGGCAGACTAGGTATCAAGGACATTGAAAAATTCAGCACAGCCCTTAGGCTCAGATGGCTATGGGGAGAATGGAGCGCCGAGAAAAAACCTTGGGCCGGACAACAGATGCCTTGTGACAAGAGGGACACAGCTTTCTTCGCAGCCTCCATAGTGATCCAAGCTGGCAATGGCCAGACAGCTAAGTTTTGGACATCCAGATGGCTTCAGTCAAATGCACCCTGCGACATTGCCCCTGACCTCTTCCGGCTTGTCAAGAGGAAAAATAGATCGATCACCCACGAGCTAGAGAACAACAGGTGGATAAGGCCGCTAAGAAACATTCAGACGACGACCCAGGCGCATCAATTCATCACCCTGTGGAACCTCATTCATGATGCCCAACCTCTTAACCACACGACAGATTCCATAACATGGCGATGGGAAGCAAATGCACAGTACTCAGCCAGATCAGCATACAGATTCCAATTCCTTGGATCATACGCCAGATTTGACGCCTCAACCATTTGGACCGCAGACGTAGAACAAAAATGTAAAATTCACGCTTGGCTCCTTATACAACAGAAAATTCTAACAGCAGATAAGCTCGAAAAACGGGGATGGCAGAACGGTTCTATCTGCGCTCTCTGCGGTAGTCACATAGAAACCGCCCTTCACATCTCTACGGGGTATGCATTTGCCAAACAAATTCTACGCAAAGTCGCCACAATGAATGGTCAAGCACAGGATACCTTCCTCCGTCCTGACCAACAAGGCCTCCCAGAGTGGTGGCAATCCTACGGATAGGGAAGAACAAAGAAAGAGAATTACAGGATCTATGGCATCATTATTTACGCGCTATGGAACATCTGGAAGGAAAGAAATGCCCGCATCTTCAACAATGTTCTTACTGATGTCCACAAAGTAGCGCTCAAGGCTCAAGAGGATATAACGGCGAGGAGAATGGCGTTTAGTGAAACATCCAGCGATACAGGAGACCCTCTGTTCATTGTAATATCCTAGTTATCCTAATTCTGGACGGTCGTCATCCTTGATCCCTCATTGTAAATAACGCTGTTATTTTTTGTTAACTTCTAATCTATGAGAAAAGGCAGTGCTCCTGCCATGCCCTTCAAAAAAAAATCTTGCCTGAAGCTTATAAATTCTTCAAGTCTAGCTTGTCTTATTGCTTCCAGGACTGGAGCAAAACATCTATGCTTTCCAAGATATGCTAGATCAATGTATTGATGTTTGAAGATTCTGTTCTTCTTGAGGAGAGTTGTCTGGTAGAAGTCTTGTTGAGTTCTAGCCCAGAATCTTGGATCAGAAACATCTCGGACATATTCATAGGGATTGAGGTCCCATCTGACTTCTCTCCATTCTTCATTTGTCATCTTGTTGTATTCAACAACTGGTTGAGGTTTCTTGCCTTGTCTAGGAATCATGGGAGTGGGAGCAAGCACCACTAAGGTGGCATTGTCTTCAATGTTTTGTTTCTCTATGATTTCTAGATCTTCTTCATCCATATGAACTCTGACTTTCTTCAGAGCTGACCTTGTCCTTTGGCTAGGCCTTGGTGGCAACTTGTCGGCCTTTTGCTTTTTGCCAACCTTTTTCTTCTTTTCGGTAGAAGTAGTTGGTCTAGGAGTCACAGTTTGCTTCCTTTGCCTTCGCTCATATCGAGAAATTGGATCTTGAGCTTCAGAAGTGTTAGTAGCTTCATCTTGAGCTCAGGCCGAACTTCTTGTTCTTCAGCCTCTTCTTCAACTTGTGCTGCAGGTGCTTCAACCTGAGCAGTGGAGCTTTCTGGAACTCTTGAGCTTTCTTCAGGCTGCTCTACTTGAACTTCAACCTGTGGCTCATTGTGTGCTGCAGGTTCTTCAACCTGAGCAACTGGGCTTGCTGGAGCAGGAGTCCTTGCTGGACTTTCTTGGGGTGAAGAGGGCCTCACTGGAGAGCTGGGGGCTCTTGGAGGTGAAGAAGTTGGTGGCTCCCTGATCACTACTCCTTTGGCTTTAGGAGCCTTTGGAAGTTCTGCTTCCATCTGTTTCCTTAATGCAACAGCTTTCTTATCTGCTTTCTTCTTCTTCACGTTGGCAAACAGCGCAACTCTAGCCAATTCTTGGCCTCTTTCTTCTTCAAATGTAATGTTTCGAGTAGGTGAAGTGTTTGGCATGAATTCATCAAACATGCTTTCATCTCCGGTCATGTGATCGGTGCATCCACTATCAAGCACCCATTCTCGTCCACCGGAGGCATAGCTCTACAAAATAATTTAGTTTCTTTTAGGTACCCATATCTTTTTGGGTCCATAGTTGTTAGAGGTTGGGACACTGTTAGATGTATCAAGTACATTGGGTCTAAGGCTAGCAGTGTGGTCTTTGCGTACCCAAATGGTTTTGCAAGGGACTACATCTCTACCCTTGTACCCAACATAGTTGGCATACACTTTACCCTTTTGGGTTTTAACTAATTTGTAGTTGGCATCAAAGTTAGCATGTATGGATGCATAATCTTTACGAGCATAGCCACTAAAGTGAGTGAGTTCGATGTTCTTCCCTCTTTCAAGGACCCACTTGGTCTTGGGATATTGTTCGGGTCTCCATTTGGTTCCATCGGAGTTGTAGCTTGGGATGAAGCCTAACCCTTCTTTCTTCGAGTTCATCACTTGCTTCCTAAGAAGCTCTCTTAAGGAGTCACTTCCTTTGCAACACTTGAAGAAACCAACTTCAAGTAGGGTCTTCATCCTAGCATTCTCATTCATAATGGCTATGGTCTCCATAGATGGAGTGTTAGGAGAACAAGAGACCTTAGTAGCATTTGAAGATGAAGCATTTGAATGCACATTGCTAGATGATGTAGATGGGGGCATGGCATTTGATAATGCAATATGTTTTAAGCAAGGAGGATTGAAACCTTCTTGATTCTCGCTAATTTACTTGGCGATAAGAGAATGTTCTCAAACCTAAGTTCATCATGAACCACTTTTAGAGACTCAAGTTCTTGCTTCTTGTTGAGGAACTCAACACCAAGCTTCTCATGATTCATGAGCCTTAGTGAGATTAAGGTGTTTTGACTTGAGTTTATTCAACTCACGAGTCAGTTCCTTGTTTTCTCCATCTCATCAACAAGCAAGCTTTTCTTGATCTTCAAGAATGATTTCTTGCTCCATAAGAGTTTTAACTAGTTTTCTATAACTAGGTTTTATATTTTCTAGCTCATCACTCATAAGATCATCATCACTATCATCATAATTAGGAGATTTTGAAGGTACCTTAGATCCCTTAGCCATAAGGCATGTGGGAGACTCGTTGTCGCTTGGCATGCGAAGATTGACCGTGCCTTTGTCGATGTAGACCAAGCGAGTCCCGCCATTCCTGTTTTGGAGTCCGAGGAAGAAGCTTCGGAGCTTGAAGAGTCACTAGCGTTTGAATCCCACTTCTTGCCAAGGTAGGCTTTAGCCTTGTACTTGTTCTTCTTGTAGTAATTGGGCTTAGAGTGATGCTCCTTCTCGTAAGACTTCTCCTTCTTGTCATCCTTTATCTCATTTGTGGTCTTTTCTTTTCTCTTCTCTTTCTTGTGGAGAGGGCAATTGGCATTGAAGTGGCCGGTCTCCCCACACTTGTAGCAGTTTCTCTTCTTTGGGTCTCTTGAGGAGGAACTTCCTTTGTCCGTCCTCAAATCATACTTCTTGAATCTGCCACCCTTTTGGAACTTGTTGAATCTTCTGACCAAAAGGGCCAAATCCTTCCCAAAAGAGTCCCTGACATCAGCTTCATCGCTGGATTCTTCTTGTTCTTCATCAGATGAGGACTCTGCCTTCTTGGCCTTCAAAGCAATGCTTCTTCGAGGGCTTGATCTTGTGGAGTGCAGCTCTTTCTTCTCTTCAATGATCATCTCATGAGCATTGAGTCTTCCAAGAGCTTGAGATGGAGTCAACGACTTGAAGTCAGACCCTTTCTTGAATAAGGGTGCACAACGTGTCATATTTATCATCAAGAGACATAAGAAGCTTCTTGACGATGACGGTGTCGGTGATGTCTGTGGCACCAAGTCCTCGAAGCTCATTTGTGATGGTTGTTAGTCTTGAGTAGATGCTTCGGACTGATTCTTGATCTGAACCCCTGAACCGGTTGAATTTGACTTCGAAGAACGTCTGTTCTAGAGTCCTTGACTGACTCAGTCCTTCATACACTTCTTCAAGTGTATCCCAGATCTTCTTTCATGCTTCGGAGCGTGCTGATTCTTCCAAACTCATCATCATTGAGAGCGCCGAAGAGAATATCACAAGCTTGAGCATTCAGTTGTTTGTTTCTTCTTATCAACTTTCGGTCAGCTCAGCTTCATTGAGGACAACGACTCCTTGTTCAATGATTCTCCAGATCTCGAAGTCAATGGCTTCAAGATGCATCCTCATCTTGTGCTTCCATCCTGCATAGTTAGTACCATCGAAGATAGGTCTATGTGAAGAACTTCTATAGTTTCCGAAGTCGACATACCTTTCTCCCTTGGTGGTTAAACCAAATCAGTAGCAAAGAGGAGACCTTGCTCTGATACCAATTGAAAGATCGAGGTCTATCGACTAGAGGGGGGTGAATAGAGATTATCAATTTTATTCAAATTTGTTCTTTAGCATGCAAGAGTGAAGCAGATTTTAGAGAGAAGCAACAAATAGCAAACTAGATCTAGCTCAAATGAAGAATAATCACTTAAATAAAGAGCTAGAGAGAAGACACAAGATTTAACCCGAAGTTCAAGTTGTTGGCAACAACTCTACGTCTTCATTTGGAGAGGCTGAGCACTTAGCTCTGAAGACACACAGTCTTCATCTTCTTCTCCTTGAGCCAAGTCCACTTAGAACTTGCTCAATCACTCGTGGTGGATCTTGAGGTGATCCCCGAACCTTCACAAACTGTTGGAGGCGAATCCACAAGTTGGAGCTCTTCAACGACACCTAGCCGGCTAGAAGGTGCCAAATCTCCGAGAGTAATGAGTATAGAACTCTAGGCTCAAAGAAGCTCTTGCTTGAATGCTCAATCAATTCTCAGATCTCTCAAGACTTTCCTCTCTCAAAGTAGATCTCAAGGAGTTAGAGGAAAGGGGAACACACAGTGGAGAGAATGTCTTTTTGCGCTAAAGTGTCCTGCGGAGCCCGCAGGGGGTCGGGGACCATTTATAGCCGCGGCTCAGAAAAGAGTCGTTGGGCACAAAGATTCCTCTTCAGTATAACCGGAACACAAACTCGGAAGCACCGAGATTCAAACAACGGTCATATTCTGAGGAACTCAGATACACAGCGAAAGTCTTCAACTCAAAGTCAGTAGTTCCGAAAGGAACACGGTCACACCGGGATTGAAGATTGTACTCCTCAGAGTAACTTCCAGAAACGATTCCCGGTAGTGCCGACTTGAGGAACGGTTAAACCGAGATTTGAAGAATTGACACTCTTCTCTCACAGAGAAGAAGCACGGTCAAACCGGAAACCAACTCGGTGACACAGCTTCTCAAATAGATCTAAGTCCAGAATAGATTCTCGGTACCACCGGACACAAAACCGGTAGAACCGAAGACAACACAAATGGGTACTTAGACTTAGGGCAACAGAAGACCTAAGTCCAGAAGGGATTCTCGGTACACCCGGAAACAAAACCGGTGACACCGAGTACATCACGAATGGGACTTAGTCTAAGACGGCATGAGACCTAAGTCCAGAAGATATTATCGGTACAACCGAAAACGAACCCGGTAGAACCGAGGACAAATCACATGGGACTTAGTCTAAGACAACAGAAGCATATCCCGGAAGCACCGGCCTTTCAAGAACGGAAATACCGGTTTCCGAAACATGAAACTAGGGCAAACCCTAAACGGCAGGGTTCCCTAACTCTCCGACACAGAGGCCATTCTCGGCAGCACCGGTGTCAAGACCGGTCATGCCGCAATTGAAGCTCTTCGAGGCTTGAGACGACTAAGTCATCAAACCTTGCAATAGAGGCCAATCTCGGTACATCCGATTCTTCAAACCGGTATTACTGAGAATCATTGTCTGTGTCTCAAAAGAGATTTTCAAAGAAGTCTTCTAAGATTTTGACTGAGCACACATGAAGATTCTTCCTACAGCTTAGATATCTTTTACCCCTCTTAATAGGCGGCTTGTCCTATAGACTCAAATGAAAACTAGAAAATCACCACTAATCTTTAGTTCAAAGCCTTCCTTCTTCATCAACTTTTTAGGGGTCGACATCTACTGGTTAAACCAATTACCTTGGGATTATTCACCTGTATACACTCAGTAAACCATTAGTCCCTTAATCGTTTGTCATTAATCATCAAAACCCACTAGGGGTGCTAGATGCACTTTTAGAAGGTCATCAAGCGTTGTCCTAGCGTGGTGGCATCCTCTTCAGGAGGTACAGGGGTAGTCATGGCACTGAACTCCGCAACTACCCTATCCACCTGTACCTTCACCATGTCCGGCGATGTTAACTGATGATGCGTCAGGGCCCTCGAAGAAGCTGGCATCAGTAGGCCGCGTGCGACAGTAACATTGGCGCTTGGCACAGGATAAACCAATCGATATTTCGTGGGCACCTGCACCTGTGAAACAGTTAAAGCTTGGTTCTCAGCCATTAGGGTAGTGTTTAAAATATAGGATGTGTATGAAAGATTCTACTAAGTACCATGAACTTACGTTTACATTGTCACATGGATATGATGTAGCTACCCCATCGGAGGTGGCCGCGTTGGTAGAGGCACAACAGCTCCATCCAGGAATGTTCAGCGCACGATGCATGGGTGGTAGATCCCCATATAACCTTACGTACTCCTGTCGTGCCGCCTCTTCCGACCGTCTCAGGAAATCCTCGCTGATCTCCTGTCTCGCAGCCTTTGTCGCCTTCTCCATCATCGCTTCCATTAAAGCATCGTGCCTGCTCCTCTTCCTTCGGCGGGTGGCATCAGGTGATTTGGGAAAGTTTCTATCATACGTAGCGGCCACACCAACACCTCGTGTACGCCCAGTTTTCTCCGGGTTTCCCAGAGCAACCGATAGAGGCGTTTGCCACCTCTTAGAATGTACGGAGTCTTGAGAGGATTCCTGCTAGCTCAACTGTATCTGCAATAGAGACGTTTCATATTTCACTATCGAGCGTTTAGGAAACAAATTAGTTACGATGGATTGACATGATAGGTCGAGTTAGTACCAATTGATTGGACACCGCCTGGACCTTGTCGTTGGGGAACGTCACATCCCCCGTCGTCGGGTTCACTTTCGTGTGACCTCTCGCCCAGTTTTTGGTGCGAGGCTCCAATATTTCCTCGAACAGAACTGGTTTCCCAGACGCTCGTAGTGCAGCTTCTTCTCTTTCCCATTTACTCTTTATCTCGGTGTACCCGCGGCTGCCAACGTTGTGGTTGAATTTATTCCTCATGCGCAGCTCCTTGTTCTTCTCACTTTTCGCCTTGAACTCGTCAGTGCTCCTCGAGGCGACGAATTGGTCCCACTGCTCATCAGTTACTTTCGACCATCTTCTTCTCGGATGGTGAATTTTCATCACGTACTCCTTGGTCGCAGTGTGTCTCCAGTTCTTGTGAGCATTACACATCATGATCTCGGTGTGGTGCTTCACTGTCTCCTTAAGGTTCTCCGGGACCTCGAACAGGTTAAACAGCGAGGTCAACAGAGCATCTATCTCTGATCGGGGCACTTGGTTCCAATCGGGAGTAGTGATCGGGATGTTCTCCCGTACGAGCACCCCACAGGTGTTGTTGAACTTCGACGTCGAGCTCGTTGGTTCACATGGTGTGCCTGTATCGGGGTCGACCCCCGTGATGACTAAGGTCTGCATCGGCAACTTGTTCCCTGTTCTTGGTTTGCGTTGCCTTTTTGGTGGCGGTACAACTTCGGCCTCGACCTCGTCCCCGGGCTTGAACAGACCAGAGCCTCTTTTTTATGTACATATATTAACTAGGTTAAATAAAGACCTAATATATTTATAATTAAGCTAACTGAATTAAATAAGAACATCTTTGGTAATTTTTTCCCCTTTGTAATTCATTAATTTATATGGATTCAGGAAGCCCAACAGAGTTCTACACTTTCTGATGAAAACAACAAAGTGACAACAATGAAAGGGAGATTCAGGTGTGGTCTGCTTATGTTTTGCTATAATCAGCTCATCCTTTGAACTTATTAAAGGTTATCTTATTTGCTGCAAAAAAAATCATTATTTGGTGCAAAAATTTGAACTAAACATAGTCCTTCACTCAATCCATTCTTCATAATTCCTAGGAAATTTGGGAGAAACTATAGGATCCTTTACTTGCAAACATAGAGGAACATCCTTCAAGGGATGTGTATATTGTTGAACTGCTTAACAGTAACAAAGAGGAACATGTAAAGGATTTTGAGCAACAATATAATTTAGCAGAAGGACTTATCCCTACTATTGTCAGCTAAAAGAATTGCACAAACAATTTTCTTTGCCTTGTTTCATTGAATGGCGGTTGAACTTTACAAGCACAGTATGTCAACCCTACATACATTGGAACTAGCATCCAAAGAGGAGCAATGTGACTAACTAAGGACTTACCCAGCCATGCCGGAGTGGGAGGAAGAGCTCGCGGCGCTAGAGTGCGAGGAGGAGGTAGTGGCTTGCGCGGAGGAGGCGGCCCCGACGGCTTGCGCGGAGGAGGCGGCCCCGACGGCAGCAGGCGTGGAGCAGGTGGCGGCGGGATCCATGGAGTGTTGGCGGCGGCGGCAGCACTTCGGCGGAGGCAGCTAGGGCTCGTTGCTGGTCCAGGCTGCTATGGACGCGCGGGCACGAAATTTTTCTAAGTGCCTGGGCCCTGCTATATGTAGCCCCACTCAACACTGACGGGCGACAAATATGTGCCCGTCAGTTGTGATGAGTCATCACTGACGGGTAAAACGGCTCACCCGTCACTCTTAACTAAGAGTGACGGGCGACAAATAGTTGCCCGTCAGTGTTGACAGATTCATCACTGACGGGTAAAACTTCTCACCCGTCAGTGTTGAATGACTCATCACTGACGGGTAAATCTGCTCACCCGTCACTCTTAGTTATGAGTGACGGGCGACAAATATTTGCCCGTCAGTGTTGACTCTCCCAGGAATGGATGTCATCTTAAGATGTTTTGACCAGTTTGAAAGTTCTATTAGTTGCAATAACATAATTGGACTGGACCAATCATAATCAAAATTGCACTTGTGGAGTCTGCGAAAGTCTCACACATTTTATATCACACATATTATATATGTTACATATCTATATAAATGACAACACTTATATTAAGTTTCATCGTTCTCGTCATCGTTATCGACTAGCTTTTTCCCTTGATATGTCAGTCCTTCGTTATGATCAGTACGTACGTACGGCTTGGCATCATTATCAATATGATGTTTGATCTTTTTCTTTGTCCTCTCATCTTCATCTTCGGTATCCAGATCATCGAGTTGGTCGTAGTCTTCTTCATCCACTACACCATCCACTCCAACGATACTCCTTTTTCCTTTTCTTACAACGTGGCGCTTCTTATTAGATGGATCCAGTACGTAGAACACTTGCACAACCTGTTTAGCCAATATAAACGGTTCTTCTTTGGACCCGACACTCCGAAGGTTCATCGTGGTGAAGTTGTTATCTTCGATACGGACGTCCTTCAGGTGCACCCATCAGCAACGAAATACTGGGATCTTGGTCACGGTGTAGTCAAGTTCTCAAATCTCTTCGATGATGCCGTAGTACCTGCATTTCGGGCCATCAAGACTACTTTTAGCTTCTATCATCACCCCGGAGTTTTGGTATGTGCTTTTCCGGTCTTGAGCCTCCGTATAGAATGTGTATCCGTTGATATCTACCCTTGCCATGTCACGACGTTTGTCATGGGTTCTCTTGCCAACCATTTGACGATTATTTCTTCTTCACTTATCGGTTCCCTTCCGTACCAGTAATCCTTTAGCCAACGGCCAAATTGCACGTTGTGCGTCTTTGTGATCCAAAAAGGTCCTCTATTGGGGTTTTCTTTGCGCAACAGTTACTGGTGCATCTCTATATAAGGCCCAACCATTGACAGGTGTTGCAAGACCATGAAATGTGCTCTATGAAATCCAGTTGATCGATCGGTATGTAATGGATCGTACTGTCTTCTTCCGAGTGTGCCAACACCAATGAGTCTACCCGAGTGCTGCGAACTCAGCACACCTATAGGTCGATGCTCAACCATGTAATCTATGCAGAACTCAACGCACTCTTCAGCAGCATAGCCTTGGATGATGCTTCCTTCAAACCGATATCTGTTACGAACATAGCACTTCAGAATGCCCATGTATCTTTCGAAAGTATACATGCTGTGTAGGAACACGGGGCCTAGGCTCAGTATCTCCGGAACGATATGTATCATGAGATGTACCATGATATCGAAGAATGTAGGAGGGAAGTACATCTCTATTTCGTATATGGTCACGACGATCTTTTGCTTAAGTTTCTGAAGGCGATCTGGGCTAATTGACTTCTGAGAGATCGTGTTGAAAAGCTACAAAGGTTAGTGACAGTCTTGCAGACTCCTGGCTCCATTAGGCCTCTAATTGCAATGGGTATGATCTGTGTCATCATCACATGACAATCATGAGACTTCATACCAATTAATTTCAAGTATTCCATCGATACAAGTTTCTTTATGTTTTCCGAATATCCGGAAGGAACTTTCTCCCCAGCAAGACACTCGCACAATCTCTTCTTCTCTGCTTTGCTCAGAGTGTAACAGGCGGGAGGTAGGCGCGTCTTGACTCTCAAATCACTCCTTTTTGTCTTTGACGTTATCTGTTTGGACCACAGCTTTGGTCTGACGCCCATCTGTTCCATGTCAAGCCGTGCCTTGACACCATCTTTTGTCTTGTTTGGAATGTTCAGCAAAATACCAACCAAGCTGTCGCACACATTTTTCTCGACATGCATGACATCAATACTGTGACGGGTGTGTAGAACTTGCCAGTAAGGCAGGTCTCAAAATACCGATTCCCTCTTCCAGATGCTCGGTCTTAGCTCTTGTGTCTTTCTTGGTACAATCTCGATATCCTTGACAATCTCATATATCTGTGCACCGGTCTTCTCCACCGGCTTCGAACGATTTTCCACTTCTCCGTTAAACTTAACTGGGCACTGCCTCCATGGATCGTTTTTGGCCAGCCACCTTCGGTGACCCATGTACACGATTTTCCTCGAGTTCTGTAAGAATGAACTCACTGTCTCTTCTTGGCACAAGACACAAGCTTCGTATCCTTTCACACTCTGGCCAAATGAGTTTCTAAGCGCTGGATAGTCATTGGCCGTAGTTAACAACATAGCTCATAGCTGAAAATACTCTACTTTATCAGCGTCCCAAACCTCAGCCCCCTGATGCCAGAGTGTCTCTAGTTCTTCCTTCATTGGTTGCATGTACACGTCAATATCGTTTCCAAGTTGCTTTGGCCCTTGGATGAGAACGGAGAGGTGTATATACTTTCGCTTCATGGATAGCCATGGAGGAAGGTTGTACATCCACAGAAGGACTGGCCATGTGCTGTGTTTGATACTCATGTTGCCGAATGGATTGATCCCGTCCGTACTCATCCCAAACCTTATGTTTCTCGCCTCCTCCCCGAAATCAGCAAATGCATCGTCCACTGCCCTCCATTGGCATGTATCGGCAGCGTGCCTCAGGATTCCATCTTCAATTCGACCCTCCGTATGCCAACGCATTCGTTTTGCATCTTTCTTGTTGGCAAAAAACCGCTTCAAACGTGGAAGAACAGAAAGATACCAGCAAACCTTCGCAGGGGGGCCCTTCACTTCATCGTCATCCTCGTCACAATCGACCTCGTTTGTAATACGCTTGTAGCGGGATGTCTTGCACACCGGACATCTTCGTAGGTCTACGTACTCTTTGCGGTACAAGATGCAGTCGTTTGGACACGCATGTAATTTTTCAATGTCCAATCCGAGAGGGCATATAACTTTCTTCGCCCTGTATGTGCTTGTAGGCAAGACGTTCCCCTCTGGGAGAACGTTGGAAAGGAGCTCTAACATTTTTGTGAAACTTGTGTCCGGCCAGTTGTAGGCTGCCTTTAGCTTTAGAAGTTCTAATGAGACGGACAACCGCGTATGCTCGAGTTTACATCCAACAAACAATAGTACTCTCGCGTTTTCCAACAATCTTACAAACTTTGCGAACTCTCTTTCATTTTCCAGGTTCACAGTCATCTCTTCCATATCATGCAACATGTCATCCAAATTCCCCATGCTATCCTCATCCGAAGATTCTGAATTAGCTTCTTCCTCGATAGCTACATGCTCATCATCAACGAACTCCACCGCTTTTGCCGGGTTTGCAACTTCTTTCTCTTCACCATGACATGTCCAACATGTATAGCTTTCCATGAAATCCTTCGTCAGCAAATGTAGTTGCAACTCCCCCGTCGTCGATAACATTTGTGTGTTACTACATTTACGACATGGATAACACATCTTCGCTTTTCCCTTGATCACCATATCCTCTTGAGTGACTCGAAGAAACTCGTTCAAAGCGGTGACGAAACTCTGTGTGGCACGATCACCATACATCTAATTTCGATCAATTGATCCCTACGACAACATAACAATAATTTCATAAAATAAATATATTAAATTAGTCATTTCTTCTCTCACGTCCAAGAAAATAAAGTAATTACCATGTTAGAGGTTCAAAGAGGAGCTAGGAGCGACGGATATCGTGGGCCTTCGGGGAGAGGGATATTGCCGAGGAGGCAGGGGTCTTTGAGAGGGGGAAGGGGACCGGAGGAGGAGAAAAAATGGCCTTTTGAGAGGGGGGAGGGAGAGGAGGAATTAATTAAGGACCTTTGAGATCTAGAGGGATATATAGGATCAAGAGGGCCAGAGAGAAGAGAGCCTTCGGGAGAGACGAGGGCCGCGCGCGGGCCGCAGCAGTTTAGGTGGCGATGGCGGCGCACGCAGCTAGTCCTGGGGACGCGCGGGCACATATCTTCTTCGAGCTTCGGCATGATTTATATATGTAGGAGTCATCACTGACGGGCGAGGAAAAAGGAACCGTTAGAGATGAGCGCAGGACAAATTTGAGTGAATAACGGGCACTGATGGGCGGCGCATAACGGCCCGTCAGTGAAATTTGAGTTCAAATGGAATTAGACTTCACTGACGGGCAGGACAAAACGAATCGTTAGTGGTGAATTGACCAGCCAAGTCAATTTTATGGGCCAAGTCACTACAGACGGGCTAGTAGAGGGCCCGTTAGAGCTATGCACATCACCGCTGACGAGTTTTTCCTCTGACCGTCAGTGGTGAAACGACTGGTGTTAATCTTTCTGTAGCCTCACATCACTGACGGGTGCCTTTACATGACCGTCATAGGTGATTGTTACATCTCTGACAGGTCTAACTTCATGCCCGTCAGTGATGACTTTCATGTGAAATTTCGTGTTTCTGCTGAAGTCATTACTGACGGGCCGTCGTTTTGCCCGTTAGTTATGACTTCCCCCCCTCCCCCGAAACGGAACATCTCTGATAGAGTCATCACTGATGGCTATCCGGGTGCCCGTCAGTGATAGGTAAGAAGCCTGCCGGGCTTTTTCCTGCCCGTCACCGATAAGGTATGGCGGATGATCTTTTTTGTGGTAGTGATATATGGTAAATGGGATTCCATATCACCCAACCGGGCTTGATACCCCCCTTTGGAAATCTCTTTTGGCCCTCTACTTTTTTCCCTAAAAAAAACCTCACCTTCATGCTGCTTGTCCCGTTTGTTTCTTCTTGAGTTAATGTACAGTTTGGTCCCTCAATTATGATCTACGACTTCACGTTGGTCCTTAAACTAGTAATTAAACTGACGGAATGAGTCCTTAAACTAGAGCATTTGGCTCGTTTGGGTTCTTTGTCTACCTTGCATTACACGTGGACACGCTGAATCAGCTTGGAACTTCTACGGAAAAAGGCGATTTTGGCCTATCCGGCCGTCAGGGTGATGTTTTTGGTATTAAATTTGACCGAGGGCTAAAATCATTTTTTTCTGACTCTCCATGTGAGAAATGATGAGACTGCCCCCATCTCTTTCCTACAGATGCTCTCCCTTCCTCTCACAATTGGCCGACCGGTCTGGCTCACGCACCGTGACCTTGGAGACCTCCAGGTGGATGCTCATTGCTACGTCTGCACTGATCTTTCTCCTCTGACGCACGGCACGGGTGGACTAGCTGCTCATCGATCGGGACAGAGAAGGGCGCCGTTGCGGAGAGATAAGAGCAAGGGAGAAGCATCAAATAATTAATTAACCCTGGCCGAGACCATGACATGCAAAACCAAGTCAGAACATGATTAATTCGGTGAGTGACAACAAGGGTAGAAGAGAGAAACAACGGGCAAGAGACATGCAAAACCAAGACAGAACATGATTAATTCTGTGAGTGACATCAAGGGTAGAAGAGAGAAACAACGGGCAAGAGACATGCAAAACCAACGCAAAACATGATTAATTTTGTGAGTGACAACAAGGGTAGAAGAGAGAAACATCGTTCATCATTATGACTCCGCAGCATATATACCTAGGAGGACAGACTGCAAATTGGGTATTCCCCTGTCTGCATTCTATTCATCATCACCCATTCACCGGGATGGATTCTGACATGCTAGCCCCACATGCCACTGGAACATTGCTTCTGCTTTGTTTCCAATGCTACTTGCTGCTCGCTGCTCGCTGCTCCAACACTGCTTGCGCAGAAGCTGCTTTCTGCCACCGAAGCAGCTTGACCTCCCTATCCAAAAGCTACGTAGGGAGCCATTCACCACATGAAAAGAAATGACTTGCCTTTGTCAGCTCAGCATTTCTAGCCTCTACTTCAGCCATCTCTTCTTTAAGCTGTATAGTTTGCAGTCTTCCCTGCTAAGTGTTTGCAGTCCTTCCCTGCAGTCCAGTTCCTATTTCTCAGCATTTCTCAGCATTTATAGTTTGCAGTCCTTCCCTGTAGTCCAGTTCCTCTTTCTCAGCATTTCTCAGCATTTATAGTTTGCAGTCCTTCCCTGCAGTTCAGTTCCTCTTTCTCAGCTTTAAGAGCTGCCAAAAGTTGTTCACTTGCTTCATCAGTTCTGTTTTTCTGAAACTCAGCACAGCACAAGATAAAAGAAAGCCAGTTTTGAGTATATCTTCCAAATAACTGAAAGCATCGTTGTCAACACGTGATTGCCATCAGGAACTTTGTATCAAATAATCATGTATGAGAGCGTGTACCACAAAGAATAGCTGCACCATCTAGTTAACAGAATTTCAATAGGCGCAAATAATATTTCTACATAAACCCAGATTAAAAGAACACTTTCTGCTCCATCGAAGCGGTTAGGCCAACATAAGGAGCTCAATGTAGTTCTAGATATGACAACAAGACATTATCGAATCAGCACTGTCCATGGCAATCTCTCGTATCTTCCCATCTTGAGAAATTTCAACCTCAGGTTCCAGATCCCTAGATGTACTGTCTGAGATGGGTTGGTCTTTTGTGTTCGACTGCAAATCTGATTTCACGCTAAGTTTAAGAGCATAAACCTGTCCAGAAGAGAAGAAAAAAATATTAAAATTTTGAAAGTAATTTCCAGGCACAAACATGAAGCAAAAATGCCAGTCACTACCTCATTGCTGTATCGTAGCATGGCGATGGGAAGCAAATGCACAATACTCAGCCAGATCAGCATATAGATTCCAATTTGTTGGATCATACATCAGATTTGATGCCTCAACAATTTGGACCGCAGACGCAGAACAAAAATGTAAAATTCACGTTTGGCTGCTTCTCCAGCACAAAATTCTAACAGCAGATAAACTCGAAAAACGGGGATGGCAGAACGGCTCTATCTGCGCTCTCTGCGGTAGCCACACAGAAACCGCCATCCACATCTCTACGGGGTGTGCATTCGCTAAGCAGATTCTACGCAAGGTCGCCACAATGAATGGGCAAGCACAGGATGCCTTCCTCCGTCCTGACCAACAAGGCCTCCCAGAGTGGTGGCAATCCTGCGGAGAGGAAAGAACGAAGAAAGAGAATTACAGGATCTATGGCATCATTATTTACGCGCTATGGAATATCTGGAAGGAAAGAAATGCCCGCATCTTCCACAATGTTCTTACTGATGTACACAAAGTAGCGCTCAAAGCTCAAGAGGATATAACGGCGAGGAGAATGGCGTTTAGCGAAACATCTAGCGATACAGGAGACCCTCTGTTCATTGTATCATCCTAGTCACCCTAATTGTGGACGATCGTCATCCTTTGATCCTTCATTGTAAATAACGCTGTTATTTTTCGTTAACTTCTAATCTATGAGAAAAGGCAGTGCTCCTGCCATGCCCTTCAAAAAAAACTTCTCCGCTATAATTTCTGTACACTAAAGTCATGCTCTAAAAAATAACAGGATTTGAAATATTACCAACCAAAAGAAAATCATTCCAACGTCAACATATTGCTCAAGATTACCTCACTAGCAAGAGGAACACGTCCTTCTACGGTGCTAACAACTGACCATGCCAAAGCTGACATGTTAAGCACAAGTGTTTCGGAGACACCTGTAGCAACAAATGAATGAGCTTACTAAATGCTAAGATTACTCAACATTAATCTGAACAACCTTCTCATATGTGAGGGACCAAGTTGTAAGGCAAAATCTAAATTCGGCCAATATTCAACTGTTGGGTTAGTGTTGAGGTGCAGAAGGTATTCCCTTGGTTCCATATGCAGGCAAGGTTTACTAGTAATATGAACATATACATATACAGTAAAACACATAAACGGCTACGTCTTAATATCGTAGATCAGAAGAATCAGAATGTACTAAGTTCGGGCACTTAAAAACCTATCGCTTTTGTTATTTCCACCATCAACTATGTACCAATTCTCCTCGACAGTTGCATCTGCATGGCCAGCTCGTAGGCTTGGAATCTGACCCTGCTGTTTGGGGCTTGATCATTCCATCTGTAATTCCAACAATAAAAGTGAACAAACATAAACTTTTAGAGTTCCAACAAGAAAATCGTTCTTACTGTTTGCAAGTCAAGGACATGTAGGTCATTAAAACATGTTGCATGAGGTCCTCCTCCAAGAGTTAAAAGATAGCGGTCGGCATGGCAAGCAGCAGCATGATTTGATCTTGGAGCAGGAGGGGTGCCTCTAAAACACAAAGCCAACATCCGGATGAGATGAATTCAGAAATACACTACAAATCCAAAACAAGATCGTTCCCTATTCATACATACAAAACAGGTACGTGGTAACTATGGTTTGATCAAATACATGCATGGGAGTGAATGCTTGGGTCATCTGAGCATGCACCATCGAATTATTGCAACAATAAATTACGGATGTCCATGAACTTAGTGTTAACCTAAGAATTTTGGTGCAAGAACTCTCTATTAGTATCATAAACAGTCGCACCAGTTCTTGTAAACATAGTAGATACGACCCAGCCAATAAGAGCTGAATTTTAATGTTATTTCTTTCGATACCTCATGGATATGGTATCTGACATATACAGGTTTGGCGCGTATCAGTGTTTCCGGTTAAAAACTCTATGCATTCTATTTTATAATATTAAAGCTGACAGTGTACTCTTTGGACCACCTTGCAGTTTGCAAGTCTTCAACTTCTGTCATGTTTTCATCTAGTAGAACCATTGGACGACTTCTCTTGATTTAACCTCAAAGTTGAAGAATCTTCTGGTCATTTAGAAAACTGAGTGAACGTGTTTGAGCAACACTGAAGGCCAATTTAATGATTATCTCAAGTTCATATATAGTTACCAGAGACAATTAGAACTGCACATAAGAACTCGCCGCACACTCTTGAAGCCCTTACTATACCACATATAATATTGTGTTTAAACAGAAACTCTTTGCTAAAATGAAGCATAATTTCCAGAAAATCAGTACTGCAAATAAGAACTCCACACACACACACTTTTAAGCCCTTACTTTAGGCACAACATACTGTGTTTAACTAAAATAAAATCTCGGAAGCACAGGCCAATAGAAGAAACCGTTAAGACAAACACTTATCAAAGAACAAATAGTTCATTATGTTTGGTATGGTAGGCTCAGGGATGTTGGTTTCAGCCCTGGATGAAAACAATCGCAAACAACAGAACCGAAAAGAAACGTTTGGCGTTGCATAACTTCGCAACCTTTTCATTGAGTTTCTTCCTTTATATAGATACATCATCGCGCCCAACACGGCACAGTTCGTACCCGACTCGACGCCACCCTGTTTAATCCATAATCGGACTTGAATAGGTTTAACAAACGGACTCGTTTCTGGAGCTTCCGGTTTACACACGGACTCTAACTCCCGGAGCTTCCGACCTTGACTCTATTTAGACACTAATGACTCCCGGAGCTTCCGACATGACGGAGCTTCCGACCTTTCCGACATGACGGAGCTTCCGACCTTGACTCTATTTAGAATTCTAACGACAAGATTAACTATAACATTCACCTCCTTAAGCTTGTCGTTCTTCCTCTTCTTCCATAGCTTGCATTCCTAGTCTTTCGCGCATCTCCAGAAACTTGATCCTACTCAATGCTTTCGTCAAGACATCGGCGAGCTGATCTTCCGTGCGTACGTATCGTACCTCAATGAGACCGGCCTGCACACAATCCCGGATGTAGTGGAAACGGGTGTCAATGTGCTTGCTACGCTCATGATGCACGGGGTTCTTGCACAATGAAATTGCAGACTGATTATCAATGTAAAGAACCATCTTTTTCACCTCTGTCTTCATCACATCGGCTAACAAACGACCCAGCCACACGCCCTGGCATGCAGCCGCACTAGCCGCAATGTACTCAGCTTCACATGATGAGAGAGCAACGACCTTTTGTTTTTGAGAGTTCCAGCTAATCAGATTAGAGCCCAAGTAGAATGCCATTCCTGTCGTGCTCTTTCTTCCATCAACATCACCGGCCATATCGCTGTCCGAGTAGCCAATAAGCTCAAGTCCTTTTCTTCCCTTAGTGTAAACACACCCATACTTGAGCGTTCCTTTGACATACCTCAGCACTTGCTTGACCGCTGCCATATGCTCCGTCGTTGGCTTCTCCATGAACCTGCTTATGATCCCTACCGAGTAAGAGAGGTCCGGCCGTGTGTGTGTTAGATACCACAAGCTTCCAACAATACTTTGGTATTTTATCGTGTCCACCGGTGGGTTAGAGCTCTCCTTGCTCAGCTTCAACCGTGGATCCATTGGAATGAGTGTAGAGTTGCACTCTGACATGCCACTCTTATCCAGAACTTTAGATGCATATGCTGATTGTGCTAACGAAATCCTCCCGGGATATTGCCGTACTTCAATGCCTAGGTAATAGCTGAGTAACCCAAGGTCACTCATGCTAAACATTTTCTTCATTTGTTCCTTGAACACTTTGATTTCTTGTGCACTGCCTCCCGTGATAATTAAGTCATCGACACAGACTCCGACAATAGATTTGAGTCTCCGTTGCATCTCTTGTACACAGCATGTTCTAGTGGACTTCTTTCAAACCCAAGAGAAACCAAAGTCTTATCAAGCTTCGCATTCCAAGCTCTCGGCGCCTGCCGAAGACCATAAAGAGCTTTGTGTAGTCTGAAAACTTTGTGTTCTTCTCCTTTCACCTCGAAGCCCGGCTGTTGTGACACATATACTTCCTCAACTAAATCACCATTTAGAAACGCTGATTTGACATCCATGTGATGCACCTCCCACCTTTTCTGAGCTGCAATCGCGATGAGTAGTTGCACGGCTTCGAGTCGAGCCACCGGAGCGAACACTTCATCGAAGTCAATCCCTTGTCGCTGCACATAGCCTTTAGCAACAAGTCTCGCCTTATGCTTCACAACAACTCCACTAGTATCTTTCTTAAGCTTGTAAACCCACTTTAATCCAATTGGTTTGTGTCCTGACGGCAAAGAGGTCAAGGACCACGTACCGTTCTTCTGAATTGAAGTCATCTCTTCGTCCATTGCCTTTCTCTAGCAAGCCACCGTGTTTGCCTCTGCAAAAGTCGAAGGTTCTTCGACACCTAGTAGACAGAGCCCCGAGTACTCGAGCTCAATCGGGGAGGTGTCGTCGTAGATCTCCTGGAGGTTTCGTACGCCCTGCGGTCCGACCAACAGAGGCGACTCCGCTGGCGACGGTTGAACCGGAGTGCGTGGTGAGCCGGGTGTAGCTAGTGCGTCCGGCGATGGAGGTGGTGATTCTGGTGCATCGTGTACTAGTGTACCAGCGTTAGCGTCGTTGCCGGCAAGTTCTTCTTCTGGTACGTCATGATCATGGTTGCTATTAAAACTGTCGTTTACGCCACCTTCCTCATTTGTACCTGCATCAACATACGTTTCATAATCAGCCGTGAAGGTTTGTTCATCATGCGCATCACCGGTCCATTGCAGCCTTGTCTTCTTCGAACACTACATCTCTCGACACATGAACTCGTTTTGTGTGAGGATTATAGAACCGATATGCCTTGGAATTTGGACTAACTTTATACCCGATGAAGATCATTTGTGAGCTTCGATCATCGAGTTTAGCTTGATGCGGTGAGGTTACTTTGACATGTGCTAAGGATCCGAACACCCGAAATGACCCACACTCGGTTTTCTTCCGTATAAAGCTTCATAGGGTGTCATGTCTTTCACACTCTTCGTCGGAGCCCTGTTCTGGAGATAAACTGCTATCGTGACTGCTTCTCCCCAAAACGATGCAGGCATCCCTTTGCTCTTGAGTAGGCTCCTTGCCATCCCCACGACTGTCCGATTTCTTCGCTCAACGACTCTGTTTTGCTGCGGGGAGTAGGGGCGGTGACAAATCGCTTTATCCCCAATTCTCCACAGTACTCATTGAACTCGTTTGAGGTAAATTCTCCTCCACGATCTGTGCGAAGAGAACACACTTGAGAGTCTTGAGCTCCATCTCAGCTTCAGCCTTGACACGTTTGAAGGCGCCAAAAGCCTCATCCTTGCTCCGTAGTAGCACGATCCACATGAACCGTGAGCAATCATCCACCAAGAGGAAAAAATACTTTTTGCCTCCATTCGTTGCTGGTGTAATTGGACCACAAATATCACCATGCAGCAGCTGTAGAGGTTCACTTGCTTGGTACGTAGATTCTCCTGGAAAAGGATTCCTAATCTGCTTTCCAACTAAGCACTCAGTGCACACGGTCAATGTGATCGATTAATGGCATTCCAATCACAAGACCTTTCTTTGCTAGATCATGTAATGCATGGAAGTTGACGTGCCCATACCTTGCATGCCAGATCCAAGCATCTTCTTTGCTCCTTGCCAGTAGGCATTCAGGTTGGGATTGATTCACGTTCAGGACATACAAACAATTCCTCGAACATTTTACCTCAGCTAGCACCTTTCGACTTCTATCGAACAAGGTCAAAACACCATCTTCAATTACAGTTTTGCACCCGTTCTCATCTAGCTGGCCGAGGCTCACAATATTGCTCTTTAGCTCAGGAATATAGTAGATGTCGGTGAGTATTCGGTGCTCACGTGTGTGACACTCAAACAACACCGAGCCTCGTCCATGTATTTTCACCGTTGAGCCATCAACAAATTTTACTGAACCATGCACCGTCCGGTCAAGTTCAGCGAACTTCTCTTTGTTCCTAGTCATGTGATTGCTGGCACCAGTGTCCAAGTACCAAGCACTTCGCGATCTTCCTAGAGTCTTTGGAAAGACCTTCTCCTCATGCAGCATAATTCTCCTGCTTTGATCAGGAGTTGTCTGAACTATCTCGCAAGCTTGAACCATCAGCAACGTTGGCTCATCTTCTCCTTGCTTTTTGATCAAGTTTGCCTTCTCCTTCCTGTTTGGCTTCCTGTAGTCTTTCGCAAAGTGCCCGTATAGGTTGCAATTGAAGCACTTTACCTTTGATTTGTCGTAGTCACGAGGTCTCCTTTCATCAGGGAAGTTCTCGCCCTTTTCACGACCACTGCTAGGATGCATAGGAGGCTGACTGCCTCCTGCACTGTTCTGGTTGCCTTTCTATTTCTTGCTAGATTCTTCTCTTGACCTTCTATCCTTTGACATGAAAGCATCGAGTTCGGCCTTAGTGTAGAGAAGTTTATCACCCTCCTTCTGCGCCCGTCGTCCCTTCTTGTTTTCTTCATGAGTCCTCAACCTTGCGATCGCTTCGGGTACCGACATTGTTGTGACGTCTCCGAATTGCTCAATTGTGCCAATGATCTCAGTGAACTTTTCGGTGATGGACCCATATAACTTCTCAACAACGTCGGTGTCTGTGATCGTGCCTCCGAGCGATCTAATCTCAGCAACCAAATTTGTGAGTTTAGTAGAGTACTCACCAATCGATTCTGAGTCTGTCATCACCATGTTGTTGAACTCTCGCTTGAGCACTTGTGCCCGAGCCCTTTTCACCTTATCTTCGCCAATCCTTGATTCACGAAGAGCGTTCCATGCTTCTCTAGCTGTCTCGTACTCCGCCAGGGCCATCAGAATGGAATCCGGAACAGCCTGTGCTAGCACGGCCATTGCATCTTGATCTTTCTCCTCATCTACGTGCTCACCATCGCCTTCCACCGTTGACCATACACCCAAAGAACGAAGGATGATCTTCATCTTTACAGCCCATATGCTGTAATTCATCTCGTTCAACATCGGGTATTGGATTGAGACAGATTTTGATGACGCCACCTTCTTGCCGCTTCCGCCTCCGCCGTTTGTGGCAGCCGCGGCAGCTGCGGCGGCTGCGGTAGCTGCGTCGTCGTCGGCCATCTTCGTAAATTCTTCTAGTGCTGCGAGTGCCTCTAGGAAAACGGAGCTCTGATACCAATTGTTGGTTTCAGCCCTGGATCAAAAAAATCGCAAACAACAGAACCGAAAAGAAACATTTGGCGTTGCACAAGTTCATAACAGAGCTATGGGTTGAAGAAAATTATTACCGGTGGTTTTCCGTAAGTCCTGACAATCGACCAGGTACAAGTATGCGGATCAAATAAAAACACCAGAAGCAGAGTAACAATATCAACAAGGGATTCCCCTCCTCGCATCGTGGCGGTCCTCCAGGTGGACGGAATCGACCGAAGGCAGCTCGAGCTTGTCGATTGGTTGTATGCCGACGCGAAGGGCCTCCGCTTCAACGCAGCTCGTCACGTGCATGCGTGCTCACCATGCGCCGGCACCGCTCGAGCAGCCGCACCTCCTCCGCGTGTCTTGGGTACGGTCATGCGTTGGCGTCGCCACAATTATAGGGAAGGCTTCCCCGGCCCTATAGGAGAAGTAAGCTCGCGCATATGACATGTTGGTTTGCCACGTCGAACGAGTTTACATGTCATATTCAAGCCACCAGAACCCTGGTAGATGGGCCGCAGATGTCAAAAAGCCTGTTCAAAACTTCAAGCTGGGGTATTTGGATAGACTGTGGCGACTTTCCTTGTAAATGATGGTTATGTAAGAAAAAATTACGATAAAGCGTTGCTGTAACCCGTAAAAATTATGGTTTTCCGGAATTTACTCATGTTTTTTTCTCAATTAGAAGACACAAAATTTTAAGAATATATTGCTCGAAATTTCTCATTCAGAGTTCCAACGGCCGTATAGTATATAAAGTTTTATCTGTAATCGATATTTTCAACAAGGAAACTATAACTATAAATTACAAAATAGTAATGACAATCGAGCATATGCATTGCAAAACAATAGGCAACCAAGCCTCCGGCTCCTTTTCTTGTGTCAGTTATTTTATCTTCCATACAAAATATAAGGATAGTTTCCTTTCCTATATATCTAGTGTAAAGATACATCTAGTCCAGAGACCACCCTTTTGTCGTCTTACCCATCTATCTACACGGTCTTTCTAGACCAACTCCGCCACCCGTATGATTCTCTTTCACAAGAAGACAGCTACTCTAGCCTTTGTTTCTGCCCTTCTCTCTTTCTCGTTGCCTTGGGTCTATAGGAAAATGAGCTTGAAGTGAAGGCTTTAGTTACTGTGAAATGACCAAAGTGTGGATCTTTTAGTATCCACACTTTCCTGTGAACCAAGCACTTCTACACTAGAGAAAAACTATCGGAACTCAAATCCTCCACGCTTCCTTTCTTTATCTTTGTACGATACGGGGTTTTGTTGTTTTGCTCTAACACTAATAGAAATTTTTCAAATATATTTTTCTTTCTCATAGATGTTAGAACTAAAACACAGATTGAACAAATTGCAGAATTAGGAGCCTGTGACCCCGCAGTTGACCAACTGGGTGCTATCCACTAGCCGTCAGCCTGACTACGATGCATATTGGCAAACCGCTGGCCAATAATGCCCAGTTGACCAATTGTGGGCCTATAGGCCAATTAACCTACGGGAAAGTGACCGGGGGCTCTTTGCCACCTGTGCGTTGACCATGGGAGACCGATGGGGGCCAGTCGGTTTAAGTCGCGCGACTTTGGCGTCGTCGGCCTCCCATAGGCAGAATAGAGAGAGAGAGAGAGGGAGTGAGCACAGCACGGGGAGAAAGAGTGCGGCGGTGACAGCGCGACTGAGGGCATGCTGTGGAGGGAGAGAGAGAAGAGAGGAGAGAGAGAGGAGAGGAGGAGGGAGAGAGGAGAGGAGATTTCGTCTTATCCAATGACCTGGCTGTATGTCGACTGATCGCATGCATGTCTTAGGACGACATCCAATGGAGCATATGTGGCTTTTGCTGCAAACGTCATCAAATGTGGGTTCCTTGCTTTTATGCGATGAGCTTTCCGGAACGGTTGGTTGTGGATTCTCAAACTGGTGCCTGGGTTGTTCTAGTAGATAAGGCGTTGCTTGATTGTGGGGCTCATAGACTTTATTGTAGTCTTGTGTTGCAGTCTTGTAGCTTTTTGAGTAGCCATGTGGTTATCTTGTTTTGTGCTATTTGCCACGTGTGACTATTCGGATCCGTATTAGTGATCGAATCAGGAAGACGATTTGTTATATCTGTTGATGAATGAGCCGGTAGTGTATAAGATTTCATTCCCTCCACTTACTATGCGCGATTTATGCATATAATTATCGAAAAAATAAGATATAGGCTACTGAATCGCTATCTATAGCGACAAAAATCAACAATCATATACTGCCAACATTGATGGTATTTTTAAAATAAGGTTTGGTAACGAATAAAAATCCTAGAATTAACAAGAGAGCTTATAATCTTTTTGTACATCAATAAACATATCAAGCAACAAGCAAGGATGATAGACATACTTATTATTGGCCAATCGATTTATTGGTTACATGTATTTTGCAAAATAAAGAGATGTGGACGATCAAAGAAGAGAAACAAGTTACAATATGTAACTGTTATGAGAAGAAGAAAAACATAGATAGGTGTACCAAGAACTCATACATTACTATCAGTAGTCGGGTTCCTCCCAGCTTGGTTTCGAGGGCGGCGATGGTGGCCCTGGCGGCAATGGCTTGTCGCCCCCTGGGGTCTGCTTGATGAGGGCAGGTATGATGTCCATGATCTTCATGAAGTCGTTGTTCTTGGAGACAAGGTCTTCGTTGGCATGCCCCTTCAGGCAATCGACACAGTCCGACTTCGCTGAAATCGGCTCTAGGTTATTCTTGGCCATTTCAAAGAAGCGGCGCACTTCGATGAGCTTGGCATCATCTATAGCCTTGCCCCTAAATTTCATGTTCGAGACATCCTCCACAAGATACCCCACGCAACTGTACATGCACCGCCATTGTGGGTCTTCGTTGGGGTTGTGAATGTCGAGCTTGCCTTGCTCAGCACGTGTTAAGGCGGCCGCGGCGTGGCCTAACTTAAAGGCTGTGTGCATCGCGATCTGGACCAGCCCGCGGGCGTCGGCCATCTTGCTCTCTGGGCTGGCGGAGAGGACCTTCATGCACAACTCTGGGTGCGGCGTCTTTGTGCATGCCTCCTTGATGTCACTGACACCGTCGACGAGAGAGACAGAGAGGATCAGGAGGAGGAGAGAGCTGCATGTGCTTTGGCGCGTCTTCATGATCAATCGATCAAGTCCTTGAGGTTTCCTTTCCAACAACACTTAAGGAGAGCTAGCTAGAAAGCCAGAGTTGCATGGATTGATCGAGCCACGAGATAGCCACATATATATGCGCGAGAGACGGAGGATGCATGTCCCTGGCCGTTTGGTATGTGTGGTCGGCCTCGGCCCCCTCGGTCAGTGGCATGCATGACTAGGCTCTCGGTCCTCTCTTCTCCACACGTTGCGCTCCGAGAAAAGCTAGCGGCCTACACGTAGGCGTCCTCGGCCAAACGGAGTGCAGATCATAAGTACATGTCGCGCGTCCGTCCGGCTCCATCGGATGATGCATGCTTGGACGTACGACGCACCAATCCCATCAACCAAGCTAGGTAGGAACGCATGCATGTGCGAGCCGGCCGTAGTGTTCCTCACTTATCTATATGTGTGTGTGTGTGTGTGTGTGTGTGTGTGTGTTATATACTAGTAGGGTACCCTTTAGATGAAAAAAGATAAGCTGTTAGAAAAAAAATAAAAAGCTGCAAGCATGCATCTGGCTTCTTGAGAAGGAAGGTGCAGACATGGCTGAAATCATGGAATTCAGGAGTTTGCTTAAATCAGCAAAGAAGCAGTATGTGAAGAATGGTAGCCAAGTGAAACCTTTCATCTTCATAATTCAGTGTTTATTTATCTTACTATACTAATTGGTACGTGCTGTAGAGGCTCAATCGGCAAAGGAAGGATTGAGTACATCACATCAGGGGCTAAACAAGGACAAACATGAGAAAATGGTGGGCGACTTGAAGTACATTTGCTACTTTGAATTTTTTGTTGCTAAAATGCATGTAGTTAACTTTTTTTTTGAAAAGGGGCCGGGCGCTCTGCCCTTTTCATTTAGAAGGAAAGGGAATGTTTCTGTACAAGAAGTTTATTTTTAAAGATAGATTACTTTTCACTGAGTGACGAAATCCTTCTCTGATCAAGGTCTGCCTTTGCTAGGAAGGCAACCTCCAGTACACTTAAAGAGTGTTTTGGAAAATTTGACGATTGCGCTCTTTCCATATATTCCAGAGGGCGTACATGATGATTTCGCCGAAGATCTTTCACCGGGGGTTCGGTAGAGCCGTGATGCATGAATCCCACCACTCGTCTGTCAAGAGGGGTGGAGGAGGACGAAGACGCGCTTGAACCAAACTGGAACCAAATTGCTAGAATACCCCAAACTCCTCTTGAGAAAAAACACCCACAAGCCAGGTGCTCATTTGTTTCAAACTCTATGGAGCACAGACAACATACCTGGTGATGGGGCCACCCCCCAGACAGCAAGCCTGCCAGCGATAAGTGCCTTCCTGTGGAGGAGGAGCCAAGTGAAAAGCTTGCACTTTGGCTCCGCCTTGGATTGCCAAATCTTGATCGAGTTAAACGGCGCCGAGGCAGAACAACATTGGAATTTGTGGGTTGACGCTGCTGAATATTCCCCACTTGCTGTCCAACGCCACGTGATTGTCCGGTGTGCTATCTTGGAGGTGGACATTCTGCAGCATTGACCATAGAAGCAATATTCACGGATTTGGGTGGTGGTGGAGATCGTGTGAAAGGATCGCATCCAAGAGTTCTCATGTAGCTCGTGTTTCACAGATCGCCGCTTCCTCTTGGCTAGAGTGAAAAGAGAAGGCACCAAATCCTTTGGCACAGAGCCCTCTAGCCACCTGTCATACCAAAATGTTGTTTTAGCCCCCTCTCCTATGGTGATTTTTGTTGTGGTCCTAAACAGGGCCATGTCGGTGTCATTGCAGGGTAAAGTGGAGTTGGCCCAAGGGCGGTCAGGGGCGGTCCATTGCAAGCACGGCCATCGCAGGCGAATTGCCCTGTTGAAGATCTCCAAATCTAGAATGCCAAGCCCACCCTTTTCTTTTGGTCTGCACACCATGGCCCAATTGACGAGGGCGTGGCCCCCTGAAGAGTGCTCACCGTCGTCTCCCTTCCAGATGAAACCCCTTCTTATCTTGTCAATCTTTTGACGTACCTATTTTGGAAGGGGAAATATCGTCATGTGGTAAATACTGACAGCTGAGAGCACGGGCTTTGCAAGCACGATCCGTCCCGTACGGGGGATGTATTTAACTTTAGTAAAGTGGGAATGCACAGGATACTATCAGTTCCTCTAGGGGGAAAAAGGATGGAAAAATTTCTGCAGAATCTTCGCAGAAAGTGCCCTTGGAAAACTGTATAGATCAAGTATTGAGGGAGGGAGGGAGGGAGGGAGAATTTGGTGTGGGACACTCCACGTGGATGACGTCTTCAGAAACATACCGCATAATCAGGAACACCACGGAATTGTAATCATTTGCCAGAACAATTCTGGCCATCAAAACAATATTATTTCAAGTTTAGGAGAGGGAAGGGAGGGTAAAAAGCCATTTTTGCTAGGAACTAAACCGAAGCCGACCTGTCAGTGCCCTCCCTCACACATGCCATACAAACACAATCAGGGCACTGACACATGGGCTTAGTTTAGTTTCAAGGGAAAAATGGCTTTTTACCTCCCTTTAAGGGTGTTCAAAACCGGGTTGAAGCGCCCGTGGAAACTGGCAGCAAGTAGGCTAGTTCACTTTCTTTCATTGATTGCAAACCGAGTGCCAAGCTAGTACAAAAAAAATGAATAGCTGGTTTCCATGGTTTGAACTCAAACTGTTTTTGAACACTCCCTTCTATCTCCTAACTTCGAAACATTAGTATCTGTATGACCAGAGTGTGTTCCGATAAATGACCACAATTTTGTAGTATCCTTAAGCCAAATCATGATTACGCGGTGTGTTGTAGTCTTGAGTAGGCACTCATGCTTGGATGTGTGTGTGGTGGTGGTGGTGGTGTGTGGGCGTTTGCGGGTTGTGTTGGGTGATTCTAAAAAAACATGTTGTAAAGAAATGAACCCTCGCCCTTCAAAAGAAAAGAAAATAATTTTGGTCTCTCATGCTAACAGTTTACTGATCTAAAATTCTGATGTATATTTTTAAAACTCTTTTCTTCGATGTACAGTAAGCTCAGGGAAATCTTCATGGGTTAATCTTACATCCCAAGATACAGAACGGCCAGATCTTGCAAATGCACGTGTGGGAGTCACCGGAGGCAGAGGTCTAAAAAGTGCTGAGAATTTTAAATTGTTGGAGCAGCTTGCTGAGAAACTTGGTGCAGCAGGTTTGCATTTTTACTTAGATTTTTGCTTTATTGTCCATGTTGTTACATGAACCTAGGTAGCACTGAGATTTCTAGTAATTAGTATTTGATATTTGAACCTGTGAAGGCCTCATGTAAAATTAATTCCTCTGCACACAGTTTTTCTTCTGAATGTTTACCCCTTTTCTTTTCTGTAGTGGGTGCGACCAGAGCTGCTGTTGATGCAGGATATGTTCCGAATGAACTTCAGGTGAGCTCCTCAAGTCTATCAGAGTGGTATAAACCAAATAGTAACTAAATGGATTCTGAATGGATCCAGCTAATATAAATAATAGATGCCATAACCCATAACAAAAGCATAGCTCGTTCAACTTGCTCTATTACAACATGACATTGCATCGAATCCTTTTTGGAAACGGTAATTCATATTCATCTCCCCAACTTTTTTCTAGCTTATGTACTAGTTACCCGCCTTATGAGTGTTACTGTTGCTGGGTACTGGTTTTTCGGTTGCTGGTTACTGTTTGATTTATTGCTCCAATGGCCTTATTTTTCTTCAGGTTGGTCAGACTGGGAAGATAGTTGCACCTGAGCTCTATATTGCTTTTGGAGTTTCTGGAGCGATACAACACTTGGCGGGAATGAGAGATTCCAAGGTAATCACGGCTGTCAACAAAGATGCAGATGCCCCCATATTTCAGGTTCTATTCTCCTCCCTGGATTGAGCTTTAAGCATCTCGTCAACGGACCAACAGCCAAATATTTACTATTAAGCCTGTCTTATTGCTCTTGTCCAGGTTGCAGATTATGGAATCATTGGTGATCTAATTGGAGTTCTTGATCAACTGTTAAAGAAGATGCCAGACAAGAAATAAGTGGCTGATACGCGCCCATGTATTTATGCACATTAATCGGTATGTCCCTCGTTGGTGAGGGGGGAGGGTGTTCGCTCGTTAGGTGGAGAATTCCAAAATCTGGCATGTTGTATGATTCGGTGCTCACGCATCTCGTAGTTAAACAAGCTCTTACCAGCAGCGGGAGTGACTTGGACAACGATTTTACCGTCCGCTAGACACGCTTCTGTTTGATTAAAAGAATGAAAATTTTCAGAGTTGTATATGTCTGAATACTATGTGCACTGGCATATTAGCCTAACTATCTGTCTTGGTCCCTAAGAAAAATATTCATCGCTAATAATGATGATATGTTTAGAAGAAGGCTAGCACTACGCAATAACTATGCTCCATTTCGCTGTCGTCACCGTTGTTGCACAAATCTGGCACTCCCTCTAGATCCGGCTCGTCCTCATGTTGGCCCATTGCCAGCACCACCATCATCGTCGCCATCGGTCGTCCGTCATTGCCCAACGGCCATGCTGCCTCACCGCCGTGCCCTCGATCTGCCTCCACCGCCGGTCCAGCAACCATCCTGTTAAGCTTGGGGGTACCAGTGAGCCCCGTCTAGCAAAGGGTCATACCCTAGGGTTGCAGGTCACTGTTGTCGAGTCGCCGGCTAGAACCCTCGCCGTCTGCTTTTATCGGATGTCCCCGAAGGGATAGACATCAGCTTGTCTGGGTTAAATAGGGCATCCATTACCCTAATACCGAAGGTTGATGCACCTAAACACATCAGGCATTACCGGCCAATTGCGTGCAGCATAGCATCCCAAAATTACTAGCCAAAGTGCTCGCGAACAGGTTGCAGCCAGAGATTGCGCTTTTGGTGGACAACGTGCAATCCGGTTTCATAGGAGGTAGATCCATGATTGAAAACTTTGTTCTGGCTTCGGAGATTGTACAGTGCGCTTAGAGACTAAAGAAGCCCACAATCGTTCTTAAACTAGATTTTCGGAAGGCTTTTGACACAGTTTCATTGGCAGAGCATCTTGGACATACTTCAGGTCAGAGGTTTTGACGACAGATGGGTGGCATGGAGAAGGTGCCTCCTGCAGGGCGCCCAGGCACAAATTATGATTAATGGTAAACTCGGCGAGCCAATACAGATACAGAGAGGAGTGCGACAAGGGGATCCCTTATCGTCATAACTTTCATCTTAGTTGCCGATTTGCTACAACAAAATGATCAAGCTTGCGTACGCTGACGGCTTCATTTCACACCCATTGGATGTCGACGCGTCCCTACCGGTGCTACAATACACCGATGACACTGTTAATCCTTCGCTGCGATATCGAACAGGCATCACACATCAGAGTCGTCCTCCAGGCTTTCTCCCGATTCACTGGGCTGCAAATCAACTATCAAAAGAGCAAAACTGGTGCCAATCAACATGGTTGCATGATACAGATTAACTCCACCGACATGGCCACCTTGCTCGGATGTCCCATTAGACATTAGTGCGCTGCCGTGCACGTACTTAGGGTTGCCACTGTCCATGACCAAGATTCCAAGCAAACTGTTGCAGCCTGTCATCCAACGGATTGACCGACGCCTAGCGGGATGGATGCCACAGCTCCTATCTTGGGGTGGACGGCTTACTATGATTAACTCTGTCATGACGGCTATTCCATGTCATGTATTCGGTGGTCCGGCAAGAGCGTGGAGGCAGTGGACAAGATCAGAAGAACATTTCTCTGGAACTCTAGCACGAAGATAAATGGTGGACATTGTTTGGTGGCGTAGGGGAGGACTTGGCATTAGGAATTTGCATGAACATAACAAAAGTATGATCAGGAAGCTGGTTTGCAAACTTCTTTCCACATCATCCGAGCCATGCTTTCAATGGCTAGCAAACTGGTATATGGTAGATGGGATTCCACATCACCCAACCGGGCTTGATACCCCCCTTTGGAAATCTCTTTTGATCCTCTACTTTTTTCCCTAAAAAAACCTCACCTTCATGCTGCTTGTCCCGTTTGTTTTCTTCTTGAGTTAATGTACAGTTGGTCCCTCAATTATGATCTACGACTTCACGTTGGTCCTTAAACTAGTAATTAAACTGACGGAATGAGTCCTTAAACTACAGCATTTGGCTCGTTTGGGTTCTTTGTCTACCTTGCATTACACGTGGACACGCTGAATCAGCGTTGGAACTTTTACGGAAAAAGGCGATTTTGGCCTATCCGGCGGTCAGGGTGATGTTTTTTGGTATTAAATTTGACCGAGGGCTAAAATCATTTTTTTCAGACTCTCCATGTGAGAAATGATGAGACTGCCCTCGTCTCTTTCCTACAGATGCTCTCCCTTCCTCTCACAATTGGCTGATCGGTCTGGCTCACCGTGGCCTTGGAGACCTCCAAGTGGATGCTCATTGCTACGTCTGCACTGACCTTTCTTCTCTGACGCACGGCACGGGTGGACTAGCTGCTCATCGATCGGGACAGAGAAGGGCGCCGTTGCGGAGAGATTAGAGCAAGGGAGAAGCATCAAATTAATTAATTAACGCTGGCCAAGACCACGACATGCAAAACCAAGGCAGAACATGATTAATTCTGTGAGTGACAACAAGGGTAGAAGAGAGAAACAACGGGCAAGAGACATGCAAAACCAACGCAGAACATAATTTAATGTGCTTATGGTAGTCTGATCTCATCCGTAATCGTTGCCTCCTCCTCCTATTACTCCGGGGTTTTCGGGGCAGGAGGCACCGGTGGCAACGGCACGGTGCCCCCGCAGGTCTGCTTGATGAGGGCAGATACGACGCCCATGGACTTCTCGAAGTCATTGTTTTTGGAGATGAGATGGGAGAACAGTCCATTTTTGTCTAAACATGGTACGTTCTTTACCTTTGTTTTACTTGTCCTGCTCTATTAGGCAATTCATATGTGTGTAAAAATTTCTTGATATTGGTGGTCTCCAGATTCCCTGGCTAAGGGTTTTTAGTTTTGTGCCTTAGGTAAATCTAAAAGCATATACAGTAGGACTTTTAAGTTTTCATTTTTGAAGAGCATTGCTTGAGAGGATTTCTTGGGTCGAAGAATTTTCTTCTGTACCATGTGTCACTGGGCGCCGCAAGACATGTTTACTTCGGCATCCTGGCCAGCGGCCAATTAGCACATCATGCATGTATTTGTTGCCATGTTTTAGCATTGCATGAATCAACGCGGCCAGCGGCCAATTAGCACACGTGACATCAGCATGACAAGCGTGAGTAACACAGAGCGATCGACGTGGCCAGCGGCCAATTAGCACATGTAACATCATAACATCGCGTGAGTTAAACAGAGACAACAGACAGCTAAAGCACAATACTTGTTGGATCGCATGACCACCTGAGGAGGCAGGCAATGGCACCAACTTTGGAGGAAAGCTAAAAGAACAAACACGAAAGCAAACTAGACAAGCTCAAACTACGCAGCACTACAGCTAGAACTAAAGAAACAACATAGAAACACTGGAGCGTCCGTCCTCCCCGACGTGTGGTTGAAGACGTCAGTTGCAGCGAAGCCACAACAGTTTGTGATGTCCGGGAGTCGACGCGTCTTTCATCGGCTAGCAGTGGAAGTCTGCGAGCCGCGGGAAGACTAGAGGCCGGGGTTGAAGACGACACCACGGCCAGGCAGCCACTGGTTCCCCTCGATGAACCGCACCACGGTGAAGTTTGCGGCTACGTCGGCACTTGTTATGTTCCGGAAACCGCGCCAATGGATGCGATGGGTCGTCACAACCCCGGGGCCCCGGTTCATGTACTCGCCGTAGTAGACGCTACGTGTAGTTTTCCTCACCTCCACGTCTTTATTCCAATGCACCCAGCCCCGGGGATCCACGATGCTGTCGAGAAAACTCTCCATGAAGACCACCCGAGAATAATGTCTCCACGGTCGCCCAAGGTAGGTCTCGACGCCTGAGAGGTCTTCGCGCGTCGTCACGGTGCAGTTTTGGAAAACAAAGCCAGTCAGGTTCTCGTAATGGTCGCGGCCCGGCCTGCGCGGTGATTATATTGTGCTGCCCCGGGACTGGCCTACGAGCAAGCAGGAGGCAATCCTGGAACACTGCTCTAGCGTTTCCAAATACAAAATCAATAGTACCTGAAATCTCACATGAAAACAAAGCCAGTCAGGTTCTCGTAATCGTCGCGGCCCTGCGCGGTGATTATATTGTGCTGCCCCGGGACTGGCCTACGAGCAAGCAGGAGGCAATCCTGGAACACTGCTCTAGCGTTTCCAAATACAAAATCAATAGTACCTGAAATCTCACATTCCCGATAAAACTGCATGTAGTTGTCCGCCAAGAGCGTATCTTGATACCCTATGATTTTGCACCGGTAGTACACGGACAGGTTTGAGCTTGACCGCAATGCTACTGCTTGTCCCGCGCTCTCGCCCGCCGTGTTCATGATGGTGATGTCCCGCGCCATGAACTCGTCTCCCTCGGCGACTGCATGCATGCACCGGCCAAGAAAAATTACAACCAATGCACGTAAGCATGCATGCGTATATAACTGAAAGAAACTAGATAACTCACCAAGGGTCGCCGTCAAGGGCGTATCGAGCCCATGCGTATTTTTGCTCAGATTGCCTGTGATGATGGTCAGATCGGCTCCCTCACCGATCAACGTGACATTTTTTCTCTTTATAATCACCTGCTCTTCATATATACCACGTTTCACGTGGATAATATACCTTTCTTTCCCGTGAGGCATTGCTGCAACTGCCGCGCCAACACTTGTGTGGGTGCCGCTGCCGTCCTTCGCGACGACAGCTTTGGCACGGTGGCTCCCCAGGTGGACATCCCGGTCTCCTGGCCGCACCGGGATGGCCTCGATCAGCGCTGAGGTCGGCGATGAGATGGCCTCAGTACCCATTCCGTCGTGAACGACGGTCACGAGGAGGAGCACAAGTAGCGGCGGTAGGATGTTGCAAGCCATACTCTTCGCCAACTCTCGATCGTAATATGTGTGACTTTGTGTAAACAGCCGGACGCTCTCTGCTCCATCCACTAGACCACTACCCGGTATATATAGACGACCACTGAGCACAACAGTTACACACGAGCCAACAGTGATGAGCAGAACCCAAAGGGCATCTCCCAACACGTACAATACATTACATGTCCCAGCTAGATTTTTCCTACATTGCATCCATTTGCACCATGTATACATAGAAGGACTGACATCATTTATTATTATAACTTTACACCGTATATACACAGGAGGACTGACATCGTTCATCATTATGACTCCGCAGCATATATACCTAGGAGGACAGACTGCAAATTGGGTATTCCCTGTCTGCATTCTATTCATCATCACCCATTCACCGGGAGGGATTCTGACAAGCTAGCCCATGCCACTGGAACATTGCTTCTGCTTTGTTTCCAATGCTACTTGCTGCTCGCTGCTTGAACGCTGCTTGCTGCTCGCTGCTTGAATGCTGCTTGCTGCTTGCTGCTCGCTGCTTGACTGGAACATTGCTTCTGCTTTGTTTCCAATGCTACTTGCTGCTCGCTGCTGCTCGCTGCTTGAACGCTGCTTGCTGCTCGCTGCTCGCTGCTTGAATGCTGCTTGCTGCTCGCTGCTCGCTGCTCCAACGCTGCTTGCGCAGAAGCCGCTTTCTGCCACCGAAGCAGCTTGACCTCCCTATCCACAAGCTACATAGGGAGCCATTCACCACATGAAAAGCTTAGTCCCAACAGCACATTATAGGATGCTCAAAAGTAGTATTCAGAAGCTGGGCTATAAAGTAGTTGATAATTATTTGAAAATATAAAAATGTTGCATAATAAGCTCACCAATTCGTACGAGAAGGTCCATTAGATGATTGGAAGATTATGTAGGATAAAAGAACAAAATAAATTACAAATCTATAGGGGCAGAAATAGAACGATTGGAAGATTATGTAGGATAGAAGAACAAAATAAATTACAAATCTATAGGGGCAGAAATAAAACGATTGGAAGATAGAAAAGAAATGACTTGCCTTTGTCAGCTCAGCATTTCTAGCCTCTACTTCAGCCATCTCTTCTTTAAGCTGTATAGTTTGCAGTCTTCCCTGCTAAGTGTTTGCAGTCCTTCCCTGCAGTCCAGTTCCTCTTTCTCAGCATTTCTCAGCATTTATAGTTTGCAGTCCTTCCCTGTAGTCCAGTTCCTCTTTCTCAGCATTTCTCAGCATTTATAGTTTGCAGTCCTTCCCTGCAGTTCAGTTCCTCTTTCTCAGCTTTAAGAGCTGCCAAAAGTTGTTCACTTGCTTCATCAGTTCTGTTTTTCTGAAACTCAGCACAGCACAAGATAAAAGAAAGCCAGTTTTGAGTATATCTTCCAAATAACTGAAAGCATCGTTGTCAACACGTGATTGCCATCAGGAACTTTGTATCAAATAATCATGTATGAGCGCGTGTACCACAAAGAATAGCTGCACCATCTAGTTAACAGAATTTCAATAGGCGCAAATAATATTTCTACATAAACCCAGATTAAAAGAACACTTTCTGCTCCATCGAAGCGGTTAGGCTAACATAGGGAGCTCAATGTAGTTCTAGATATGACAACAAGACATTATCGAATCAGCTCTGTCCATGGTAATCTCTCGTATCTTCCCATCTTGAGAAATTTCAACCTCAGGTTCCAGATCCCTAGATGTACTATCTGAGATGGGTTGGTCTTTTGTGTTCGACCGCAAATCTGATTTCACGCTAAGTTTAAGAGCGTAAACCTGTCCAGCAGAGAAGAAAAAAAATTAAAATTCTGAAAGTAATTTCCAGGCACAAACATGAAGCAAAAATGCCAGTCACTACCTCATTGCTGTATCGTCCATTGTATCCTCCGAAGGAAATGAGATAATCTTCTCCGCTATAATTGCTGTACACTAAAGTCATGCCCTAAAAAATAACAGGATTTGAAATATTACCAACCAAAAGAAAATAATTCCAACGTCAACATATTGCTCAAGAGGAGTACCTCACTGGCAAGAGGAACACGTCCTTCTACGGTGCTAACAACTGACCATGCCAAAGTTGACATTTTTTTTTGAAACGGAGGCAAAAGATTTGCCTCATCCATTAATTAAGAAGTGAGTTACAGAGGTTTTTCACCAAAAGAAAAGAACACATGAAAGATACAGAAGTTGTTACTCTCCCGACATGATGTTTCTCAAATGCTTAGCTCCCGCGATGATCCAAAGCTTGGCTTCACTCTTGATGAGCTCTAAAATGTATGGCGGTGGCATGGATTTGTTTCGGAAGACCCGAGTATTTCTCTCGTTCCACAGGATCCAATTGACAAGCATGGTGAGAGAAGCCATTGCTTTCCGGTTCGCGATGTTGGATCCCGACATGTTGTTCCACCAAGATTTTATAGACCGCTCGGCCGCCCAACTAGATAAATCAAGGGCTTCAAAGCCAAGCCAATCCTTGATCATTCTCCACACTCTCAAAGTGAAACGACATTGGTAGAATAAATGAGCGGTCGACTCATGAGTCCTTTTGCAAAGAGGGCAAAGCCCACAGTTGGGCCAGCCTCGCTTCTCAAGACGGTCGGCGGTCCATAGTCTGTTTTGGATAGCGAGCCATGCAAAGAATTTGACCTTTGGGGGGGGGCCCATGACTTCCAAACAGTTTTGTTCATCAAAGTTAGAGTAGCCCCCAAGAATTGCGCTTTATATGCCGACGCCGTTGAATAGTCACCGTTTGTCGAAAGCTTCCAATTTATATCATCCTCGGTGTCGCTATTAAGGTGAACTTGGCTTAGAAGAGTCCAGAGCTCAACAAACTCCAAGATGTGCGGCACGGTTATTTCGTTACTCATTTTGATCTTCATAATCCATGCACTCTCGTGAAGGGCTTGTTTCACACTCCACTTCTTCCTCTTAGAGATCGCATAGATGAGAGGCGCGATGTCTTTTGGTTTTCTACCTTGCAACCATGGTGAGTCCCAAAAGGGCGCCTTTTCTCCATTCCCGAGGATTATAGTGGTGGAGGCATAGAAAAGGTCCATATCCACCTCATCACATGGATTCCCCATGCCCACCCAAATTTTGCTCGGATCCTTCCATTCATACCACGGCCATCTTAATCGGAGCGCTCTAGCGAATTTCTCAAGGTGAAGCACACCAAGGCCACCGAGGTGGGTGGGGCGGCAAACGGTTTCCCAATTGATCTTGCATTTCCCACCCGAAGCTTTGTCCATTCCCGACCAAAGAAACGCCCGTTCGAACTTCTTGACAGTACTGAGGACGCTTGGAGGAACAACGAGGGGGGTGAGGTGGTACACTGCTTGCGAGGTAAGGACGGATTTGACCAACACGGTTCGGCCGGCCGTGGTAAAATTCTTCCCTTGCCAAGGTGGGAGCTTCGCCGCAATCTTGTCCTCGAGGTGCTGGAAATCCACTCTCTTAGCTGCCAAACCGAGAGCGGGAGGCCAAGGTATTTTATCGGAAAGGACGTTCTCATGGCCGGTAAACTCTGCAGGATATCATCAAGGTTTAGGTGCCCACAACGGATGGGGACGACAGAGCTCTTCTGGAAATTGGTGGCCAACCCCGTGACCTCCCCAAAGGAGCGCAAAATGGTCGCCAGGTTTTCAATGTCTTCTTTGATTGGGGCGACAAACACAGCCGCATCATCCGCATAAAGGGAGGTACGAAAGATAGTGCCCCGTCCCCGGATCTTGTGAAGGAGGCCATGCTCGGTGGCCACATCAAGAATCTGCTGCAAAGGGTCGATGGCGAGGACGAAAAGGAGCGGGGGACAGCGGGTCACCTTGCCTCAGCCCCCGGCCATGCTTGATGGGGGGGCCGGCAACCCCATTGAGGAGGACTCTCGAGGACGATGTGCAAAGCAGGGTGGCGATCCAATCACGGAATCTACTCGGGAAGCCCCTCCGTTGGAGGAGGTCGAATATGTACTCCCACCGCACCGAGTCAAAGGCTTTGCGAATATCGAGTTTGAAGAGGAGGGATGGCGTTTTATTCCTTTGGATTCTCCGGGCAAGGTTTCTAACATACATGAAGTTATCGTGAATGCTCCTCTTCTTAATGAAAGCACTTTGGGTATTCGAGACGAGGATACAATGGACGACTTCACGTTGGTCCTTAAACTAGTAATTAAACTAACGGAATGAGTCCTTAAACTAGAGCATTTGGCTCGTTTGGGTTCTTTGTCTACCTTGCATTACACGTGGACACGCTGAATCAGCTTGGAACTTCTACGGAAAAAGGCGATTTTGGTCTATCCGGCGGTCAGGGTGATGTTTTTGGTATTAAATTTGAGAGGAAATTGTACCGGAGGTACATAAACTTGGCAGGTGGTTTCAGATTGGTACAAAAACTACCGAAACGTTTCAATCGGCTACAATAACTTGGCTTTGTTGCTCACGGCGGTACAAAACTCGCTCAGCTCGACACGTGTCTCGCGTCGGACAGGCCGGGAGCGACGCGAGCTCGCGTCGCCCTGTACCGGGGCGACGGTCTCACACGAAGACCGGGGGCGACGCGAGCACACGAAATTCCAAAATAAATATACGTGACATTTCTCGATTTTTTAAAATCATATATAAGTTCTAAAAAAATTCATACCGGTTTATAATGGAATGAAGTATACACACGTAAATTTTCATAAAATAATATGCATTTTTGTGACCTGTGTAAAAAAAAATATGCGTCGCACTGCTACAGTGCGACACGTACACTGTAGCGTGCGACACATACACTGTAGCACAGTTTAATTTAATTCAAAATTCTAAAATATACGTGACATTTCTCGATTTTTTAAAATCATGTATAAGTTCCAAAAAATCTAAAAAAATCCATACCGGTTTATAATGGAATGAAGTATACACACGTAAATTTTTGTAAAATAATATGCATTTTTGTGACCTTTGTAAAAAAAACAAATCTGCGAGAGAAAAAAATTAAACTGTGCTACAGTACAATGCGACACATACACTGTAGCGCGGATGCGTTTTTTTCTCTCCCACGATTTGTTTTTTTACACAGGTCACAAAAATGCATATTATTTTACGAAAATTTACGTGTGTATACTTCATTCCATTATAAACCGGTATGAATTTTTTTAGATTTTTTTGGAACTTATACATGATTTTAAAAAATCGAGAAATGTCACGTATATTTATTTTGAATTTCGTGTGCTCGCGTCGCCCCTGGACTGTCCGACGCGAGACGCGAGACCTCGCGTCGCTCCCGGCCTGTCCGACGCGAGACAAGTTATTGTAGCAAATTGAAACGTTTCGGTAGTTTTTGTACCAATCTGAAACCACCTGCCAAGTTTATGTACCTCCGGTGCAATTTCCTCTAAATTTGACCGAGGGCTAAAATCATTTTTTTCTGACTCTCCATGTGAGAAATGATGAGACTGCCCCATCTCTTTCCTACAGATGCTCTCCCTTCCTCTCACAATTGGCCGACCGGTCTGGCTCACGCACCGTGACCTTGGAGACCTCCAGGTGGATGCTCATTGCTACGTCTGCACTGATCTTTCTCCTCTGACGCACGGCACGGGTGGACTAGCTGCTCATCGATCGGGACAGAGAAGGGCGCCGTTGCGGAGAGATAAGAGCAAGGGAGAAGCATCAAATTAATTAATTAACCCTGGCCGAGACCATGACATGCAAAACCAAGTCAGAACATGATTAATTCGGTGAGTGACAACAAGGGTAGAAGAGAGAAACAACGGGCAAGAGACATGCAAAACCAAGACAGAACATGATTAATTCTGTGAGTGACATCAAGGGTAGAAGAGAGAAACAACGGGCAAGAGACATGCAAAACCAACGCAAAACATGATTAATTTTGTGAGTGACAAGGGTAGAAGAGAGAAACATCGTTCATCATTATGACTCCGCAGCATACATACCTAGGAGGACAGACTGCAAATTGGGTATTCCCCTGTCTGCATTCTATTCATCATCACCCATTCACCGGGATGGATTCTGACATGCTAGCCCCACATGCCACTGGAACATTGCTTCTGCTTTGTTTCCAATGCTACTTGCTGCTCGCTGCTCGCTGCTCCAACACTGCTTGCGCAGAAGCTGCTTTCTGCCACCGAAGCAGCTTGACCTCCCTATCCAAAAGCTACGTAGGGAGCCATTCACCACATGAAAAGAAATGACTTGCCTTTGTCAGCTCAGCATTTCTAGCCTCTACTTCAGCCATCTCTTCTTTAAGCTGTATAGTTTGCAATCTTCCCTGCTAAGTGTTTGCAGTCCTTCCCTGCAGTCCAGTTCCTCTTTCTCAGCATTTCTCAGCATTTATAGTTTGCAGTCCTTCCTGTAGTCCAGTTCCTCTTTCTCAGCATTTCTCAGCATTTATAGTTTGCAGTCCTTCCCTGCAGTTCAGTTCCTCTTTCTCAGATTTAAGAGCTGCCAAAAGTTGTTCACTTGCTTCATCAGTTCTGTTTTTCTGAAACTCAGCACAGCACAAGATAAAAGAAAGCCAGTTTTGAGTATATCTTCCAAATAACTGAAAGCATCGTTGTCAACACGTGATTGCCATCAGGAACTTTGTATCAAATAATCATGTATGAGCGCGTGTACCACAAAGAATAGCTGCACCATCTAGTTAACAGAATTTCAATAGGCGCAAATAATATTTCTACATAAACCCAGATTAAAAGAACACTTTCTGCTCCATCGAAGCGGTTAGGCCAACATAAGGAGCTCAATGTAGTTCTAGATATGACAACAAGACATTATCGAATCAGCACTGTCCATGGCAATCTCTCGTATCTTCCCATCTTGAGAAATTTCAACCTCAGGTTCCAGATCCCTAGATGTACTGTCTGAGATGGGTTGGTCTTTTGTGTTCGACTGCAAATCTGATTTCACGCTAAGTTTAAGAGCATAAACCTGTCCAGCAGAGAAGAAAAAAATATTAAAATTTTGAAAGTAATTTCCAGGCACAAACATGAAGCAAAAATGCCAGTCACGACCTCATTGCTGTATCGTCCATTGTATCCTCCGAAGGAAATGAGATAATCTTCTCCGCTATAATTTCTGTACACTAAAGTCATGCTCTAAAAAATAACAGGATTTGAAATATTACCAACCAAAAGAAAATCATTCCAACGTCAACATATTGCTCAAGATTACCTCACTAGCAAGAGGAACACGTCCTTCTACGGTGCTAACAACTGACCATGCCAAAGCTGACATGTTAAGCACAAGTGTTTCGGAGACACCTGTAGCAACAAATGAATGAGCTTACTAAATGCTAAGATCACTCAACATTAATCTGAACAACCTTCTCATATGTGAGGGACCAAGTTGTAAGGCAAAAACTAAATTCGGCCAATATTCAACTGTTGGGTTAGTGTCGAGGTGCAGAAGGTATTCCCTTGGTTCCATATGCAGGCAAGGTTTACTAGTAATATGAACATATACATATACACTAAAACACATAAACGGCTACGTTTAATATCGTAGATCAGAAGAATCAGAATGTACTAAGCTCGGGCACTTAAAAACCTATCGCTTTTGTTATTTCCACCATCAACTATGTACCAATTCTCCCCAACAGTTGCATCTACATGGCCAGCTCGTGGGCTTGGAATCTGACCCTGCTGTTTGGGGCTTGATCATTCCATCTGTAATTCCAACAATAAAAGTGAACAATCATAAACTTTTAGAGTTCCAGCAAGAAAATCGTTCTTACTGTTTGCAAGTCAAGGACATGTAGGTCATTAAAACATGTTGCATGGGGTCCTCCTCCAAGAGTTAAAAATAGCGGTCGGCATGGCAAGCAGCTTTGGAGCAGGAGGGGTGCCTCTAAAACACAAAGCCAACATCCGGATGAGATGAATTCACAAATACACTACAAATCCAAAACAAGATCGTTCCCTATTCATACACATACAAATTATTAAAATACAGGTACGTGGTGACTATATGGTTTGATCAAATACATGCATGGGAGTGAATGCATATGTCACTTCCATAACGAAGCTTTCATCAGATAATCATTTCTATGAGCTGTGAAACAGAAACATATTTCAGGTTTGCATGGAATATGTCTTCCCTGTTTTCTTCCTTTCCTTCTATTTCTCTCTTTTAATCAATTTAGTACTTCCAGCAATCCCATCTAATTAAGAAAAAATAAATAAAGAAGTAACGGTCCAAATAAGCTAAGCACTTCAGGTCAGAACTATATAACAACATAGTAGCAGAAAATAAATTCATGAAGAGTAATCTACTTGCAAAGCTTTAACCTAAGTTTACTCTTCATGAATTTATTTTCTTGGACCAAGTTAAAATCTTAGAGAGCTACACCGCAGGAAAACCCCGGGACTCTCATAAAGTTAGACATTTCAAAAGCTTTTGACTCCGTGAGCTGGCCTTTTCTCCTGGAGGCGTTAACTGTCCTTGGCTTTGGACAACGTTATAGAGACTGGTTGTGCATGCTCTTTGCGACATCCTCATCCCGTATGCTCATTAATGGCCACCCAGCAAGGCGTTCCCCCATGGCCGTGGCCTGCGCCAAGGAGACCCTCTCTCCCCAATGTTGTTCACCATTGCAATCGACCCCCTCCAAAAATTGTTGAAAAAGGCGGCGGACGAGGGGCTCCTAAAGCCAATTAAAGCTAAGAATAGTTCCCACAGACTGTCTCTATATGTGGATGATACGGTCATTTTTGCAAACCCGGACATTGATGAACTAAGAGTGATCAGCGAAATTCTTACATGCTTAGGTGATGCTAGTGGCCTCTACACCAACATGGAGAAAACAGAAGCCTTCCTGGTGCATTGTGAAAACATCGATATCCGAAGCATCCTTCAATCCTTCCCCGCTAAGGTGGGAACCTTTCCATGCAAATACCTTGGGATGCCGCTACACCACAGGAGTCTAAGAAGAGTTGACTTCCAGCCACTCATTGACAAAGTGGGCTCTAAGATGCAGGGCTGGAAGGGAAAGAACATTTCCCGTGTGGAACGGATCGTGCTTGCAAAGACCGTGCTCTCAGCTGTCTGTATTTACCACATGACAATATTTCCCCTTCCAAAATGGGTGCGTCAAAAGATTGACAAGAGAAGAAGGGGTTTCATCTGGAAGGGAGACAACGGTGAGCACTCTTCAGGGGGCCACGCCCTCGTCAATTGGGCCATGATGTGCATACCAAAAGATAAGGGTGGCATCGGCATTCTGGATTTGGAGATCTTTAGCAGGGCAATTCGCTTGCGATGGCCGTGGTTGCAATGGACCGCCCCTGACCGCCCTTGGGCCAACTCCGGGGGTGGCCCCATCACCAAGTATGTTGTCTGTGCTCCATAGAGTGTGAAACAAATGAGCATCTGGCTCGTGGGTGTTTTTTCTCAAGAGGAGTGTCGTCGACTACGCGGTCGGACAGTGAAATTGTGACACCCCTGGTTGAGTGCTGGGTCACCCGGGTGTGCGCGAGGGACTGTGGAACGGAGCGCGGTGCAGCAGCGAACACTCAGAGAAAATTTGGGCAAGTCGAGAAGTGAGTGTAGCTTTTATTCTGTACCCCCAACCTGGGGGGTGCTCCCCTATTTATAGGCCTCGAGGAGCGCAAGGCCAGATTACAATTCTGCCCCTAGGCAAGTTACGGTGTTTCTCCTGGTCCGCCGTACGGACAAGAGCACGCAGGTCATTCGTACGCCACCCGCGGAAGCATATACCCTAGCATCTACGTGACGTCCGGTACGTCACCCATCGGGGTCCTGCCCCGGGGTCGCCCGTACCCCCGGTCTGCACTTGCGCTCGTACCCCGTGTCTGCACTTGCGCTCGTACCCCGCCTCTGCACTTGCGCTCGTACCCCGCGTCTGCACTTGCGCTCGTACCCCACGTCAGCATTTGCGCTCGTACCCCGCGTCTGCACTTGCGCTTGTACCACACATCTGTAGTCACGCTCCGCGTGTCTCATGGCTGCAAAGGAGTTAGACGTGACTTTGTAGCAGGTATGCATGCCTTACCGTTGCTCGTTTGTGTTCGGGGCGCGCGGGGACCCCTCCCACAACAATAGCCCCTTGCTGGTGCGGGCGGTCGAGAAGCGCCCGTCTGGACCGGTGTTATACCTCTAAAAAGGGGTTGACGGGTGGCCCAGACTAACGCGGCTCTCCCTCAGAGTCGAACTCCTGTCCCCTTCATCTGGCAAACAAGTCATTCATACTCGGTGCGGAGGCGATGCGTTCAGGGGGCATGGACTGTCCGGGGTGAGGGCGCCGAAGCGGAGACTCCATCCTGCCGCGACGATAAGCAAGCAAACATTGGTCGACACATGGGACCATTCTCAGGCCCATCCACCAGGAGATGTACATGAGCAAGCAAGAAGGACGGCATGGAGATTAACCGGATGGGTTATGCAAAATAGAGGTTGCAGCTCACAGCCACGAATGAGCGAGACCAGTTCAGGATCAAGAGGGAGATCTATACTTAAAGATTAAGGGGAGAAGGATATTGGAGCTAATCTTTGTGACTATATCCATAACATGTTGGATCTGGAGTCCAAGCAAGAAATGGTAGGATTGCCGAGCTTGAGTGGCAAGTCTGCCATGCAGAGTACGGGCCGGGGCCGGATAGCTAGCTAGCATGGATACGCAACAGACGGCAAGTGCTATTGTACAGGTCCGGGATGTATACGCAAGTATACATGGCCGTTTAGTTTCATCGTACTAAGATCAGAGTCTAGAAAGTTTGGCAGGTTGCCTTACTAGTACGAGTCCGCTCTGTTTCATTTCGAAGCCGGTTCTGTTTTTTAGTTCGTGTACTGAGCTGGTCATGCCTGGGACCTTGCCTCCTACACAAAGAGCAGGTTATTGTACCTAAGAGCAAGAAACAAGGCGTCGCTCAGTGCAAGCGTGGCTTCCAAAGCGATCTTGCGCACGACACGCCCGGGGTACACCCGGCATCCGGGGCAGACGCGTGCGATTCGGAGCGGCGTCCAGGGGATCGACGTAGCCCGGGGTCGGTGAAGCGGTGCGCGGGGTAGCCCGGGCTTCATCCGGGGTTGAGTAGCCAACGCGGCCGGGGTTCACTCGGGACTCATCCGGGCTTCGCGTGGCGCGGGCGGGGTCGAGACCGGGACGGTGGCGGCAAAGCCGGGGCAGCGCATGGGGTAGCCCAGGCTTCGGCGGAGCGGTGCGCGGGGCAGCTCGGGCTTCGGAGGAGCTCGGCGCCCGGCGGGGCGGTCCGGGACTCGGCCGGGCTTCACTCGAGGTTCACCCGGGCTACGGTGGTGCGACGCACGGCGGGGCGGTCCGGGGCTCGGCCGGGCTTCACCTGGGGTTCGCCCGGGCTGCGGCGGGGCGGAGTCTGTGGTGGCCGGGCTTCGGAGCGACGCGCGGCGGGGGTCCGACGCGGCCGGGCTCCACCCGGGGTTCGTCCGGGCTACGGCACGGTAGAGGGCATCCGGTGCACGCATGCGAAGCCACACCCGGAGTTATTTTATTTTTTATTATTATATTATTATTATTATTATTTTTAGCGGTTAGTGGTATGGGACTATAAAAGGCCCCGCCCCCACCCCTTTTCCCCCTTCCAGCTTTTCACTGTGCCACAGTCGTCACCGCACTCCGCCTCCTGACCGGGCTTCCTGGAGCACGCGACGCGCGCACGGAGCACAGGTCCGGGGTAGGCGGCCGCTCTCCCGGGTCAGAAGGCGCAGCGTCCGGGGTAACTTCGGCGCAGGCGGGCGGCGTGCTCAGAACCAGGGGGAACGACGTCCGGCGTCCGGGCTCCGCGGCTTCCGTCGGGGTTGAGGAGACCGCGGGCTTCGCGGCGCCGGATCCGGGCTTCGCCGGGGTTGGCTGGAGCGCGGCGCGGAGTAGCCCGGGGTTCGGCCGGGCTCCGTCCGGGATTCGGCGGCGCGGCAGGCGGCGGGGTAGCCCGGGGTTCAGCCGGGCTTCGTCCGAGACTCGGCGGCGCGGCTGGCGGCGGGGTAGCCCGGGGTTGAGTCGGGCTCCGTCCGGGACTCGGCGGCGCAGCAGGCGGCGGGGTAGCCCGGTTCAGCCGGGCTTCGTCCGGGACTCGGCGGCGCGGCTGGCGGCGGGGTAGCTCGGGGTTGATTCGGGCTTCGTCCGGGACTTGGCGACGTGGCAGGCGGCGGGGGTTCACCCGGGACACGGCCGGGCTTCACCCGGGATCCGTTGGGGCTACGGAGCGGCAGCACTTGGCAAGGATTCACCCAAGACCTGCCCGGGCTTCATCCGGGACTCACCGGGCTTCGTCTGGGGTTCACCGAGTTGCAGCCGGGACGCGCGTCGCAACCGGGCTCCGTCAGGACCTGACCCGTGGTTGGTCCGGGGTAACGGCGGAGATCGACCCGGGGTTCAGCTGGGTTGTACCCGGAGTTTGGCCGGGCTCCGCAGAGCTCTGCTTGACAGCGTAGCGGAGGTGTCCGTCCCTGCCGTCATGGGGGCTTGAGCTCAACGACGGGCGCCGTCGGCGTAGCTGGGTGTGCGAGGTACCGCGCCTCGGCTCTGTTCCGACTGCGGGAAAGGGGACGCGTCCTTGGGCTGCAGTCGGCTGCATACGCACACGCGCGGTCGCTCGAAAGGGCCGCGTATCGCTCCCGGACCCCGGCTCTCCCGCGGCTCCACCCGATCGCGCGTCGACTCGCCGTCTTCCATCGAGTGCTCCGTTCGCGCACCATTTGGCGACTGTGGCTGGCTGTACCTGGAGCGGATCCAGGAAGACGCCGCACTTCGTGGCGAGGTTCTGTGACATCCATCCCCCATTGCTCAAGCTCCGGTAAGACACGATCGTCCTGCTGTCATCGCATTCCATCTTACCGATGCAGCTCAGTCTTCCCCTTGATCAGATGGCCGCTGCCGGAGATGTGATCAACCGGAAAAAGGACCGCCAGAACGACCTCTGCCGCTTCCTTGGCACCTCCGTGATCACGAGGGAGACGCTGGATGGCCTAATCGCGCTGGGCCGCCTCCCGCCCGACGGGGGGACCACACGGGGCACGCATCCCACCGTCGGACAAGGACGTCGCCCGACCTGAAGCGGGGGAGATCATCATGTTCGCCGATCAGTTCGTGGCGGGGCTATGTCTCCCCGCCAGTAGCTTCTTCAACGAGGTACTGGCTTACTACGGCCTCGAGATCTCCGAGCTCCACCCCAACACCATTGTCAAGCTTGCCTCATATGAGTGGGCGCTCTGGACTATGAGGCTGAGGGGGACTGCTACGTGCTTCGGCTACTTCTTCGAGCCCGTCACGTCCCCCTCCCCTCTCGAGGACGGCCTCTACTCGCGCTTCGGGACCGTCAGCTTCCGGTTCCGGCGCGGGCGCAGCAACACCTTCCCCGTGTCCTCCACTAGGGACACGTGGGACGACTGGAAGCGCCCCTGGTTTTTCTATCGAGTTGGCGACCTGGGCTACAAGCACTCGCAGGCTTTTACCCCCCCCCCAAGCTGCGCAGCTCCGCGGCTCACATCTGGCGACGGGGTTCGAAGAGCCGCTCTTGAGCGGATGTCGAAGGAGTTATGCGTGCGGGATTTGGTGGAAGAGTACTGCGCGCTGGGTATTGCTCCGCTCGCGGCACACTGGGAGTTGGGCTTAGCCCGGTTGCCGGCAGGGGTCCCGCACCGACCCCTCGCGTTCGTCGACTGCCGCTCGGCGGAAGGTACGTTCGTCGACTGCCGCCCGGCAGTCGCGCTCCGCGTGTCTCATGGCTGCAAAGGAGTTAGACGTGACTTTGTAACAGGTATGCATGCCTTACCGTTGCTCGTTTGTGTTCGGGGCGCGCGGGGACCCCTCCCACAACAAGGAGTTTGGGGTATTCTAGTAAGCTGGTTCCAGTTTGGTTCAAGCGTGTCTTCACCCCCCTCCTCCCCCCTTGACGAGTGGTGGGATTCATGCATCGTAGCTCTGCCGAACCCCCGGCGAAAGATCTTCGGCGAAATCATCATGTATGCCCTCTGGAATGTATGGAAAGAGTGCAATCGTTGAATTTTCCAAAACACCGCTTTTAGTGTACTGGAGGTTGTCTTCCTAACAAAGGCAGACCTGGATCAGAGAAGACTTTCGTCACTCAGTGAAATGTAATCTATCTTTAAAAACAAACTTCTTGTACAGAAACATTTGTCGAACCCCAGAATTCATAACAGAGAGGCTTAAGTGAAAACCACCCGCTAAGTCGAAACGTCAACCCCGACCTCAACTCCTGGGTGTCAATTCCAAGATGGGTGGAGTGATATGGCTCCGAATAGCCCGAGACGTCAACCCCAAAGCTCACTCTGGCAGGAGCATAGAGTAGTAGGGTGATATGGTCTCCTCACTCTTTTCCACTGAGCCGGAACTTCAATCCCGAACTCGTCCCGGCAAATTAATGCATGGCTGGAGTAGGATGATATAGTTCCCAATCTCTCAGTAGTAGAGTCGCTTCACAGGGGTGATTAACTTAATGACTCTATGATATAAACTCTAAAGTCCTACCCACCACATGTGCTTCATCACATACACGCACGGCACATGAGTAGGCGAAAACAACCAGCTAACACAGCAAAACTCTACAACAGAACTGCAATATAGCAACACATACCTGCAAAGGATCCGAGGATCCCAGTACAATACACAGCGGAAGTTTAAATAGGGCTAAGAAGCCGAACAGTAGTGCCGAAAGCGGCAGCGAAAACAAACCAAACTGCCCAATCCCAGGGGCAGGATCACTGCCTGGCATTCCCAGAGACTAACCGTTGTGGGTGTCGATCTCTATATAGAAACCACCCTCTCGAGGGTAGTTTCCTCTGCAATAAAAACAACAACAATAGCAGGGTGAGTACAAAATTGTACTCAGCAAGACTTACAGTGCGGAAAGTAGTAATAGTTGTGACAGGTATCAATAAAAGGGGTAATTGTGGACTGTTTTGCGGAAAGCCAATTTACTTTTAGCAATATCTTATAAGTAGATGAAAAAACCGACTACCGGAAGGTTTTCGAAAGGGGATAAGTCCACGCTTCACGATCATTCCTACCTGCAGAACACCACACCCTAGATACCTCGACCCATCCTCGACCACCCTGGGAGGAAGCTGTCGCTAACACCGTCCTTAGAGTTGGCAAGTTTTAGAGTTTGTTGTAGTTGTCTAATTCGATGCAAAATCTTACCAAGCTGTCCATAACCGCGGACACGGCTGTTCAAACAGTTCAAACCCTGCGGGGGGTACATCTTTACCTACACGTATCGATCGTCTCCTAGTGCCAACGACGATTTACACACTTTCACGAGGTGTGCTGGCGGAGGGTGATCGAACACGACCTTTACAATGCTTTCAACTTAGGTATGAGCCACCCGTACAGGCTAGTCCATGTACATCTGTCCGACGGCACAGAGACACGGTCCCATGCGTTGTGAATCGAGGAACATCCCCGGCCTCCCAGACCGTGTGCCCACCCCACCGGATGCCTTTTTGTCCCCAAGAAAACCGCAACCGATTGCAGCTCATACACTAAGCCTAGGCAAATTATTCAGTCGGGGGTGGCCCCATAATCCACCCGTGTAGAAGTACGCAAATCTTGGTTCGAAGGGACACCGGGAACCGGTCCTTGCGAGAAAACGAGACAAACCACCATGCTCCCAGCCATGGCCTCTCGTCTAGCCCAGATGAATATTAAGCAAGTTTATTAAGCAATCCCGGTGAACACCCACCTACCGAGTAACCCATCCAATGGTGTGAGAACATCTGCTATCCCAGGAATTACGACTTCTACAAGTCTAAGCATGTCTAAGCAAATACACATAATAAGCAATAGCAGGTTACGCACTAGACTACTCTAGCTAGGTTAGGATGGTAGTGGAGCTGATTGAGTGACAAAGTAAGTTTTGTGCAAGGAATAAAGGTATACTAACGAGAAAGTAACATTTGAACGCATGCGATATTGCATTTGAAAACAACTAATACTTTGCAAATAATAGGAGTTTTGCAATGTGACCAAAGGGGCTGCTTGCCTGGTTGCTGAGCAACTAAACCCTGCTCGTGACAGCGGTTATCGTCCGGTGGATCCTCCGACTCTAACGGGATAAAACAAACATACCGGAAAAGAAAGGTACAATCATGAATACCAAAATGGCGAACATCAATACAAAATGCAATGCATGCCATGGTGTAGAGGATGCAAAAAGAAGACTAATGCAAGTGGAATCAATTTAATCGGAGTCCGGACGCATAAAATATCGCGATCCGAAAATCCCCCGGCTAATCGGAAACCCTAATTTGAGTTTTTAGCAAATTATATTAATCCTAGCATGCAAACATGGATGAACATGATGCTTTTGAATAGATCTTCTTTTTCTGAACATTTTGATATATTATTTGCATTTTTCTGATTAAAAATGAATTTTCTATGAATTTTACAAGATTTAATCCATTTTTACCCCTTTGTTGTATTTTTCTCAGTAAAAAATAATGTCAAATAATTTTAAATTCAATAGAAGCTGACATGTGGGCCCTACTGGTCAACTTTGACCAAAATTGACTAGGTCAATGACAGGTGGGGCCCATCTGTCATAAAAATCCATTTCCTTTATTCTTTATTTGTATTTCTTACATCTGGGACCCATATGTCATAGATTCTGATTTTATTTAATCTTTTATTTTAAAACCTGACATGCGGGGTCCCCATGTCATTGAGACAATTTAAATGAGCTCATTGAATGCACTGGTTAGTTATTAGTTATGCCATTAGTATGTCTAAACAGTGCTTTATTAGAATTAATTACACCTAGTCATTGATTTCCCAGTGATTAAACATTAATGAGGTCGGATTAGCATTAACACAAGGATTAATTCTGATAATCATTGCTTAGGCACTAATGATGCCCTAACCAACCGGTTAAACGGTCTTAACCGCTTAACCGACCCGGTTGGGGGGAGCTCGGTGTGCTGCGGGCTCGGTGCGGTCGGAGAGGCCGGCGGCGAGCGGGACCTACCGGCGGGGAGCGGCGGCGAACTCCGGGGCGGCGACCGGGCTCAGGATCCGGGTGGAGGCGGAGCAGCAAGGACGACCGACGAGGGAGGGGCTCCGGCGAACCGAGCGGAGGAGCTCCGGGATCCGGGGGCGGCTCGGGAAAGGCTGGTGGGGAGCTCGGGGACGGGCCGGAGGGATGGCGAGGCGGGGGTGCCCGGGAGGGGAGGAGGCCGGCGACGGGGAGATGCTCCGGGCGAGGACCCGAGCGGCGGACGGGACCGAGCGGAGCTAGGGGGACCCGGGGCGGCGCGGCGGGGAGCGGCTCGGAACGGAGGCGAGCCGGGGCGGCGAGGCGCTTGGTGCAGCGGCGGAGGAGACCCGGGAGGCTCGGCGGGAGGCGAGGAACCGGAGAAGAGGCCGGCGACGGGATGCGGGGCTCGGGACCCCGGCGGCGGAGGGTACGGGTGGAGCGGAGCTAGGGGGGCGGGGCACGGCGAGGGGTGAGGCGGCGAGCTCGAGCAGCGAGGGAGGGAGGGCCCGAGGCGGAGGGCACGGGAGCAAGCGGAGCGGCGGTCGGAGAGCGGCGGAGAGGCCCAGGGGCGGCGAAGCCGAGTGGGGGAGCGGCGCGGGATGGGGAGCTCGGATGCAAGAGGGAGGGGAGAGAAAAGCGGGGTGGCGCTAGGAGCAAGGCAGGAGGTGGCTGCCTCGGACGCCATGGGAAGCAGCTGCGTGGCGGATGGGGAAGCAGGAGGTGGCGTCGGTGCGTGGGGAGGAGATAAGGCAGAGGTGGCCAGAGGCTTAGGGGAGAAGGAAGAAGGGCGGTTTGGGCCAGGCCGGTGGAGGAAGGGAGGTGGGCCGGGGCAGAGGGAAGAGGCCCACTCCGGGTAGAAGAATTAGGGTTTCTTTATATTTTCAAGATTTCTGTTTTGATTTGATTTCAATTTTTAAATCTTTAGAACCATTTCAAAGTTCTCTCAAAATTAACATTAAACCTCAAAGCACGCTTACAACGTTTTGTTCCATTTCAATTAGGTTTTCCAGCCCCACTCATAATCCTTCTTTAACCTCCGAGCTCTATGTCTAACTAGAGCTCTAATTTGACGTTCAATTTCACGGTCGATCTCCCTTTCCACATAACTTTTGGACTTTTAGTTATTTCCAATCTAGGGTTTTAGAGCTCGGTCCACAAGTCAAGTTCATGAGATGATCCTCGGGACTCGTTGTCTCAACACTTTACAAGACCTAATTGAGTTTCGAGGTTTTAGCCATGTTATCGGGTTAGGGTTTGTCGGAGGCTCTTCATAAAAAAAATTTAAAATCCTACTCGTTTTTAGGTTCCAATGCAATGCATGATGCAATAATGCACACCAAAGCGACTCAAGAACGGGGACGTTACAGACCTACCCCCCTTACGAGAATCTCGACCCCGAGATTCGAATAGACTGGAGAAGAGAGAGGGGTATGCTGATCGGAGAAGATCTTCACGTTTCCAAGTAGCGTCGTCTTCGGAAGGGTTGGACCAATGAACTCTGACGAACTTGACATAGCATCTTCGTGTAGTCTTTTCCATTGCGTCGAGCATACGAACAAGATATTCTCAATCGCGTAGACCTCTTTGGAGATTCCAGGTGTCAACTGCAGATTCTGGATTCAGATTCTGGAAGCGGTTTCAAAGCTAAGGAACATGGAAGATACTAGGAATTTAAGACATATTACGAAGGTAGATCCGACAGATATGCGACTTCACCTCGTTTAGAAAGAATGCGGACAAGACCAGGTAACGGGGTGCCAGTTTTCCCTTGATGCCAAATTGGCAAACACTCTTGTGTGGAGTGGTTCGAGGGTAGACTTGTCGTTGGATTCAACGTGGATTTCACGACGATACATGTCGGAGTAACTCTTCCGACGAGATTGAGCAGTTTTCAATTGCTCTAGAATGATTCAAACTTGATCCTCCACTTCTTGGTCAAGTCCAATCTAAGAGGTTGTTTTGCTCCGGTTTCAGATCAACTTATTCAGAGGTATTCAATAGGGGCGGCGTTGGATGGAAGCGGTCCTTGGAACCGAATTTACATCGAACTCGTCGTTGCACTCAGGTGGTAGACCTGATAGCTTGTCGGAAAGAGCGTCTAGAAGATCGCGGACCACCAAAATATCTGGAAGATCAAGAAGAGGCTTGTCTTCAAGAGCACAAGTATGAGTTCCGCCGAATCTTAGATCACAAAGAATAGATTGATCGAAAAGATGAAAAGGATCTACGGGCTCGGTTACTCAATTCCTTGAAATTCTTTGCGGAGAACCAATCCTTACCCAAGATAACGTCAAGAGCTGTGGAAGCCAAAACAATCGAGATAGCTTGCCGGTTGAGAACGACAGTTCCAAGGCGAATCCCACGATCTTCTTGGAATACTTTCACGATCAACCACGAGACAAGGGTAAATAGATCAAGAGCAGAGGTTCAAAAGAAGACTTGAGATAACACAAACCGTGGGGATATTATACAAGATTCCTGCACATAACGTAAACCTTACATGCTGAAACTTGACACGGTTGCACAAAATAGCTAGAGAAGTACAGCTACATACACATCTGCTACAGCTCTAAAGGAGTATCCGGTTACACAAGATTAGCTTCGGCGGCGGATACAAAAGATGCTGGAACAGCTGACTTTGACTCTCACTCACCCACACGGGTAGGGAAGCTGCGGAGAGAAGTCGTCTTGATCGCGAGGCATGACGTAGCACAAAGTTGCCTCGGGCGGAATGGGCTTTGGTTCTTGAAAATCGCGAGGCACCTCTCCAAGAAGTGGCTCACGTTGACAACGGAATGTCCCTGGGACTTCCATAGCTACACGATGACGCGAAGTATAGCGAAGTCCCGGAACTGGAGCAAAGGTACATGAAGATGGCCGGTTGGTAGAATACGGGCCAATAAATTCTCCGCGGGCCGTCATTAAGTCCGTTGGGGCCTGCTTGCCGATATGCTTGCGAATGAACTCTAGAGCATGGCCCAAACGATAACGATAGCAGTCCCGATCATAGGCGGCCGATTGATACAGACGGTGAGTAACACTGAGCATTGGGGCCATTTCGACGATTGTCGGATCAGATTCCATGATAAACTCCTGCAACCACATCGGGGCATAAGGGTTTACTTGGCCCACATGATATCGAAAAGGAGAGTTCAAAAGCTGGCCTGCATAGTGGTAACGAAGAAAGCTGATGGCGTTATGAGCGGCTGCTTGGACAGCTCCTTCATAGGAACCATCACGACCCTCCAAGATGATAGGATATCCTGGCGGCAAAAAGGCAATTGCAACGGTTCGGAAGGATGTGGTCGGATGAAGATAGAAGCAATATAATCGCTTAGCCCAAATCGACGGTTGCAGCGGTGGATGAGATACTCGGGAAGCCACATGTATCCCAATTTTGCTAACATCCGAAGCAAGAGTGAAGGGGCACCCTCAACCGACAAACAGTGTGTAGCGCCTGCCAAGGTGATATGAGATTCGGCCATCTGGCAAAAGAGAAGAACAAAGTTACTCGAAGGCTTACGATCGGATCACAAGAGAAAATCTACGGTGGAATGCACTACGGAAACTAAACAATGGAAGTACAAGATAAAGTTTAACTATGCTTGAACGGTGGTACAAAAGCTACGGAGCTAGAATACATCCCAAGGGTGACTTCGATGTCGGTGAAGACTAGGGAAATCCAAGGGACGAGGAACTCCAGATCATCCACTTGAAGAGAAACTCTAGGATTTACTCGGAATACTCTCATCACAGATCCGGGTGAACGAATAGCCAGAGAACTATACATTAGCTCATACAGGACATTGTCTTCTCAGCAAAACCCTTAGATGCAAAGGAATGAGAAGTTCTCGAATCAAAAGAACAGATGTTGGAACAGGATTGACAACGAATGCATCCATCACAACGTCAGGTAGATTTCGGGTTTCTTCAGCGATTACGATCAGCAGACTGAGACGACGTATTTACTTTCTTGGAAGAGCCATTATTCGGAGCTTGAGCTTGCACCGGGTTAAGGCGGAATGCAGGATTCAGAAAATAAAAAGGGAGCAATTCTTCTTTAAACTTCGGATTCGAGCCCTTACAGACATAGCTTCAGCAGGGATGTTACACGAGATCTCCGACTAGAACAATAACATAGAAGGATATGAATAGTCTGACAACAAGGCATCCAGACCGATGAAGACACAAGCTGGAACTCACGATCCACCGAAACGAGATAAGAGGGAAGGTACAGATTCCCAGAACACGTGAATCCTAACTTTTGAATGGAGGAAAGAGTAGTCAAATCACTTTTTAACCAAACGAAGGGGTAAGGAGAAGAACTAAGATTGAAGAGGATAAGGAGAAAACAGAGTCACTACTTATACTTTTCACAATTCCCTTTTAAGTTCAGAATAGTTTTTACAACTTCTAGACTCAACAACGGCCAAGTCAAAGGTTATCCTACAGTCAGTCCTGCTCTGATACCAAAGCTGTCGAACCCCAGAATTCATAACAGAGAGGCTTAAGTGAAACCACCCGCTAAGTCGAAACGTCAACCCCGACCTCAACTCCTGGGTGTCAATTCCAAGATGAGTGGAGTGATATGGCTCCGAATAGCCCGAGACGTCAACCCAAAGCTCACTCTGGCAGGAGCATAGAGTAGTAGGGTGATATGGTCTCCTCACTCTTTTCCACTGAGCCGGAACTTCAATCCCGAACTCGTCCGGCAAATTAATGCACGGCTGGAGTAGGATGATATAGTTCCCAATCTCTCAGTAGTAGAGTCGCTTCACAGGGGTGATTAAACTTAATGACTCTATGATATAAACTCTAAAGTCCTACCCACCACATGTGCTTCATCACATACACGCACGGCACATGAGTAGGCGAAAACAACCAGCTAACACAGCAGAACTCTACAACAGAACTGCAATATAGCAACACATACCTGCAAAGGATCCGAGGATCCCAGTACAATACACAGCGGAAGTTTAAATAGGGCTAAGAAGCCGAACAGTAGTGCCGAAAGCGGCAGCGAAACAAACCAAACTGCCCAATCCCAGGGGCAGGATCACTGCCTGGGATTCCCAGAGACTAACCGTTGTGGGTGTCGATCTCTATATATAAAAACAACAACAATAGCAGGGTGAGTACAAAATTGTACTCAGCAAGACTTACAGTGCGGAAAGTAGTAATAGTTGTGACAGGTATCAATAAAAGGGGTAATTGTGGACTGTTTTGCGGAAAGCCAATTTACTTTTAGCAATATCTTATAAGTAGATGAAAAACCGACTACCGGAAGGTTTTCGAAAGGGGATAAGTCCACGCTTCACGATCATTCCTACCTGCAGAACACCACACCCTAGATACCCTCGACCCATCCTCGACCACCCTGGGAGGAAGCTGTCGCTGACACCGTCCTTAGAGTTGGCAAGTTTTAGAGTTTGTTGTAGTTGTCTAATTCGATGCAAAATCTTACCAAGCTGTCCATAACCGCGGACACGGCTGTTCAAACAGTTCAAACCCTGCGGGGGGTACATCTTTACCTACACGTATCGATCGTCTCCTAGTGCCAACGACGATTTACACACTTTCACGAGGTGTGCTGGCGGAGGGTGATCGAACACGACCTTTACAATGCTTTCAACTTAGGTATGAGCCACCCGTACAGGCTAGTCCATGTACATCTGTCCGACGGCACAGAGACACGGTCCCATGCGTTGTGAATCGAGGAACATCCCCGGCCTCCCAGACCGTGTGCCCACCCCACCGGATGCCTTTTTGTCCCCAAAGAAAACCGCAACCGATTGCAGCTCATACACTAAGCCTAGGCAAATTATTCAGTCGGGGGTGGCCCCATAATCCACCCGTGTAGAAGTACGCAAATCTTGGTTCGAAGGGACACCGGGAACCGGTCCTTGCGAGAAAACGAGACAAACCACCATGCTCCCAGCCATGGCCTCTCGTCTAGCCCAGATGAATATTAAGCAAGTTTATTAAGCAATCCCGGTGAACACCCACCTACCGAGTAACCCATCCAATGGTGTGAGAACATCTGCTATCCCAGGAATTACGACTTCTACAAGTCTAAGCATGTCTAAGCAAATACACATAATAAGCAATAGCAGGTTACGCACTAGACTACTCTAGCTAGGTTAGGATGGTAGTGGAGCTGATTGAGTGACAAAGTAAGTTTTGTGCAAGGAATAAAGGTATACTAACGAGAAAGTAACATTTGAACGCATGCGATATTGCATTTGAAAACAACTAATACTTTGCAAATAATAGGAGTTTTGCAATGTGACCAAAGGGGCTGCTTGCCTGGTTGCTGAGCAACTAAACCCTGCTCGTGACAGCGGTTATCGTCCGGTGGATCCTCCGACTCTAACGGGATAAAACAAACATACCGGAAAAGAAAGGTACAATCATGAATACCAAAATGGCGAACATCAATACAAAATGCAATGCATGCCATGGTGTAGAGGATGCAAAAAGAAGACTAATGCAAGTGGAATCAATTTAATCGGAGTCCGGACGCATAAAATATCGCGATCCGAAAATCCCCCGGCTAATCGGAAACCCTAATTTGAGTTTTTAGCAAATTATATTAATCCTAGCATGCAAACATGGATGAACATGATGCTTTTGAATAGATCTTCTTTTTCTGAACATTTTGATATATTATTTGCATTTTTCTGATTAAAAATGAATTTTCTATGAATTTTACAAGATTTAATCCATTTTTACCCCTTTGTTGTATTTTTCTCAGTAAAAAATAATGTCAAATAATTTTAAATTCAATAGAAGCTGACATGTGGGCCCTACTGGTCAACTTTGACCAAAATTGACTAGGTCAATGACAGGTGGGGCCCATCTGTCATAAAAATCCATTTCCTTTATTCTTTTATTTGTATTTCTTACATCTGGGACCCATATGTCATAGATTCTGATTTTATTTAATCTTTTATTTTAAAACCTGACATGCGGGGTCCCCATGTCATTGAGACAATTTAAATGAGCTCATTGAATGCACTGGTTAGTTATTAGTTATGCCATTAGTATGTCTAAACAGTGCTTTATTAGAATTAATTACACCTAGTCATTGATTTCCCAGTGATTAAACATTAATGAGGTCGGATTAGCATTAACACAAGGATTAATTCTGATAATCATTGCTTAGGCACTAATGATGCCCTAACCAACCGGTTAAACGGTCTTAACCGCTTAACCGACCCGGTTGGGGGAGCTCGGTGTGCTGCGGGCTCGGTGCGGTCGGAGAGGCCGGCGGCGAGCGGGACCTACCGGCGGGGAGCGGCGGCGAACTCCGGGGCGGCGACCGGGCTCAGGATCCGGGTGGAGGCGGAGCAGCAAGGACGACCGACGAGGGAGGGGCTCCGGCGAACCGAGCGGAGGAGCTCCGGGATCCGGGGGCGGCTCGGGAAAGGCTGGTGGGGAGCTCGGGGACGGGCCGGAGGGATGGCGAGGCGGGGGTGCCCGGGAGGGGAGGAGGCCGGCGACGGGGAGATGCTCCGGGCGAGGACCCGAGCGGCGGACGGGACCGAGCGGAGCTAGGGGACCCGGGGCGGCGCGGCGGGGAGCGGCTCGGAACGGAGGCGAGCCGGGGCGGCGAGGCGCTTGGTGCAGCGGCGGAGGAGACCCGGGAGGCTCGGCGGGAGGCGAGGAACCGGAGAAGAGGCCGGCGACGGGATGCGGGGCTCGGGACCCCGGCGGCGGAGGGTACGGGTGGAGCGGAGCTAGGGGGCGGGGCACGGCGAGGGGTGAGGCGGCGAGCTCGAGCAGCGAGGGAGGGAGGGCCCGAGGCGGAGGGCACGGGAGCAAGCGGAGCGGCGGTCGGAGAGCGGCGGAGAGGCCCAGGGGCGGCGAAGCCGAGTGGGGGAGCGGCGCGGGATGGGGAGCTCGGATGCAAGAGGGAGGGGAGAGAAAAGCGGGGTGGCGCTAGGAGCAAGGCAGGAGGTGGCTGCCTCGGACGCCATGGGAAGCAGCTGCGTGGCGGATGGGGAAGCAGGAGGTGGCGTCGGTGCGTGGGGAGGAGATAAGGCAGAGGTGGCCAGAGGCTTAGGGGAGAAGGAAGAAGGGCGGTTTGGGCCAGGCCGGTGGAGGAAGGGAGGTGGGCCGGGGCAGAGGGAAGAGGCCCACTCCGGGTAGAAGAATTAGGGTTTCTTTATATTTTCAAGATTTCTGTTTTGATTTGATTTCAATTTTTAAATCTTTAGAACCATTTCAAAGTTCTCTCAAAATTAACATTAAACCTCAAAGCACGCTTACAACGTTTTGTTCCATTTCAATTAGGTTTTCCAGCCCCACTCATAATCCTTCTTTAACCTCCGAGCTCTATGTCTAACTAGAGCTCTAATTTGACGTTCAATTTCACGGTCGATCTCCCTTTCCACATAACTTTTGGACTTTTAGTTATTTCCAATCTAGGGTTTTAGAGCTCGGTCCACAAGTCAAGTTCATGAGATGATCCTCGGGACTCGTTGTCTCAACACTTTACAAGACCTAATTGAGTTTCGAGGTTTTAGCCATGTTATCGGGTTAGGGTTTGTCGGAGGCTCTTCATAAAAAAAAATTTAAAATCCTACTCGTTTTTAGGTTCCAATGCAATGCATGATGCAATAATGCACACCAAAGCGACTCAAGAACGGGGACGTTACAACATTCCCTTTCCTTTTAAATGAAAAGGGCAGAGCGCGTGCTCCCTTTTCGAAAAAAAAATAAGTTTGTGGGAACAGCTCACTAGGAAAAGAATCTTCTATCATAACTGGTGAAAGGTAACATGCATACCAGTTATGTTTGGACACAAGCGTGCCGAATCAAATCTAGTAGTTCTTAACAGTAATGTTTCATGCTCACGTAGCAAAGACTAATTCTTTATTTTAGAATTCAGGTACAATGAAACTAGCAGTGTTTTTTCACTAGATGAACAGTGCTGACCAGAACAATTGTGAATGAGAGATCTATAAAGATTACAGCACTCACATTGCATCCACATCCTCCCATGTCATGATTCCAAGAACAAGAATGTGCAAGTCATTCAAAAGACATCGTTTTGCATTTTCACCACAAAACAAGACCACAGTTGTTCCAACAAGAGTCACTGACTGACCTCCACGAGAAACCTGTAGCGAGTGAAATTTACATAAGAAAAGTACTTTACCTTCACATAACTGGATAGTCAACTTAGAAGTTGCTGAACACTGTTTAGGTTGCAAGATTTTGTGTCATTCATTCATTTAAGGGTACTTGCCACTCGGCGGCGCTGCTTGGGTCATCTGAGCATGCACCATCGAATTATTGCAACAATAAATTACGGATGTCCATGTACTTAGTGTTAACCTATGAATTTTGGTGCAAGAACTCTCTATTAGTATCATAAACAGTCGCACCAGTTCTTGTAAACATAGTAGATACGACCCAGCCAATAAGAGCTGAATTTTAATGTTATTTCTTCCGATACCTCATGGATATGGTATCTGACAGATACAGGTTTGGCGCGAATCAGTGTTTCCGGTTAAAAACTCTATGCATTCTATTTTATAATATTAAAGCTGACAGTGTACTCTTTGGACCACCTTGCAGTTTGCAAGTCTTCAACTTCTGTCATGTTTTCATCTAGTAGAACCATTGGACGACTTCTCTGGATTTAGCCTCAAAGTTGAAGAATCTTCTGGTCATTTAGAAAGCTGAATGAACGTGTTTGAGCAAAACTGAAGGCCAATTTAATGATTATCTCAAGTTCATATATAGTTACCAGAGACAATTAGAACTGCACATAAGAACTCGCCGCACACTCTTGAAGCCCTTATTATACCACATATAATACTGTGTTTAAACAGAAACTCTTTGCTAAAATGAAGCATAATTTCCAGAGAAAATCAGGACTGCAAATAAGAACTCCACACACACTTTTAAGCCCTTACTTTAGGCACAACATACTGTGTTTAACTAAAATAAAATCTCGGAAGCACAGGCCAATAGAAGAAACCGTTAAGACAAACACTTACCAAAGAACAACGAAACAAAGAACAAATAGTTCATTACGTTTGGTACGGTAGGCTCAGGAAGAGCTATGGGTTGAAGAAAATTATTACCGGTGGTTTTCCGTAAGTCCTGACAATCGACCAGGTACAAGTATGCGGATCAAATTCCTTCACTAGCATAAAAACACCAGAAGCAGAGTAACAACATCAACAAGGGATTTCCCTCCTCGCGTCGTGGTGGTCCTCCAGGTGGACGGAATCGACCGGAGACAGCTCGAGCTTGTCGATTGGTCATATGCCGACGCGAAGGGCCTCCGCTTCAACGTGCAGCTCGTCACGTGCCTGCTCACCATGTGCCGCGCCGCTCGAGCAGCCGCACCTCCTCCGCGTGTCTTGGGTACGGTCATGCGTGTCGCTGTCGTCCAAGACGAGCGCGTCGCCACAACGATAGGGAAGGCAGGGGGAAGCACGGCTACGTCGCAAGGCTTCCCCGGCCCTATAGGAGAAGTAAGCTCTCGCATATGACATGTTGGTTTGCCACGTCGAACGAGTTTACGTGTCATATTCAAGCCACCAGAACCCTGGTAGATGGGCCACAGCTGTCAGAAAGCCTGTTCAGAGCTTCAAGCTAGGGTATTTGGATAGACTCTGGCGACTTGCCTCGTAAATGATGGTTATGTAAGAAAAATTACGATGAAGCGTTGCCGTAACCCGTAAAAATTATGGTTTTCCCGAATTTACTCATGTTTTTTTTCTCAATTAGAAGACACAAAATTTTAAGAATATATATTGCTTCAAAACTTCTCGCTCAGAGTTCCAACGGCCGTATAGGATCTAAAGTTTTATCTGTAATCGATATTTTCAACAAGAAAACTATACCTATAAATTATAAAATTAGAGAGAGTAAAGCGGAGCACCCTTCGAGCCTTCTCAGGCCATCTGCGTTCCATTACGTCCGATCGTGGACGGACGGCCACGATCCAGACGGGACGCGTCTCCAAAATAGTAATGACAATCGAGCACATGCATTGCAAAACAATAGGCAACCAAGCCCTAGCTCCTTTTCTCGTAAATATAAGGATAGTTTCCTTTCCTATATATCTAGTGTGAAGATACATCTAGTCCAGAGACCAACCTTTTGTTGTCTTACCCATCTATGTACATGGTCTTTCTAGACCAACTCCGCCACCCGTATGATTCTCTTTCACAAGAAGACAGCTACTCTAGCCTTTGTTTCTGCCCTTCTCTCTTTCTCGTTGCCTTGGGTCTATAGGAAAATGAGCTTGAAGTGAAGGCTTTAGTTACTGTGAAATGACCAAAGTACGGATCTTTTAGTATCCACACTTTCCTGTGAACCAAGAACTGCTACACTAGAGAAAAACTATCGGAACTCAAATCCTCCACGCTTAATTCCTTTCTTTATCTTTGTACGGTATGGGGTTTTGTTGTTTTGCTCTAACACTAATAGAACTTTTTCAAATATATTTTTGTTTCTCACAGATGTTAGAACTAAAACACAGATTGAACAAATTGCAGAATTAGGAGCCTATGAGCCCGCAGTTGACCAACTAGGTGCTATCCACTAGCCGTTAGCCTGACTACGACGCATATCGACAAACCGCTGGCCAATAATGGCCAGTTGACCAATTGTGGGCCTATAGGTAGGCCAATTGACCTACGGAAAAGTGACCGGGGGCTGTTTGCCACTCGTGCGTTGACCCGTGGGGGATATCAGCCCATGGGAGGCTGATGAGGGCCAGTCGGTTTAAGTCGCGCGACTTTGGCCTCGTTGGCCTCCCATATGCAGAACAGAGAGAGAGAGGGAGTGAGCGCGGCACGGAGAGAAAGAGGGTGGCGGTGACAGCGCAACTGAGGACATGTTGTGGAGGGAGAGAGAGAAGAGAGGAGGGAGAGAGAGAGAGGAGAGGAGGAGGGAGAGAAGAGAGGAGATTTCGTCTTATCCAATGACCTGGCTGCATGTCGCCTGATTGCATGCATGTCTTAGGACGACGTCCAATGGAACACATGTGGCTTTTGCTGCAAACGTCATCAAATGTGGGTTCCTTGCTTTTCTGCGATGAGCTTTGCGGAACAGTTGGTTGTGGATTCTCAAACTGGTGCCTCGGTTTTTCTAGTAGATAAGGCCTTGCTTGATTGTTGGGGCTCATAGACTATTATAGTCTCGTGTTGCATTCTTGTAGCTTTTTGAGTAGCCATGTGGTTATCTTGTTTTGTGCTATTTGCCACGTGTGACTATTCGATCCGTATTAGTGATCGAATCAGGAAGACGATTTGTTATATCTGTTGATGAATGAGCCGGTAGTGTATAAGATTTCATTCCCTCCACTTACTATGCGCGGTTTATGCATAGAATTATCGAAAAAGTAAGATATGGGCTATGTTAAATATATTGTGATTAATCTGAATCATTCTCTGTAGTGACAAAAATCAACAATCATATATTGCCAACATTGATGGTATTTTTAAAATAAGGTTTGGTAACGAATATGACAAAATCCTAGAATTAACAAGAGAGCCTATAATCTTTTTGTACATCAATAAACATATCAAGCAACAAGCAAGGATGATAGACATACTTATTATTGGCCAATCGATTTATTGGTTACATGTATTTTGCAAAATAAAGAGATGCGGACGATCAAAGAAGAGAAACAAGTTACAATATGTAACTGTTATTGAGAAGAGAAACATAGATAGGTGTACCAAGAAACTCATACATTACTATCAGTAGTCAGGTTCCTCCCAGCTTGGTTTCGAGGGCGGCGACGGTGGCTCTGGTGGCAATGGCTTGTCGCCCCCTGGGGTCTGCTTGATGAGGGCAGGTATGATGTCCATGATCTTCGTGAAGTCGTTGTTCTTGGAGACGAGGTCTTCGTTGGCATGCCCCTTCAGGCAATCGACACAGTCTGACTTCCATGTAACCTGCCATTCCAGGTCATTCTTGGCCATTTCAAAGAAACGACGCACTTCGATGAGCTTGGCATCATCTATAGCCTTGCCCTTTTTCATGATCGAGACAGCCTCCACGATATACCCCACGCAACTGTAGATGCACCGCCACTGTGGATCTTTGTTGGGGTTGTGAATGTTGAGCTTGCCTTGCTCAGCACGTGTGAAGTTGGCCGCGGCGCGGCCTAACTTAAAGGCTGTGTGCATCGCTATCTGGACCAGCCCACGGGTGTCGGCCGTCTTGCTCTCTGGGCTGGCGGAGAGGACCTTCATGCACAACTCTGGGTGCGGCGTCTTTGTGCATGCCTCCTTGACGTCATTGACGCCGTCGACGAGAGAGACAGAGAGGATCAGGAGGAGGAGAGAGCTGCATGTGCTTTGGCGCGTCTTCATGGTCAATTGATCAAGTCCTTGAGGTTTCCTTTCCAAGACACTTAAGGAGAGCTAGCTAGAATGCCAGAGCTACATGGATCGATCGAGCCACGAGATAGCCACATATATATGTGCGAGAGACGAAGGCTGCATGTCCCTGGCTGTTTGGTATGTGTGGTCGGCCTCGGCCCCCTCGATCGGTGGCATGCATAACTAGGCTCTCAGTCCTCTCTTCTTCGCGCGTTGCGCTCTGAGAAAAGCTAGCAGCCTACATGTAGACGTCCTCGGCCGAACGGAGTGCAGATCATACATACATGTCGCGCGTCCATCCGGCTCCATCGGATGATGCATGCTTGGACGTATGACGCACCAATCCCATCAACCAAGCTAGGTAGGAATGCATGCATGTGCGAGCCGGCCGGTTGTGATCCTCACTTATCTATATGTGCGTGTGTGTATGTGTTATATACTAGTAGGGTACCCGTGCGTTGCAACGGAATAAAAAGAGATGTCTAGAGACATTGATAAAATGGTCACTCTATTTTATGAACAGGTGTATTAAAAGTGACATGCATACGGTTTTTCACAACAATCACGAGCGTCTTTCTCGCACTTCTTTCCTTCCCTAGCGATCACCTATGTCTCTCACTTCCTCTTTCTTCGTCATCCGCTTAGCTTTGTCTCTGACTTTATCGTTTCTTCACTCTACCATCATCCTAACTTATCCTCATCGCTCCACCGGTATATGCATGCCTTTTCCAACTTAGATGGATCTCTGCCACATTTCCCATCGCCTGCAGTTATAAACTATAAGTTTGTTCAAATCAGAGTCTGGACGAATTTTTGAGAGCTCGATCAATATAAACCGCCAGATTTCACTTATCTTCTAATCCTACTCAATTTCGAAAAAAGAAGATAATAAAACCACCTCAACCCGTGCTCTCTCTCTCCTCTCACCTCACCCGCCCTTCAAGCCGCTGCCATCGCTTTCCACGCCGCCACAACCGTGCGCCACCGTCGGTAGAGCTATGGCTATACCCGCGTCTCTTAATAAAACCCTAATTCGAGCTTCTCAACAAAATCTGGGTCACTTACCTTTTCTAATTTCACTATTATTTTTGTATATTTAATTCCGTATATCTAAATTTGATAAGCGAATACTCTAGGAATATCTATAGAAAACTTCCAACAACTTTGTTGTTGAGTCCAGATTTTAATTGTATGATTAATATCACTTAATCAAGTTCAACAAATTTGAGCCCCAGAAAAACAACATAAAAGTAACAAGTTTTTAGCCATAACTTTTGAACCACAACTTCCATTTGTGCAAACTTGGTGCTGTTGGAAAGCTTATGACAGAGTCTAAAACTCTCTCAATTGTGTCAATTTGAAATTCGTCACAGTTTGGTCGCAGCTTTCTAATGAAGCTCTCTATTTTGAATTTCAAAACCCTAGATCAAATACCGGGCACGATTTCTTCCAATTTCGTCCATCAATTCTCATATATGGACTAATTAGAGACTATCTTTGCAGCATGAATCTTGAAACTGACATGTCGAATTTGACCAAGATCCCAATATTTCCCTTCTTCTTCCTTCTCCTTCTACTTCTCCTTCTTCACTTCCCTTCTCTTCTCCTTCCCCCAAACGATCTCCACTTCTTGCCCTTGGCCAGTGGCTAGGGCTGCCCGGCTAGGAGGGGAAGCAGCTCGGCCGTGGTAGTGGCGGCGCGGCAAGGGGCGGCATCGGCTTCTTCCTCCCTTCTTCTTCTTCCTTCTCCCTCTCCTCCTCCTCCTCCTCCTCCTCCTCCTCCTCCTTCCCTCCCTCTATTCCCTTTTCCCCCAACCGAGCTCCTCTTCCTCCCCTTGGTGGCTCGACCGAGGCAGCGGCACACGACGGTGGCGGCGCGGCAAGGGTTAGGGTTGATTTTTTTTGAAATTGAGTTGGATTAGGAGTTAGTTAGAGAAGAGATTAGAGATGAGAGATTTGTGTGAGTTAGTTAGGGGTTAGAGAAGAGACATTTGTGCGAGTTAGCTAGGGTTAGTTAGAGTTTTGATTGGAAGATCCACATGTAAGAATTATAGTTTTGGAGAGTTAGTTTTGTTGTTGAGACAATCAAGGATTAGTTTTTTAACGCTAATCTTATCCAAATCACATGATTATAGGGTGCATTTAGAGGAGAGATTTGTGCGAGTTAGTTAGGGGTTAGTTAGAGTTTCGGTTGGAAGGTCCACATGTAAGAACCATAGTTTTGGAGAGTTAGCTTTGTTGTTGAGAGAATCAAGGATTAATTTTTTTAATATTAATCTTATCCGAATCACATGGCTATAGGGTGCATTTTAAATTTTAGTTAGAAGATCCACATATAGGAACCATAGCATTTGTGAGGAGGGGTGTGGATAAACCATCACCACCAACTCTCATATTGTATTTAGAATGTCTACATAACAAAAACTATAGTTTCACATGTTTGGCACTATAATGCAATGGATTGGACCACTGCGATCTAATCTTTACTTAGCTGCTACACATAATGCAGAGCCCCATAGATATATACACACATGCATTTACATGTGGAACTCAAGTCAGGGGAGGCTTCCTACAGACAATGTAATCTCTTCACTGGAGTAGTGGGTCACGTCGTCTTCACTGGAGGTGATGCAGCACTATTGACGAGGGGGAGTAGTGGCACGTCGTCTTCATTGGAGGTGATGCAGCACTGTTGAGGAGGCGGAGTAGTGGCATGTCGTCTTCACTGGAGGTGATGCAACGCCGTCGACAAGGGGGATCATGAAGACGGGGAATGAGGCAGCGATGTCAAGGAGGGCAATTAGACTGTTGTTTGTTGTTTGCAACGCATGGATGACGAGTATTTGTAATGCAGATGTGGCGAGTATTTGTTTGCAATATATGGATGTGGTGAGTAGTTTGCTTTAGTGGTGAAGATAATCACATTTATTTTGGAGGTGCTTGTGGTTTAGTTGAGATTTTGTAGCTATGATGACTATTGTTTGTTTTGTTTGTTGTTTGCAATGCATCGATGTGGCGAGTTAAGGATCTCTTTATAACAAAAAATAACAGGTTCATCAAATAATCAGGAATGCATAGATATGGTACAGATGTGGGTGTTTTGTTTGTTATTTATCTGTTTAATTGTTGATCACAGATGTAACAAAAAAATGGTTTCGTTGAGATGTTTTAGCTATGTCAAATTGGACAAGACAGGAGGTTGTTTTTGTGGATAAGATAATCATTATTCAGTTGAAATTGTTTAGCTGTGAATTAGAGGTATGTTTGTAGGGGTCTACCAAAAAAAAGCGATGAGAAATGATGTGTGAGGGACGGGAGAGGGAGAGATATGAATGAACCATCATTACTAACTCTTATATTATAAGTAGTAATAGATAATAGATATATCTGCATGCCATCACATATAGGTTTACCTACCAAAAAACATGGCAGGGCTGGGCATCAAGACTTCCGAACCATCTCAATACATCTCTTATCGTAGGTCTAGCCTGGAGCTTAGGCCCTGTTTGTTTGGGCTTTTTCTGGTTTCTGGACTTTGGCTTCGAAGCCAGAAAAGCACCTATAAACCTGCTTTTGGCTTTTGGCTTCAAAAAGCCTGAAAGTTGTTTCAGGCTTTTCGAAGCCAAAAACCAAAAGCACCTAAATAGATGTTTTTCTGGTTTCGAAGCCAAAGCGCAGAAGCCAGAAAAAAACCTAAACAAACAGGGCCTTAGTAAAAGAACCTTCCTCTCCATGAGCTAAAATCCTCAAAGCTAAATATTTTCTGATTGGGACTTAGCGGCTCTGGAGTGGCTGGAGAGTTAGGCTTAGGGACAACGGTATATATGGAGTACGATAAATGAGCCAGTTGGACCAAGTTTCACGTGATTTAGGCCACGAATGGACAGATGTGTTTTAAATAAAAATCTGTGAGATGGTTTTCCATAAGATCAGATAATTAATACTCGCCAAAGACACCTTATCAAATGAACACAAATGACATGGAATGGAAAAGGAAAAAATGTATAGGAAATCATCAAAAGTGTTTGTATATGTTACAAGTATATGGATCGCAGCCTATATAAGGAGTAAAAATCATTGCTCTCGTGAGGTGATCACGACTCCGAGTCATGAGGAGGGGCTCCCACAAGCCAGCCCCACATGCCACCAGAATCTTGCTTCTGCTTTGCTTCTAGTGCTGCTTGCTCAGAAGCAGCTTTCTGCCGTCGAAGCAGTTCGACCTCCCTTTCCAATGCATCCAGACTCTGAAGCTTTTGCCGTAGTTCCGCAACATCTACCTAGGGAGCCATTTAGAAAACGAAATACAATTAGTGCGTATTTAGATGGAAAAAACTGACAGCAAATATAACATTGTTGCACTTGTTCGTTTCAAAAAGATTCTAGAAAAAGAATCATAGCACCAGAACAGGTTATCATGCAAAAGCACAGGGGGAAATGAGTCATGATCATGAAGTGAAAAGAATGGTAACCAAATAGAATGAAAAGTACAGCCAATCTCAATTAACCGATCGAAACCTAGAGCTTCATGTTTTCAAGTCGCTAGGCGTTTATTCCCTTGGAAGCAAGCCAACTCGAACTGCCCACCCAATTCTATCTACTATCTATCCTCTTACTAGTTGAATGGAAGCCGACACATTTTCCTCTTATCTTTCACAAGGGACTAACCTCTAGCTTTTTTTACACTGGATCCTATTTTTGCACATGTTTTCTTACTATGATTTTTTTATGGCACTCCATGAATTGCATACGGGCACTTTTTGAATTGCATAAGTGCACAGAATGTGATATAGGAAATGCCGGTGATACTGCTCCCATTTCTGTTCCAGAAAAAAAAATCAGGGCATATTTTTCTGGGATCCAATTTATCACTTGTTAAACTCGTTTGGCTGCCAGAACACACCCTAAAAGTGCATGCCCAGAAAAAAATTATCATAATATCATGCCCTCTCCTTGAGCAAGTGCTTAGAGAGAATTAGTTTTGGTCTTAGTTCCTAATCCCAGTAGTTACTGCTGGCAAGGGTGTAAACCTTTAGTCATTTCTGTTAAGTTGAACAATGTAAGATAAAGTGTACCTCAAGTTTGAAACATCTTGACTGCTCAGCAGCGAGTTGGCCACGGACAGCTTGAAGTTCCTACACAGTTTAAATGAACAAAGTAAGGATCCATACATCTGAGGAGAAATAAATTTATATGGAAGTGATTCAGACTCCCTTTTGTGTGCATACAAACTAAAACTCCAAGTAGAAACACAAAGGAACATAGTACTAGTTACACTGAGTGCAATAACAATGTAACTTAAATTAAAAGGTTAAGTCACTTCACTTTGCCCTAGTTATTTTCCTTTACAGGGCATATATGTCAGAACTAAGATGATGTTACAAAAGGTGATTGTGGTAATACATACTGTGTAGCAATGTGCAATGAGCAGACCGACACACGGACCCACATTATATAGTACATGAAAAGCTTAGTCCCAACAGCATAGTATAGGATGTCGTTCAAAAGTACTACTCAGAAGCTGGGCTATAATGTAGTTGATAAATCATTTGAAAATGTAAAAATATTACATAATAAGCTCGTCAATACATACGAGAAGGTCCGTTAGATGATTGGAAGTTTGTATAGGATAAAAGAACAAAATAAATTATAAATCTATAGGAGCAGAAATAGAAAAATTGGAACATAGAAAAGAAAAGACTCACCTTTGTCAGCTCAGCATTTCTAGCCTCTGCTTCACCTACCTCTTCTTTAAGCTGTATAGATTGCAGTCCTTCCCTGCTAACCGTTGCTTCTAGTTCCTCTTTCTCAGCTTTAAGAGCTGCCAAAAGTTGCTCACTTGCTTCATCATTTCTGTTTTTCTGAAACTCAGCACAGCACAAGATAAAAGAAAGTCAGCTTTGAGTATATCTTCCAAATAACTGAAAGCATCATTGTCAACACGTGATTGCCATCAGGAACTCTATCAAATAATGATGTATGAGCGTGTGTACCACAAAGAACAGCTGCACCATCTAGTTAACAGAATTTCAATAGGCGCAAACCATATTTCTACATAAACCCAGATTAAAAGAACACTTTCTGCTCCATCGAAGCGGTTAGGCCAACGTAGGGAGCTCAATGTAGTTCTAGATATGACAACAAGACATTACCGAATCAGCACTGTCCATGGCAATCTCTCGTATCTTTCCATCTTGAGAAATTTCAACCTCAGGTTCCAGAACCCTAGATGTACTATCTGAGATGGGTTGGTCTTTTGTGTTTGACTGCAAATCTGATTTCACGCTAAGTTTAAGAGCGTAAACCTGTCCAGCAGAGAAGAAAAAATATTAAAATTTTGGAAGTAATTTCCAGGAACAAACATGAAGCAAAAATGCCAGTGACCTCATTGCTGTATCGTCCATTGTATCCTCCGAAGGAAATGAGATAATCTTCTCTGCTATAATTGCTGTACACTAAAGTCATGCCCTAAAAAATAACAGGATTTGAAATATTACCAACCAAAAGAAAATCATTCCAACGACAACATATTGCTCAAGAGGAATACCTCACTGGCAAGAGGAACTCGTCCTTCTACAGTGCTAACAACTGACCATGCCAAAGTTGACATGTTAAGCACAAGTGTTTCAGAGACACCTGTAGCAAGAAATCTATGAGCTGACTAAATACTACGATAACTCAAAGTAAACTACAGGTACAATTTCAAACTGATGGCCTGAGAGCGATTGTCAAAATGCAACGGAAGTATTGACTTGAGAAGAACCTCGTGTTTGCTGTGAATACATTAGCTTACTCATCACAATTCATTAGCATTAACAAAGAATGTGTGTTATCTTAAACCTCTTAACAAAAGAAAGAAAATACAATTTGCATTCCAACATAACAACTGCACGTGAACAATTGATTTGTGGATTCGAATAAGATTTTGCAGGATACTTTCTGAGGTTATGAGACATTGTGATCACTCAACATTAATCTGATAAACCTTCTCATATGTGAGGGACTAAGTTGCAAGGCAAATTCTAAATTCGACCAATACTCAACTGTTGGGTTAGTGTTGAGGTGCAGTTGGTTCTATATGCAGGTAAGGTTTACTAGTAATATGAACAGATATACACTAAAACCCATAAAGGGCTACATCTTGATATCATAAATCAGAAGAATCAGAATATACTAGGCTCGGGCACCTTAAAAACCTACCGCTTTTGTTATTTCCACCACCAACTATGTACCAATTCTCCCCAACAGTTGCACCTGCATGGCCAGCTCGAGGGCTTGGAGTCAGACCCTGCTGTTTGGGTCTTGACCATTCCATCTGTAATTCCAACAATAAAAGTTAACAATCACAACCTTTAGAGTAACAATCACAAACTTTCGAGTTCCAGGAAGAAAATTGTTCTTACTGTTTGCAAATCAAGGACATGTAGGTCATTAAAACATGTCGAATGAGATCCCCCTCCAAAAATTAAAAGATAGCGGCCGGCATGGCAAGCAGCAGCATGATCTGATCTTGCAGCAGGAGGGGTGCCTCTAAAACATAAAGCCATATCAGGATGAGATGAATTCAGAAATACAGTAGGCGTCCAAAACAAGATCGTCCCCTATTCATACATACAGATTATTAAAATATAGGTGCGCAGTGACTATGGTTTGATCAAATACATGCATGGGGGTGAATGCATATATGTCACTTCCATAACCTCTCATCAGATAATCATTTCTATGAGCTGTGGAACTGAAACATATTTCAGGTTTACATGGAACGTCTTCCCTGCTTTTTTCCTATCCTTCTATTTCTCTCTTTTAATCAATTTAGTACTTCCAGCAGTCCCATCGAATTAAGAAAAAAAATCGAATGAAGAAGTAATGGTCCAAATAAGCTAAGCACTTCAGGTCAGAACTATATAACAACATAGTAGCAGAAAATAAATTCATCAAGAGTAATCTACTTGAAAAGCTTTAACCTAAGTTTGTGGGAACAGCTCACTAGGAAAAGAATCTTCTATCATAACTAGTGAAAGGCAACATGCATACCAGTTATGTTTGGACACAAGTGTGCTGAATCAAAATCTAGCTCTTAGCAGTAATGCTTCATGTTCACGTAGCAAAGATTAATTCTTTATTTTAGAATTCAGGTACAGTGAAGCTGATAGTGTTTCTTCACTAGATGAACAGTGCAGATCAGAACAACTGTGAATGAAAGATCTACAGGGATTCCAGTACTCACATTGCATCCACATCATCCCATGTCATGGTTTCAAGATCAAGAATGTGCAAGTCATTCAAAAGACATCGTTTTGCATCTTCACCACCAAACAAAACTAGAGTTGTTCCAACAAGAGTCACTGACTGACCTCCACGAGAAACCTGCAGCGGGTGAAATTTACATAAGAAATGTACTTTACCTTCACATAACTGGATAGAAGTTGCTGAACACTCTTTAGGTTGCAAGATTTTGTGTCATTCATTCATTTAAGGGTACTTTGCCACTCGGCAGCGGGGCTTGGGTCATCCGAGCATGCACCATTGAATTATTGCAACAATAAAATTACACATGTCCATCAACTTAGTGTTAATCTATGAATTTTGGTTTAAAAGATGCCTCTATTAGTGTCGTAAATGGACTGGTTGTTGCACCAGTTCTTGGAGACATCGTGGATACGAGCCAGCCCAATTTTAATGTTATTTCTTCTGATACTTCATGGATACGGTATCCGATATAGATATGCCAGGTTTGGCGTGTATTGGTGTTTCCGGTTAAAAACTATATGCATTCTATTTTTATAATACTAAAGCTGACAGTGTAGTCTTTGGACTACGTTGCAGTTTGCAAGTCTTCAATTTCTGCCATGTTTTCATCTAGTAGAACCAATGGAAGACTTCCCTGGACTTGGCCTCAAAGTTAAAAAATCTTCTGGTCATTTAGAAGAGCAAAATTGAAGGACAATATAATGATTATCCCAAGTTCATAGTTACCAGAGACAATTAGGACTGCACATAAGAACTAACTACACACTCTTGAAGCCCTTATGATACCACATATAATACTGTGGTTAAACAAAAACCCTACGCTAAAATCAAGCAGAGTTTCCAGAGACAATCAGGACTGCAAATAAGAACTCCACGCACACTTTTAAGCCCTTATTTTAGACACAACATACTGTGTTTAACTAAAATAAAATCTCGGAAGCACAGGCCAATAAAAGAAAGCATTAAGAAAAATACTTATCAAAGACCAATGAAACCATCCAAAAGGCAATGTTTAACTCTCACAGATTTCCCACGATTTTCTCCTTTGCCAAAAACACAGGCATTTCGTTTAGGGATATGAGAGGTTCAGAAGACATTTTCAGTCGCTTCAAGCTCCCTCTCTCTGATGAGGCTTTTGAGGAATTGCAGCAAGTAAGGGATCTCATGAAGGCTGACACCCATCTCATAGAAGAAAATGACGTTTGGATGTATAAATGGGGGAATGGAAACTACTGTTCTCAGAAATTATAAGCTACACTTTGCAAATTCTCAAGACATCCATCACCTTAGCTGGATATGGAAATCCAAATGTGTTCCTAACCTCAAAGCCTTTGCCTGGCTACTTCTGTTGGATAGACTTAACACTCGGGACATGCTGGACAAACGCAATTGTAATAGGTCCAACCTTGTCCCTTGTGTTCTTTGCAATCAGGGGATTCTTGAGATGATCACCTCTTCTTTGCCTGCACTTTCAGCCAGCGTTGCTGGAACCGAATTGGCTTCTCTTGGAACCTTGACCTTCCTGTACCTGATAGACTAGCCGGTGTCAGGAGTATGTCTAACTCTCAGCACCTTATGGAGGTTTTCATTGTGGCTGCCTGGCACATATGGAAGCAGAGAAATGACTTCATTTTCAACGGTGTTGCGCCCTCTATAGGGCCTGGTTCCATAGTCTCCTTCATGATCTTCTATCGCATAGCATTAGATTCGAGGATGCCCCCAGAGTCCTCTTCCTTGATTGGCTCTCCCTGTTGGGTGATTCGCCTTAATTTCCCCATCCCGCCCCCCCCCCGCGCGCGCGCGCGTTCAGTTTCTATGATGGGATCCCCTGTCTCCCTTGTAAATATTTTTTTCAGTTTCTATGATGGGATCCCCTGTCTCCCTTGTAAATATTTTTTTCCTCTATTAATAAATTTATATATACTGTCGGAGCCTCTCGCCCAGTCTTTTGTTCCAAAAAAGACCAATGAAACAAATATTTTATTCTATTTGGTGTCGTAGGCTCAGGGAGAGCTATGGGTTGAAGAAAATTATTACCGGTGGTTTTCCGTAAGTCCTGACAATCGACCAGGTACAAGTATGCAGATCAAATTCCTTCACTAGCATAAAAACAGCAGAAGCAGAGTAACAACATCAACAACAAAAAATCATTGCAATTCGAGACATGATTAGCATCACAGGACCATGCTTACTGAAAAATGAGTTTTAGCAAACCTGTAATGTTGTCAGATGGATCTTTTGTATGCCCAGCAATAGAGAAAAATTTGTTGCCACATGATATCTATACAGCAGTAATGGAGGATTACCATCCGAAAGATAATGAATTAGCAATAATTTTAACTATTTGTGCTGAAATTTACCAACGAATGGCCAGCACATGGAGAGACTTGTGCTGTTTTAGCTGAATCAGAAGATCCTGCTTGCAATTTGGCATCAATCTTGGACCAAGTCAAACACTTCAGATCCAAAACCTGCGCTCCGCACAAATTGTGACAAAAAAAAAGCATTAAGTCACTGTTAGTTAATGCTATAGTTGCTTCAAATGTGGCAGATTTGAATTGTCTGTCTGTAGATGATGTTGGTTTCTCTCTTTCATACCACTCTTCAAACTACCCCAATTATTATCTAATTAATTTGGACATCTAGAAGTCACCTAGTTAACTCAACATTTTCAAGTCTCAGCACAGGAAATACAAAATCAGGAATGACCTAAACACTTGGTGTTTTATTTGCAGTCTATTTCAGGAAAAATCGTCGTTATCTCCTTGCATAGTGACAGCATACTCAATTTGATAATAATTTAAGAGTCTAACTGTAATCTTTGCATAAAGAAGCACACAGAAAACTGGAGTTGTTACAAGAAAGACATACTTCAACACTGCATCAATATTACAAACAATGAGGCTTAGGAACATTAAAAGAAATGAATCTTTAATCTGGGCAGTGTGAACAGTAAAACGTAATTATTTAAGGATGACTTCATGACAAGTAGTGGAACGACATCAGCTCATATGCCTCCAAGTCCAAGCTAACAAATAACTTAGAATGCATACATATGCCATGCTGGATTATTACATTTAGCTTCACGTACCTGAAGGTCACTAAGATAACGCCCATTGTGGTTTCCACCAAATATATACATTTTGTCATGCAATACAGTTGCTCCATGCTGCATCAGCCAGAATTCACATCAATACTACAAAAGTAAATAGACGAAACAAAAGGTAAAATAGGGTAATTGTCCTACAAGTTACAAAATAAAAGATGCAAGGGAACATATGCTGCACCTCATAGCGGGGTTTAGGACGCTGCCCGCTAACAGATAATGCAGTCCATTCTTCATGAGCACTAACAGTACTAAGACCTTCCAGAATAACAACTTTGTCCTGTGTCTCCATTGAACTTCCATTTTCAGAAATGGTTTTTGGTTCTGGAATTGATGATGTTCCATTTGTTGAACCTGGTACAATGTTTGGCTCTTCCTTTGGTTTCTTATAAAAGGAAACACAGATAAATAATTGATAAACCAATAATTTCAATGATAAAGTTAATTCTGAATACTCAAGCCAACAACAGAGAAGCAATAAAATTTGGCCTAGAAAACCTCGTATATGTACCCAATATATTATGTAATGTGACTTACATGCATTTCAATATCTACAACAGGCTGAGGGTTGAACTCAGGGACCCTAGAGTACCATCCAGGATCTTCCTCCTGCCACAATATCGACGTATCAATTACATCATTATGCACACACTGAAGAACACCATGTAAGTCATACCTCCAATATTTTGACAAAAAGACGCATTGCCTCCGCTGAAGGCATGCTTCCAAGCCCATGCCAGCTAAAAACACAAAAAGCATAAGCAAGCAGCAGTGATTTAAAAGGCATGCATGGTCATTATAAAATTGGTGTTTACTGGGTATTTCTCCCACTCCGTCATCTATCTAGGAATAATGATTCCAAAATCCAAACTATCAAGGAGTTACGTTCTTTGCAACATAGGAAATTCGCTTTCTAACTTCTAGCCGTCGCAGCATTCCGCTCAAATACTGGCACAAGCAATAAAGTGAGCAGAGTAGAGACAAACAACTGTATCTGCTTGTGTCTACTCAGATTTCAGGTTCAAACTAAATCATTTCTCCATTGATTAAACCGAGACTTCCACAAAAAATCAATCGCGACAACTTGAAGCAGAATCAGAAACTTGAAGCGGGATTTGAGTTGAGCGATACAAACCTCGTCCATTTGCTCTGCTCCACGGGGTTCCACGCCCTTGGCTTCGGCACATTGCATGGCCCCACCGTCGCCTAAACCGAAACGAAACCCAAAATCACCAACCCAATTCCGGTAACCAACGCAAATCTCTCCCCAAAGGCCAGAGATGAGCAAGCCGACACCACAATTCAACCCCTGATTCCACCCTAGATCAACACAAAAATCAGAAAAAAAAATCAGCCGACGCGTCACCTGCTGGTGCAGGCCGTAGAGGAGGAGGGCGACGTCGTTCTGGAAGCGAGAGATGGCGGCGGAGGAGGTAACCCCGCCGGCGCCGAAGCCCGCGTAGGCCGCGGCGGCGTAGAAGCGGTCGGGGTAGGCGATGCCGGAGCTCGCCATGGCCGGCGAGAGCCCCAGATCTCTAGTCTTCCCCCTCGGATCTCGGGGGAGCACCAACCAAATCAATCAGTGGATCGAGGTGGCGATTAGGGTTTGCCTCGAGCTGCTCCGCTTGGTCGTCGTCGTCGTGGAAATGGTCAAATGGGAATCTGCAGGGGGAGGGCTTCGAGTTCGAGATCTGGAGGGAGACGGCGCGTTCGACGCTCGCTTCGTTCCCGGGAGTAACGGTGGTTTTAACGCTCGCCGCCGAGGTGGCCGTGGATGTTGACGGGAGCGGCCACGTGTGGGTGACACGTGGGTCAAATGACGTGGGAATTGAATCGTTTGGGTTGCTTGCACCGTGTCACTACGGCCGAGGAGGCTTTTTGCCCCACGGTGCTGCACCGCCGGTTTTGAGTTTTGAGTGCACGTATATGTAAAACATAGTACTCGAATTCAATCTAGGCTAACTCAGGACAGAGATGCAGACACGACGTAGCACTTAAGGGCACTCCTAATATATTGTATCTTAGATTGTATCTTATTGCATTAAATAACTGTTTAGATACAACCTTCACAATGGCTTGTATATATAGAAAAAATTATTTATTATATTTTATTATCTATACTATCATTTTTAACCTTGTAACCTGTAGAGAAGATCAGGAGGAGAAGAGAGCTGCATGTGCTTTGGCGCGTCTTCATGGTCAATCATCAAGTCCTTGAGATTTCCATTCCAACGACACTTAGGGAGAGCTAGCTAGAATGCTAGAGCTGCATGGATCAATCGAGCCACGACATAGCCACATATATATGCGCGAGACAGAGGCTGCATGTCCCTGGCCATTTGGTATGTGTGGTCAGCCTCGGCCCCCTCGATCGGTGGCATGCATGACTAGGCTCTCCGGTCCTCTCTTCTCCACGCGTTGCGCTCCGAGAAAAAGCTAGCAACCTACACGTACGTGTCCTCGGCCGAACAAAGTGCAGATCATACATACAGGCCGCACGTTCGTCCAGCTCCATCGGATGATGCATGCTTGGATGTACGACGCACCAATCCCATCAACCAAGTTAGCTGGGAATGCATGCATGTGCAAGCCAACCGTTGTGATCTTCACACACACACACAGAGACACACACATATGTATGCATGCTATTGATCCAACATATAGATTTATCACTCTAAAAGAAACATATAGATTTATCTAAGAAAAAACATGGGAGGGCTGGGCATTAAGACTTAGAAACCCTCTAAATACCTCTTATCGTAGGTCTAGCATGGAGCTTAGTAAAAGAGCCTTCCTCTCCATGAGCTAAAGTCCTCAGAGCTAAATATTGTCGATCGGGACTTAGCGGCTCTGGAGTGGGCGGGGAGTTAGGGTTAGCGACAGTGGTATATATTGAGTCTGATAAATGAGCCAGTTGGGCCAAGTTTTACACGATTTAAGTCATGAATGGAAAGATCGGTTTTAATCAAAAATCACTCTGTGATGACCGTGATGTCCATTTCATCCTGAGTTATTGCAATGAGTCGAACCAGAGGATGGATGGTCCGATAGTTTTCTATAAGATAGATAATTAATGCTCGCCAAAAACACCTTATTCTTTCATCGTCAAATGAATACAAATGCGATGAAATGGAAAAGAAAAAATATGTGGGTGACACCATTGAAAACATTTGTAAATGATACAAGTACACAAATCACGACCTATATGGGGAGTAAAAGCCATTGCTCTCGTGAGGCGATCACGACTCCATATTATCAAGAGAGGCCCCGACAAGACAACGCTGCGAAAGCATATCCTTTGCCTTTGTGTTTTAAAAGCAAAGCTTGCCTTGGAGCCCGTCCAGCCAGTCCATTCTGATTGAACAGTTAGATAAACGAAAAAAGATCTAAAAACATGACATGTGAGATTTCATCTCATCCAGCGACCTAAATGCACGCCAACTGATCACATGCATGTCTTACCACAACATTCGATGGAGCTCATGTTGGCTTTTGCTACAAACGTCATTAATTGTGGGCTCCGTGCTTTTCTGCTATGAGTTTTGCAGCACGTTTGGTCATGGATACTCACATCGGTGGCTGGGCTTTTCATCAGACACGACCAAGGAAGGAAATTCAGGAGTAACGATCCAAATTTATGACTGAGTCATTCCAACTGTCAAGAACTATAAAAGTTTTCATGAGATTTGTCAACGCAGAGGCGAAAAAAGCTAATATCATTTCTTATAAAGTGTCGTTTTGGATGGCGTGTCAACTCTAATGAATTAAACACTGATTCGAACAAACGTCCCATGACCATCTGGAGCAACAAGGGGCTACTGTTGTATGAAGGGGTTGCCGTGCCTCCCTGAATCGAAGCAAGTATCCAGGTAACCCTGTGTCCCTATGACGATTCCACTAAGTATTGGGTGTTCGTGTGACGATGACAGATGAGGGCAAACAAGGGACTGCAGTAACAAATATTACAAGGATGAACAACGATGCCAAGCTCCGTAGGGAAAAACAACGACACCAAGCTCCGTAGGGATGAGGAACGACACTAAGCTCTGTAGGGATGGAGAATGACACTAAGGGGGTGTTTGGTTGGGCTTTTCAGCAGCTTTTTCACTGAAAAAAGCTACAGCCCAACCAAACGGCCAGCTTTTCAGCAGCTTTTGCCAACGGTAGCTGTGGGCTTTACAGTGCAAATTCAGCTGTTTGGAAAGCTGCCTTCTGCCAGCTTTTTGCAATGTGCTGAAGCTTCAATGCTCATTTTCCAAAATACTGTAGATGGTTTGGATCAACCAAAAGCCATATGGTCACTTTCCCACAACCACAACAGCTTTTTCAAATAGCCAGCCAACAGCAGCTTTGTCAACAGCCACAGCCCAACCAAACAGGCCCTAAGCTTCGTAAGGGTGATTCGACAATGAGAGGACAAGACGTGTATCACGAAGGCCTATACCACTTCCACTTGGAGTTTCGAGACAAGTCACCAGAATACAAGGAGTCACAGGGAATATGCTTTACAAATATGCTATGAGGGTAGAGTGGAAAGATCGTAATACCCTGACCGTATGAGAAGTCGGGGGGCAAAACCGTAACCTACCTAGAGGCATATATGTAATTGGACATCACTCATCTTTTATCCTATAAATAAGGGAAGCACCCCCTTTCTTGGGGGACTTAAGGAGAAAAAAATAAATAAAATTATAAGTTCATGTCATGAGAATTCATATATTCATTAAACAAGAACGAACATATGTGTCGGGACAGTGTCTTGTTGACGCATTCGATCCCTCAAGCACTTTTGACGGTCCTCTTATCCTGATATGCCTCTAGTACATTGTCGAGTTTTATTACTACGATACAACCATTCATGGCTCTACAGGGATCCCAAGTGGGATTGAAATCTGCTATCACATTTCGCTCATTTTCTTTTTTCGTATGTTGCAGTTTAAGATGTGGATGCAATTCTTTCTTGTACGGCTCAACAGAATAATTGTCGGTTGTGGTAATCTTATGTTCCTTTATATTACTTAATAAATATGTGCGGTGAGTTAATCTTGGTTGAGTTTGGTGCATATATTACCATTAGTAGGGTGTTCGTGTATTGCTACGAAACAATAAAAAGATGTATATAGACATTGAGTAAAATGTCATTTTATTCAGTGAACATATGCATCAAGTGTTGTTTCTAATCAAGATGCGACAAACACTAATTTTTTCTCACGCTTTGCCCCTCTCCATAGACTATGCACATCTCTCATATTTCCTTCATCCCCGCCGCACGTCTCCTTGTCTACTCCACCCCGTAAGAAGATAACACAACGTCTTTCTTGTCTCTTTCTCTCTACTGCCAGTCCCTCAACTCTGTCTCTAGCTCCATCGATGATGCGATGTGGCCGAGCTCCACTCCCTATCAATTTGTCGTCGTGCGCTACTGTTTTCTTCAACTTTGATGAATCTCTACGTGGTTCCTGTCACCATTGGCGAGAGATTTCGGCACATGGGCATCACCTTAATATGGATAATGAAGTGAGGGACGGACGACTATGCCAATATTCATCCCCTGCATTCGGCGATGGCGGCGTTGACCTTATCAGCTAGCTTTGCCCCCCGGCTACGCTTCACTTCTAATGGTGTGATGGCTTCACCACTGCTGTGCCTTCGCCCCCATTCGACTCTATGTCGCTTCATATCACTCCGCTTTCGCGCACTACCGTCTTCCCATTTTAGAGTATCAAGGAGATCACTCCCCGATTTCATTACTTGAATGAAACATCGTCCAAAGCACAATCAACATCCAATCAAAATAAACAGTAAACAACCCAAGCAATGCAAGACACCTTTTCTAACAGATTATCACTTCACGCAGAGTCACACTTTCCTACATATTAGAAATATATTTAACATGCTCTAAAACTACTTCGAACATACATTTTGCATCTTAGCATGACATAGTTTTCATTCATTAAATTTCTAAAATTTACACCCTGATAGCTCATGTGAGACTAAAGTGTCATATCAAGTCGTAATTTTCATCACCGGGCTTAGCCAATGCTACCCGATATGTTGCCACACCCAACCAAGTTTCTGTGGCGTACCCGACCGGGCCGGATACGCTCCTGTGATTACTGTACCGGTCCCTAGATCAGTAGCCGGTACACACAAGAACTTGATAACAACGTCATACATTACCGAATATTTTACAATACAAGCCATTAAGGTCTTTTAACAGAACATGGCCTATTGGCCAAATCAAAGTCTTGCAGCGGAATAACATAAGAAAACACGTAGATAGACCCATCAATATGCCAACCCTCAGGCAACTGACTGGGGGAAGCGCCCTAGCCCTCGTAGTCGGTATCTTCCTCGTCGAAGCAAAACTCTTCTTCGTCATCTGGCCATATCAATAAGCCAGGTGAGTACTTTGAATGTACTCGCAAGCTATTCCCACAGGAGAAATTATATAGCAATATTTCATGCAGGGATTAAATCAAGGAATAGCTCTAACCTAAGTTGGTTGTTGTGCGGAAAAGTAAGTTCTCAATTTAAATACAGGAATAGTAGATTCAAAAGCATTTTGATAAAGCTGTTCAATCAAAGCAAAAAGAACTTCTCTTCGAGGTAGACCTAGCTACCTCTTTTTCTCAATCCTCGAGACAGCTTAGTCCATACTACCCCAGGCAATATGACTAGCTTCTCATCCTAACGCTCAGCTTGCACTATCCCGGATAGTACAGCGAGCCTCCTCATCTCCTTGCCTAGCCCGTGTTATCCCGGATAGCACGGCTAGCCTCCTCCTCCAGCAATTCCTTGCTACCAGCCGTGTAGCATAAATTGCACTCTGTGGACATGTCATGCCCACGTCCTTAATCTCTTTTCCCAGCTTTTCACAAACAAAACTTAGTCTAACCAGCGTGTGGCCTTGCCAGTTCGTGTCCATGACCGAGGACGCGGCTATTCGAATAGTTTTAACACTCTGCAGAGGTTGCACGGCTTTACCCACAAGATGTAAATTCACCCTTGTTGCCGAGCGCTGACGGATACACTTCACGAGGTGTATCGGCAGGGTGGTTACAACGAGGCCTTCGCCCGCTTCCATACTAGAGCTGGACCCGCTAGGTGGGTAACCCAACTTTGTATCCGGACCCCAAAATGGGACTCCCCACCTTTGTGCCGATCAACACCCAAACGCTAAGCAGCAGTGGGTCTCTAGGACTTTAAACACCTAGTCACAAACTCCTAACTTCCCACGGGTCCATACTTTAATACTTGCCGGGGTACCAAGACAAGTCCTTTCCATAAAGGACATGTAGACGTACGGTGAGGAACTGGTTTAGCGGCACTTAGGCTCGGTCCTTAACTGATTCGAGCAAGACTCCATTTTCTGACTCCATGTCGTCCCGGACGAACATGGCTCCGTCCAAAGCTCTACATCCCCGAACATCCCTTATCATTCTCACCCGAATCAAAATTATCTCCACTTTTCTTTTGGGGTTTTGGCAAACATTTCTTTTAAAAGCCACCTCGGATAGCACATGCTACCCGAGGGTTTTATTTCCCATGTCCCATCGGGGTTTTGTAAAACTTGGTTCAAAACTTAGTTTTTTAACTACAGCAGGGCTAAGCGTGGCTAACGCCTATAGCCTTAATAATCTGGTCGGCCGTGGAACAACCGACTAATATACCTAGGGTTACAAAGGTCAGATATTCGGACCTAAGTATTGTGCAACTACTGGGTATAGCTAACTCTACATAAAATACCGTTAATAACTACATAGCATGCAGAGTTCGCAAACAAAATAATTAATTTTCACACATATGGGTTTCAACATGATCAAAGTGGGAATGCTTGCCTGGCAGTTCTTGTTCTTGCTCCGAATGTGGTGGTGATGCCGGGTCTTCCTGGCGCACGTACGTCACTCCGTCAACTACACATCGGAAAAATCAGCGAATAAGAAGCAACAAGGCAACTCCAATAAATTCAAATATCATGCATGCTTGAATTGGGAATGATGGTATTAAAGTTGAGCAATACAGGTCTTGGTCGAGATAGGGTTTTTGGGATTCAAGGGCAACTCCAAACAGAGGATGGGGTGAGTATATAAAGCTTTCAACTTGATGGACGAGTCTCAAAGTTCTAGAGCTTACATCTACGGGCACAATAAACACCTTAGACGATGGGTATATGCATTTATATCACATAAAATGACGGTGCCTTAAGTTAGGAAAAGATATGCCATTAAGATTGTAATTTCAAAATCATTTGCTTTCGAAGCTATTGAGCATTATAAATATTTTAGGTATATTAGGCAGGGAGGGAGGATTCATTTTGGAGCTTTAGAATTTGGTATATATATATACATGTATTTAAATCCTAAGAGGGAAAAGAATAACCCCATTTTAAACTTGTACTCTTTCATTACTAAAAGATTTAAATTTTGTAAATGCATTTAAACTAAAAGGTTAGAATTTCTTTGAGGTTTTCAAAACCGGAAACGCATCTGCAAAAACCGGCCGAAGAAGACCTGAACCGGTTGAACCGGTGGCAGCCCGGTTTGGGAATAAAAGGAACCGACCAAAATGCGCTTTCGGACAGCTTAAATGCGCATTCAATACACAGAAAGCGGTTAGGGTTGTCGTGCATTCAACGACCGGACGCGGAAATTGGAGTCTAAGCGAATTAATTGCGCTTTTAAAGAAAGGAAAGCGACCTCCTTGTTGACGCCTGACACTTACCACCGGTGGGCCTTTAGCTCAACTGTGGCCCACGCGTCAGGGATGCTCTACCTACTGGCTCGGTCTTTGGCTGGTCACTGCTGCAGAATGGGTCTGCACTGACGGTCATCTAACCTCCTCTACTGATGGTCAGGGGGCCCGTCAGCCTGGGAATGTCAGTGGAGGGGTGCCCTCCACAGACGGGCGACCCGACCGTCAGTAGTGTATGTTATTACTGACGGTCCCAGCGAGCCTGTCAGAGGAGACCCCTCGTTGGAGGCGTCTAGAGGTGTCACCACTGACGGGCCCTTATAAAATGCCCGCCAGTGGTTAGTCCTTACACTGACAGGCATTTTATAAGGGCCCGTCAGTAGAGGGCCGCATTACTGCCTGTAGCTACACAGGTTTGGTGATACCTACCTCATAATCATAATTGCTATAATACCTACTTGCTATAGCATTTCACAAATTTTAGAATCACATAACACTTCATAATCACATAGCACTGTACATAACCATGGATCACAAGTATGAAAGAATGAATATACAAGTATGTTTGACGAGTGACATAATAAAGTTGTTAAGTGTAGAAAGAACATAGTGGCAACTATTCTTCAATTTTAAAAACAACTAATCTATTGATTCTCGCTTAAGTTTGGTTTTGAAAATTGGGGGCCGGCGTAGAATTTAACCATTAGATTGATGACTTCAAGATTGATGAGTTTGGTGAAGACTTTTTGGATGCGGGCAAAGTCCTGACGCCAGTCGTACAAGTGATTTCCCAGCTCACTCCAAGCCTTTAGTTCTTTCATATCTTTCCAATGCTTGTTCGTGTACTGGACAAAGCAGTCCATATGGGCACAGGTGTAGTACCCACATGTCACGCTATTTTCGGGCTGAACTCTGCAAGGGAACTTGTAATGGTGTACCATTTTTGTCGCTTTTGAAGGTATTTTATTATGTCCCGAGAACTTGGCTTTGAAAAAAGCTGTATCCAAAATATTAGTGATATTGCTGAAGTCCGATCTCTTTTTCTCGTCGGAGTCAAAGTAAAATGCCTTGGCCCAGCTTGGAATAATCACAATGAGGACCCAGTGGTCGCTGCGTCAATGTGAACAAATAAACGTAAGCAGGTAGAGATACGTGCGTAAAAAACAAAAAAATTCTGGTGCTAAGTTAAAGGACTTACGGAGGGTTGTAGGGGGCTAGCATGTAGTCCTTGTCCTTATGAATGATGAACGCATGTGAAAGGTATTCTTCCAGAAAGACTCAACCGTCCGGGGTCGCAGCATAGCCTTCATTCATGCATATCGGATCGATTATTCCAATATTGGAGTCGTGTAGACGTCTGCACTCTTGGGCTTGGTAGAGAGCCCATAGCCTGACCATCGTGGTGTCGAGCCTATAGAGGTTGTACATGTTGAAGAGGTCTTCAAAGTTGATGTCGAAGGTGTCCTGGTCGTTCTCCATGAGAAATTGTAATCTCTTGGCACCTTGACCTTCCAATATTGGTAAAATGTTTGTGAATCTCTGGACATCTTTAGGTAATCTTCATGCAGTGCCTTCATGTCCTCTGAAAGATTGTCCAACTCATCCTGCGGGAGCAAGTCTTGACCTGGATAGAAAACCTCTCGCCAGAGACCCATGCTCCATGTAGATAATTTGGATGACGATGTCGAGAAGGATAAGGATTTCTTCATCTACTTTTGCTCCTTTCTTTCCTTCTCGCCGGTGCCGGCCCATCTCTTTTTGCTCTTCTTCCTCCTGTGTAGCGGCTCAGGAGTCTTGCTCACCGCCATCGCTACTTCAAGTGTTCCGGCTAGTGTGGTGGGAGAGATAATCTTCCCTCTGGGTTGATCCAGCGGGTCGCCTAGAGCCTCAGAGCGTCTTTCCGGTGGATCGTTGTTAGGTTCCTCCGGCGCCTCCGGGGACTGCAAATCCGGCTCCATGTACTGGTCCCCGACAAGATGGTTCTCGAGGTCTTTAAACGACGGAGTTGTTTGGCTGAGGCCCAACGGAGATCGTCCAACCGATGGAGAGGGGTTGTTGGACGAGGGGCCCGTGCGAGGAGAGGGGGCCGTGCGAGGAGAGGCCGTCGCAGATAAAATAATTTGGCTCTTCGGCCACTAGATGAAATAGTTCTTGCACTGCCCAAGCTTGGTCAGTTCCACTTCAGGGGGGACAGGGACTAACACATCACTGTAGTCGTTGAGGACGATGTCCACCTGCACCTTCGCATGGTGCTCCCGCATAGGAACACAGTGCAGGATTGCCACCTCCAGCGTTGGGAAAACCTGGCCGTGTGCAACCTTGACCTTCATGCTAGGAATTTGCACCGTGAGTGTGCATCTAGTGGCTTCCTGCGAAAAAGAGGATAGATGTGCCATCCTCATTGGAGTCAGGACAATGAAATCATGATTTACTATAATTACTCATTTAGCGGACGAAACTTACAGTGATGCAGTTGACGGGATTCAGCGAGTCGAGGCGGCCGTCCGAGGCGGATGTGCAACTACTCCATCTAGACAGCTGGTTATCGGGAGGCATGGTCGGACCGCCTTGTGCTGCGAGCACTTGCATACGTACCCACGTCTGCTCGGCAATCTCCTGCATTTGATCCCGCAAATTTTCCATGTACTCCTGACTGTCTCTCCTTTGGCGGCGGCGACCCTCGGGGTTTCTGAGAAATACTTTGTCCCACTTAACACCATCCTTGACGCCTACTACACGGCCCCGATGCTCCGGTTTCTGTCGAGCCTTCGCCAGATCATCGTTCCACCTCGGGAAGCTCGTGACGGAGTCCTGTGAACTTGCAGGCTGCTGGCTCAGGTCTGTCTGCGAGTTATATTACTTGATGAGAAGATAGCGTATTTGTATGCAACATAATTAAGTAAGAAAAGACACTGAGTTGAGACGTTACCAGCCGGTTGGCCACCTCCTGGAGTTCCTCAGACTCTATAATTGATGACCCCGTCACAGGGTCAGAGCTTGTGTGCGCCCTCATGTACTCCCTGGCGCGTGGCTCCCTGAGATGCACGGAAGGAGGTGCTTTCCCAGCCGCGGCTAGTTTCACGTCCTCTCTGGCCCACTTTGGCCTCTTCCCTAGGTATCCACGGCTGCCGAGCTTGTGGTCTAATGTGTTCTTGGAGCGAAGCTTCTTCCCCCAGCGACTCTTCTCCTGGAATTCTGGACTCCTTATTTGAGCAACGAATTCCTCCCAGTCTTCCTTTTGTATCTTCGACCATCTTTTCCTAATTTTAGTATCCCAATTGTCGTCCAGGACTTTCTGTTCATCGTATCGCCAAGTCTTCAGAGCCCTAGCCATGATGCGAAGGGCTTGCACTTCGACTCTGTCCTTGTAGGCGGCAGGAATCTGGTACTTGTCCCATAGTTTCCTCAACAGAGCATCTCGGGTCGACTCAGTCAACCGGCTGAACTCTTTGCATGTGATCTTCACTTGTTCGCGGACTATGCACCCGCAGGCGTTGCTGAAGGTCCGGGCGGCCTTATGTGGACTCGCTGGAACATCTTTGACGTCGTCAACTCGAGTGATGATATACGTCTTGTCCGGCAACTGGTTGCCTTTTCTCCTTTTCTGAGACCTGGTCGGGGCCGGAAGCGCTACTTCCTCCTCGGGCGCCTCGTCCTCTTCAGAATCTGACTCGGAGTCAGAGTCATCGCTGGAGGAGCTGGAGTCCGACGCAGGTTGCTCTTGCCTAGCTGTGACGGCCGCCTCGGGGGCAGGTTCCTTGGCCGGCTCGAGGGCAGGTTCCTTGGCCGGCTCGGAGGCAACTTGCCTGGGCACCTCCAGGGTTGGGGTGTCGATCGGTGCCGCCACATCGAGGGAGGCCGTGCTGTCATTAACGGGCTCCAGTTCTCGGGTCGGCGACCTAGCGGGAGGAGTACTGGCGGCCATTTTAGAACCGAGATGAATTCTTTGTGCTCTGTTTATTTGTTAATATCAGTAGCCACAAGCAAAAATATTTATCAAGAGGACGACTTACACGTACATGTAACAAGAAGAAATTGACAATACATGTAATGATATGATGGCCTCCACCTTGGCCCAAAGATTTACATGTATTGTTACCTCTATCAAACAACGATCAGACAATCCACCACCAAATCACTCAAATCAATGATCTACCTATAGTATTCACTTTGTTTCAATACATCCGGAAGTAGATTATGAACAGATTTTGCTTTTGGACTTGAAAAAGTGAGATTTTTGTCTGTCCTTTTAAATCCCATTCATCACAGAGTTTAAAAAGTATTGAAAGGATGTCTCCTTTGATTGAAAGGATGGCATAACATGGAGGTCTAAAGAGTGGAAGTTAAATATGAATTACAATGTTGAAGTAACAATACTTGTGAATACGAGGGAAAATGTTGAAGTACAATATTTGCCTCTCTTTGACAACCTCGAGTTTTATTCAAGAAAAATTGAAATACTCGAGAGTCAATAGCATATCACTTGTGAATCTTTTGATACAAAAGGTGAAAAGCACGAAGCTTCCACGCCAACTACCTAATAGCATGACTGTCAACTACCTAATACCATGGAATTATTTCATTTAGATCACGGGGGTAGGACTATACATGCTGTATTCTCTACATTTTGAGTTGTTCCCAGTTTCCCACCCATATCTACCCACCCATACTACTTCCTGATCAGCATATCCCTTGCCACCTGTGCTATTATACATTGCATCAAGTTCAAGAACCTGTACACACCCAATGCAAGTTAATTCATAATTCAAATTTCCACTCAGTCCAAATTGGAAGATATGAAAAAGAAAATCCACTCTACATCAATATGTTTATAGAGAACATTGGCTGTCTGTATTTTTCAGAAACCAAATCTTTAACAATGGAGACACCAACATTTATATCTCTAGGTTTAGGAGTAGACTTTAGTTTATTAGCAATTTTTCTAACAATAATAGTTTCAAGATTATTCTTAGATTTCTTCAAAGGACAAGGCAAAGGTTCATCATATTCAATAGCAATGGACCTACTAGCAAGATTTTTAGCATCATCAACTACAACAACAATATTATCCAAATTTTCAGCAGGAGTAACATGCATAGAATTAATAGCAACGCCATTCCTTCATGCATAGAATTAATAGCCCCGAAAAGCGGAGCCCGTGCTCGGAATGAAGGAGGGGGTGCCGGCGGAGGCTCTCGGGGAACTTACGGAGGCGGCGTCGGGGAGGCGGGCGCGGCTATCGGGGAGGCCGGTGGATGGGCCGGACGGGGGCGACGGATGGGCCGGACGGGGGCGGCGGAGGGGCCGGACGGGGGCGGCCGGAGGGGCCGACGGAGGGGCCGGAGGGGGCGGCAGGGGCGTCGGGGCCGGACGGGCCGGCGGAGCAGCCTGGCGGTGTCGGGGCAGGCGTAGTGTCTCACTGCTGGTTCAAATGAACACGCGGGACTTGGCGAAAAAATTTCGCCAAGTCCCGCGCGTGGCTTTTATACGATATGTACTACCACTGACGGGCACCTATCCACGCCCCGTCTGTGGAAATGCAGCCATCAGCGAAGGGGCATCTCCACTGACGGGCACCTAATACCGCCCGTCAGTGGAGGGGGCAGGTTCCTTAGCGTTAGGGTTTCTTACCACTGACGGGCACCTCAACGCGCCTGTCAGTGGAGGATGTTACTACTGGCGGGCCTAGTTTGGGTTATGTTTACATTTAGATTTTGATGTTAGGGTGGGTTTTCAGGTTAGGGTTTTTTGGGTTAGGGTTTTAGGTTTTATTGGGTTTTAGTGTTATGTCGTCTTTTAGCGCGGGTTAGGGTGGGTTTTCGGGGTAGGGTTTTTGGGTTAGGGTTTTAGTGCTTATTGGGTTTTAGGGTTATGTCGGCTTTTAGCGCGGGTTAGGGTTTGTCGTTTAGCGCGAGTCAACAATATTACACATACACACGTACACACATACGGTACACACAATATGAAATGATCCAAAGCAAGACATTATTATGCATACACACATAGCTCGCTAGGTTTCGTCGTCTTCGACAATCTTCTCATGAATAGTGATCTTCTTGGTGGTATACGTTAGTCCTTCGGCGTGACTGCGTCTGATGCGGACATCTCCTACACCAAGGGTGACTCAAATTCACCAAGCCCACCTCCAACACCTAGTGGTCCTATGACAAGAGCTCGAGCTAAAGCTATACAACATGAGGTGATTCTATTCCTTGATACCTTTCCACTTGACTTGAGCTTGAATGGTATACTACCTGATGGGTCGACTCTATGCTTGCTCAGATATGAAGGATCGACCAAGTGGAGCGAAGCGAAGGGGAGGAAGGACACTCAGAGCTGCTGCCTGGAAAACACATCCGGACATTCCGGAGCGTCCGGGGTCCTTGCCCGGACGCTTCGGACGACCAAGCCAAGGAACTCCTCTCGGGAAGGTACCCGGACATTCCGATCCTCAACCCGGATACTCCGGAAGGATGGCCGAGAGCATCATGCCCCAGCTCCACGCCCGGACACTCCGGACCTCAGCCCCGGAGACTCCGGATGGCCTCTACCCGGAGTGTCATCTCCAACCCTCCGGACGTCCATCGATCAAGACGTCCGGATATTCCAGAAAATCTACCCCGGAATGTCCGGGCACCTCGTCCGGACATTCCGGGCAAGGAGCCCGGAATGTCCGGGCACAGTGCTTGTGCGCAGTAATGGGCCGAGGCCCATGTAAAGACTTAGCTTGCCCTACAAGGGTTACAAGGGTTGCGGGTTTAGGACTATAAATACCCGTGCTTAAACCCTAATGAGGGTCAGACTTGTTTTTAGACTTAAGAAAGCTTTGCTCCTCCTCTAGGGTTAATCCCTCTAGATTAGGAGATCCATCTTAGACCTTGTATTCCTCTTTGGATTGTAAGGACTGGCACGTGCCCCCGGATGGTAATTGTGGCATTCATCGAGAGGAGGAGTTGATTTGAGTCCTAGTTCCAAAGGCTAACCCGTTGGGGTTTTGTTGTTGGTTTGGGATTTCACTTAGGCCCTCCTAGCTATCCTTGTCCAAATCATGAAGATCGGGAGCCACCGTATCAACTTGGTATCAGAGCTCTAGGTTGCCACGATTTGGATTTGTATCACCTCCTTCTTTTACCCCCAATTGCTAGTTTTGTTTTGGTTTTTCTTGCCTATTTCGAAAATCCGACAAAAAGAGCCCGATTTGAAATCTTGATGTAATTCGGAGTTTTGGGTGAGCTTTGGTTGGTTTTGACCCATTAGATCTTTGCTATACTTGTTGATCTAACTTTTCCTTTGCGTTACCTTGGTCTATTTTTCATTTTCCCCCTCCGATTTGTGGTTTTTCAGGCCACTCCCTGTTCAGATCTGAAACATTCCAGCACACCCGGAGTATCTGGCCCTCAAGCCCGGAGCCTCCGGCCTGTGGCAACTGAAATTCGCTACCCTCAGGTTTTATCCCGGAGTATCCGGAAAACTTACCCCGGAATCTCCGGCGCACCCGGAGTGTCCGGACAAGGTTACCCGGAACCTCCGGGCAGTACAACTTCAGCCTGCAGCACGCGAGGTATAACCGTCTATCTTGCCCTTTTTCTTTGTGAGCCAATCGTTTCCTTTGAGAAAACTTTGAACCTAAGAAGACTAGCTCATTGATGATTGCTAGGGTCTTGTACACTCGTGCTATTTAGAATACCCTTGTCCCAAGCAATTTGAAAATTGTTAGTCTTGTAAGGTCTTGGCACAAAAAAAAAGAGGAAACAAGCCAGTGCCATGACCATCTTGTAGGAAAACACAAAGCTTGGAAGAAGAGAAAAAAAAATAAGGTAGAGGAGTAGCCGAGTGTGCAAATCCTTAACCCTACTTTTTGCAATCGAGTTAGCGTCTTTCCTAGTAGTTGTGCAACATGAGCCTTTAGTCTTCGTTAGACAAATCTTGTACTAGCTCATCCCTTTGGTTGCACAAATCGCATTATCGTTGCGTGTGAGTTGTTTGAGCATCACTTATATCCTTTGAGATCAACTCTTATTGCATTGTTTCATTGTGGATTATTACTAACCTTTGCAAAATCTCATTATTCCATTTGCTTAGTGTTTTGTGCTAATCCTTCCAAGATCCACTAAAAGCTTTGTTAGAGAAAGTGCTTTGGAACTAGGAACTCTTTCAATCTACTCTCGAAGGTCACCTTTACCTTCCACGGCCATCGATCCTTCAATCCAAGGGGGCAAGTGAGGTGAGAGAGTTCCAAAATTCCACGTATTTCCACATACCTTGTTGTATTGCTAATCATGTCCAGGGAAGGATCACACGGAGCGAGTGGTAATAAAGATTGCGTAACTCGAGGACAACATTTGGCCCTCCAATAGAGCCTTCATGACACTGTGGACAATTTGAGACACGACATGACCCGACAAATGGAGTCTATGAAGACAAGCATTATGCAGGAAGTTGTTCAGGCACTTCGGGGCCGAATTCCAGAAGCAGAGATTGATGAAGAAGATCCTCTTGATGAGACCGATGCCGAGATGGTGGCACGGTGTGCTCAAGCTCGAAGAACCGCTAGACACCGATCACCGCTAGACACCGGGCACCGAGCCCGAGTTCCAACTCATGGGCCACACAATCAGGGTCGAGCAAGGAGCCACCGAGGACGTGATGAGAATGAGGGAAGTGCATCAGAAGGAGGCTCAAGCTTCCATCAACCTAGTGAGCAGAGACATCAAAGACGTCCAACTAGAGACCCAGGGTTCAGAAGACAGACTTATCATGATGAGGGAACAGAACACCGGCAGAGGGGCCAGCAAGGAGATGGGGAGGAAAAGTTTGGCAAACTCAAGTTTACAATGCCCAAGTTCTCCGGTGATGCAATTGATCCCGAAGAGTACCTCACATGGGAGCTCAAGGTGAACAAGGTGTTCCGGATGCACAATTACTTCGAAGAGAAAAAGGTTGCCATGGCCTCACTTGAGTTCGATGGATATGCACTTATTTGGTGGGAGCAAGTGCAAAATTAACGAGGTGACCATGGAGAGCCACCTATCATGTCTTGGACAGAGATGAAAAGAGAAATGCGGGCCCACTTTGTGCCCGAATACTACAAGCGAGATCTGTTCAAGAAACTTCAAGACCTCAAACAAGGCAGTCGGACAGTTGAGGAATACTTCAAGGAAATGGAAACCGCCTTGATCCGAGCTAATGTCCAAGAGACTGAAGAGCAGACTATGGCCCGTTTCTTAGCCGGATTGAATCACCCAATAAAGCGAATTGCTGACTATCAACCCTACAACACAGTTGTGGAGTTAGTACATCAAGCTATCAAGGCAGAACGCCAGGTGCAAGAGGATATTCGTTACTCCAAATCATCAGCATATGCCTCACGCTCCACTCCTTACACCACGCGCCCCACGGCGTTTGCTCCTCGGCCCACTCCGAGTGCAAAGTTTGCTCCAAGAGCTACATCAACCAAGACAGAAAGTCATGTGGGAGGTGGAAGTACCAGTGTGCGCCAATGGTCAAACACAAGCCATCCTACCACCTCTTCCTCAAAGGGGGCACCGGTTCAAAGCAGTGTTTCTTCAATGGCTTCCACGAGCAAGACTCGAGACATTGTGTGCTTTAAGTGCCAAGGGCATGGTCACATGCAACGAGAGTGCCCCAATGCATGTGTTATGTTGATCACCGAAGAAGGAGAGTATGAGTCTGCAAGTGAAGGCGAGATTGATGCCATCCATGAAGTAGCCAGGATTGAGCAAGAAGGAGAGTATGAAGACGGACAAGAGCGAATCTATTGCGAGACCGAGTCGGGCCCATCCCTCGTCGTCACCAAGAAGATCCTCACTGTCCAACTTCAAGATGAGCCTGAACAACGGTGCAACCTCTTCCAAACCAAGGCCGCAATCGACGGCAAAACCATCAAAGTTATAATCGATGGAGGGAGTTGTCACAATTTGGCAAGTCAAGAGCTATGTTCTAAACTTAACCTGAAATATAAGAAGCATCCACGTCCCTACCATGTGCAGTGGTTGAGTGATAGCGGTACCGTCAAGATACAACACATGGTACAAATCTCCTTCAAGATTGGAGCCTATCAGGACACGGTGGAGTGTAATGTGGTATCCATGACGGTGTGCCACCTTCTGTTGGGCCGCTCATGGCAGTACGACCGAGCGGCACGCCACGACGGCCACACCAATGAGTATATCTTTCGGTGCCACCATAAGGAGTATGTGCTTCGTCCCATGACACCAAGCTAAATCATCGCCGACAATGCTTAAAAGTTGGCAAGACTTCAAGAAGAAAAGAAGAGAAGTGAGCGAGAGAGCACCACCTTGAGTGACTTCCACAAACCGGTGAGTGAGAGCCACAAGCCCAAAATGAGATAAAAGAGTAAGGAAGAGAGTAGAGATTTAGTGATGCTAGCCACCAAATCCGAGTTGAGACGAGTGAGGAATGACCCACCTGCACTACACTTTGTACTTGCATACAAAGATGTAGTTACTTTGACTAATGACTCACCCCCACTTCCTCTACCTATGTCTCGTGTTTTGCAGGAGTTTGAGGATGTCTTTCCCGATGAGGTCCCGGCCGGGCTTCCACCGATTCGAGGCATCGAGTATCGCATCGACCTCATTCCGGGAGTGCCACTTCCCAACCGGCCATCTTACCGCGCCAACCCCGAAGAGACCAAGGAGATTCAACGTCAAGTACAAGAGCTACTTGACAAGGGGTATGTTCACGAAAGCTTAAGCCCTTGCATTGTCCTTGTTATTCTTGTCCCCAAAAAGGACGGATCTTGGCGCATGTGTGTTGATTGCCGAGCCATCAATAACATCACCGTGCTTTATCGTCACCCCATTCCTCGTTTAGATGACATGCTTGATGAGCTTAGTGGTGCAACCATTTTCTCTAAAATTGATTTGAAGAGTGGCTATCAGCAAATAAGGATGAGTGAAGGAAATGAATGGAAAACCACTTTCAAAACTAAGTTTGGCTTATATGAGTGGCTTGTCATGCCTTTTGGTTTATCCAATGCTCCTAGCACTTTTATGCGCTTGATGAATCATGTCTTACGCCAATTTATTGGTAAATTTGTGGTAGTCTACTTTGATGACATTCTCATATATAGTAGAACTTTGCATGATCATGTTGCCCATATTAAACAAGTCCTACTAGTGCTTAGGAATGAATGCTTGTTTGCTAATCTTGAGAAATACGCTTTCTGTATGGAGAAACTTGTGTTTTTAGGCTTTGTTGTTTCAACTCATGGCATAGAGGTAGATGAGTCCAAAATTGAAGCAATTAAAAATTGGCCTACCCCTAACAACGTGAGTCAAGTGCGTAGCTTTCATGGGCTAGCAAGTTTTTACCGTCGATTTGTCAAAGACTTTAGTGCTATTGCTTCTCCTTTGAATGAATTGACTAGAAAGAACATTCCTTTTGTATGGAGGCAATCTCAAGAAAATGCTTTTCGGGAACTAAAGAAACGTTTAACTGAGGCACCCGTGCTTGTTTTACCGGATTTCACTAAAACTTTTGAAGTTGAATGTGATGCTAGTGGGATCGGTATAGGAGGTGTGCTCATGCAAGAGGGTAAACCGGTCGCTTACTTTAGTGAGAAATTGAATGGTGCTCAACTTAATTACCCGGTTTATGATAAAGAGTTGTATGCCTTGGTTCGTGTTCTTGAGGTGTGGCAACACTATCTTTGGCCAAAAGCATTTGTTATTCACTCCGATCATGAATCTTTGAAATATCTTAAGGGCCAATCCAAACTAAATTGAAGACATGCAAAATGGGTAAAATTCATTGAAACCTTTCCCTATGTAGTCAAATACAAAAAAGGCAAAGAAAATATAGTGGCGGATGCTCTTTCCCGCAAAATGACCCTTTTGAATCAACACGAAGTTAAAGTGTTGGGTTTAGAATGTTTGAAAGATCTATATGCTAATGACCCTGAATTTGCTACTCCTTTTGCTAATTGTTGCGAAGGGAAGGGTTGGGGAAAATATCATGTGTATGAGGGCTTTCTCTTTCGAGCTAACAAACTATGCATTCCCAAGTCGTCCGTGCATTTGCTACTTTTGCAGGAATCCCACGGCGGCGGCTTGATGGGACACTTTGGACGGGACAAGACCTACATGATGCTGTCCAACCACTATTATTGGGCGAAAATGCAAAGAGATGTGGAGAGATTCGTCAAACGATGCACTACATGCCACAAAGCTAAGTCGAAACTAAACCCTCACGGTCTTTATACTTCGCTTCCTGTTCCTCGTGCACCTTGGGAGGATATTAGCATGGACTTTGTATTAGGATTGCCTAGGACCAAAACGGGGAGGGATTCCATATTTGTGGTTGTAGATAGATTCTCAAAAATGGCTCATTTCATTCCATGCCACAAGACCGACAATGCTTCACATGTTGCTACGTTGTTTTTCAGGGAAATTGTGAGGCTTCACGGCGTCCCCAAGACCATTGTTTCCGACTGCGACGTCAAGTTCCTAAGTTACTTTTGGAAGACGTTGTGGGCCAAGTTGGGAGTCAAGCTTCTTTTCTCTACAACATGCCACCCACAAACGGACGGACAAACCGAGGTCGTCAACCGCACCCTCTCAACACTTCTTTGGGTCATGATCAAGAAGAACTTGCGAGAGTGGGAGGAATGCATTCCCCATGTGGAGTTCGCTTACAACCGCACGGTACACTCTACAACAAGCATGAACCCATTTGAGGTGGTGTATGGCTTCAACCCCTCTACACCACTCGATCTTTTTCCACTACCGCTACACGAGCGAGTCAATATGGATGCCTCCAAATGAGCCACTTTCATCAAGAGGCTCCATGAGACGACAAAAGCCACAATTGAACAACAAGTCCTTCGTCATGCCAACAAGGTCAACAAGAATAAGAAAAGGATGGTATTTGATCCCGGTGACCTTGTGTGGGTTCACCTCCGCAAAGAGCGATTTCCTGAAGAACATAAATCCAAGCTTATGCCACGCGGAGATGGACCCTTCCAAGTACTTCAACACATCGGCGACAATGCCTACAAGATTGATCTTCCACCGGCCAAGTACTCAGTGAGTAACACCTTCAACATCGCGGATCTTTCACCCTTCCATGGCTACAATGAGTTGGAGTCGAGGTCGACTCCTTTTCAAGAAGGGGGGAATGATGCGGACATCTTCTACACCAAGGGTGACTCAAATTCACCAAGCCCACCTCCAACACCTAGTGGTCCTATGACAAGAGCTCGAGCTAAAGCTATACAACATGAGGTGATTCTATTCCTTGATACCTTTTCACTTGACTTGAGCTTGAATGGTATACTACCTGATGCGTCAACTCTATGCTTGCTCAGATATGAAGGATCGACCAAGTGGAGCGAAGCAAAGGGGAGGAAGGACACTCTGAGCTGCTGCTTGGAAAACACATCTGGACATTCCGGAGGTCCTTGCCCGGACGCTCCGGATGACCAAGCCAAGGAACTCCTCTCAGGAAGGTACCCGCACATTTCGGTCCTCAACCCGGATACTCCGGAAGGATGGCCGAGAGCATCGTGCCCCAGCTCCACTCCCGGACACTCCGGACCTCAGCCCCGGAGACTCCGGATGGCCTCTACCCGGAGTGTCAGCTCCAACCCTCCGGACGTCCACTGATCAAGACGTCCGGACATTCCGGAAAATCTACCCCGGAATGTCCGGGCACCTCGTCCGGACATTCCGGGCAAGGAGCCCCGGAATGTCCGGGCACACTGCCTGTGCGTAGTACGGGCCGAGGCCCATGTAAAGACTTAGCTTGCCCTACAACGGTTGCGGGTTTAGGACTATAAATACCCGTGCTTAAACCCTAATGAGGGTCAGACTTGTTTTTAGACTTAAGAGAGCTTTGCTCCTCATCTAGGGTTAATCCCTCTAGATTAGGAGATCCATCTTAGACCTTGTATTCCTCTTTGGACTGTAAGGACCGGCGCGTGCCTCCGGATGGTAATTGTGGCATTCATCGAGAGGAGGAGTTGATTTGAGTCCTAGTTCCAAAGGCTAACCCGTTGGGGTTTTGTTGTTGGTTTGGGATTTCACTTAGGCCCTCCTAGCGATCCTTGTCCAAATCATGAAGATCGGGAGCCCCCGTATCAGCGTCTTATGTAGGGCTCAGCATCCTTAGTAGCTTTGCTCCTTTTGGTAGGGCGTTTATCAACAGCTTCTGGCTCGGAGTCTGGGTCGTCGAATTGGTCATAGTCCCCTTCGTCAACTACACCATCGACTCCGACAATACTCATTTTCCCTTTTCTGACGACATGGCGCTTCTTTTCCTTCGGGTCTTTTATGTAGAAGACTTGCGAGATCTGTTTAGCTAATACCTATGGCTCATCTTTGGCACTGATTGCTTTGACTTGTGTTGGGTCAATAGATGTCGGGGGAGGTAAAGTCACGGTAGTGAATTTGTCATCGTCGATATGGATATTTTTTGCCCATCTGACACGAAACATGGGGGATCTTTGTGACGGTGTAGTCCAGTTCCCAGATCTCTTCGATAACGCCGTAGTATGTGTCCTTACGGTTACCTGTTTAGCCTCTATCGTCACCCCACTGTTCTGATACGTACTTTTTCTGTCTTGAGCCTCCGTATAGAATGTGTATCCGTTGATATCATATGCTTGAAATGTCAGGACCTTGCTCATAGGTTCTTGTGACAATATTTTGACCGTCTCTTCTTCATCATTTGTCGGAGGCCTTTCATACCAGTAGTTCTTTAGCCAATTTGTAAACTTTGCGTTGTGCTCTTTTGAGAGCCACGCTTCTCCCTTTTTCGGGTTTTCTTTTTTTACCTTTACCATGTGCATCCAAAGATAGGGATGCACCACAGTCAGGTGTTGCAACACGACGAGATGTGCTCTGTCGTAGTCACCTGATCTATTCGGTACTGAATTATAGACATGTAAAGGCTTTTGACCGCGTGCATGGCCTTCACCATCGAGTCTACCCGTGTGGCGCGAAACAGGAACACCAATAGACTTTTGATCAGCCAAGTAATCCGTGCAGAACTCAACACACTCTTCGGCAACATAGCCTTGGATGATGCTACCTTCCGGTTGTGACCTGTTCCGAACGTAGCGCTTCACAACCCCATTGTACCTTTCCAAGAGGTACATGTTGTGTAGGAACACGGGACCTAAGTCCAGTATCTCCGGGACGATATGGATCATGAGATGTACCATGATATCGAAGAATGCTGGAGGGAAGTACATCTCAAGTTCGCATAGTACGACAATGATCTTCTCCTACAGTTTATGGCAACGCGTAACCGAGATCCACTTCTGAGAGATCATGTTGAAAAAGTTACAAAGATTCAAGATTGTTTTGCGGACCTCTGGCTCCATGAGACCTCTAATTGCAATAAGAAGTATCTGCGTGATCATCACATGACAATCATGAGACTTCATACCAATTACTCGGCGAGTCTTCGTGTCAACTATTCTCCCGATATTTGCCGAGTAACCGGAAGAAACTTTGACACCTTGGAGGCACTCCAAAAAGCTAACAATCTCTTTTTTGCTCAGAGTGTAACAAGCAGCGGGATAGTCCGTCTTGATTCTGACTGCACCCGTGCCCAACTTGGTCATTTGCTTGGTTGCCCACAGCTTCTTTCTTATACCCAAGAATTCCATGTCAGCTCGTGCCTTCGGTCCATCTTTTGTCTTGTCTAACATATTGAGCAGGATACCAAGCAAGCTGTCGCACACATTTTTTTAACATGCATGACATCTATGCTGTGACATGTGCTTAGGAATTTCCAGTAAGAGAAATCCCAAAATACGGATTTCTTTTTCCAGACGCCGTCCTGCATGGGAACAGGCGATTGTGTCTTACCCGGCATAACAGGGGGCATTGTGTTCACGATGTCATAGATTTCTACCCCGGTCTTCTCCCGGGGCGCCGAACAGATCTCAACAGTATTATCGAACAATTCCTTCTCTTGCCTCCATGGATCATTCTGTTTCAGCCACCTTCGGTGGCCCATGAACACGATTTTTTTAGAGCCCTTTAAGTGTAAACTTGTTGTAGACTCCAAACACTTAACACATCCTTTGTATCCATGAACACACTAGCATGATTGATATCCGTACGCGGGATAGTCTTGGACCGTCGTGAACAACAGCGCTTTCAGATTCAAATATTCTTCTTGGTAAGCGTTCCAGACCTGTGCCCCTGGTTCCCATAGTGTAGCTAGTTCTTCGAACAACAATTGTTGATACACGTTCAGATCGTTCCCAGGTTGCTTCGGCTCTTGAATGAGAATAGAGAGGTGTATATACTTTCGTTTCATGCATAGCCATGGAGGAAGGTTGTACATCCATAGAACCACGGGCCAAGTGCTATGTCTGCTGCTCATGTTGCCGAACGGATTGATTCCGTCCGTACTCATACCGAACCTGATATTCCTCGGATATTTTCTGAAATCATCATATTGGGCGTCGATTGCCCGCCACTGCGAAGCATCGGCAGGGTGTCTCATCACGCCATCATCAGTTTTTTACCCCTCGGCGTGCCAACGTACCAGCTTTGCGTCCTTCTTGTTAGCGAATAAACGCTTCAAACGGGGAAGGACTGGAAGATACCATACAACCTTTGCCGGAGCGCCACTCGTCACTGGGTCCTCATCATCGGCTTGGTTTCTACCCCGCTTGAATCTGGATGTGTTGCACGTAGGACACTTGTACAGCTTCTCGTGCTCCGTGCGGTAAATAAAGCAGTCATTCGGACATGCATGGAACTTCTGCACGTCCAATCCAAGAGGGCAGACAACCTTCTTGGCTTCATCGGTGCTCGTAGGCAACAAATTGTTTTTCGGAAAACCTTTTGCAAGATAAGCCAATGTCTCATCGAAGCCTTCGTCCGGACAATTATGGGCTGCCTTAATCCTTAGAAGTTCCAGCGTGACCGACAGACGCGTGTGCTCTGGATCGAAATCGGTATACAACGGGGTTTGTGAGTCTTCAACTAGTCTCGTGAACTTAGCAGCCTCTCTTTCATCCTCAGGATCTATCACCACCTGCTCCACCATGTGAACGTCCTGCACCATATCGGCCAAATTGTTCTCCGTTTCTTCTTCGGCGTCAGGTTCGAAACTCCCCTCGTCTTTTTCGTCCTCTCCGTGTTCGGCATCTTGCTGTAACACTTGATCTTCCTGCTCCTCACCGTGACATATCCAACGTGTATAACCTAACATGAAACCCTTAAGCGCCAGGTGCACCGTCACCCTCCCTCTCGTATCGAATATTACCAAATTTTTGCAATCGTGACACGGACAACAAATCTTCGTGCCACCTTTTCTCCTCATATCTCGCTCGGCGACATCAAGAAACTCATTCAAAGCCATAGCCCAACTCTCTGTCGCCCAGTTGTCGTACATCCAACTGTGATCCATCGATCGATCCCTACGACACGAAACTAATCAGTTCGACGAAAAAGAACAAAACACTAGGCCTCGACTCGATGACCGGAAATCACATCAAATACATATACAAAATGAAAAGAACACTAGCAAGCATTATTACCGAGCGCTAGCGATCTTTTCGGCGAGGAAAGAGAGATCTATGGAGAGAGTGAGAGGAGGAGGGAGAGATCTATGGAGAGATTGAGAGGAGGAGGGGAAGGTTTGGGAAGGTAAAGAGAGATCTTGAGCTTGGGGAGGAAGAAAGGAGGGATAGGAGGAGGGTTGGGAAGAGGGGAGGAGATCTAGATCTAGAGAAATCTTGAGTTTGGGGAGGAAGAAAGGAGGGGAGGGAGGGAGGGTTGGGGAGAGGGGAGGAGTGTTTGTGGGTGGGGTGGGGGGCGGCGAGCGCCGGCAGCATAGGGGGCGGTGGCGGCGCTCACTGCTGACCAGTGGGCGCGCGAGCACTGGCCAGCAGCGAGCGCCGCCTCTAGTTTTATACAGCGGTATTACCATTGATGGGCACATAAAAAGGGCCCGTCAGTGATTCTGTAGTCAGCCCTGGACCAATGGTCGCTGACGGACGCGCAACGTGCCTACCAGTGAAGACTATATCTCCTCTAACGGGCGCTTAATTACGGCTCGTCAGTGAAAAGAAACGTCATCTGTGGCACCGTTGTTCATCTCCACTAACGGTCGGGTTACATGCCCGTCAGTGGAGACGTCCTCTCCTCTGACGGGCGCTTGACAGTGTAAATGACGCGTCATCTGTGGATCCCTTGGTGCATCTTCACTGACGGGCGGTTTAGTTGCCCGTCAGTGCTGGTCCTCACGTCCAACATGGCTGTCTTCTCTGCTGACGGGCGTGTATGTATCCGTCAGCAGTGATCCCCGCTAACGACGGTCCGTTATGTGCCCGTCAGTGGAGGTGGTTCAGCAGAGGGTCAATCTGCAGTAGTGGGTGAGGACGAACCCGACAGTTCGGTCGGTCGTTTGGACAGATCGGAGGAGTCACTGACAACTAGGTTCTCCAGCGATCTGTCGAATCTTTGGCGACAGGGCTCGGCTCGGAAGCAGTTGGAAGAGACCACCGGCTCGCGAGGAAGGTAGGAAGCTTGCTGGTGTGGACTGCTTGACTAGAGAAGCTCCAGGGCTCTTATGGCCGAGATGGTGGGAATGGAGCTCGGGTGAGGAAGGGACTAGGGGCTTGCAAAGGCGATTGAGAAAGCTGGAGCTAGGGAAGGGTTGAGCTGCGGCTATGGTTGGGACGATAAGGAAGCTCGGCGGCTCTTAAATAGGCGGGACGGCGTGCAGCTCGAGCGGCAGCTGCTGTTGCTCCTCGTGCTTAGAGACGAGACTTGACCGGAGTTTGGCTGTGGCTACAGAGGGATGGCCGGACAGCCGTGGCGTGTTACAGATGGTTGGGCGGTGCTATCACCAGCGTGAGGTGAGGTGGGAATCGACGGTGGTGCGACAGTGAACTGTGCGTGCGCACTGTGATGAGGCCAGGGCGCGGCCAGCTCATGCCACCGGGCGGCATTCGAGCGTCCAGGCTTGCTTGGGCGTGCGCGAGTATGTTCGAGGCGCCAGGGGAGTTGGGGTGAGGTGTCCGGAAGCTACACCGAAGTTTGGCACCGAAAGCTACAACGCTCGCGTCAGAAATAGTATGCCACGACGTGCCAATACTAAGCTTTAAATGGAAAAGATGTCTCATGAGGCTGACCAGAGGAGTTAAAGAGGTTAGGTGGGTAGCTGGGCCGGTACAAGGGTTTTATAAATTTTCCTGAGAGTTTTTCTCTAGGCTTGCTTAAGATTTCATGGGGAGGAAGCATTTAGACCAAGGTGTTCGGTATTGTTTATTCCAGATTTTTGAACTGGGCGTGCCCATGTTTTTGTATATTTGAGCTTCTGGAGATGTGAAGATCCTTGTGGAAATTCATGGGAATTTTTAGAAGTTTATCTCAATAGGTTGTAGTGCAATGCTCCTTTTTATTTTAAGGATTATTAATTTGGTATGTAAGTATTTTTGCATTGGACATCTTTATTTTATGTTATAATTGAGTTAGGTATATTGTTAGGTTGTCTCACGATTTATTTTGAAATTTTTGGAAGGGCCGAAAGGTGGTAGATCTCGCGATTAAGGTTTTGGAAACAAATGGTTAAATAGGACGAAGGGGTATCGGGAGCTGGAACTAGGGTTCCGGGGTGCGGCAAGGGATGGAGGGTATATGGGAAATCTTCGAAACTCTCTTGCCATGGCTTGGGACTATTTGGTTGCAGGGTGCCGCGAGCGCATCGACGTATACGGTGCGTGTGTTGTTTAAAGGTGATTTCGTATTAGGGCTTGGTTTAGAAGGGTGCCTAGGTTTTGAAAAACAGGGTGTGACAGTTTCGCCCAGCCCGTTTCGCTCGTTTCTTATAGAGGACCGCCGCGGTGTGCTGTAGCTACCCGTGCTCGTCTACTTCCACAGCAGGGCTTCTGCATTGGCTCTTGAGCCTGGCCCAACTTCCACGCTGGCTGCCTCTGCCATGCCGCGAAGCTCCCCATGGTCATGCTCTCCTTCGACTACCGCCTCGCGCCGGAACACCACCTCTCGGCGGCCCACGAGGATGCTGTCGTGACTCTCCTCTAATGAGTACACCAATAGATGCGTATATGGCCACGCACACACTGCTACGCACATGGCTCCACACCGCAGCCTATCGTCACCCATGCGCGCGCGCGTACAGGCAATGGCGTCCTCGGCTCATCCAAAGCCGCTGTCGCATATCATGGAGGACTGCTGTGGTGTGCTGCAACAGCTCAGCAACAACATGGTTGTGCGCTCCGTGGGGCCGTCCTTCCCGTCCAGCGGCGTGGACGACCACATCGACGACGGCCACATTGAGTGGAGGGACATCGTGTACGACACCAGCCGCGACCTCATCCTTTGCATGTACAGGCCGGCGAAGATGACGGCCGAGGAGGATGGCGAGAAGAAGCTCCCCGTGCTCACCTACTTTCACAGCGGGGGCTTCTGCATGAGCTCCTGCGCCTGGCCTAGCTTTCATGCCGGCTGCCTCCACCATGTCGCGGAGCTTCCGTGGTCATGCTCTCCTTCGACTACCACCTTGCACCGGAGCACCGCCTGCCGGTGGCCCACAAGGTTGCTATCACGGCCCTACTCTAGCGAGTACACGAATAGATGCGTATATGACCGTGTGCACACTGTGACGCACCGCAACCCATCATGACTCACGCACACGTGCACGTACATGCAATAGCATCCTCGGCTCATCCAAAGCCGCAGCCAGATGTCGTGGAGGATTGTCGTGGTGTGCTATAGCTGTTCAGCCTTTTTTTAACGGTATGGTTGTGCGCTCCATGGGGCCGCCCTTCCCAGTGGGGTATTCTACATTGGCTCCTCCGCCTAGCCCAACTTTCACGCCAGCCGCCTCCCTCCTCTAGCTCCTCGACCAGCTCATATTGGATTTGTAGCTCGTCATAGCGGCCGACTCATGCTAGGTGTTCGTCTCCGATGAGTCGGCCGGTGGCAACCTCGTGTACCACCTGGCCCTCTAGTTCGGCACTGCGGGGCTTGACCCAGTGAAGATTGTCAGGGACATCCTGCTCATGCCGGTATTCATCACATCATCAACACCATTTTATTAGAGATTTTTTAGGGTGGTGGTTAAGTGAATTTATTAAAAGTATTTATTATATTTAAGTTAGTTTGTTTGTAATTTTATTAGAGATTTTTTAGGAATGTAGTTAGCGGAGTTAGAGATTTTTTAGGAATGTGGTTAGTGGAGAAAAGGGTTAATATGGGAAGTGAAAGTGGCCTTACGCTTGGAGCGGCTCGCGACAGCGCCTTCGACAAACACGCATGTGCTGCTCGAAGTGGAGGACACGAGTAGAAGGGAGAAGACGGAAGAGAGGCGACGATGGATTTGAAGGAAGAATACGAGAGAAGGAGAAGGAGAGAAGATCTGAGATTTTGTTTGTTTGTTTGTTAGAGATTTTTAGGAAGGCTTGTTTGGTTGTTAGAGATTTTTAGAATAGTTTGTTTGTTTTAGTTGAGGGTGACGGTGGCAGTTTTTTAAAATAATATAAATTTTAAGACCAGTTTAAATGACATACCATTACTACCAACTTAAATATAATAAATAGTAATAAATTACAATATAGTTATTCAAATCGTACTAGACCGGACCGCTGGTCGAACAAAGAAATCAAAACCGGACACTATGCCAATTCGGTTCGCTTCAAAGACCGTCCATGCAATATGACCGGAAAAACCATTTGTTAAAGTCTAAACACCACGCGAGAGATGCCAGACGCGGGGAGGAGACTCCAGCTGCAGCCGTTCCGGTTGCTTGGCCGCCTGCACTCCAAGAGGAGGAGGAAGATGATGACGCAGCTGCAGCCGAAGCGGATGCACTGGGCGCGAGCCGACTCCTCCGACTTCGCCGGCCAAATCCCCGCCCCTCGCAGGTAAACCCCAATCCGATTCGATCCACCTCTCCGCCGTCGCCGATCTCTCCTATACCCGCCTAAAAACCGATGCCACTCTCCTCAGTGGGCACACGGCCGTCGCCATCGGCAAGTCCAAGGTGGTCGTCTTCGGCGGATTCGCCGACAAGCGCTTCCTCGCCGACATCGCCGTCTACGACGTCGGTAAAATCCCGCCGCTCGCTCGCTTCGCGTCTATGCACGCGCAAACACCACCGCGTTGTTCGAGCTAAGGGATATCCGGCTCCTATTAGAGGATGCCATTAGTCTATTCTGGAAGCCTACTATCGAGAGAATACCGAACCTTGCCGTTTAAACTGGTGTATGCGATCCGCGTTACAGAGAATAGGCTATGGTACACGCCGGAATGCACCGGTAGTGGCTCGGATGGGCAGGCAGGCCCCAGCTCGAGGGCCTTCCACGTTGCTGTGGTCATTGATTGTAACATGTTCATCTTCGGCGGCCGTTCCGGAGGCAAGAGGTTTGCAATGCATACAGCTATCTAGTAGAGTTTGCAAGCATCCTTATATGTTGTTTACAATGCCGTGTTTACCTCGCAGGTTAGGTGATTTCTGGAGGCTCGACACTGGTAAAGCTCTCTGTTTCATCTAGTTTTTTAGAATCCCCTTTTACTTGTTTTGTTTTCAATTGTGCTGGGGATTCTGCAACCGCTAAGCACTGCCAATCTGTCTCGGTGCTCCTTTGGTGTTCAGACATATGGCAATGGTCGGAGATGACTGGCTTTGGTGATTTGCCGTCTCCGCGGGAGTTTGCTGCTGCATCAGCCATAGGAAACAGAAAAATTGTCATGTAAGCATTTTGCTCTATACCAGTTTCCCCTGTCATTACTGGGTGTCATCACTTGTGAAGAAGATGGTGTTCATCTTTATTGAGGTATGGTGGTTGGGATGGCAAAAAGTGGCTGTCTGATGTATATGTCATGGACACAAGTGAGCTAACTGCTCCCTTTATTCAAGCAGTATTGACAATTGAATTTATTTTGTTGAAGATGTTAACAAAAGTTGAGGACTCATTTTTATTTTTATTTTTATTTTTGCATTTTCTTTTGGATAGTGTCGCTTGAGTGGACAGAATTATCAGTTACTGGATCAGCGCCACCTCCAAGATGTGGACATTCTGCCACCATGATTGAGAAGAGGCTGCTTATATTTGGAGGCAGAGGTAGTTGTCATTCCTTGATTTGGTTCTTCTTGGGTTCTGCCGAAGCTTGTGTTTGCTTAGATGATTAGCTAGTGTCCATTTTATATGTTGCAACAAGCTAGTATACTTCCCATGCCTTCCTCACCCAACCTTGATAAGCTGGCCAATAGTAGAAAGTAAAATTCTTGAACATTTTTTAAAAAATAGCCACCAAACATAACAGATCAGTGAAACTAAAGTGCTTTATTACACTTGGATAACTTCAGCATTGAAATTTTGAAAAGCAGTGCCAGTATTAGCACTGTATTTTCATTTAATTAATTTTTGTGGATTATGGATTATTTTGATTTCAGATGATTTTTTTTATTTTTTACCTGAATAATCATTAATTTCTAAAGAGCAACTATGTAACAATGCTCCGTGTGATTTGATTTTCTAAAAGGGTTTCTGGTGGATAGCAAACTCTATTCCCGAGTAAAATTTACAGTGTGCTGAGGATTTCAATGATTAATGAGTTAATGTCTTCAACCTTCTTTTTCTGACTACTTCATATCTTCTTTCCAACAGGTGGAACTGGCCCGATAATGGGTGATTTATGGGCATTAAAGGGTGTTACTGAAGAAGGTATCTCTTCCTATTTGTTTGCATATCTATTTGTATAGAGAGAAAGATGTCATCCAAACTGCTATATACAACATATGCTTGCTCAACTGATGAGCACACCAGCAGAACTCATAGTGCACTTGCAACTACTTGATGTCATCCTAACTGATATGTACAACATATGCTTGCTCAACTGATGAACGCACCAGCAGAACTCATAGTGCACTTACAACTACTTCTTGTCTAGATAGTTTATGTAAATGTGGGTCATGATCAGAGGTGGCTACATGCTGCGTTAATAATATTTAGATACTTATATACTCTCTAGGCCTCCCCTACAGTTTTCCCTCAAAAATAATTGTTAGATACTTCAGAACAAATTTCAGAGTATCGTACTCGCACATCTACTTTGTCTTGTATGTACATCCCTGCTTCGTTGAAGAAAATGGAGTTTGAGATGTCCGTTGGTAGTATTTAACTGTCCTATTCAATTGAGGAATGTGGAGATTGCCCATTTTTTAGTTGATATATGTCAAATGATAATCTATAAATAGTTTGTCATTGTCAATGTTTCTCCTTTGCAATGGTTACCCCACATTCATTAGTGTTTTAGTATGAACTTGCATTTCTTAGTTGATTTAAGTAATGGTTCACTGGAAATCTAAGCTAGACGATTGCTGCAATATTTCCAAATTTGCTATTACAGAACCTGATATTGTTTATTTTGGGAGATAATGAGACACCAGGTTGCACACAATTGAAGCTCCCAGGACAATCTCCCTCTGCACGGTGTGGTCATTCAGTAATATCTGGTGGACCTTATGTATGTAATTTGATGCTTTGTCTTACTAACTGCATTAGTATATAATATCTGATATTTCTGTTGTGTGTATCGCATATTTGAATGTTGATCTTAGTTGATTGTTCTGTTAGACTGGATATTAATCATCATTGCCAGAGTAGAAACGAAATGCGCCAGTGGTGCATATTTAAAATTCCTTGATACAGCCCAATCTATTACCATTTTGTAAACTATGGTTGTTTGCTATCATGCCAACCCTCTATTCCATAAAGCTGTTAGTGTCCTGCTACAATGAATATAGTGGCCTTCAGGTTGTGCCTTTGTTGGATATACTTAAAACTTTATTTTATCTTCTGCAAAAATATTATTTGTTGAATTTTTTAAAATCTACTTAAATATGGGTTTGCTGAATGCATTAGCTTCGATTTAAACTACATTCTGGTGAAAACAGGGCTTAGCTATGGCAACCTTGCTTCCTTGTTATTAACTAGATAAATGAAAGTTGATATTCATTGATCGAAAAACATAATTGTCTCTGTTCTTTGCTTGGAGCGTTTGAAACAAAAAGTCTCTTATGTACTGGAGCCTTTGCAACCTCAAGTTGTTCATTAGTTGTACTCGAGTTTTATGTATCATAAAATAAATTTCGTCTCGGGGACCTATGTTACACATTTTCTTATCCAATTCTTTGATTGTGCAATAAAATTACTAACGACGTATAGATCTTTTTGTCAGCTCTTGCTATTTGGGGGACATGGAACTGCTGGTTGGCTAAGTAGATATGATGTGTACTACAATGAATGTATTATTTTAGATAGGGGTAAGCTCCAATTAATTTTTGCTTGATTGTTGCATTTTTCTGCATTACCACGTTGGGAACATTGAACATCAATTAGCGTCTTACTTTCTTCTTATCTGTTGAACACACCAAATCTTGTTGATCCATTTGTTGACATAGATGGTTTATTAATTACAACAGAGTGAATCCTGGCAATTAAATTAAAATGTGATTCCATAACTAGAAATTTGGACCTAACTTTAAGGAGAGTGATCTGATACTGATTTATTCTGGTTGTTGCTTAGTGATATGAAGCCACATTCCATGTGATTAAGATAAAGGAGCTTTATCGAAGCATAAGTGAAGCTGTGAATCGCATAGAACTGTTCATTTCCTGGGCCAGACCAGGCTTGGAGACAGGCTTGACAAGCTCAGTCTTGAAAGGCCAGGCTAGGACCCAAACCTGATAAGCCCCAAATGTCATTTATTTACCGAGTAACTTTTTTTTATGTTCTGAATAAAATATTATTTTTATTATGTTATCAATTGCCTAATCGAACTAAGGGCTGGGCTGCCCATGAATGGGTTTGGAATCACATCCCAGCACTGCTCAAGAAAACTAGAAGAGCTAAGCTGGTTGATATGGATTGATTCTTGAATCTCTTGATCGATATATTGAATGCACGTTAGATGAGTCTGTGCTTGCGGTGCTTGGGTTATCCTAGTTGATGTAGATATCATACTCAACCACATACTCCACACCCAGTATGGGACTAAACAATAGGCACCATTCCATATGGTCAATGCTGTAAACCCCATGGCTCACCACAGTATGTCTTGGTGTTACCAACATCAACCCAAAATTAGCTTGCTTGATCAGTATGGATTTACTGAACATACTACAGACAGCTAGGATTGTCTCCTTAATTCATGGGTGTGCCTGTAGACCGTGGTGATGTCCACCTTACATGTCATGCGCTCACTCATCCTGCACACTTGCATCATATATCTATGCTGTTTCCTGGGTGGCACATGCAAGTGATGCAACATATGTCCACTCCCCTTATCAGCATGTGTCCATGCAGATAGATGTAGGGTAATGCTATATGCAGTACATAACATCCTAAATATCATCTCAGATGGATCAACCTGTTTCTTACGACTAGAGTCTTATATGTCTTAATAACACATGCCTTGGCCATTTTGTTTACTGTTATCTCTTTGATTTTTCTTCCTTCCATTCCTGTCCTTCTGTTGGAGCAACCAGCATTGCCTGTAAATTTTTGACATCTCATCTGTTTTTGCTGACTAATATTTTGGTCTCTCAGTCTCTGTTCAGTGGAAGCGCTTACCAACAAGTAATGAGCCACCCCCTCCTCAGGCATATCATTCTATGACTTGCATAGGGCCTCGATTTCTTTTATTTGGTGGCTTCGATGGAAAGAATACCTTTGGTGATCTGTGGTGGCTTGTTCCTGAAGGTATAGTAATGCCACTGCTCATCTGAAAAAGAAGAGTCTTTATTGATATGTTGGAGGTTAATTTGTATCATGCAAACTGACAAAGCTTTCAGAAGTAATGCACGTTAACGTATATGGTTGGGCCTGTGGTTTGACCTATAATGTAGGAATAACTGAATTGATCGCACTTGACAGATGCCACATTTTCTACTCCATCTGGTATTATGGAGGTGTTGTTTTAGCTGTATGCACATAGAACCAAGAATGCATAACTGGATGTGTTGGAAATTGTTAGTGTTTATGATTGTATGCATAATTATTTAGCAATTTGTTTCAAATGAGTTGGGGCTTCTATGTTTGCATCTGTTTCTTTTTCTGGTTGTAGCTACATATTTTTCTTTTCTGAAGCTCTTCTGATTTTTGCTCTGTAATGCTTGATGGAGAAAGATAATTTGTGCTTCTCTAAACTCTACCTGATTGAATGTTCAGATGATCCTATTGCCAAACGAGACTTGGTTCCTAATGTTGATTCAGACAGCAACCATAGCACTGTGACTGGTGATGCCCAACTGTCTGCATTAAAGGTATATATTTATGTGTGTGTATGTATGGGTTTGGAATTATGCTTCATACCTGAAGTTCAGAAGATCTTCGTGGAGAGTAAAATGAGAACCAGTGTCGAAATTTTAGGTTACATGAAAACCTTGTAATTACTGAAGGATATAACTATTGTAGGAATCACAATCTGGGGAATCTCCAATGCTGGACTTGGCAAAACGATTGGGGATTCCACTTTCTCTAGAACCTTCAGCAAGTTACGTTGATGAGATCAACGATAAAGAACTAATGGAATTATCATCTAGGCTTTTTGGTGAATCACTCCCAACTAGTGACCAGCTCGCATGTATTCAGGTGCTTATGTTTGCCTAACGTACTTGTGTTGGCTTCTGAGGAAATGTGACATTGTTATATGATGTACAGGCACTTCGTGATCATTGGAGAAGTTCTCCATCAAGCTCGATACAGCTCCAGGAACTAGGCCCTCTGCTGAAGGACTATCAACGTCTCATTATCCGCCGCTATTTGTATGGTTTCATTCCCCTCTGCACCTGTTATTTACATTTTTAACCATTCACTTTTCCATAAAATCAAGAAACAATGTGGTAGAACAATGACATGGCTTTGCAGGTAATTCCACTTCTGGTCTATTTATTATTCTCTTCTTGTCATGATGATAATCTTAACTGCTAGAAATGAATCCATTTTGTTGTCTCTTGCACAAACAATAATCTGGAATTATACAAACAGAATGCTTAGTTCATCACATGGATTATGTGTTTTATCATGGAACTTTTGGTATGTTTTCAAGTCATTCTACTTAATTCAAAAAGAGAAGTGCAAACCAATCGAAAGTAGACCGTGGCTTTTTTCAGTCAGACTATCTATAGCACACTTATTGGCTAAAAGTCGAGGATGTACAAGTAACCCAGCCATGGTCAGAGCTTGTTATGTCTGAGGAAAGGATAGTGCTTCTCTATCTAATTGTTACAAAATAATACTACCTCCGTTTGGAAATAGACGACGTCGTAAAATGCGTGTACTCAAACTTTTCTAATTTTGACTCTTAATATATATGTGTGTGTGCGCATCACATAATATATATACGTATATCATAATTTTTATATATTGGTCAAGTGACAATATTATCATTAGATTTGTCATGCAAAATACTTTCATTATATCATAATATAACTTTTTACTAACACATTCATATGAAAATAGCGGTCAAAGTTGCTATTTCAAGATGGTGTCAAAACCCAAAAGTACATGTATTGTTAAATAGACGGAGTATTTGGTAGCTGTCTTTTTCATCGATTATATTTTCATTTTCTTCATGAAATGGATACAGGGAAAATCCATCCCCAACATTCCCTGAAAGGGAAGATCACCGCTTTTTCCATTTGAAAAGTGTTTCACAGTTATGTAATCCTCCACGGACAGCCATCTCTATCAATTGATGCAGGTTTGCATATAATTTTTTTTTCAGTTCCTCCTACTTATCTGTGCTTTGTACCTCTGATTGATATGCTTCAGTTGCGCATGGATGACATCCCTTTCTTGTTGAGCGAGTATGGGACGCTGCTTTCGACCTGAGAGGACATCTTATGAGTCTTAACCTGGCAGGTGCCTCTGGGCTAAACCAATGTGTTGGTTGGGACAACATTTTTCTGCTGGTGTCCGATGACAAGTACTTTGTGTCCACAGCCTGCAGGGAACATTACAAGAAGTCAAGCCAACCGTAGCTGCATAGTTGTCAAGTTAAATGATCTGCAGACAGCCCTTTTAGAGAGGTTTCTCATCAGTGTGATGAATGAGTAGTTAACCGGACCTTGGTTGGCCACTCTTCCTCTTGGGCAGCACGGACACAAGGATGAACAAGTCACCGCACCAAGATAGGTTCAGAGGCATGCATAGAATTGTGGTGGATCATGGGCATGTCTAGGACCTAAACTTCCTTAACGAAAATCAATTCGACGGCTCCTGTGGGGTTTGGGAGAAGTCGACAGGGGGACACTTGTTTGTGCTCTGCTCCTTTGATCCATGTGCTTATCTTGTTGTATGCCTTATATTTCCTCCTTTTCTGGTTGTTTTAGAGAAGTGTATCTTGTGTCCAATTGGCTGTACAATATACTGCACAGTAGTCGGAAGAGTCGTAGCCGCTGGCGACGGCACACTGTTGTCTGGAATACATGCATGATGCGTCAGTGCATGTACCGACGCTGTATCTGGATGGGAAAATGGGCAGAAACAATGACACGTGATGCGGAACGTTGGACTTTGGTGGCGGCTGAGACGTCGTGCGGAGGCGTGTTTCTAGTATCCATGCCACGTGTTTTCACCTGTGTTCTTTGGCTCTTACCCAGAAAAATGGGCGTGTCAAGGCTGACCAACGCTGCCCGGTTTTCAATTGCATGTGGTGCTTCCAATTGACCAAGCATTTTTTTTAATAAATACATACATATAGAAGGATCCCATATTCCCATGGATGCATATTCGTATAGAAGAAGGGAAAAACTCTACCAGTTGCTAAGATTGTAACGATGCAACACGTTTTCAAGATCATGCCTAAACATTTTTCGCAGGTTCCACATGTGCGGAACTAAACTAGACCGGTTGGCTGGCTGGAGCCAGAGTGCAGACTAAAGAAAGAAAACGCAGCAACCTTTTCCACCTCAAATTAATGCTTCATATCTTCACGAGAACTGCTTCACGTACGATCGATCCCATGTGTCACCCATTTTCCATGGTTCTTCCTCTGTTTATGCGACTGTTTTCTACTTCCATGTTTGGAGTGTGCCGTAGCCGAGGCAGACGTGTCCTGTGGCCAATTTTCCCTTAAAAATTGTCACATATATTTGTACTCGTAGCTGATTTAATGAAAAATTAGGGAAGAAAATGTACTGATCGGTGAGGCGGCAAATCAGTGCTGACCAACCCTCACTCGCCGGCCTAACCAAATGTATGTGATCTGGTGAGTTCTAGAACCTTCATTAGCAAGACAAGGCCAAGGAAAAAAATGAATGTGGGGAATCCTGGAGCCCACTAGGGTCTGGGGGGGCCAGATCCAAACCCGGAAACCGCCAAGCAGCCGCCGCACCCGGGTTCACGGCGCACTCATCACGGGGCAAATCCGTAATTTCCCTCTTATTTATTTTTCCAAACAAGGAAAACGACGAGTGCGAGGGCAAGCGCTTCGCTTATTAAAAGGTGGCCGCCGCCGCCGCCTCTGCCGCACTACCACTACGCCCCCGGCGCGCGCGCTAGAGAGAGCGAGAGCGAGAGAAGAGAGAGAAGGGAGGAGGAGGCAAGGGGAGCCGCCGCCGCCGCTTCGTCCCTCCTCCGATCTCCGCGTCGCCGTCGCCTCCTCGACTGCGAGAGGTAGCCTTAATCTCCTTCCGAGCCTTTCAACTTGCCTTGGATTTCTCTTATTTATTCATTTCTTTTGGCGGTGAATTCTATCTTGCCCTGGATTGTTCCGAGAGTAATTTCGCTCTCGTTAATCCGAAATTTCTCTCTGGGGTTGGTGCTGAAATTCCATCCAGCTTGTTGCGGATTTGCTTGCTGCGTGGTGGAGCGCTAATACGTGGCACTTTATTTTCCAAAATTTTGGGGTTCAGCCAAACCCCCCATGCGCCTCGTTAGGTCCGCCCCTGAAGGAGATCTTATTATTTCCTTCAGAAAAAAAGGTTGGATGGGCTGGTTTGCTGTTAAGCTTTTACCACACCAGTTTCAGGTACATCTGTATTGCAACTTCACGGTAAAAATTACGGTACTAGGTCTCTGTTTTTTGCCGAAAGGAGGCAGATTTAGGACTTCTGGGTCTAGATATGTACATGGACAGTAGAACATGTTTGTTTCTTGTGGCCCTTGATAGGGAAATTCGAAGAATCCATTGTCAAAGTTTCGGTTGTTTAAACTAGATCATGGAACTAATTGCTCTCTTGAGCAAAGAAAGGGAAATCGATGTTATGTACTGTGTCTCGGAGCTTCGAGTGAAGGGTAGGGATGCAATGCCTGCCTTTCTCAAACTGCTCCGGAGAGTAACGATGGCCTTCTCATGGAGCGGAATGGATGGCTTGTCCTCTTTTTTCTTCCTTGGTAAAGATACCATTGGCATATATCAGCAGCCCGTTGTGTTTAACCTTCAACTGTGGTTTATCATGAAAAGAATATATGATATTCCAGTCCTAGTGTTGGATAGCCTGTTGCCCAATGCATCAAGGAGCTTAACTGATAGGTAATAGTTGCAGAAGCATGAGTTTTTGATGATTTCTTCCATTATATGCATCGTTGAAGTTTGGGTATTTTATACTAGATCATGAAATTGATTGCTCTATTAAGCAAAGAAAGGGACACTTGATGTTATTAAGTACTGTGTCTTGGAGCTTCGAGTGAAGGGCAGGGATGCAATGCCTGCCTTTCTCATACTGCTCCTTAGAGTAACTCCGGCCTTCTCATGGAGGGAATGGATGGCTTGTCCCCATTTTCCTTTCTTGGTAAAGATACCATTGGCATATATCATGAAAGATTGTCGGCTTTTCCAGTGCGAGTATCAGATTGTTTGTCTTCACCCGAAAGGAGTTTGACTCAAGAATAGGTGCAGAGCAAGCATGAGTTTTATTTTTCTGTCATTGTGAGAGACTATTATGAAATATGTGTCTTGTCAAGATTGATGTAAACCTTTGTAGGTTGGCTGAAATATGTTAGTTTGCTTCCAGCCATCGGCAGTAGGAATCTATATCCAATTCAGTTAGTGGTAGGTAGTAACTGGCTGGTTACCACAGTTTATTCCTGAAATCTGGTTGCAACAAACATTATGGTCAGTGTGCATTGATTAGGTTAGCCACGCAGAACGCGTCTTGTGCTGAACAATTGGTGTTAGATAATGAGGAGTTAAATTTTTCCCACCTTGCCTAAGTTCGTGATGATGGTTGCGATCACTGACTGCTCCTGTTGGGCTTGAATGGTTGCAGGTTTCAAGATGTTGACCAGCTCGTTTGCAACTTCCTGCACACTCTTGAGCAATGTTAGAACTGAGGCCTCCCAGAAAGTGGTCAAGAGCCCTTCGTCTCTAAGCTTTTTCGGTCAAGGCATGCTGCAGGTTCCGAGCCTGAGGGCCTCGAAGAAGCTTGATGTTTCTGCTACAGCGGTCTACAAGGTCAAGCTCGTCACTCCAGAAGGACAAGAACACGAGTTCGAGGCACCAGATGACACCTACATCCTTGACGCTGCTGAGACCGCCGGTGTGGAGTTGCCATACTCGTGCCGTGCTGGAGCATGCTCCACCTGCGCTGGTAAAATCGAGGCTGGCACGGTCGATCAGTCGGATGGGTCATTCCTTGACGACGGGCAGCAGGAAGAAGGCTATGTGCTGACTTGCGTGTCATACCCCAAGTCGGACTGCGTCATCCATACCCACAAGGAAGGTGACTTGTATTAGGGCTTTTACATGAGAGTTTCTGCCAAGAGGCGAACGTCCCCAGCGTTGTCAGGCTCCATCTTTCGTACCAGTTGTGTTAGCTAGTTTGAAAACTTTGATGGTTGTTTGTCTCCTGTCTTCCGTTAGTTCAAGGTTGGTGCATTAAGATTGGGAACCCATGGATATATCAGGTAGCGAATAAGAAACAGCTGTGATGGCACAATGGAAATCATGGCTTTGGATATCTTCGGAATATTACTATTTTCACTAGTTGATTATGAATGTCAGCATCTTGCCTTTTTACTTCCTTTCCCAAATGCTGATCATTTACCGATATACTCATGAAGCTGCTATCTAGTTAAACGGAATGCTGCATTTGTACTTGACGGCTCATGTATTTTATTCATTAATCTATTTATTGCGAGGAGACGGCTCATGCTTTTACAAGTGCAAACCAGATATATGTGTTCGACTGCAGTCCAACTCTTCAGAGAAGTTCTGAGAAAAAGACACGTTTTCTGCTGCAAGAATCTCAACTTCTCAAATGTTTGGGGATGCTGAAGGCAACGGTCCAACCGTTGTCATCTCGATAGCGAATGCTAAGCCTTGGTTTCGTTTTGCTTTTGGGACGGCCTGCCTTGGTTTTTGATATTTTCGAGTGGCAATGTTTGGCTTTGATCCACGTCTCCAGAACTGGTGATGCTTTCAGTTTTGTGGCCGGCCGAGAGATCCACCTAACTTTGTTTTCTTGATGCCCCACTTGATTCCTTCTTTTCTTTCTCGTCTATTTCAAGAGGACAAAAAATAGAGAAGTGTTCATTTGTTCATTTCTTCCCTCAGTACCATTTTCTGCACGATTGAACCAAACCATGTATAATCTGGTGATATATTATTCCCCTTCTTCCCGTTTGCGACAAGAACAGGTGCAAAGCATCAAGGCAATGGCGAGATCTCAGACCCTCCAGATTCTCAATGGCACACCGAGCTATCCCATTTGCATAAATATTAATACTGGCAGCGGCGCAATAAGAGACGGGACAACTTGTATAAAATCTACCCTTTATGTACATAGGCGTAATCTAGCCGGATGACACATCCAAAAGACAATAAAAACCATTAAAAAATTAAAACATTGATAAGAGATCCTTCTATCTTGTCACAAAATTTTAAATTCAGATTTGATCCGCATAGCGAGAAACAGAAAACATAAATTCTGCTGTAAATAGCAGCTGACCATTGGAATTGGAATTAAGTATCATTTATATGAGATGTGTGGATTAAATTTAGAATTGAAAATTCCGTTACAGAATAAATGAACCTTGTGTCAATATAGTCAAAAAATTCAGTATTTTTCATGACTTTTTAAGCATTCACCTAACAAGATTGCACAGATTGCACCTAAATGTTAGTTTCTGTACTAGTTGCTCCCGAAAGAGATACTTTCGTAGTGCGAGTTGGCCTTGGCACTAGTGGCAAATGTACAAATTTTCCCCATTTCTCAATGAAGCATTGATATGAATGCTTATAGAACATAAAACCCTCTTAAGGAAAAAATATATAAGATCAGAAATAGCAAAACTAATGTTTAAGCATCTAGAAGAAAACATCCCAAAAGTAGAATTCCGCACCATTAATCTCGACTTGGGGATAGCCATACAACCAACATTTAAGCAAATATTATACATACATAGCTAATGTTCCGCAGTCACAGAACAATCGAAGCCAAACGGATACAGTTCTCCACATATCAACATATCACTAGAACAAATGGCATCCGAATCACTAAAGCAGGACATCTCAAACAAGGGGGCTTGGTTCTACTTTTCAATCATCCAGTAATACTAGTACATCTGCGAAAACTGTTGCAGAAACTTGGAAAATACTCCATGGAGACACACCCAAGCACGCAAAAGCTCACAAAGACTGGGAATACGGCAAAAGGAACCATGACGGAAGGCTTAGAAGCATTTACGGTGGACGATCGAAGGGCCAGATTCATCATATTCTCCCTTGGATATCCACATCTGCGACAGCAAAAGGAATCAGAGGGTAAGAGGTCTTTTCTCCAGAACAAGATGGCATATGCCATTACAAAACAAAGGGGGACTTAATAAAATGTCATGTTTTAGTTTGGCATTTGATAAAATGTCCCGTCATATGTCACTGACATGAGGGGGTCCACCTGTCAGTGACATATGGTGGGGCATTTTATCAAAGGTCAAACTAAAATGTGGCATTTTATCAAATTTGTCCAAAACAAATGGGTGTGTAAACAAGTACCTGCTGGAATGTGCTGAGGGAGGCAAGTATGGAACCACCAATCCAGACACTGTATTTTCTCTCAGGGGGTGCCACAACCTTGATCTTCATACTACTCGGCGCAAGGGCTGTAATCTCCTTGCTCATCCTGTCAGCAATGCCAGGGAACATGGTCGTTCCTCCACTGAGCACAATGTTGCCATAGAGATCCTTCCTGATATCGACATCACACTTCATGATAGAGTTGTAGGTGGTCTCGTGGATCCCAGGAGCTTCCATACCAATCAGCGAGGGCTGGAATAGCACTTCTGGGCACCTGAACCTCTCAGCACCAATTGTGATGACCTGCCCATCAGGCAACTCATAGCTCTTCTCGACAGAGGAGCTGCTCTTGGCAGTCTCTAGCTCTTGCTCATAATCAAGGGCAACATAGGCAAGCTTCTCCTTTATATCTCTGACAATTTCCCGCTCTGCAGTTGTAGTGAAGGAATAACCCCTTTCTGTAAGGATCTTCATTAGGGAGTCAGTTAGATCACGACCGGCAAGATCCAACCGAAGAATAGCATGAGGAAGTGCATATCCCTCATAGATCGGCACAGTGTGGGTCACACCATCACCAGAATCAAGCACAATACCTGCACAAGCCATAGTACATTGGGGACCATGTAACCAATGAAGGGATAGAAGAATACATAAACTCATTTTGCATAGGAGAAAATGGACACATACCTGTTGTACGACCACTGGCATATAGAGAAAGAACAGCTTGAATAGCCACATACATCGCTGGTGCATTGAAAGTCTCGAACATGATTTGGGTCATCTTCTCTCTGTTTGCCTTTGGGTTTAGAGGAGCTTCTGTCAGCAAAATTGGATGCTCTTCAGGGGCAACACGCAGCTCATTGTAGAAGGTATGATGCCAGATTTTCTCCATGTCATCCCAGTTGTTTACAATACCATGCTCAATAGGGTATTTCAAGGTCAAGATACCCCTTTTTGACTGTGCTTCATCACCAACATATGCATCTTTTTGGCCCATTCCAACCATGACACCTGTGTGCCGAGGGCGGCCAACTATACTAGGGAAAACTGCTCTTGGGGCATCATCACCAGCAAAACCAGCCTAGAGAGATGACAGAGATGCTTATTTTTCGAACAACTAATTTTCTATGCTGAAAAATTGAATAAAAGAAAGGGATGAGCATCAAACCTTGACCATTCCAGTGCCATTGTCACATACAAGTGGCTGGATATCCTCACCGTCAGCCATTGGTCTGCACAAGGCAATCAGAAGCCTTTCAATCATTTACTTGTTACAGCTCAAATTTTGAACCTATTTATTGATGGATATCTTGCAAACCAGAATTAATGGTTGATGAGCACAAGAACACAGAACCACTAAAACCCATTTTTAGGAAAGGCAAATTTTGCCACATCACACCTTTATTTTGTGGCATTTGCCCAAACACACCACAAATGTCGGCCTTTGCTCAATACCATTATGATTTCTGGTTCCTTTGCCACAACACACCACATCTATTGAAATTAATTTCTGAACTATGAGTGTGAGAATAGTTATAAATGGCAATCATACCCCCAATGTCTTCTTCTACCTAACTCACTCCTCTCTCTCCTCGCTGGCCTTCCCTGGTCGTGCAGCCATGGCCATGCGCAAGTCCTCCCCTCGGGCGCCAAGCCTAGCGCTCGTGCGTTGGCCGCTGGTCGGGTCAAAGACGCTGCCCCGTGCTCCTCTCTCCTCCTCCCTCCTCACCTCCTCCGTCCCTACCTTGCCATGGTGGTCAGCTGGCCACCGCAGCAACCTGCGACCTTCCATTTGGTGTGGGGAATGAGCAAGAAGATGCCTTCCATATGGGCCCCAGACATCACGGAGAGAAGGAAGAAAGGATAGGGAGAGATTTAGGGGCAGAAATGACATTTCACACATCTTCTCTCTACTGCTTGGCCCCAAAATCATATTTTAATAGGTGTGGTGTGTTATGGCAAAGAAACCAAAAATTATAATGGTACTAAGCAAAGGTAGACATTTGCGGTGTGTTTGGGCAAATGCAGCAAAGTAACAGTGTCCTGTGGCAAAATTTGCCTTCAGGAAATTGTCACTTCATTTCTACCCTATGTGCTCGGTAACATTCCTCAGATATATAATTAAAATCCAAATACAGTTCGTGGTAGCCAAGTAGGGGAAACACAGCTGTATTAGCAGAGCTTCTCTCTAGCTCTAATCAGAGTACGTATTTTCATCACTGATAAGGTTACTGAACAAAGGGCCGAAGAAGAAAAGCATATAGCACTTCAATCACATTAATGGGCCCTTTATGCTTAAGAAACTAAAGCGAACAATAAGCTGGCATAAGCTGTCCTGGCAGGCGGACATGCTTTACCCATGTGCTACTGTGCCTACCAAAGTTGAATAAAACTATAGCAGTACTGGATCACAATTATTGCTGTTGCTGAACATCCAGCCTAGTAGTTATAGATCAATATATAGTCAGCCTAGTGGTTATAGACCAATATATAGTCATCAAACATAAAATTGTGGAGGTTTAAAGTCCATGTACCAGCAAGTAGTGGCATTCAACGATCTGGTTCCAGCTAGCAAAAGGAAAACCGGAACAGGACTGTTTTTTATATATAAGAACCAGGCAATGAGGTACTAATATGCAGTGGATATGTTGAGCTCTCTACGCCATTATGATGTGATTAACAAATAGCACATTAATTTTGGCTAAGCTTAGCAGTATCATGCATGAAAATTTGCTATATTCTTTAGAAAAGAAATATCGGTAATGAAGGTATGACGAGAGGAATGCAAGATCAAAGTATAAACCATCGAGCATCATGCATAGCAATCCACCTTAAAAATTAACATATAGTCTTCTCTTTTTCATAATAATATCCCAAAGAACCCGTCCCGCTTGAAATCAGCATAAGTATTTGGATTAGGAGTATTCGGCTGGGATTTAGTTTAAATTTGAAACGATCCTATCCCAGTCCCCTCATCTAGACAGGTGATGCCAAATTCATTTCCGTTGTCAAGGATACAATGATCCATGGTTGAATCCCTGTTCTCCCTCGAATAAGGAACCTCCCCACTTTACACAATAGTAGCCTAACAGATCAGACCATGCCCTCACCGCCATCCACAGCAAAAATTCCTTCAAATTCGCAACGTATCGCATCAGGCAGGAACACAGCTGAACTGAACAGCACGAGCAGATCACTTCATATCCGCAAGCTATCGGTCCCCTAGTTCCCGATCGGACGATCGCTGGATCAGTCAAACCTGCGGCAGGCACATACGAACCGAAACCAGCTGACAGATCGCGTGGCACGGACAGATCCGCGCATCGGCGAAATCGACACTGGAAAACAAACAAACAAAAAACGCATCCCATCGCGCTCGAGGGACTAGCGATCGCATCGACAGATCCACCGCCCAGAACGACCTCACCGAGGCCACCACTGCGCCCAGAGAAGACAACAACAACGACAGAGCGTAACGACGCAGAGAGATAAGTAGGAGGCTCGCGACCAGATCCGCACTCCCACGGAGCAGGGGAAGCGTGAGAGAGGGAGAGAGATCGGACCTTGGCGAGACAGCGGCGGCGGCGGCGGCGGCGAGGAGGAGGAGGAAGCGGAGGTGAGTGGTGAGAGAGAGGAGAGTGGTGGAGAAGACGAGTCCTCAGCTGGCTAGGCTGTGTCGTGTTAAATACACAACAAGCAAGAGGAGGACGGACACATGCTTCTTCGCCGTTACGGATTTTTCAAATTTGAACAGGTTCCCACGGTTTATCAGTCGGATTTTAAACGGATCTACCGGACTTTCTGCGTAGGACGCATGTCTTGATTTTGTCCAACTTTTCTGTTCTGGCACTTGATTTGTTGAATGTAAGGGTATGTAACTTTCGTGTCTTGTGATCTAATACCCACATATTCGTGAAGGGCCGGTCTAGAACACGATAATTCTTCTTGATCTCCGTGGGATTTGAGTTTTTTTCATATGAAACTCGTGTGTTCCGAAAAAGATCGAAGCGCACTTTGTGCAATGATTCAGGTATCGTATAATAGTTTATCCGAGCTACAGTGACCGAAAAATACACAAGAAAATGTTATAGAGTTGACATAGTGTATTGTTAGTTTTGTCCTGTAGCTACTCCCTCTGTAAAAGAAAAGGTAAATTATTTCGGATCCATACAGTAAAAACTTTATAACTTTTGCCACTATAAATATAAAATTATATAGGCTAACAACATAAAATAATATCACTGTATTTTCCCTGCAAATTCCTTTAACAAATGTTGATTTTTTTTTATTTTTGTATAATATGAATGAAAAATTATAGTCAAAACTCAAAATCTTGCATCGGTCAGAAGCTGCTTACATTTTTGAACAGAAGTGGTACGAAATAGAGAGAAAAATATAACACCGGTGTTATAAAACCACCCTTGAAAATTATGATGCACATTTTAAAAGGAAGATTAAAAAGTAGTACATCTGTATTGTGTATTGAAGTATGTATCTGCATATTTTCAGCCAACAATACAAACATATGTGTACTGTACAATAGATATATGAAATAGTAGTATGAAAACAACATCAATAAGTGTACATAATTTCTTTTGCGAGATATATCTTTTTATGTAGCACGCAAATGAGCATTCTTTTGTCCGAAAATGTATAGGTTCATGTTTCATCTCACAATATACATATATGACTTTTGTCAAAAAAGGTTTTAAAGCGTGCAGTATATGATTTCTAAGGATGATGCCAAATAAGCTTATATTGAACCGGTGTCATGTAGTTTCTTTTCCCCCCGAGATAGAACAATTGTCCACGTGGACGCGGATGGGATGGACGGGCAAGGTCGGCCCAGCTCCACGTCGCCAAAACTCAGGGTTGCTCGCTGACAGCAGACCGGAGTTGGCCGGGCCATCAGCTTCAAGCAATGCCGCACACCTGTCATCGTTCAGAGAAACTCAATGCCCTGTTGATTCCACTATGCATGCATGGTCCATACTCCAGAGTCACACACACACAAAACAAGCTGGAAAATGAAGCTCCAGGGAGGAATCGATGCGGACTTCCAAATAATTCCCGTCACTGATTAATACTACTTCTTGATTTTCACTATCTGCATCATGTAGCAAGATTTTACAGCTAAGACGTACGGCAGGGCGTGCAGCTGATCTCAGAGTTCAGACATACATGTAGCCTGATGCATGCGCGTGAGAATTTCAGTTCCAGATGCTGAAAGACAGGAGAGACAAACAAGACTTAGTCATCTTTGGTAGGATCAAATCAATCGAATAATAAATACGATAGTGCTAGCTGAAAAACTCTGGGAAGAAGTCCAAGTGGTGGTTTGGATGTGATTGGCATGGCATGGACCAAAAACTGGTGGATTCATCTATGGAATGGAATTGGAACCGGGCTGACACCCGCCCTTTAATTTTACTTCTACAAATAATAATCTGCTACTGATCCCAGGAATATCTGGAGCTTTGGGAAGTTGGGCCCTTGTTGACACAAATTATAACGGTTTTGCTACTGTACGTAGGTTGTATGGTTTTCTCCTTCAGTCTTAAGTCAATTTTTGCAACCACTAAATTTATATGGAGATTGATGGTCATACGATTGGATGTTGATCCAAGGATAAAATATATCTGTGACTTGTGCTTACGAGAAATCCAATTACCTTATAAATTAATGAAAAACCCCAAATTATAAAGAACTCAGCGAGGCGATTTGACCTGCTCGCCACAAGTGGGTACATATAATAGCTTATTCGGCTGATCAATGAGGTTAAAATAGATAGAAGCAATGTTTATCCCCAGGAAACTTGGCTAGTTCTTCCTTTATTTGGTTTTAAAAAAACTGTTACTTTGAATGAGTGATAGCATAGTCCTTATCAAAGCCTGTTTGTGGCCTTGTGGCACAAAACAAAACTGCGCTCCATGCAAATGACACCACTCTACAAGTCTACAGCTACTACTTCTATATGTAACCAAAGAAGTTACTAGGAAACTATGAGCAGACATGATGCATATATTCTACTCTACATCCTCAGGAAAAAAGCGACAAGCAAAGCAACAAGACAAAGGCGAAAGCTGAGCAGATTACAATACAACTCGAGTGATCCCTGGCATAGCACCAAATGGCTTCCTCGGATGTAACGATGGCGAAACAAGAGGACAAACCACAAAGACACTCCCAATGAATCACAGATACAACTACACAAATCTTGAACTAGATATAATACAACGGCCATATATAAGAACATGCATGGTGATAAGAGTTGTACTGCAGCTTTCTCAAGAGAAAGCCTACTGTTTCGATCCAATGGCCATGTTTGGAGCTCCTGTGCTGGTAGTTGTGGCAGTGGCCTGTGGCCTCATGTGGTTGAGGTCAAGGAGGCCTTCCAAGGAGATGAGAGGCATCCCCGGGACGATGGGCTGGCCGGTCATCGGCGAGACCTTCTCCTTCATCGCCGCCTTCTCGAGCCCCGCCGGCATTCTCAGCTTCATGCGCGACAGGCAGAAGAGGTAAACCAATCATCAGCCATGCACTGACATCGAATTGAAGCTCCAACGTGCAATGATTTTAATCTGATGATACGAACAGATTGAATATGTTGGTTTGTTTCCTTGATACTCCGATGATGCTGATTAATTCAGGTTCGGGAAGGTGTTCAAGACGTACGTGCTGGGGAGGATAACGGTGTTCATGACGGGGAGGGAGGCGGCCAAGATCCTGCTGTCCGGGAAGGACGGCGTGGTGAGCCTCAACCTCTTCTACACCGGGAAGCAGGTGCTCGGGCCGACGAGCCTGCTCACCACCAACGGCGAGGAGCACAAGAAGCTGCGGCGGCTCATCGGCCAGCCGCTCTCCATCGACGCGCTCAAGAAGTACTTTGGCTTCATCAACGACCTCGCCGCCCAGACGCTCGATACCTGGGTCGGCAGGAGAGTCCTCGTGCTCGAGGAGGCCTCGTCTGTACGCGCGCTTTCCAACTCGATCCTGAAGAAATCTTTGCGCAATTAAAGATCATGAGTTGATCATCTCACTGCATGCATCAAAGTGATTGATATATAAATTCTTTTTTGGTTTCTTGCATGGATACTTTCTGTCAGTTCACGCTGAAAGTGATCGCCAACATGCTGGTGAGCTTGGAGCCGGAGGGGGAGGAGCAGGAGAAGTTCCGCGCCAACTTCAAGGTCATCTCGTCTTCGTTCGCCTCCTTACCTCTCAAGCTCCCAGGAACAGCATTCCACAACGGCCTCAAGGTACTTCAGAGCATAACAGAACATTTCTGTGCGGTTTCACCATCAGAAGTTATAATTTATAGACTTGTTTGATCGACTGATGGATCATTCAGGCTAGGAACCGGATGTACGCGATGCTGGACTCGGTGATCTCCCGAAGGAGGGAGGGCGGCGAGGTCCGCGACGACTTCCTGCAGACGCTCCTGATGAAGCACGCCGGCGACGCGGAGAAGCTGACGGACTCGCAGCTCAAGGACAACATCCTGACCCTGCTTGTCGCCGGCCACGACACGACGACGGCGGGCCTCACGTGGCTTGTCAAGTTCCTCGGCGAGAACCCTCAAGTCCTGCACAAACTCAGAGTAAGTTTAACTTTAATTCTTTCGCCTTTTCAAGTTTCTTCAAGCTAAATCAAGCTATTCCTTTTTTTTTGGCAGGAAGAGCATTTGGAGATCAAGGAGAGGCTAAACGGCGCGTCGCATCTCAGATGGTCAGATGTGAATAACATGCCTTACACCAACAAGGTGATGATCTCAGGGAAATCTTTTTTTTTCTTTTTTGCCTTTCATTCAGGTACATCCATCTGAAAGATTAACACACACAAAAAAAGAAAAATCTCTAATGATACGTGCCACCTAACTCACCATTGCAGGTGATGAACGAAACATTGAGGAGAGCAACCATCCTGCCATGGTTCTCGAGGAAAGCCGCGCAGGACTTCACCATCGACGGTAATAAACTTGCAGCATCTCGATGCCACACATTTACTGCTTTCGGACGGTAACATCCTATTAAGGGACATAACAGCACAATATTACCGCCGACATAAGTAAAGATTCATCTAACTAGCTAGATTTCAGGACGCATCAACTGCTTCTAAACGCGATGCTCAAATATATATATATACACACACACGCAGGGTACGAGGTGAAGAAGGGCACGTCGGTGAACCTGGATGTGGTGTCCATCCACCACGACGGCACCGTCTTCGCCGACCCGGAGAGGTTCGACCCGGACAGGTTCGACGTAAGTCCCTCCCTCCATCCAACCCTCCTCGCAAGCTAGTAGATAGCATGCATCACGAGCTCTTAGACTTTGGCTGCTGCAAATGCAATGCACGCACGCAGGGCACGCTGAAACCGTACAGCTTCCTGGGGTTCGGCAGCGGACCACGGATGTGCCCAGGGATGAGCCTGGCCAGACTCGAGATCTGCGTCTTCGTCCACCACCTCGTCTGCAGATACGAGTGAGTCACCAGCGCCCAATTAACTCAAGAGATTCGAGAAACCACACGAATTACTGTATTGTTGCGCTCTGCCGCTGGGTGACGATGGTGTTATATGCTCGGTGTTTCTTCTTTTTGTTGGCAGCTGGAAGCCGATGGAGGAAGACGACTCGGTGCAGCCGACGCTGGTGCGCATGCCCAAGAACAAGTACCCCGTCATCGCCACCGCGCTCTGATCGGCCGGAGCCTCCACGCACGGCAGCGCACAGTTTATCCGGTTCGCCGAACCGTGCTTGCTCGTGCATACATGCGCTCTGCTCATGGCTGTTCCCCTCTGCAGATTCCATGTTCCACATGGTGAAATGGACCGAGATACTGATAGTATTATCATAAACATTCTGCTGCTCTGCCGTCGAGCAGAGCTAGTCAGCAATATCATGAAACTATTTTAATGGACGAACTATATGTGAATTTTGGTAGTGTGCCAAACAGAGATGCGCCAAGAAAGTGAGGGAGTTTCCATAAACAACGAACAAGCACTTTTTTTAAAAGTACAAAACCACACACGCGATGCGCAGATAAACAATATCGCATCAGAGATCCTATGTTACAGCTCATGAAGTTGAACAAGCAAGAAATACTCAATATCTAAAGACCAAACATATACCCTATCTGATCACTCTCTCCAAAAGAAAAAAGAAAAAAAACTCTGATGATGATCAGGTTACACGAGTACAATTTTTATTGTCATGCTAGTATGTCGCTAAAGAACTGCTACTCCAGTTTGCCAAACGTCGAAGGACAGCCCGGTAGCTAGTATCACGTAGGGTGCATACATATACATGATCCCTGCTGGCACAGCTCAACGACACAAGGTAGCAGTAGCCGGTGGTTCAATCTCAAAGGAACAGTAACTAGGTAGCAAGGCCAACCAACAGAGACAAAGGCAGAAGCAATATGCAAGGCTGCTGGGATCCTCCAATGCTAACGGCACATCATGTATCGGAACCAAAGAATATGCCCTCGAATTACTAGAAAACAATTCGCCGGACTAATACAGGACAACTGAAATTATCGTAGGATGGTAGTTTAGTAACCCATCCAGAACAAGAGAAGAAAGAACCCAAAGAAGCCTGCCAAAACAAAATGATCATTCAAGATGATAGGTTAACTAAATCTTGAAGATAAAGGATAAAAAAATTACCAGTTCATTTTCCCCTTTATGGATGACTCGTCACTTGCCTTTTTTTGTGTTTTCAAGCAAAGTTCAGTTGATCATTCCTTCCCGGACAGGACAGAAACAAGAACATGGTACACCACTCCAATCCCACATATCCCACATTTAGAGGTGCTATGCCGCATGAACACAACCAACATCACAATACGACAAAAGCCACCTTTCAACCAAGCAAGAATCACTGAGTAGCGTATCAAGCAAATGAGCACTATGACCAAGTCATATGCCTCAAAATAAGTAGGAAACAATAGTAAGCAGGTCAGTAATATGGTCTATAATAAAGTAGCTGCTCACGGTACATCATAGTTCAAATACATGATCACACAGTTTGAAACACAAGGAAGCACACCTCATGATAGTAGATAGGGTTTTCATACCTGGATAGAACATACTTCTCAAGATCTAGGCCATCAATAGGGACCAGATCGGTCACGACTGTAACGGTCACCCCCACTTCCACCATCTCGGCTGCGACCAGAATATCGGTCACCACCACGGTCAGATCGGTCACCGCCACGGTCAGATCGGTCCGATCCATGACGACTACCACCACCATACCTATCATCTCTGGATTCTCTGCCACCATACCTGTCACCTCTCCCACCGTCACCATCTGGGCACTCTCTAGCAAAGTGTCCAGGTTTGCCACACTTGAAGCAATCCCCACCACCACCTGAACCACGTGGTGCACGTCCACCACCATAGTCACGACCACGGTCATTACGAGATCCACGATCACGATCAAAATCACGGTCACCATTACGGTCTCTACCAGCTCCTTGTGGCTGAGCTCTATCAACAGTGATGGCCCTCCCTTCCAAGTCCAATCCATTCATTTCCTCAATAGCTTCTTCCATGGCTTTCTTCTCATCAAAAGTCACAAAGGCAAATCCACGTGATCGGCCAGAAAACTTGTCAAGAACCACCTGCATATCACCAGAAAAACAAATTTATGCAAACATACACAAATACTATGCTAAACAAGCAGTAAAGTGTTGAGCAAGATTACATAAACATGTATAGTTGCAGTTGTGAAGTTACAAATACTGAATCATTCAGTCAACCTAGACGAGCCAAAATATTTCCAAAGAAGTTTGGAGAGCTAACAAGTAAACCAAAGTACCTGAAAACTTAATACTTGGAACGATACAAATAAATATGTAATCTTATTTCTGAGAACTATACAGCGCCAATGTTGGACATAGAACAAGGGTAAATGATAGTGCTTAACTATCATAGTGATGTTACATACATACTTCAAAGACAAAATAAATTTTGACTATTGAAGATAGTAGCAAGCATAACTTTTAAGGATAATAACTCCATCAATGCTCTATCTAAAGTATACACAGAAGTATCCCCAGCCAGAGTCATGAAGCCAATACCAAGATAAACGGTTTAACACATGAGCACAAATACTATTTCCCACAAAATAAAAAAAGGAGATATTCTCCATGTCACCTTTGCCTCAGTGACATTGCCAAATTTTCTAAACGCGTCCTTGAGGCTTTCATCAGTTGTCGACCAGGACAGATTCCCAATGAAGCAACGGTACTCATCCATATCTGCCATCTCTGGGGGATAAACGAACACATCCAACATATGGGCAAGTAAAATTGTTAGGACGTGTCAAAAAAGAGCAATACAGATTATATGGTGATTAACAGCTATTCTGTTATTTGTACTTCCTAAGAAATACTTCCCAGGCACAGCAAAGGATTACATCTTAACCAGCTAAAAAGTTAACTATGATAATTTGTCAATGTACGGTATCAGCTCATCTAAGCTAAATTGCATTGGAAGCAGAGTAGCAGAGCAGAGAGGCTGAATCGTATATGAATAACAGAACAGAATGTAAACATGCATCATGGATCACACAAGTTGCTGCAACTAAACAAAGGTAATGCAAATTTGCTGAATCTCCTTTCTACACTGTGTTTGCAGATAATTTTTACAGAAAGCTAACTTTCTTCAGAAAGGAAAAGGCATGCTCAATTCTAACGACAACGTAGCAGAGGGGTGAACTCCCTAACCACACTACAATACGCACATAACTTGACATATCTACGTTTGACCCTAAGGGGAGTCGTCTTAGATGCAGAATAAACAGAAACGCAAGCTTCAGATTAGACCTGAGCAATCATTCTAGATTCTACAAAACTCTAACAAAATCAAACTCTAGATATGGCATACGTGAGGAATCCGTCCGAGCAAAGATGTGCATCATACAGGGAGAAAAAATGAAGAAGTAAAACGCAATCAAACGAAGCAGCAGCTGTATATTACGATCACCAAACCACATCGGATCTCCAGAAAAGGGAAAAGCTCGCAGTACGGTGGTCCGTACCAGATCGAGCAAAGAGGAAGAGACGAGAAAATTTGACCTGTGAGGAAGGCGAGGACGAATATGGAATCGAAGAAGATTTTTCTTTTGCGCCCAGATCGGCGAAGGCCTCGTCGTGGGGGAGTGGCGCCAGTTTTTATAGGTCCTTTGGTTCCTGGAGTGGAAAACGTAGAACCCTAAATCCCAGCGGCGGCGCGCGCGAGATATTTTCCGTAGTAAGCGTGATATTTTACTCGGAGTCTTGCGTTGGGCAAAAATATCTTACCGGGCCGCGTCGTGGCTGCTCTGCCGCGGACACGGTGCCGTCGACTTGATGGGCCCAAGGCCCCCCTGCTAACACCTTCCTTTGCCTAGTGATGTTTCGGAAGCTGCCGCGCCATTTCACTCGCCTACATGCACATTTGCGTCTCTTTTTCAGTTGAACAGTCTTGTGTTCTTTGACTCCACGACCCGGATCTTTCTGAGAAGAAACGGATCACACGCTAGCACAGAAGCACATCGTACAACACCTCTTATCCATAACGATCGGAAGAATCGTCAAAGATAAAATATATTCCTAACATATTAGTACATGAGTACACGTACAAGACCTATTATCCTTAACGGTTCCAAAAAGATCAAGAATAATACATATCATGACGGTTTTTATGTTGAATTTATATCTTAGATGGTTGTTTTTTAAAACCATTGTGTTTTAATAGAACATTCGCGACGGCCGTGGTAAAAAATCATGTGAGATGTACCCATAGTCATGTGGAATAGATCCAACTCAAAACGTCCAATAAATCTGTAGTATATAAGCAGCACTTAGCCACCAGCCACCAAATCCTAGCATCCATTGTCCCTGCCCCTACGTGCCGGCTCATCGCTTTCTTCATCCCTGGTGGAGGCGCCCTCAAACTTCCGGTTGTAGCCCACACCTTCACCTCCCACACTGCCCATACCTCCACTTCCCTTGCCGCCACACCTTCGCCTCCCGTGGCCGCCTCCTGCGTCTCCCCCACCTCTCGCAGCTCGCGACACAGGGGTGAGGTGAGGGATCTCCGGCGGCCGCCGCGCACCTCGTGGTCGTGGCCGCTGGGGAGAGGAGGCAGTCATCAATGAAAGCAGTCGCCATCGTTGGAGCTAGTGGAGAAGATGGGAGCCGGAACCTGTCTGTACCAGCGCCCAGATTGAGCACAAACCGCACGTGTACGTCCTATCTCGCCTCCACCTCGGGCAGATCACCATGTGTCCTACCTCGTCTTTGCCTCCACATCTGCCGCCGCCGGCGTCCTCAGCTGTCACTGTAATTGCCGCCGGAACCCTCAAGATCCAGTGCTCAGAGCCCAACCTTCGCGCAATCAAGATGCAGTGCAGCGCGTCGGTGCCGACGGAGAAGCTACCTGACCTCAAGATCCAGCGAGATGAGGGCCGGGGAAGGAGGTGGTTGGGATGCAGTGGCTTTCCTCCTCCTCACCGGGAGAGTCCTGGAGCAACGGCGGCACCGACATGGCCGACAGCTCGCCGGCTTAACAAATTCGTGACGGTTTTGTGTATGGAACCGTCTAGACTGTTGTACATCCCAAACGGCTTAAAAATCCTCTGGATGAACAACCCCTCATCCATAACTCTATCTGTGACGGTTTGAAAAATCGTCACGAATAGCATTCTATGTACCAATGACACATCGTATTAATCATAGCAATATCCTAGTAGGATTACGGGGATTAAATTAAGAGTTGCGTGTCCAGTCAATTTTTCTAACCATTTTGATCCATCTCTTCCATCATCTGACATTTAGCCCACCTCCCACCCAGCTCGTTGAAAGTCACCTCCTCTCGACCTTTCACGTCGCCTCTTCTTTGCTCGACAGCAGTGCTCCTCCTCTTCCACTAGTCTATTCATATCTGGCACAACCCTTCTTCCTCTTCTTTGGCAATCTATATGTTGCCAACCTTCTTTCTCTTCTGTGGTGGTCCTTTCCGTCATATTTGGTGGTGAATGGTGGTGCAAGGAAGATAAAGATGAGCGGGCGGAAGGAGCATTGGGTGGTGGAGGCGGCCGGCTGGCTTTATGTGTGTGTATGACCAAGACTGATAGAATTAAGGGATTTTTTTGAACATTAAAAACATTTAATGTACCATGCATTAGCACGTCAGTTAAATCAAAGTTCAACTAGAAAAAGGAATACCTCCACCAATGTGTAGCTTAGGGGGTGATTGGATACCTAGTTCTATGTAAACAATTGTCTCCATATATCGTTTTATTCTGGAACAACTTGTTCGAAAGAATATCCAAAGACCTTCCACTCCATATGCGGTCATGCGAAGCTTCACAACTATAGGTACAGCTTGATGCAACCAGCTTGACAACACTCTGTCACCGTGTGCAAAGCACAAAAACAAGTGCTTTAGCGCTAGCAACCGAACCTTAATGCATGTATACTCCATATCTTATTACAAACAGCTAAACGCCTTTGGCACCGGCCGCTCGGCAGAAAGCAGAAACTCCCTCACCTGATTACATATAGTTTATAAACTTTGAAGCTTTGTTATAAATAATGGCTGTAAAAATATTTGTAGAACACTTTGAAAGGTAGTTACGTTTTCTATAGTTATTTTCTCGTATATATTAGTTCTCAAATTTACAGTTTAGTTAAACTTTGTGTGAAACCAACATGTGCCGTACGTTTAATCCACAAAGGGGGCACCAATCGCATCCTACACTGAATGGACACTTGGGCTTAGTTTGTGCGTTTGCATCCTACACTGAATGGACACTTTGGCTTAGTTTGTGCGTTCGCATCCTACATTGAAGGGATACTTTGGCTTAGTTTGTGTTTGCTGAACTATGCAATGTTGAACTTATTTTATAAGTTGATATGTAAAAATAGCTGTGGAAAAGTGAACATCTTGTTTGGCGGGTAGATTCTAATGCAACTAACTCCCAAATACACCAAAATTACACTATACTTATTACAAAATGAAAATTGTTCCCTTTTTTCTGTTAGATACGAACCGATTTTAAACACCTTCTTCTGCAGATTATAAAAAAGAACAGCTAACCAAAAACCCTTGAGGTTTCCAAGTAGTTACCGCTATAGCCTAGTCAAAAAAGGAAGAAAAAACCCAACGGTCACCTCCTCAAAAAAGTTTCACCATCTTGGTCAGTCCACGCCCATTATTTTATGACCAACCGGTGACTGGTCTGGACTGATCTGGATAGAAACGCGCACAGCACGAAGACCTCGCCAAGTCTTCTCCCACTTCGCAGCGCTCCGCTCATTATAACCCGCCGATTCCTCTCCCCAACTCCAGATCCCAATCACTCAAGAACTCGAGATCCATTCTGCTCCGTCCACCCACCCCAAGGCGACAGCTGAGATCGATCGAGCAGCCATGGGGTTCTACGAGGGGTTCAAGGAATGGAGCTGGAAGAAGATCGCCCTGTGCCTGGGGGGCGTCGCCGTGCTCATCGCCGTCATCGTCGTCCTCGTCATCGCCTTCGGCGTAACCTACCCGCCCAAGGCCACCGTGGACGACGCCGGGCTGCAGCGGTTCGCGCTGACCCCGGGGACCCCGTCCCCGGCCAACTCCACGCTGTCCTACAACGCCACGGTGACGCTGTCACTGCACAACCCCAACATGTACCGGAGCATCAGCTACAACGCCCTTGCGGTCTCCTTCTACTTCAACGGCTCCCGCTTCGACGATTCCGCCACCGTGCCGGCGTTCGAGCACCGCCACGGGAAGACGGCCTCTCTCAGCGTCAGGGTGGGCGGCGTGGACCGGCCCGTGAAGCAGCTGTCCACGGCCGGCGTGGCGGAGTTCGCCAAGCAGAAGGAGGCCGGGAAGTTTGGGGTGGAGGTGAGGCTTGACACGGTGATGCAGTACAAGGGGCGCAAGGCAAAGTGCCCCGTCGTCGTCATCTGCCCGCTCCAGCTGCAGCTCGTCGACCCGGACGTCGCCGCCACCTCGTTCCAGAAGACCAAGTGCAACCTCCTAAAGTCTCGCTGCTGATTCCTGTGATTAATTGAGTCAAGTTCTTTCCTGCTTTATCATTCCTTCTTAGTATTTTCTTAACTAGTGCAGAACCAATGTCATTTCTTCTTAGGCTGCTGTTGTGTATGTTCGAGGCTACCGTCAAATTGTTTGCTCTGTATTGATTTGGATCTTGGATTGTTTACAACTGTGTCAACTTCTGGTCTACTTCTCAAATGTATTATTGTTACCTCTATCAGACTATCAGTGTTCTTTCTGCGTGGCGCTCGGCTGAAAAGACAAATGGATCGAGGCACTCCGCAGTGCTGCTGTCTGGCAACGTACGGTACTAACGACCGCGTTTCGCTGCCGTCGTCGACTTGCGCGGTCAACGTGTCTTCCTCTGTTTTCCCTGGATCTCAACCCCCCATCGGTGGATGGATGGATGGTGCCAATAATCCGGATTCTGTATCGATCGCGCGTTTCCTTCGTTCCTGATGCCAACGCTCGATCCGTCCGCTTCAGATCGGTGTCCTTCTTTTCTGTCAGAAACTCCTGATGAGATAGCGTGAAATAATCCGTAGCGTCAGGAATTCCAATCAAGATTAGTAGTGGTCTGATAACGAGGTCTAAACATCACGGTACCTTGTCCCTCGTTTTTTTTTCTGCCGTGCAGATCAGAAGTTTAGAACCTCATCATTAACGCGGTTTCCTTGTCCCTCGTTTTTCTTGCTCCCCGCACCCGATCCAGGAAGCGCCGCTGCCTCTTTCTCAGTCCATGCCGTTGCCGCTGCCGCCCCCGTTCTCCTTCTTGTCTCGCATGGCTATCTTCGCCGGATGCACCTCTATCATCACTATCATCAACCTCATTTCCCTTCCCATCTCAAGCGGCTATCTTCACTAGATGCATCCTCACCATTATTGTCGTTGGCTACTCCACATTAACCTACGCTTCATCACTGGTTCATCAGTTGTCCATACCTCTCGCGGCCGGTGCCGCTTCTGCAGCATCCATCCCGTGCCTCTGGCTGGCCTTCCCTCTAAGCTTTGGGGAGCACGGGTGTGTCTCGAGCGGTCGTGACCCTCTTACCCTTTACTCTAACCCCCTAGCCTTCTAGTGAGGTCAGCGGTCTTGGCTTCACTTCTGCCTTGTGATTGAGCACATGCTCTATTTGACGTGATTGAGCATACGGAGCGTAGCGCTACCTTGTGGCAGTGGTGAGTGGTGACCAGTAAGTGGGGAAGCGTGTAGTACAACATGTATCGCGTTTCTCTGTAGTGAGGACCAAATAGTGTGCAACCATGCTAATGTTTGTCACAATAAAGAGCATGCAACCATTGCTACTGATAACTAGGCTAAACTTTTGGTAAACCCCGGTGGGATTATATCATGTATGTTGGTGAGACCAAAAAATTGATCCATGTTTCTTCCTCCAATCTCATCTCTCTCTCTTGCTTTTTGTCATCCCTCCAATCTCATTTCACTACCTCAAAAAAGACTTCTGCTACATTATCATCTCTGACGGGCACTAGAAGGCCCGTCGCTAATTAGAAGCAACACTGACGGGCGAGCTTGTGCCCGTCAGTAGTAGTGACGCACAAGACGAGACTACCAACTTCTACTGACGGGCACAATATCTGCCCGTCAGTAAAAGTGGACTCTACTGACGGAAAACTTTCACTGACGGGCGCTCCTCACGTGCCCGTCAGTGAAGATCCGATCTTCACTGACGGGCTCCGTTTTGTGCCCGTCAGTGGAATCCACTAGCAGCTCCACCGATCTTCACTGACGGGCTCCGTTTTGTGCCCGTCAGTGGAATCCACTAGCAGTTCCACCGGCCCCCTTATTTCTCTCCCCTGCCGATTTGTCCAAGAGCCACCGCTGCCCAAAGCCCCATGTTCTATTCCCCATCCTGTCGAGCTCTCCAAGAAAAACCCCACCGCCCACCACCATTCTTCAAAGCCGGCCGAGAAGCTCCCCTGCGCCGCCGCCCTTGGCTGGGTTGCCTCCGCCGGCTGGTTCGCCGCCTCTGTCGAGCGCCGCCGCTGGCGAGGTCCATGAGCAGCAGATCCGCCGCCAGCAGAGGCGTGGTCCAGATCCCCCGCTAGCACCGACACCGCCGGACTCTCCCCTCCACCATCGCGACCCTCCCCCTCCATCGCGGCAACCACCGACGGCTCCAGCACCGTGCGCACCCTCCCTGCCTTTGTCCGTGCCGAGCTCGTATGCGTCCAACACCGAATCTGCGGCACCAGAGGCAGCGCTCCTAGGGTTTGCTCCACCCCAAACCCTACCGTCAGATTGCGCCGATTCCAAGGTAATCCATCCACCTGCCCCTCTCCCCTGCCGCGGGATCCCATTCGTGTGCTGGATCGGACGACAGAGAGCGCCGCGGAGCGTCAAAACCCTCTCCCCGCCGCCGCGGCGTCAGGTGAGCCGATTCGGCAGATTTCCCCTGTTTTTTTTGTGTGTTTTCATGCCCATCTTTTTTTTGGGTGTTTCGTCGATCCTAGGGGGACTGTGCCTAGTTTGACTGGTTTATGGGCCTCTGCCATTAATTTCTGAAAGCATCTGGTGGTTTGGAGTCTGCAATTTCGTTTCCTTGGCTTCGCGTGGTCGCTCAGATTCTGCTGGTTTCTACAGGCGGCGTCTGCGAGCTGGTGGCATGGCGGGGTACCCGGAGGACAACCAGTATGCCATGAACGGGTACGAGGAGGAGGAGGTGGAAGAAGTGGAGGAGGTCGACGAGGAGGAGGGCCACCAGGGGATGTGCAGGAAGAGGTCCCAGGGCATTCGGTGCGACTACGGCCTCCGGAGACGACGGCAGCGACGACGACGGCTACTGCACGGCGGTGGGCACGGTGAGCATCAGATCCAGCACGGCGGCGACGAGGCGAGACCTCCTGGACTCCATCGACGGCGACGAGCGCGGGAGGGACGGAGCGGCGGCGTCCACGGCTTCGACTCCCCGATTCAGGCGATGGCGACGAGCTTTTTTTTTAAATCCCATAAAACCCACCACTGACGGGCTGAATCCTCAGCCCGTCAGTGGTGATCTACCCTCTATTGACGGGTCCGCCGCCCGTCAGTGGAAGTTAGACTTCCACTGACGCGACGTTACTGACGGGCGCTAAACCCGTCAGTGGAGGGGTTTAAGCGCCCGTCAGTGGAGAGGTTTTCTGGGGTAGTGTTTCTCTCTTTCTTTTTTTCATCCCTATATTCTTCCATGGTCCTTTCTTCTTCTTCTTCTTCTTTTTTTTTGCTTTGTGCATACACTAGGAGAACTAGAAGAATATGAGTCATATCTCTCTCTCTCTCTCCCCTTTTTTTTACATCTTTCTTCCATTCTTATTTCTTGCCCTTTTATTTTGGCCGGAGCGTTGCTTTATTTTGATATATTCATTCCATCCTCATGCTAGTCTTTTCATTTCATGTGTTCATCTTCTCAGGTGTTAGCAAGGACGGGTTTCCCATTCACCATCCCACTCACATAGATGCCGGAGAGGTATGAGATTTTGCTTTTTTCAGTTGGGTTTCTCATTTCATCTCTAAGCTTAGATATGTGCTGGGAGAGTTAAATTTCACCAATTTTTAAAAGGAGTTACCCATTGCCTAATATTACTGCTAACTTGCCTAAGAGTACTTCTATGTTGCGTAAACATCTGCTAAGTTACCTACAATATTACAGCTTCCAATTGTTTATTGGTAGAGGTGCCTCTGTGTTAAATTATATGTCCCAATACCTATGAATTTTGCCTATAGTGCTACAAACTTGTCTAGTACTAATGCTAAGTTGCCTACAATTAATATTATAGCTTTTAGTTTTCATGAGAGGTTTGAGAGAGATGGTTTTGTGCTAGATTATATGTACTTGTACATGTAAATTTTCCTAATAGAGCTGCTAACTTGCCTAATGATATGCTATGTTGTCTAATACTGCTCCTAAGTTGCCTAATAGTGATACACTATGTTGTTTACTATTGCTGTTAAGTTGCATAATAAAAATAATACCGCTACATTTCCTAGATAGGATATCTTCTTTAATTGCTCCTTAGATAGATGCTGGGTAGGTCTTAACTTTCATAACTTTTCAGATGAGTCCTTTTTTCAATTGCCCCTTAGATAGGTGTAAGGGAGGTCTTAGGTAGCTTTCAATGTTTTACATATGGGTTTCATTTTATGGTGAAACTCGGTTCCCTTTTCATTAAAGACAATATTAGTCAGACAACTTTGAACCAAAAGTAAAGGCAATTTGGTAGTGCATATTGCTTTTGCATAAAGTGCACCTAGATTACTCAAGCAACTTACATTACAAGGAGCAAGTTTGGTATTACATATTGATTTAGTAGGAACGAATATAATCGCCTGATAACTACATAGTCATGGGCAAGCAATTTTATGTTTGCATATTGCTTTTCTCGTATGAAAATATAATACTAAGTTGCTTTTCAAAAATACTCACCAGAATCAACTGGGGTCTAGATTTGAAGATCTCGTGACGAGGAACACAATAGTTAAAATGAATTTTGATTTGGACGCTCAGTTTAAAAGCAATGGCTTTTTGAATTTTCAGAATATGTTTTAAATGGTATTGACGTCATCTAATTTATCTGTTTTGCATGCAGCCCTGAGCTCATTGTATTGCTTGGGGATATCGAGGAAATATTGCACGGGCATATACATATGGAGAGAAATTATTATATCAAAAAATAATTCACTTAAAAATGCAGACTTCACGTGTTTATTCTATCAACCTGAAGGTTTTTTTGTTTTTGCCCCTCGGGTTTGGTTCTTTTATAGGAGAGTCTGCTTCAAGTTTTTTTAGAGGTTCCAAAGGCTCGATCCTAGTTTCGGATCAGGAGGACACGGTTTTTGGAAGAGCGTGGACCAAATATTGCATGAAATAGAAGCATGAGAGAGATAATTTTAGTTTCTCTTTTAATTTTGGGTGTACACTCGGTCAGCTATTAAAGTGCACGCGCGCAATGTGGTCCCGTCCAAATAAAAATAAGTGGGGAGGGCATACATGCAAATGCTGAAACCTGTAGGAGTAGAACGGTAAAACAAAGACAAGAGGCAGAGGGATGGATGGCTCTCATTGGGACACACAACCACCCAATCACACTCCTCTCACCATCTCCCCTCTCTCTGCACCACTCAGAACCACGCTTCATCTCCTTCCTTCTGGTCGCCAATCTTTCTTCCTCGCCCAGCTCCCAGGGCCCTCCTCCAGCTGCGCGCAGGGTGGCCGCTGCCATGAAAGCTCTCGCCGTTGCCTCGCCGGTCTCGGCGCGGGCACAGCACTGTCGGTGCCTCGCAGGTCCTGTTCTCGCTGAACTAACTAAGCTGCATTTCCATTTCTTTGCTGTAGTGATGATATACAATCCCCTGCTGAGAGCATCGCATGATTGCCCGGTTCCTGTTTGTGAAGATCCTTTTGTTCTTGTTCCGAGAGAGCTCAGAATTTCATTGTATGAGCTCGTTTGGAACGCAGGAAATGGAGAGAAAAAAAAACACAGATTAAACAACTTTGGTTGAGAATTACTTTGCCTAATTAAACAACTTGATAACAGATGCATGATGCAATTTGCTTATCTAGCTAGCTAGCTCACCGAGTAGATTAAAAGCCTGTTTGGTTGGACTGTGGCTGTTGACAAAGCTGCTGTTGGCTGGCTGTCTGGAAAAGCTGCTGTGGCTGTGAGAAAGTGAACATATGACTTTTGGTTGATCTAAATCATCTACAACATTTTAAAAAATGAGCATTGAAGCTTCAACACATTGTAAAAAGCTGGCAGAAGGCAGCTTTTTCAAACAGCTGAATTTACACTGCAAAGCCCACAGCTACCGTTGGCAAAAGCTGCTGAAAAGCTGGCCGTTTGGTTGGGCTGCAGCTTTTTCCAGTGAAAAGCTGCTGAAAAGCCCAACCAAACACCCCCTAAAACGAAGAACTAGGCTATACGGTACAAACATCAGCGATGCTGTGATATGCATGCTACACTGGTCTTATCCTCCACATCCACATGCATTGTTCTTATCTTGTCCACCTCCCACAAAGATCTCTTCTTCTCTCTCAACCTACCATCCATTCTGATTCCGCGCTGCATAATCCAAGCCGGATCGAGCTGAGGCCGCGTGCACTACACCATTCGGCCACTGCCCCCGAAAATCCCATCGCTCAAGCCCTTCTCTGCATCTCGCCTACGGCCTGAAGCCGAAGCCGCTCCCGCCCGCACCTCCTGGATCAATCCGCCTCGTCCTCAGCAGCGGCCAATTCAAGCTCGAGTCATCCTCCCGTACGTGGCAGCGCGATTTGATCGATGGTGCGGCCGTTGCTTCTTCGATAGCATCCTCGATCTCTCTCTTTTTCTTCTTCTGCGAGGGGCTTCGGTTGCATACGTGACAGAGGTGCTTGAGTCAATGGCGCTTAGGGATGTAAGTGGCTGCCCACTTAAAGTCCACTTAAACCCACATAATCATAAAATCAGTAAAGCTAGTTTAAATTCTCATATATAAATCTCCTAATTTGAATATCATGCAGGTTTAAGTGGGTTTAAGTGGCTACCCACTTAAGCCTCCTTCCTTTGAACAAGAGCTGAAATAAAAGGTCAGAGCGGGTGTTTCCTTAATTTCCTGTGTTTTTTCATGAAACCTGTAGGAAAGGAAATTTTCCTCTACTTTTCCTATATGTTCCGTTCCTACGTTCCAAACGAGAGTACGTGCTAATTCTATAGGAAGTGGAGTCCTGTACTTTCCCTTCTGAAAATTATTCAAACTGTACAGGGCCTTAATGTTTACTTCTGAAATACAAGCAATGTTATTCTGCCGGAAGAACTGTAGTTTAGGTGCATAGATGTAACCAATCGGACAAAGATAAAAAATTCACACAAAAATACAAAAAATTTGGTAACATTAACATAAGATGCATCTACCATGTCACAGAATTTGAAGTTCAATCCACACATCGAGAAACAAAAAAGACAAATTTATGCTACGAATAATAGCCTCAGGTACTATTCACAGTAAAATTTGTATTTTTTGTTTCTCAACTTAAAATTTTGTGACAAGATAGATGCATCTTGTGTCAATGTTGTGGATTTTTTTTTCTGAGATATTTCACGACTTATTTGATCTCTGCATAAGTTGCATGGATTGCATAGCAGTTACTCTCTGTTCTACATATTTGAAGAGTTTGGCATGCACAGCTTTGCATCAGTATGCATAACTTGTGATAAGGCGGTGTATCTTATGCGTTATGAATCTCACATCTCAGTAGTTGACACCCTTTTCAGGTTCATCAGGCCGCCCATGCCAGAGGAGCCTGCACTCCTCCTTCATCGGCATCTCCCTTCAGCTGCAGTGCCGGCCCCGGAAACCGGCGAGGCCGTGCAGCTCCCAGGTGCAGGTGGTGATGATGGCAGGTCCTGCGAAGCCGGCGATCCAGTTCATCCAGGGCACGGACGAGCAGACGATCCCGGACGTGCGGCTGACCAAGTCCCGCGACGGCACCAACGGGGTGGCCATCTTCACGTTCGAGCAGCCGTCGGTGTTCGACTCGTCGGCGGAGCTCGGGGACATCACGGGGTTCTACATGATCGACGAGGAGGGGACGCTGCAGTCGGTAGACGTGAGCGCCAAGTTCGTTAACGGGAAGCCGGCGGCGGTGGAGGCCAAGTACGTGATGCGCACACCCAGGGACTGGGACAGGTTCATGCGCTTCATGGAGAGGTACTCCCAGGCCAACGGCCTCCAGTTCCTCAAGAAATGACAAATCATCTTTTTCCCCCTGTTTCCTTGTCCTGATCACAGACACTACCTTGTTGTTAATTTGTATCCATGGCTGTGTTCTGTAACTACCTTGCTAAGCACGAGATCGATGCTTCATACGGGTTGTGCTAGTTTCTTCCTCATGTGTGTGTGTGAAGTTTTGTAAAACATATACAGAGGTTAATTAGTGTTACGGCATTAAAAAAGAAAACACGACTCTCGTCCCCTGGGCTGCCCGCAGGGGGCGAACCCTAGACGCCACTCGGCGCACCCCTCCCTCCTCTGTTCCTCTCGTCGCTGCCGCGCTGCCCGTGGCGGCGGGACCTCGCCTCCTCCTCATCCACGGGTTGCTGCCCCTCGTGTTCATCCTTGGTCCCATCCGGACACCTCTATTTGGGCGGGCATGGCGACTTCATCTAGCAGGGCAAAGGCCCTGGCAGGAGGCCATGGCAGCAAGAGGCAGCGGTCTAGATGTTGGGACATGCGGCTCATTGCTAGGCGGGTGTGGAGCCAACATCAGCATCTTGGGTTGCCGGCCTAGGCGGCGGCAGAGCCCTCCTCCAAAGGGGGCGAGCTCCTATCGACGCTGGTGTGTTGGTACTGGTGGTCGGACACAGCAGCACGTGGATTCGGCGGCTTCAGAGACTCTCGGTTGTGCGCCTTGTCGTGGTTGCTTGCCAGGCAGAGGTGGTTGTGGCCACTGGCCAGGGCGACCACCCTGGCTGATGGCAGGCATGTTGTGCTAGGCGGTGGCTCTGCTGCTAGCCCGCTCAGCTCTTTCCAGATCCAGGTTTGGCGCACTACTATAAAAAACGACATTTGAAACATTGAAAAATCTCATTCGAGACGGTTATTATTTTCGTCTCTAAGAAGGGGTTTCGGATGTCAATTTTACAACCGCCTTTGATACAAAGATTATCCAAGATGCTTAAAGAACAACAACCATCTAAAATTAGGTTTTCTATTTTTTTATAAATGGGAGTGGGCATTCGCCCCTCCTTCGTCACCGTTATCATCTCTAAAGGAGTCAGAGGTTGCCGCCGAGGGCGAAGTTGGGGGCTGCCGGTGCTGCTGCGAAGGGAAACTTGCTTTGCCACCGTGGCCAGATCCGTGAGGCCACTAGGAAGAAGGGAGGCAAAGGCCTGGCACCTATGTCACCTTGTAGGGTAGGAGATGGGCACGCCGCCAGTGGGAGCACCAAGCCCAACCCTCCGTACGCCTCCTCGCGGTCGACCGGAGGAGCTGCATGTACGGGGACGGAGCAGAACGCGCCGCCATTGGTCATGTGAAGCAGGGTGGCACTACCAGTCGTGTGCAATAGAGAGACACCACTGCTGGTGGAGAAGAGGGGCACCGCCATCGGGTGGAGCAGAGGGGGCTGCCGCCAGGGGGAGAAGAGGAACATGCCACCATGATGAGGAGAAGGAGTTGGGAGGGTGCAGGGGTTTTTGTATCTGAGGAGGAGAGGTGTGCGGCTAGAGGGAAGAGACGGAGTGGGAGTTAGAATTTTCGGTATTTGGGGCACTATATATCAACTCCCTCATTATCTGAGGCGGTTGTAAAATAATAACTACCTCGAATAATAATGATGTCCTAGAGAGTTGATAGCTGAGACAATTATATTTTACAACCGTCTCGAATAAGCATTTTCTGAGGCAGTTATGTGCAAGTGTCTCGGATAACTTTTTCTGTAGTACCGGCGTACTAAGTGGCATGCCTAGATGTGGTGCCCCAGTGCCATGTGGCTGGGACTCACGAGGCCTTCTGGTGGCTCGGCTTGCCTATGAGATGTGGTGGTAGTCCTGGACAGCGAGGGCCCCGGGGCCGTGGTGGTTTGACGTGGGTCGACATGCGAGTGTATGGTCATGGACAGGTTTGTGGCGTTGCTCTGTGCGCATTGCAGCTTGGTTGTGGGCCGATGGTGGCTAGGCCCCCTCTCACAGGGTTCGGTGGGGTGGTGGGATGCAGCGTTTTGGACGAAAGCCTTGTCCAGATGGGGGTCGGTGCTGACAATGATGGCGCTTGCGACGTCTTTCCCCTATTTAGAGGCATCGTCAAAGAGTCTATTTTAACCCCTCCCCCCCCCCAAAGACCATGGCTAGCCGGTTCTAGTGCGACCACGGTGGCTACTATCGTGGCCAGACCCTCTCCCTTGGGGTTCAGCTGGGTGGTGCGTTGCGGTACTCTGGGTCAAAACCTTGTCCCGGCTGGGGTCAGTGCCGATAAAGACGGTGCCACAGGCATCGTTCCCCTACGTGGAGCCATTGCCAAAAATCTCTATTCACTACCTACCTTGGGCCTCTACGTTTCCCGAGTGAAAGCTTGGGCCGATAGACGTGGCCGTGGTGATCTCGGGTTTGGCACGATGGGCGGAGGTGCGCCCTCGGTGGCTCTGTGGTTGTGAAGTCGGAGTCGTTCGGTCGCAGTGCAATGTGTGATGACAATATGCAGTGTTCAGCTTCAGTGTGGAGTATGTTTTTATCTGTTGTGTCGTGCTGAGTCAGCTTTCGGCATGTCTGTTTCATTGGGTGGTGCTCTAGGTCTAATTTAGTTAGGTGGCTGATCCTTTGTTAGGGTTTTTATATGGTTGTTCTCTAATGAATCATGCTCCGTAAGGTTCTCGGCCTAAATTTTCTTATAAATCGGACCAATTCGTTTTTCTTTATGAAACTACAAGGATACCTGCCCTCTTGATGAGATTTGTAAAAGAGAATATAGAGATTAATTTGTCTGAACACAACTGGCGTACACATGCATAACTAAAAATATGTAGAATTTTTAAAGAGCATAGTATGCATATATAGCTCCTAGTGTTAACTTGTTCCATTTCTCTTTTAGAGATGTCATCCAACATCGACATCTTTTTACGTACTCACGTGAAGCCACCCACAATTGGACGTCTAGTGTTTCTGCCGATCACTGGGAGGATTTCAGAGTTCACCCGGGCGCGTGCAAGGCTTCATGTACCCGGAACCGAAGGATTTTCGATGCCAAAGAGCTCTATTACCAGGCTCGTGGCCCTCATCCTTGATAAGATGAATACACCGCTGCCACTTTTAATTTGCGCCATGTTTTTTTTTGGCTCTTTTGTATCTTCTTGTTTCAGTGAGTTTTCCCCTATCAATGAAATTAATATGCACCTCTCCTGCTATATTTCAACTCTTTTTTTGTAAGAAGTCACGTTCTAACTATCATGCTTCTAGCGTTCCGACTGAGACCCGGACTAAACACACTAAAAGTGGTCTAGTGGTGTTTAGAATAGAGAAATTTCAAAGCAATCAACTCATTAATTTTGTAAAAGAATGAAAAAGGAATCTCGCCTTCTAAACAGGACCTTAAAACCTCTTGAGCATGCCTCTTAGTCCTTGCTAGAAACAAGGGTACAAATTTCCTAAGCAAGTTAGTCGCCTCGTAGAAAAGAGTACGTCTTATAAGCCATCACATGTTCCAATCTATAAAGAATTATTAGCAAACCAACACATGATAAGGAAAAAAGTACTAGTTGTACCTATAGATTAAACTTTATAATGGAATAAACTTTTTTCATCAAAAGATCATAAAAAACAACTAGTTCTTGACAAAACCAGAGTTAGTAAATTTCAGCCTCTATGTACTGACAGACGAAATGATCACATCTCATAACATTGTAGTAAACACTTATACACCTAAAGAATGCTTTATGGGCGGTTGGATAACAGCAACGGAGAAAATATTTCTTTCAAAAGAACAAAGAGCCAGAGATAATATTGTTTAAGGGAATATATGCATTATATTTAGTAAAAAAGCAGTACAGAAAAACACAACTTGCATATCAACGAAAAACCAGAAAAACAAACACAAACGATGGGCCTGATAGCCTCCATCTTCAGCACTTCCGAGATTGCTTTCAGCACTGTCTTCGAGCTAGATGGAACCACCAGAGGAGGAAGTAATCATCAAGGGCGGTCACCATAGTTCCTGCATTAAGGGTCTGCCACAGGAGGCGGAACCAGAAGGCAGTTTGCACTAGTACAGAAAACGATATCTGAGGCGGTTAAAATAGCACATCCGAGGCGGTTATAGAACCCGCCTCGACAGAGTGGTTGCGGATATGGGGGCATACATCGGAGGCGGTTATGCAAACGCCTCGGATAAGAGCTCATCCGAGGCGGTTAAAACTCATTAACCGCCTCGGATAAGGGCATATCGGAGGCGGTTACATTTTCGTAAGCGCCTCGGATAATGTATTATTAGAGCCGCTCAGAATAATACAATCGCCTCCGATATACACTTATCCGAGGCGGTTAGGTAAAGATAACCGCCTCCTATATCCGAGGGCCCAAAAAAATGGCCGGCGCGCCCTGTTGCCCGGAAACTCATCACCACTACACACGCACACGCCCGCGCATATCCACGGGGGACCCACGGGTCGGTATCAAATGAGGAAGGCCCACGGGGGACCCACGCAAAGGCCCACGGCGTACTACTATGCAGAAGATCTCAACCCGCATCGCGCAGCCGGGTATATAAACCACTCAACCGCGCGGTCGCTGGGCGAGGTGGGACTAAACCAAACGCCAAGGGGTCTGGCGTTTGCCCCCCAAACCAAACGCCAAGGGGTCTGGCGTTTGCCCCCCTAAACCAAACGCCAAGGGGTCTGGCGTCCCGGCACAGGGCTCCGAATGCCACGGCCGCCGGCGTTTGCGCAGCTAACCAAATGCCAACGGGTCTGGCGTTTGCCTCCCAAAGCTGTTCGCCACGATATTGACTAAATCGAGGCGGTTATATATCGGCAACCGCCTCCGATAACGTCGATATACGAGACGGTCATAAATAGTTAACCGCCTCGGATAATATTGGAGGCGGTTGCTTATTTATAACCGCCTCCGATGTGGTCGTTATCCGTGGCGGTTGCTCCCGGAATCGTTATCTGAGGCGGTTTTCTCGTGCTAACCGCTTTCGACATAGGTTATTCGTGGCACTTTTTCTAAACCGCCTCGGATATGGCGCCACGGATAGTCCATTCTGTAGTAGTGTTGGAGCACATCGGCCGGGGCAACACCACAAACTTGGCTTGAAATGTCTCTGGTGCCGCCACTCTTGGAGATTGGAAGCAACGGCCGGGAGCAAATGGAATCAAAGAAGAGGAGGCCCGCCACCATAGACTAGTTCGCAAGATCTAGAGCCCTAAATCTGCGAGACGCAAACCCCATAAGCCTACCACCGGCATCTGAGAGGAAGCAGCCACATTAGAGGAAGAGCCAGAGGATGATTCACAGACGTCACCACCCCCAAGGGTCGAAGAACTAGTAGATGCTGAAACCTAACAAAGCCTAACCTATTTACACACGCCAGCTGCGAGGATCCGGGGTCCCCCGCCCTCCCAGCGTCTGAGGGGAGTGACCGTCAGTTCTGCTGGCCGGTCGCAGAGGAGACCGATGGATCTCTCTTCGCTCCTGTGTTTTGGAACGTCTGAAGAAAAAATGTATAACGATTCTGCTATACATTGCTCAATCAAAAATGTGTCCTCTCAGCCAATTTTTCTAATCATCCGATCTGTCTTAGATTCGTGATGTGTTTTCGTTATCTTTTTGGTTGCGATGGTTCCTATCGGGCGCGAGATGGTTCTTGTCCGACCCGGTAATGGTTTCCATGTCCTTTTGACCTTCATGAATTAGTTTCTCTTTTGTGCCGGGGCTCCGTACCTAGTCATGTCAATCCCTAAGTACACACACAAGGACAGGGGAAGAGAGAATCATCAGATGAGCTGCGACGCTGGTGCCTCTTTCTTAGTCTGCTTGTTAAGGGTGCTGCATGTGATGAATAGATCATCTTCTTGTCATAGTATTGCCTTTTACTACTTCTAGTTAATAGTACTTGGTAGAATTAGCCAAATAGTATGTCTCAAACTAAAAAGACCATCATGTTATTGCCATTTGTTCACTCCGACAGAGATGGTGGTGGAACTGGTTTGTTCATCTTCTCCTCCCCATCCTTACATGTGAGACTATCTTGAAATTTTGGCAAGACCTATATGCCCGCTCTCGGGCCAATATGCCAACCGCCAAGGTCTTGCTTCAAATGGATATCAGGCAACCAACTAGGCACACGACTCCGTCACATCTACGATAGAGAAGATATCGTACATATATATAAGAATCATGTTCCTTGGGAGGTCAAGACCCTAATAATTGTCCTCCTCATCCACCGACTTCAGATATGACATTTAAATCCGCCCAGTGTGTTGCTCCCCGCAAACTAACTTAAATTTGATTTTCCAAGGCAAAGCTCACCGAGAGCTGAGACGAAGTTGAGGACATGGCATGGAGCATAGCAATAATGGCCTGACATATTGGGATAATTTAATTTATTGATCCATAGCAACATACATATATTTAGCTAGTCTCAGATAGTGCATTGATGATTTTTTTTTCTTTTGCTAAAATTGTCTAAGTCTATGGCATTGGATGGGTTCCGTCGAAGGATGATTTTCTTAGTTTCTACCAATTACTAGCTTTTCCTAAAAATTTGATTTTCTTAGTTGAACGATGATTTTCTATCTATACCTAGCGGTTTCTGAATATTTGTCTTACTTAGTCTCTATCTATGTTTTGCCTTTTTTAATCTATGTCGTCTAGTATTTTTCACGTATTTGTCTTGCTTAGTCTCTGTCAAAAGTCTTGTCTTACTTAATCTTTATCTATGTCTAGTATTTTCTAAGTATTTGGTACATAACATTTGTCATTCTTAGTTTTTTCTATGTCTTGGCTTTCTTTGTCTATGTCTATATTTTGTTTTTCTGAATAACTTTCTTTTTTTGATTCTATGTTTATCTATCGGTTGTCCTTGTGTCTAAGTCTATGTTAGTCATTTCTTTCTTAGGTTGTGTTTATTTTGAGCTCAAGCCAACTTTATCAAAAATATGGCTAGTCAAATGTTTTGCCAAGTTTTGGTTGTCCATGATTTGGACTAATGTTGGAAAAAATATACAATAAAATTGTCAAACGTGATATGGCCATACCAAAAATCTGACAACAAAAAGTAGGCAGAAAACAAATCGTGCTTTCAGTCTCTAAGCGTCTGTCTTTCTATTCATTTTTATATCTTTGTGTAGAAAATTTTGTCTTTTTCTATGTTTTTCCAAGTGGAATTTGTTTGTAACAGAAGTTCTAACGGAAATTTTTACAACAAAATTTTGTATATAAGTTCGCTTATGAGAAAAAAAAATCGCATGTAAGTTGATGATATTGTTTGGGGCCAGCTGAAAAAACTACGAAACACAGGTATGCATTGCACAGCCCAAGAGAATGACAAGACCGAACAAAAGGGTTGACCCGCAAAGCCCAGCAGACCCATTAAGCCCAACGGGCCTGTCAAACTGCTAGTTGGAGCATGGTTGGTTGTCTGTCATTTTTTACTGAGATTTGAATCCAACGGTGGTAAAAAAATTAACCGATAAACTAAAATACTTTTAGTCAATTAATGTGTAGACACTCCTAATTTATAAAAACCCAAAAAAAGGAAGCTGCAAGAAAACCGTTACAGCAACAATATAAGATCACAAGGACAGCCTCCTTGTCTACGTACCAACCGCCATAACCGCCACACACACACACACACTCGAACCAACAAAAGCTAATTCGGCCATCCCACCATCATGTACTGCGACGAGTCCGAGTGCTGCGGCTGCTTCGGCCGGTACAAGAACTTCGCGCTCGGCTTCTGCATCGGCCTGGCAATCATCACGGCCGTCGCCGCCGTCGTCGTGCTCCTCGTCGGCTACGGCCACGTCTTCCACCTCGGGATCGCCGTCGACGACGCCTCGCTCACGCGCTTCGCGCTCAGCACCACCACCGCGCCCACCGCCGTCACCTCCATCTCCTACAACCTCACGCTCTCGCTCACTGTCCGCAATCCCAACTGGGCCATGAGCGTCGCCTACCGCTCCCTCGACGCCGACTACCTCTTCCACGGCCAGCGCTTCGACAGCGTCGCGGTCGTCCCGGCGGGGTCGTCGTACTACGTCCAGCCGGCCAAGAAGACCGCCGTATTCCACCTCGCCACCGGCGCCAACTCCGCGGCACTCGGCAGCGCCGGGGTGCGGGAGTTCCGGAAGGAGAGCGGCGAGGGCGTGTTCGACGTGGAGGTGGCCCTGTCCGGCGAGGTGAGGTACCAGCAGCACCGGACGTGGTGCAGGCTGGAGGCCAGGTGCCCGCTCAAGCTGCAGCTCGCCGCCGCGCCGGATGCCGGCGGCAGCGTCGTCTTCCAGAAGACCACCTGCGACGTGCTCCGGTCCTCGCATAGGGGGTGCTAGCTGAGCCGCCCATTGCTGCCCGCGAGAGCTCATCGGTGTCCTCGCTCCCTCGAGTGTGTGCTTGAGTAGTTGAGATTTTGTACATGTACGCATGGTGTCTCTTGAGATTGTAGTTGATTTCAGATTGTGTTTTCTCTTCTTTTTTCTTTAGAGGAATTATCTTGTTCTTCTTTGATTGCTTTTGATTAACTCTCCTGTCTTTAATTCTGCCATCTCTTTTGTTTCGAGAGTTTCCAGAGAACACAAACACATGCATGCAGAAACAGAATCCACAAGAGAATGGGATGCAAGCAAGCATGGTGGCGCTCTCGACAGCTCATACAATCCTTTGCTTCAGGTTGGGGAGTGTTGCTTTATCTCTTTCTTGCCTAGCATGCATGAAATCAAAATCACAAAGAAATACTATCAAATACAGACTGGTGCACACGTGCTTTCCAATATAAAAAGAATCAAGATTACAAGTATATCTCGAGCTTAATCAGGAAAGTAAGCTAAATTAGCATGAAACAATACAACCCTGTACAAGCTGGGGGAAAAGAAACTAAAAGGGGATCATAGTGCCAAATCCACAGCATCAGTACATCAACATTACTCTCTACGGTCGTCCTACTGATTGGTGACGATAATGATGTAGGTTTACGCTGTTGCCTGAAACGGGCCTGGTTTTGTGCTGGTTGTAAATCTGAAGAAAGCTACCTCTGCCTGAAGGGGTTGTGTTGTCAATCATCAATTATTTCCTTTCCCTCCACTTCGCTGTTGTTCGTCGTCGACTGATTTGAGGAGGCGCTATGAACAGTACTATTACTGCCACGGCAATGCAGTAGCTGCACCTGAAGGCTCTGGATAAGCTCAGTAAGCTGTTGAATGTTTTTCTCTTGCACCAACATTATCTGTAGATGATACACAATTTTGTGAGTGTGTAATCTTTTGAATCCATACAGAAGTAATGACCACAAGAAAATAGCAAAAGTCCAGAAAATAAAGGCTACTTATACTGAAACTTGCTTATCACAAAATCTTGCATTAAGTGCTGCTAGTCAAAAATTTCATAATCAATCTTACTCGGTAATCAATTGACCAATAAACATAGCTGCATGATGCGTCAAAGAAATGAGTTAGTTCGTGTACTAAACGTTCTACTATGCTCAAATGCAGAGACTATATGACATAAGCAGAGATTGTTTTTTTAATCTCTTTCCAACAAAGTAGACATTGTGCTATTCCGTTCTGCTATCAGGTTCGTCACGGACCGAAGGCATTGAAAGCAAAGGTATGTAAAACAATGCAAGTAAATAGAGTAACTAGCTATGGCATGACCCATAGAGACAAGTGACAGGACTAAATCATAATACTCCAGAAAGTGAATAAATGAGCAAGAAACCTTCACAGATCACTCGACCTTTTTAGGCAAGAAATACTTGTATATATTGTCCAACTTCTGTGAGGGAGTGCGTCAAAAAGCTCAAAACTCAAAACTGATGTGCTTGAGGCGTACTGCCCCATAATTAAGTGAAAATAACAGATAGAGGATATAGTACATGCTGACATAAGAGTACTTAATAATATTTTCCAGACAACAAACTATCACGCCCTAAAATTCACCAAGTTATAGATCGTCAGCCCTAAGCGAAGGCTTCAGTCAGTTACAGCTATGGCACTACAATTAACATACAAAGTAAGCAGCTAAGAAAGATATAACGGAGCAACGCTATTGCTGTTTCAGAAAATGTCAGATTGAAAAGTTGACTGCTAGATGAAATGAAATACGGGCAATAGAACTAGAAGTCGACAGGTTTCTATCAGTTTCCACAGAGTACACTTCTAGTGGTGATCGATTTCAATATCTGTGCTCAAAGTTTTGTGCAAGTACTATCACAAAACCAATTTCTTCAGAACATAAGGAACACAGTAGTAAAACAAATACTAGCAACGAAAAAGATCATTTCTAGTGAACTAGAATGTTGGTATGCCCTAAAATCAACCTAAAGAGAGTCTAATAACAAGAATGCCAGGTGCTTACTTTCTCTCTAATAGCATCTTCCCTTGGGATCAGTGCTTGTTGCCTCCGCCGTGTAGCTGCTGGAGTCGCCTCCACCTCACCAATTTGCTGCTTCCACTCAAACTGTGATGTGATAATGAGCACGAGCAGGAGGAAGATGAGGACTATCGGTCTCGAATTCATCACTCCAGTCAGCAATCAGAGAACCTAACGAAAGATGTACCATTGTTAACTGATTAGAATTTCCGTGATGGCCATGAAAAATTCAACATCGAATTTGTTATTAATGATATCTATAACACAAATACAAAGCTAGTTTATTTTAATTTACACTGAAAAAAATAATACAAAAATGACGAAATCACGGAATAGGGAAATCGAAGCGGCTACTTCAATTGCTTATCAATTTATCATAATTCAGGTTGCGAGGGCTCTTAGTGATCATCTAAGACAGTTCCAAACTTACGCACAAGAAAATCACGAATTTTCCTCAGCACGATATACTGCCCAAAGATCCTAAATTTACAGCGCAACAAGAACACCCCACAAAAGTAAGACCTAATTAATAATCTACACACAAATCGAAACGGGTCTAGCCGTTCCGCGCACGAGCTACTCAGAGATCCGACCTCAGAAATAATAATTAAAAAAACAGAAAATAAGAGCACAAGTAACTCGCGGAAAAGGAAAGCCTACCTTCTTCTCAGGCTGGCTGCGAACGCCGATTGGGGAATCGAAGCGGAACTCTCGGGGCGGGAGAAATCGGGCCAAGCCTCGAGTCAGGGTTTGAGCCGCCACGGATTTGCTCCGATTTCTTCACGCGGATTACCACCGGAATATCAGCCGCTGCTGCTGCTGTTTGAGGGTTTTCAGCCTTTGACTGATTGTTCCTCTTTTCCTTGCCAGGAACCCCGCGATATATATTATAAATATATGTGTAAAACTACCTAAAAATAAAAAAATCGTGCATAAAACATATATCAAAAATAATTTTGTAAGCATGAAAAATAAAACAATATTATCATGTATACAAATAAAAATAAGAAGTAATTAGGACACCGTAAGTATAACTAAGAGCCAATAAATATACGAGTGATTAATTTTATCCATAATCATTGAAAAAGAATTATGAAATTAGATTATATATTTTGAGCAGCTCAGATCGAAAATATCTAATTCTAATTCGTGTTTTTTATATTATGTAGAATATAAATTTCCTTTGTGTAGGCAGGAGAAGACGTTGAAATGTTGATTTGAGTTCTTTTTAAAAAAATATTTGTTGTGACACTGGTCATTTGTCCCGAGCAAACGGTTTCGAATACTTGCGACCCATCCGTTTTGTCCCATGTGGGGAACACCCGCATGCCTCCTTGCCAGTGAAATGTACAAAGAACTTCCAAAAGATAATCAGCTCTCAACTAAGAAAAAATATGCTTTCTACCAATCAAATCATAGCTTTCAACCAAAAATTAAACAACTTCCAACCCAAAGACCATCAAGTTTCAATTTTGTTCATCAAAACTATCAACTAAAGCTCACACAAAAAAACTTTCTACTAAAAATAGACAAGCCTTCTAGTCACAAACATCGAGCTTTTGATTGCACAAACTAGAGGTTTCAATCACGAAATCAACTCCCAAAACTTCCTAAATCACAGCTTTCAACTTCAACAATTGCGACTTCCAACTCAATTTTTTGAAATCCCTAACCGAAAATTGGATCTGCACCCTATAAATTAGAGTTTTTTTCATCCATATCGTAATTCTTCTCCACTTCCTCCTTCACTCCTTGCCATCTTGAAGGTCCAACCGTGGTGGAGCTGCTCCCAGCGATGACGCAACTTCGACAGCCACAAGATAAGGGCATCTCGCGGCGCAGGCAACAAAACCCTAGCTGCCCTGCAGCGGAGCATGGGGAAAGAGAGGATGGACATCTCTCTGGCCATGGACGATGGGGCGACTAGGCTGTGAAGATGTCTCAAAGGAGAGCACATGGAAGAGAAGAAATGGAGCTACAAGAGGAAGAATTGGGAGAAAACGGTCGGGAAGGAGGAAGAAGCTGGTAGAAGAAAAGGGAATCGCACTTGTTTTACCGGTGAGTCAAAAGGAAGTGGTGGAATCATTTGTTCGGAATGATCAATCACTAGCTAGTGTTTTCATTATTATTGTGCAATTTGCTCAAATACACTATAAAATTTAAAATTTTCTTAGTGCCGCTAAATTTTTTGGTTTATTTGCCAAAACATACTATAACAATTAAATAGTTATCAGGTTCAAATAGGAGAGAGAACTCACGTGAAAGGTCGTTTAGCCTTTCTGGTTAAGACATGGTCCAAAATGGTCTTTGACTGGCCTGTTCATGGTCTGACCACACCCTTTCAAAAAAGTTTTGCCCTATTTCACTCAATTTTGGCCTGTCTCAACCCAAATATCTCACTATTTGATCGTTCAGCAAAAAGAAAACCCACATGTAGACACATATATAAGAAAGCAAATTCTCGCCATAAGTATAACGGAAGCAAATTCTCACCATTTGACCGATGTCGCGAAGCAAGAACAGAAGACCACAAAACCGAAAGCAACTAGCCCCATCTCACGACCACGTAACTTTTTTTTTGAGAACGAGGGCAGGAGCACTGCCTATTCATATAGCTTAGAGAGGTTGAAACAATATTTACAAAGAGTTATACAGTTTGTCTCATGGTGATAATCTCACAAGGCTTTGGGCACCTATTTGAGGGCTGTGGCCCCCATTCATCTCTACTACTGGTGCCCGGAGGCCAATTGGTACTGGGAAATCTCCTCGTGTACCAGCAGGGAAACATCATGGGAAGATAGAGATTTGTTTTGGAATACCCTACGGTTTCTCTCCTTCTATACTCCACACATTACATAGATCAAGATTCCACTGAACTGACGGCGATGTTCCTTGTTTTTGCTTATGAGACTCGCATCCCACCAATCAGTGATGTGTTGGTGCGTCCCGGCTGGTAATGCATTGATGATGCCATTCCAATAACAGATGGTCGTCCAAACATCTACAGTAAAGGTGCACTTCCAGCAAAAATGGGTCGTTGTTTCTGGTTGTGCTCGGCAAAGCACGCAATTTGGGTCATGAGGCCACTCTCGAATGGCCAGGTTGTCAGCTGTGAGGATGCGATTGTGAAGGACCGTCCAACTGAAGAACTTGCATTTTGGCTCGGCGTGTGCCTTCCAAATCTTTTCGGCCAAAAAAGGTTTCGTTGCCCCTGCGAATTGCGCCTGGTATGCTGATTTTGCTGAATATATACCTTACAGTGTCCCCTTCCAAGTGATTTCATCGTGTGACGCAAGGTCCAAGGTTCTCCCCTGAAGCCCACTCCAGAGAATGATAAACTCCCTTATTTCTTCCGTGGTGGAGATGTTCTGGAGAGCTCGTATCCAGTTCTGATGTTCGAGCTCTTTCTTAACTGTTCTATTTTTCCTTATTGCAATCTTGAAAAGGCTGGGAAATCTATACTTGAGCACGTTCCCATCGAACCAACAGTCATGCCAAAAGGAGGTCTTCTCTCCATTCCCAATTGTGACCGTTGTGCATGCATTAAAAAGGTCTCTATCCAAGCTGCTGCACGGTAAAGTAGAGCCGTGCCATGGTCTAGCGTCATCCATCCAATGGTACCAATACCATCGTAGTCGAAGAACTCTGCCGAATTTGTAAAGTTCAGGTAAACCCAGCCCGCCAAGGGCTTTCGGTCGACAGATGGTCTGCCAATTGACCAAGGAGTGACCTCCGTTTGTATGCTCTCCGCTATCGGCATTCCATATAAAAGCTCTTCTAATTCTATCTATTCTCTTAATTATCCTCTTCGGGATGTTGAAGACAGTGAGGTGATAGGTGGCAATCGAAGAGAGCACCGATTTTGCTAGGACGACTCTTCTCGCTTTGTTCAGATGCTTTCCTTTCCACCCAGGCAACCGGTCGCCCACTTTATCGATCAACGGTTGATAGTCAACGCATCTCAGCTTTCTTGTATGTAGTGAGAGACCCAGGTATTTGCAAGGAAAAGTTCGCAGTTGCGCCGGGAAGTCAGTGGCGATGAATTGAAGATTATGCCCCTCGCACCTAATCGGGTAAATCTCAGATTTAACTATGTTTGTTCGTAGGCTAGTTGCGTCTTCGAAAGCGGCTAAGATCTCTCTTGTTGCCGTGAGCTCCTCGGAGTTTGGGTTGACGAAAATGCTGACCACGTAATTGAAGTTGAAAAAAAGATATAAAAATGTACAGGACACCATTGCATTGCATAAGACACGGCTTGATTTGGTCAAATTGACAGGCAGAGGTAGCCACGTCGATCGATCGCTTCCTGCGGCGTGCGCCTCCGTTCACGTACGCCGCAACGTAAGTATACGTGCGCATGCACCCCGGCGCGCCGCCACAAGCGGCAACGCGGATCGCCTCTTTTCCGCGAGATCAAAACCGAACCGCGTGCGCACGTCCTCGACCGGCACTCGCCTACCACTGCTTAGTATATCAGCACTTGCAGCGCTCGGGGTTTCCAGCACCTACTAGCTAGCTAGCTCTCACGCTTCCATCTCGTTTGTGCACTCCTCCCGCTGCTTGCTTAGTCGCCGTTCCGGCGATGGCAGCAGCGCTGGGGCGCGACCTGCTCGACGCGGCGCGCGCGCCGGAGTTCGCGGCGTGGCTGAGCAGCCTGCGGCGCCGGATCCACCAGCACCCGGAGCTGGCCTTCCAGGAGCACCGCACGGGCGCGCTCGTGCGCGCCGAGCTCGACGCGCTCAGCGTCGCCTATGCCTGGCCCATCGCTCGGACAGGCATCGTCGCCACCATCGCCGGCGGGGGCGGCGCCGGGCCGGTGTTCGCGCTCCGGGCCGACATGGACGCGCTGCCCATCCAGGTTCGTCCGTCGCAATAATCCAGATAATACAGTAATTACGGTAGTTGCATGCATATTTGGTTATTGATTGCACAAGCACTCGCTTATTCTAAGACGAAAAATCATTGGCTAACTTGGTAGGTATAGTTTACGCAGTAGATTACTGGCATCGTGCCAATACACAACTTGATTGTAGTTAACTACTACCGACACAAAGCTAATTGCAGACCACTTGTTTGCAAAGCGATCTTAACTATTGTCGCCCATACATGGAATCCTACTTCCTTCTGTCCGAGAATGTAAAACATATTTTGATTCGTTAAGACAAACATTTGATCAATAATTACTTTATTAATATACAGTTTATGTGATATAAAATCATAATCATAAGAAAATACTTTTAAAGAGGAATGTAATGATATTAATTTTATGTCACATAAACCGTATATGAATAGAGTAATTGTTAGTCAAATCTTTGTCTTAACTAATTGAAATACACCTTACATTCTTGGACGGAGAGAGTATTAAGTAAGGGTCTAGAAATTAATTGTGGCCAGTGCTCTCCACCGTTTAGAGGTTGATAAAGGAACTGGTTGGTACATGCAAGATCAAATATTTAGTTAACCAACTGTTACTCTACTATGTGGTTGATCCATTGACGTGCAGGAGATGGTAGAATGGGAGTTCAAGAGCCAGGTAGATGGCAAGATGCACGCCTGTGGGCACGATGCTCATGTGGCCATGCTGCTAGGAGCTGCTAAGCTACTTCAGTCCCGGAAGGACGATCTGAAGGTGTGATGAAACGAACAAATTAATTCTGCCAAAAAGAATCAGGAAATGCATGGATGTATCCTGCACTGATCATGTGATAATAATCAGGGTACGGTGAAGCTCGTCTTCCAGCCGGCGGAGGAGGGCCACGCCGGCGGGTACCACGTGCTGCAGGAAGGCGTTCTGGACGACGTGCAGGCCATCTTCGCCTTGCACGTCGACACGCATTTGCCGGTGGGCGCGGTCGGCTCCCGGCCAGGGCCGTTTCTCGCCGGATCGGCTCGGTTCACGGCAACTATCACCGGGAAAGGCGGCCACGGGGCTGTGCCCCATGCCGCCGTTGATCCGGTGGTCGCCGCATCCTCAGCCGTCATCAGCCTTCAGCAGCTCGTTGCTCGCGAGACCGACCCCCTTCATGGCGCAGTACGTTTCTTCAGTACTGTGAATACAGACACACCAGCGCGTCGTGTGGAACAGCGCGTGCCCACGTTAAGTGAGGCCCGATGTTTGATCAACAATGCATCCCGTGTTTGAACAATGCATGCAGGTGGTGTCGGTGACCTTCATCAAAGGAGGTGAGGCTTTCAATGTCATCCCAGAATCTGTGACCTTGGGTGGCACCTTCAGGAGCATGACAACAGAAGGGTTATCCTATCTTATGAAGAGAATCAGAGAGGTAATTAACATCGCATCATCCACACAGAATGATCATGAGATACTTAATTCCTAGGCATTATCACTACACCGGCCTAGTTTAACTTCTTGGAACATGCATGCAAATGGAAGGTGATCGAGGGGCAGGCGGCGGTGGGCCGGTGCGCGGCGACGGTAGACTTCATGGAGGAGGAGCTCCGGCCGTACCCGGCCACCGTGAACGACGAAGGCGTTTACGCGCACGCGAAGGCGGTGGCGGAGAGCATGCTCGGAGAAGCGAACGTGAGGCTGTCCCCGCAGGTCATGGCGGCGGAGGACTTCGGGTTCTACGCACAGAGGATCCCGGCCGCCTTCTTCGAAGTCGGGGTCCGCAGCGGCGAGACGGGGGAGGTCCATCACGTGCACTCGCCGCACCTGGTGATCGACGAGGATGCGCTCCCCGTCGGAGCTGCCCTGCATGCCGCCGTGGCGATCGAGTTCTTGAACAGGCACACCGCCTCTTCGTCGATCAAGCTTCACCTAGCTACCTAGCTACCTACCACCATTGCCTCTATCATTATTTTCATTTTTCCTATTTTTATCATTTCAGTGGAGTTACCTTTGAATATATTCTTTCCTGCACTCAAGATTGTTTTCGTGCATCGTTAGAGAACAATCGAATAAAAACCACGTTTCTTTTCATCCCGGCAATTAATTTGGCCACGTATCACAAGATGTAGTTTTGATGGCAAATAGACAAGTATATATGCTGAATGGTTTAGGTGCAACTGCATATCATGCTTTGCGTAAAGTCAATTGAAGCGTCTGTTTAAAATAACACATGTGATTAGTTCATATCCCGGTAGTTAGCCTTCTGACGGAAGCCTTCCGCGAGGTTTGCGTGTGACGGAACGAATATATTTCATGTGCTTTGCGTGATAAGATGTCGTGATCTCACCCTATGTAGAGGGAAGCCAACATGATCTGCTCTATCGGGTGAATCGGACTATCAGTAAACATTGGTAATCGTTAGTAGTATTATCTATGGTAATAATAATAATGTATATATCTGGTATCCCTCCATTCCTGCTATGGCTAGTACGATTAAGTAGCTTGTAGATCGCGAGTAGGCATGATGGCATTATGCCCTTTGCATGGTTGCACCTAGTTGCTAATCGTTTTAATCCAGAACTGTTGCAGCACATGGAAGCTAGTAGGGGGTACTGATATTGGCTAGTGGCATTTGCAATGTTTAGAGAGCCATAACGTCTCCAACGACAAATACCTACCCACCAAAAACAGATAACAGATGATGTAAGAAAGGGGTAGCAGATGCATCATGCATTTAAAAGAACTAATTCAGTTTGTCAGATAGTAGGATGGATCTTAGAAATTCGGAGCGAAACTTAATTTTCTGCACTAAGATTACAGCTCAAAAGCACTACACAGCGCGGTCTAAACTATGTTAGCCTCTACAGGTATGTGAGATGCACATATCGGTCTATGCAGGCTCTGACAAAAGGCACCACCTGAAACATAAACCAAGCCTGTCGTAGACACGTCCGTCTCTAAACTTCAAAGGTTCTGCCCTTTTACCATCTCCCGGTAGATCATATCGATGAAATCATCATTCTGCCAGGGGAAAAAGTGTAAGCAAAAAAAACAATTAGATGGACGTTTTTGTGAAAACGCACTACAAAACTACCCATGTCCGAGAAGACTTAGCTACTAACAAATTTCCGTCGGTACTATGAACTCATGTGGCAGCTAAAATATAATAGAATCACGCGGACCGAGTAAAGATGGACATGAATTCAGCGTTAGTGTGTACACTACAATCAAATTGATAACCAACAGCTACCCAAACAAAAGGAAGAAACAAAAACAGTGTCCAAGAAAAATACCTGCACAAGCTTCAGCATTGCACCCCTGATTTTGTCTCTTGATAGTACTGGGCCATAAGATGCTGCTGGGGTAAGCAGTGGGGATGGATTAGGTGGTGGAAATGGCTGAAGTAACGGCGCACCATATGGTGGAGGTGGGGATGCAGCGGGTAGCGGAAAGGACTGGAGCAAGGGAGCGCTTTGCCGGTGCTGAATGGTAAGGGGAGGATGAAGTGGAGGAGGAGACAATGAAAAAGCAGGAGGAGCCATTGTTGTCTGCGAAGATGTCACGGGGGGGAAGACTAATGGTTTTACAAGACTAGCCGGTTGAATAGTCGGAGCACTGGTGGATCTATGAGCATCTGGAGGCATCACAGGAGCTGATGAAGTTCGTGAAGGGAACAGACTATGCAAGACAGGAGACTGCAATGAAATAGCACTAGGTGATGCATGACTAGATGAAGGAACCGTCCTGACAGATTGATTTGGCTGCACTGCATCTGTTCCACCCGTGGTTGCACCAACGCATGCAGCTGCCTGTCCGAAGAGATTCAAAGATGTTATCTCGTGAGAATTACACAATGATCCTAGATTGCAATGAAACCAGAATAAACACAAAAAGGTTCAGGATTTCAAAATAGAATAACAGAGTAACACGACGATGAAAAGTAAGGCAAGTTTCCTTACTGTAAACAAAGCTGACAACAACTTATATTCAACATCCTCGGGTAACATAGTAGATGATGTTGGCTGCTCTAGGGTATCTTCAGCTGAAGGATTAGCAGATGCCACTTCCGGCTCTTCAAAATCACTGAAATTGGGCACAGTAAGATAATTTCACCATAATGCCACACGCTCACCAACTTTAGGTGGTACTGTTCTGACTTGTGAGTCAAAGGGATCAACTCAACTATATAGTACAGTAAACTTGCATTTTTATTTCCTCTGGTTTCCCAAAAAATCAGATATGAATAGAAGTATAGAACATGTACGCTTAAGTTAAATGATTAGCAGACATCAATTGTAAACGTCTGAAGTAAATAACAAGGATGAAACAATCAAACAACATCAATTCCTATCTTGTCAGCAATTGCTACAAGCTGTCTTCTCATCCAAGATAAACACCAATGCATTAAAATCTCAAATACCTTTTAATTGCAGAAACCATTGCCTTTGGGGACGCCCTAGAAAATGCACTATGTATCCTGTACATGGAATAGGATGTGTAGTTTAGCAAGTATAGGGCAAATATATAAAAACTTGAAGAGAAAAAAAAATGTCTCCCCACTGTAGCAGTGTAGCTATAATCTTAATTTAAAAAAATAGAAGAGCTACGATGGTTGATGGTGTTCTAATCAAAATGCATCCAAGTGGGTGCAAGGCAGTCTGCGCCCATTTTTCCGTTGTTCATCATTTTGGGAGTAGTACGCATGCCGTGTAGGTTGCCTGCTTGCCCATAAAAACGAGGCGTTTGTAACAAATTGATTTCTTCTTAATTAATAGGTAGAGCTCCTACCAGTTTTCTCCACACACACACAAAAAAAAAGACAAGCTGTAGGTATGGGTGAGCATCTGGTCTGTGTGGTTTATTTGGCTCAGTGTGTTGGGTATTTTTCAGATCAATTTGTTCGATGCAGTTTTTTAGCAGGTGCTTACAGAGAACTGCAGAAGTTGACAGGTACTATTCATAATCTCAGTTCAAGTTGAAGGATATGTTCTGAGACACTAAATCAAATCATATACAAAAATAACTACACAAGCCAAAATATACCGAAGGACCTAAAAGTGGAGCGGATCAAACAGATACTTGACTAGATCAGCAGAACATTGCATGATCGATGGCAGTAACACACATCCTTTGCGGATGCCAGGCATGAGATAGCACGAACGCATGATAACAGGAAGAGTCGTGCTGCCCTGTGAATGCAGAACTTGCTCACAAAAGCTGTCCGACTTGCACGACCATTGAGGCCAGGATTAGATGGTTAACACTGATCAGGTCCTACGGCTTATAAAGTTATATATGTTGGGTTGAAAGCCTTGATACACTGAAGCCTCAGTGGGCCTTGCAGTGAATGCTAACAGGTCTAGGTATCAGTGTACAGCAAATTGTTATTTAGTACGTCAGTAACTCTAGCTTTTTCACAAATGAAAACCGCACCAAACACGGAATACCAATACACCAATATAATCACTTTTCATGTTTCAGCTTAAAAATGTCCACTTCCAGCATAACGATATCTTAGATGAACATACTGAGGATGTACTCTGCAGTCTGCAGGGCAAAATAGGTCAAGAAACTGTCATGGATGATATTTAACGCAATAATAACGAAGAAAATAGTTACCTACTGAAAAGATGTGCAACTTCTTCACATTCCTGAGGATCATAGAACCAAATTCCAATAACTTCGTCTGCAGCATTGCGGTACATTATGTAAGGAACTTGCACCTGGTATTCAAAATTGCTCAAGAGATCTTCAACCAGATTTTCTGCTCATAAGAGGAAGGCAACATAAAGTTAACATATATAATTGCCACGCTAGCATACAACGTAAGCAGCAACCAGAGATAGATAACAAAATCGCTTAAACAGGCTATGCAAGCTAATGATTCAAAATGCCATTTGATATCAACCAGCCACACATATTTTTGTACAGACCAAAAACACGATTCAGTAAGGTTTTCAAACAAGTGAACTAGCTTTGTTTTGATTTTGTGGAATCTCCCATACAACCTCATATATAAACCGAACAAGAACCAGTTCACAGCAATGTTCCTTAGGATGCATAAGAGTTTTTTTAGAGTGGAAGATGCATAAGAGGTGTTTCCCAATATGAACATTTTTTACAGCCAAAAGGCCGATACCTTAATTTGGTCCGAAAGGCTAGAAGCAAAGACTCCTGATTTGATCATATATTGATATTATTTTTTAGATAAAGGAGGCGGTGCCCCCAGTCTCGCATATGCTGATCATATACTATATAGCATAGTCACAAATATAAGCAATAAGTATTGCCTACATCATTTTATCTCATAGTTAGTGTATACAGTGATTCAAAAAAATTGCTCCCACTATCTACGATTTGTCTCAAGATGTTTTATGGCTAAGCAGGATGAATTTCCACAAGAATCTCATTTCCAACAATAGAAACGCAAAACTTACCTATATTTCGGCGGTTCATGACAACAAATTGGAATCTGGGTTGGGTGTTCCTGCAAGATTAACCAGTCTCGTTATGAAAAACACACTCTAAAGAGCTTATAGACCCAACAAGTTAACATTCTCAGAAGAATACAAAAAGGCACGTCTCAATAGCTGTAGATGCCGAAAATTGTCACCATGATACTTGCAATATGATGCCCTTTTGTATTGAAATTTACAAGAGAAAAGTGTTTTCCTGAACCTAGTCCTATTCCAAAGCATTATGCGTTAGCTATGGTTTACCAGTAGGCACTCGCCCTGTAATGTTCCAGAAGCATACATCACTGAATTAGTGAATTTTTTTTACATGTAACCTATTCTAGGATCAGGAACAAAATATTTAACATAGGTGTGCAGAGATCAATTGCAAAATACTAGCAGCGTCTAAAACCTCCAATAACTAACAACTTGTGACAAATAGAAACTACCAAAAAAGTATCAATAAATAGTGCTGAAAATTCCACATCAATGTGCTCATTAACATTTGATAATGCAATGCAAAATTCCAGATCATATGATACACTTCTATCGAAATAACACTTTAAATATTTCAGAACAGTAGGAAAATAACAACTAGCAATACTTTCATTAGCACCTAATCCTAATAATCTTTCGCTGTACAGGGAATTGCTGAATCACACTACAATACACAGTGCAAAGACCGCCATTTCTTCTAGCAGGCCACATAAATGCTCTTATCTAAAAATCCGGAGCGTCAGCGTTCAAGCCAGCACCCAAGTTACTCCGGGAATTCTGCAAGCATACCACCACCAAACAACCCCAACCCATGCTAAGGCGAAAGTACAAGCTAATCTACAGCGATCAACTGAACCCAATGTCGCAATCTACAGTCCATCAGTTAGGATCACTACACAAACCTCTTGACGACAAAGAGCGACCCCTCCACACCCTTCCGGCTCTGCAGAAGCACGGACATACACAAATCAGATTAGGAATTGCAACCACCATGAAACAGGACACCGAGACGGGTTCGGCAGAGAGCGCGGAAGCGGAGGGCAGCAGCAGCAGTACCCATTGGTTCTTGTCCTGGTCGAAGCTGTAGGTGGTGACGTGCGCGGCGGTGATGAGGATATCCGCGACGGCGAGGTCGAGGCGCCGCAGCACGGTGAGGTTGAGCAGCCGCGTGCCCTCCTGGTCCGCCGCCAGGTTCGGCTTCACCTTCAATCTCCTGCAGCCGCCCCGCGCCATGGACCTCGCCTCGCCTCGCCGGAAACCCTAGCAGCGCCGCGGGTTTTGGATGGAACCACGTGATGATCGCTGATCAGGAAATGGGAAGAGCTCGCCCTTGCCGCGCACGCCGTGATAAGCAGTGTGCGTGCCGTGGGCCCACTGATGGTTTTGGGACCACCAATCAGTGACCTCATACGTCGGTTACGGGCCCACAGGAGGGCCAGTTATATCTGGAACTTTTTCCACTTTCCCCAGTGACGTGGACTACTTTCTTGTGAGAGGTAGTGACGTGGGCTATTAGGTGAGGGTATTTGGTCTACGTGTCATTGTGCTATCTGGGCTCATCGACTTGGTTAATTTTGGCGCTCGGGCCCAATAGGCGCAGCCCATTGGAGAGTTCGGGTCCAATGGGCTCTCCTAATGGGCCAGTTCCGGTCCTGCATAGTCTACGAGCCTGTTCTGTTTCTTTGTCCCACGTAGCCAAACCAAAATTTTTGCTACGTGAAAATCAGGGCACAGTCGGAACTTTGGTAAAGTAGAGAAGCACAACTTTAGAAGATATAGTCATTTAAGTTTGTCAATGAAAATAATAAGGCATTTAGGGTAACCAATCTGATGCTAATTTTTTTTAACGGAGGCAAATGATTTGCCTTCCATATTGATACTAGCAAACAGTACGTGCAATGCACGCAGGTACTGTAGATGGTACTGTTCACAGATACTGTTCACACGAATCCCTCCAATCTCAGCCGTCGGATTTATAGGATCAATGGTTCAGATTGCTTGCCAGATCTAGTTCAAATTTGGTACACTATATAGTAGTATAGATATAGATAGAAGGAGCGAACATAGAGTTGCCGTGGCCAAAAAACAAAAGGCAGAGAAAATGAAGATGTTATTCTCGCTAAATTCTTGGCGCCGGCCGAAGCCTACACACTTCCTTCATCTTTGATTTTCTGAAGGAGGTACGTCGACGTGGATGATTTGTTGTTGAAAATTCTCATGTGGCGTTTCTTCCAAATTTCCCGAGTAATTAGGGTGATTGCCGAACGAAGGCTCCTCCTAGGGTTTTCGGTGGAGTTTGCCAAAGCCTCCCAATACTCAGCCATCGAACTGCGACACGAGCCCAGCTCATGAAGGAGATTCGGGCGTTCCAACCAAGTGAAGGCCCACAAATGTGTTTAGAGTATTTGCACTCGAAAAACAAAGTGCTTGGACGTCTCGGGAGTCGACTTGCAAAGCTGTCATTGGAACTCACATCTTCGAGTTCATCCGCCTATGGAACATGCTCTAGAATTTCCACTACCATCTTGGCACTCCGGATAGCATCATCTGGACAGTGCAGCTGGGATTTATTCCGCAAGCTCCGTCCCAAGGCACAATTCTTTGGATCATCCGTCACATGCACCTTCCACCGATTCATATGGGACAACATCTTGGCACCGCCTAAGTGCCGCTTTTTTGCCTGGCTTGTGGTGCAAAATCGGCTATGGACGTTGGACCGGTTACCCAGGGCTGTTCCAAGAAATACTATGTAGCTCGAGAAGAAATGCATGTACTGTTCCACTTCCTGATTGCGTCCAAGCCAAATAAAAGCTTGAAAACAAGAAGAATGTGCAAGCATATTTTCTGGCCGTTTATTTCTCTTCGGGCTGGCCTCCGTTGAATTCCAGCGATGGCCTAACTCGGAGAAGAATAATTGAAAGGAACAACCATACGTGCAAGGTAGACGTGGAGCAATCGCCCACACAGCTGGAGCAAGCTGCATTCTACTTGGACATCTACATGGGCAGCCTTGACTTGACGCAAGATCAGATCGAGAGCACCACTTGATATTACTTATTAGCTGCCGGCATGTTGTTGCCACTAGTAATTAAACTAACACTCCTGGTCAAATGATGAATGATCATGTGATTCGTGCACCTATTTATTTATGTAGCATCTGAATGTGCACAACTAATTTGCATGCAGTCTCAACTCTCAGCTCTCAACTGAAACGAGCCTTCTGATAACAAATCAAATGTATAATTTTGTGCATTGGTACGCGACCTTTCAACTCTCAAGGGAAATGAACCTTGTGAAGTTGTAATAACAAAACAGATATAGATGTACTATTTTTTTCATTGATACGTGACGTTGGAGAAAGATCAAGCTGTTACACGCGGCTAGATCAGAATCAGATACTAGTTTATATGACCATCAAGTACTAGTGCTAGTTTCATGATCTGGGAGACCATAGAAGTGACTGGTGAGGACTGAGGTGGCACTGGTCGCATGCACAGGCTTTCCCGGGAAGCAATGACGTCTCGCACTACAGCTAAAAAGGGGTGCAGCGATGTATCGCATACCACGCAATCCCCTCTCGCTAAAGAAACCGTGCAAGAAATCTCCGATCCCCATGAACTTGTGCAAATGTACGCGCTCGGTGTGAAATAATCTGAGTGTCAGTCACTACTACTACGCACCAGTTGAAAATGGATTTCGTTTCGGAACTTTTTTCGAGGATTCACGGTGCAGTATACGGAAATGACACGGAGTCTTATGTGGAGACATGAAGCGAGCGAGACTTGTTTTGAGGGTCAGACGATCTCGATGCCTCTAATTAACCTCCCACCTGAGGATGCGAGGCCTAGCATCTGGTCATAGCCTCGACGAGTGCACGACTATCTCGCCATGGAAGTTCCTGTTGTCTCAAGAGCTGAGCTGGTGCAAGAGGTTCTACGGGATTAATGGCGTCGACTCTTAGGACGTCATGGGAGGCAGCTTGGCGAGGTCCTCTTTCGCCGTCGTTGGGATTCCGCCGACTCTAACCGTCATCATCAGCGCCGGCGACGTGCCGGAGGCGACGGTCTATCCCACCCAGCTTAGGCGTTTCCTTTGTGGCCGCTGCTTCATCACGGTGGCTCGTTCTCTCAGACGCGTGCCCTCATACGTGTCCTCATCCTGTGTGGTTCGGGAGCATATGTCCTTTAAGGGTGTGTTTGTAATTTCTTGTTCTCATCTGCCCTATTCTGTCTCTGTCGTACATGTATCATTTATGTAAAACATGTGTTATGTAAACTATGTTGTAACCACTTTTGATACTTAATGTCAGGTTCCGGGTCTTCCGGGACTCTCCATGTCTTCAAAAAAGAAAACAATGTAGAGGTTTTATTTAGAAAAGAGAGGGTCAGGCGAGAGGGATCCATGGCATGGAAGCGCGGATCTGGACGGAGCAATTATGATCGAGCTTAATTTAGTGACACTGGGCCCAACCCCCTTAATCACGGCGTTTTCTTTTGCAACTGATGATGATCGAGAGAGAGAGAGAGAGGGAGAGAGATGGCAGGCAGGTGTCGGCGGCCACCGGGAATCCAGATGGGGAGAGGAAACGGTGTGCCGGGAAAGCCTGTGATCATGAGAAGCAGAGCGAGGTCAGTCAGAGGTACAAGGATTGGCCTTCCGATCTTCGTAAACTCCAAGCGATCCAAACTGTCTGATCGACACTACCACAGTGGCAACGGCATCATGGAACGGCACAGAAGGAAAAAAAAAGCTGAAAACACATGCATGTGATGTCAGTGCAACAAAAGTTAAGCCCTGCGCAGCAAAGGCAACATCCACTGACGACTGACGTGCAGGCTTACATGAGCTAGCGCATTGTATCCTTGCTCCAACACCTGCAGAGAAATACAATTCACCGCGTGCTTTTTTATGTTACGGTGCGATGTAATGAAGTCAGCATTTCTCGAGAGGATGAAGTAATGTTTGCTGAAATGGCAACGGATAACTTATACAGTATCGGTTGCTAATGGTTTCAGTGCAGAACTAATTGCGAACACATGGATGTGACGACCAACGGAAACCCATTGATTGCAACCATGTTTGTTCTACGACCAGTATTGATCTCCAGTGAAGACCACAACATCTTATCTACTAATGCTAGCTAGTAGTAGGAACCAGTACAGGGCTGCTACTAAAACTGTAGCATCTTCTGCAGAGAGCTCTAACGCCTGCCGATGTCTGAAGAGCAAGAGTTAAGACGCGATAGAAATCTGCGCAAGGTGGTAATAGTCACAGATGCAACTAAAACTAATCAAGTCGGTGCTGTCACGGGCCCACCGACAGCGACACCTGCCGGCAACATCATAAACTACGACTAACCCAGCTTATTTACGTATCAATATCCCTGTGTTTAATCCAACACCCAAAAAGTCGATGAGTAATCGAGTGGTCAAGTAGTATCAGAAATTCAGAAAATACTCTACTGTCACACACAAGAGATAAAGAGGGAAGAAAGAAGATAAAAGGTGCAAAAAGGCAGGAGATCATGCTGCTAGATAACACTCCACCTACCATCTTTCTCTCTTCTCCTGTGTATTGTTTCTTTTCTTGTCAGTTAGTGGGTTCCTTTCCTTTCATTTTTCTTTTCTTTGGTCCTCCTACTCCTTGGCATTATTCTAGCTAAAAATATCTCTTTAACTTTCCCCTGCACTCCATTCTAAAGATTTATTTTATTTTATTTTGATATACGCATCCATGCATCATTCTGTGCACTCATGTCTCCATCATCGATTATTTGTTGTCACTTCCCAATGAGATCTTTTCTTCACGAATCCCTTTCTTGCATGAATAAATAGGTTATAGCCAAAACCGCAACCTTTTCTTTTTCCCCTCTCTGGCAGTTGGAACATTAGCTTATCTTCACAATGTAAATAGCCACCCTACCATTTTCAGCCTAACAACCTTGTTGACCAGGGAGACATCCTAACAACCTCTCTCTCTAGAAAGAGGCTGTGCATGTCAACAGTCCATCCGGGCTGTGCATGTCACCGACAATTTCTACCCTTTCTCTCTCTAGAAAGAGGCAGCAGCAGAGGTGGTGGTTGAGCTGTGGTTACAAGCAAGGTATTCTTAACACACCAGGAGGAGACAGGAGGAAGATACTAAAAACAAGAGAGAGAAACAAGAGAGAGAGAGAGAGCGAGAGAGAGTGACGAGTAGTACAGACGAGCGAGCACACTAGCGTGCATGTGAGGGGGGGAAGAGCTGTCGAAAGATACAGCAGGGTGGTGGTGGTGGTGGTGGTGGTGAGCTGTGTCTAGCTAGGAGGGCAAGCATAACATCACCACACTACAACACACAAGCCAAGCCAGCAACGCAGCATCCAGCCCCTTCTCCCCACCCCCATTCCCCCCTTTCGCCGCCGCCGTCTCCACGCGCGCGTCGTCCGGTTTCTTCGTCCTCTTCTCCCGCGTAGTGATCCCCCTTTGAGATCTGCTGGTATCGACCTTGTGGAGCGAGCCGAAGGAGGGAGGAGGTTTGGGGTGGGGTTACCGGGATGGAGGCCAGCGCCGGGCTGGTCGCTGGCTCGCACAACCGCAACGAGCTCGTCGTCATCCGCCGCGACGGGGAGCCCGGGGTACGTACGCACGCACGCACGTTTGGTTGGTTAGCTAGCTAGCTGGGCGTTGCTGCCTCCGCCGGGGAATCGGCGCGGCGGGGGGTGGGCTCCGGTGGCCGCGGCGCTGATTTGGGGTTGATTTTTCTTGTGCAGCCGAAGCCGCTGAAGCAGCAGAACAGGCGGGTGTGCCAGATTTGCGGCGACGACGTCGGGCTCACCCCCGACGGCGAGCCCTTCGTCGCCTGCAACGAGTGCGCCTTCCCCGTCTGCCGCGACTGCTATGAGTACGAGCGGCGCGAGGGCACGCAGAACTGCCCCCAGTGCAAGACCCGCTTCAAGCGCCTCAAAGGTGAGCCCCCCAGCTCCACCCGCCGCAATGCCGCTCGCTCCTCGTCTCAAGTGCTCACTTCTTTGCGGGATTTCCGGTTGCAGGTTGCGCGCGCGTGCCCGGGGATGAGGAGGAGGAGGACGTTGACGACCTGGAGAACGAGTTCAACTGGAGGGACAGGGACGACTCCCAGTATGTCGCCGAGTCCATGCTCCACGCCCACATGACCTACGGCCGCGGCGGCGACCTCGACGGCGTGCCGCAGCCTTTCCGGCCCATCCCCAATGTTCCCCTTCTCACCAACGGGCAGATGGTACCTGCAAATCTCAAGCTGCTGCATTGCTCTGTCTCGGCGCCTTTGTCTTGCGAAATGCTCAATTGCTTGTTGTGATGTGCATGTAGGTTGATGACATCCCGCCGGAGCAGCACGCCCTTGTTCCGTCTTTCATGGGCGGTGGGGGCAAGAGGATCCACCCCCTGCCTTATGCGGATCCCAACCTTCCTGGTGTGTGTTTTGATTATCACCTGCTTGCATTTAGTTGTAATGGCACCCGGATAGAGTCATTGATGGCTGCCGTGTTGCAGTGCAACCAAGATCCATGGACCCGTCCAAGGATCTTGCTGCATACGGGTATGGGAGCGTTGCCTGGAAGGAGAGGATGGAGAGCTGGAAGCAGAAGCAGGAGAGGCTGCATCAGATGAGAAACGACGGTGGCAGTAAAGATTGGGATGGCGATGGAGGCGATGCGGATCTACCACTGTATGACACTGGAAACTTGTTTGACCTATATTACTTTGGACTTTGGTGCCTCCCTTATAGGTTAATTTAGTTTCCATGCATTGGTCAAACTTGAGATTTCTTGCTCCACTAGAGCGTTACGATATGCTTCGTACAGGCATGGCTTTGACCTGACTAAGGACATAAAATGCGAAAGAATGCTATCAATTGTGCTAGGATATGGAAACAAACTGGCGAAATTCATATTTGTCAGATTTTCCTTAAAACTGTTGCATTTCTTTAGCTGGACGAAGGATTGCATGATTAGCCATTGTAGTATAAATCTAGCAAAATCATACTTGTTTTGTTTATCTTTGACTGCAAGAAAGGACTTTCCATCTGGTATTTGCGTACTGAACTTTATCCTTTCCTTTGCAAAATGCATTACTACACTCCAGTACCGACTGTTTCTTGATTTTCTTTACCAGAATGGATGAAGCTAGACAGCCATTGTCCAGAAAGATCCCGATTTCTTCAAGCCTGATTAACCCCTATAGGATGATTATCATAATTCGGTTGGTAGTTGTGGGGTTCTTCTTCCACTATCGGGTGATGCATCCAGTGAACGATGCATTTGCTCTGTGGCTCATATCTGTAATATGTGAAATATGGTTTGCCATGTCTTGGATTCTTGATCAATTTCCAAAGTGGTTTCCTATCGAGAGGGAGACTTACCTTGACCGGTTGACATTGAGGTTGGTTACTGTACCACCTAGTAATACTTGCCTTCTGCTTGTCCCAAAATTTTGCAACTAATTGCTTGTATGGATAGGTTTGACAAGGAAGGCCAGCCATCTCAACTTGCCCCAGTTGATTTCTTTGTCAGTACGGTTGATCCCTTAAAGGAACCTCCAATAGTCACAGCAAATACTATTCTATCTATCCTTGCGGTAGATTATCCAGTTGATAAGGTCTCTTGCTATGTTTCTGACGATGGTGCTGCCATGCTGACATTCGAAGCATTGTCTGAAACATCTGAATTTGCAAAGAAATGGGTTCCTTTCTCTAAAAAGTATAGTCTTGAGCCTCGTGCTCCAGAGTGGTACTTCCAACAGAAGATAGACTACCTGAAAGATAAGGTGGCACCAAACTTTGTTAGAGACAGGAGAGCAATGAAGGTGCGTTATTTGATCCCACATGTAATACTTTGCTATGTTCCTTCATTTGATAAAAGTTATGCTAATTTATGCCAAATCTCTTCCTTTTATTTTCCAGAGAGAGTATGAGGAATTCAAGGTCAGAATCAATGCCTTGGTTGCTAAAGCCCAGAAAGTTCCCGAGGAAGGATGGACAATGCAGGATGGAACCCCCTGGCCTGGAAACAACGTTCGTGATCATCCTGGAATGATTCAGGTATGCTAGTACAGTTTGTGGTGTTACACAGTATATGTGCTGACATAGTGACATGATATGGTTGTCCCTGTTTTCCTTTCCCCACTTTGCCAGAATAAAGTTCAATTTTCTGTACCAATAGGTCTTCCTTGGTCAAAGTGGTGGCCATGATGTGGAAGGAAATGAGCTGCCTCGATTGGTTTATGTTTCAAGAGAAAAACGGCCAGGCTATAACCATCATAAGAAGGCTGGTGCTATGAACGCATTGGTAAAGATAACATGTTTGATGCATTTTCTGTCAGTCTTCTATAACTACTAGTAGCATGCGGTGGATTTTAAACTCCTTTTTTGACAGGTCCGAGTCTCGGCTGTACTAAGTAATGCTCCATATATGCTGAACTTGGATTGTGATCACTACGTGAACAACAGCAAGGCTATAAAGGAAGCAATGTGTTTCATGATGGATCCTTTGGTAGGAAAGAAAGTTTGTTATGTGCAGTTCCCTCAAAGATTTGATGCCATTGACCGTCATGATCGATATGCTAACAGGAATGTCGTCTTCTTTGATGTAAGACTCGGTTTTCATATTTCTCCGACATTGTGTTGTCTACGTTTCATGTCACTCTGATGAAATTTCCCTAAAATTTGTCTTATACAGATCAACATGAAAGGTTTGGATGGCATTCAAGGCCCCATCTATGTTGGCACTGGATGTGTCTTTAGAAGGCAAGCACTGTATGGTTATGATGCCCCCAAAACAAAGAAGCCACCATCAAGGACTTGCAACTGCTGGCCAAAGTGGTGCTTCTGCTGCTTCTGCTTTGGTAACAGGAAGAACAAGAAGAAGACTGCGAAACCTAAAACAGAAAAGAAAAAGAGGTTGTTTTTCAAGAGAGCAGAAAATCAATCCCCTGCATACGCACTTAGTGAAATTGATGAAGCTGCTGCAGGTATCACTTAACTTCCAATATTGTGGTTACTCTAGGCACATACTCATCTTCATCGTAGTAACATGGCTTACATCACAATGTTTTCAGCAGGAGCTGAAACTGAAAAGGCTGGTATTGTAAATCAACAGAAGTTAGAAAAGAAATTTGGCCAGTCTTCCGTTTTTGTTGCATCCACACTTCTTGAGAATGGCGGAACCCTGAAGAGTGCAAGTCCAGCTTCTCTTCTGAAGGAAGCTATACATGTCATCAGTTGTGGCTATGAAGACAAGACAGACTGGGGAAAAGAGGTAAAATCTGGAGCTTGGTTGCTGTGTGCTGATTAGTTGGTCAACATATCTGTTACCTAGTAAATCATATCCTTTTTCCTTTATTTATTGCAGATTGGCTGGATCTATGGGTCGGTTACAGAGGATATTCTAACTGGGTTTAAGATGCATTGTCATGGTTGGCGGTCGATTTACTGCATACCTAAACGTCCCGCATTCAAAGGTTCTGCGCCTCTCAATCTTTCTGATCGTCTTAACCAGGTTCTTCGGTGGGCTCTTGGGTCTATTGAAATCTTCTTCAGTAATCATTGCCCTCTTTGGTATGGGTATGGTGGTGGACTGAAGTTTTTGGAAAGATTTTCGTACATTAACTCCATTGTCTATCCCTGGACATCCATTCCACTTTTGGCTTACTGTACATTGCCTGCCATCTGCTTGTTGACCGGAAAATTTATCACTCCAGAGGTAAAGCTTATTCAACTTGTAACTCTATGTGGTGTGAACTGTCAAATTGTGGACAATTTGAAACTTACCTTTCTCTTTCGGTTCCATCGTGCAGCTTAGCAACATTGCCAGCATCTGGTTCATGTCACTTTTTATCTGCATTTTTATTACTGGCATTCTGGAAATGAGATGGAGTGGTGTGGCAATTGATGATTGGTGGAGAAATGAGCAATTTTGGGTCATTGGAGGTGTCTCTGCACACCTTTTTGCTGTGTTCCAAGGGCTCCTCAAGGTCATAGCTGGTGTTGACACGAGCTTCACTGTGACATCGAAGGCTGGAGATGATGAGGAGTTCTCAGAGCTATATACATTCAAATGGACAACCTTGCTGATACCTCCAACCACTCTGCTCCTACTGAACTTCATTGGAGTGGTGGCTGGTATTTCCAATGCGATCAACAACGGATATGAATCGTGGGGGCCGCTCTTCGGGAAGCTCTTCTTTGCATTTTGGGTGATTGTCCATCTGTATCCGTTCCTCAAAGGTTTGCTTGGAAGGCAAAACAGGACTCCAACGATTGTCATTGTCTGGTCCATTCTTCTGGCTTCAATCATCTCACTCCTCTGGGTCCGAGTCAATCCTTTCCTAGCGAAGAATGATGGTCCTACTCTTGAGGAGTGTGGTTTGGATTGCAACTAGGAGATCAGCATGTGAATTCCCTATCCAGTTTGTGCTCGAAGAAGCATTTTTGCAGGTGTTTTGTGCCCATAATTTTCCATTCCCTCCCCCCGCCCTTTGTGTAGATATGAAACACGAAAATCTTGCGTTTCTTTTGTCCCATGGTGGTTGCTCAGCCTCATATATGCAATATTTGAGCAAACGGGGGGCTGCGGCAACCTTGTGCAGTTCGGCCACGGAAATACGGTCAATGCCTGTGTTTGATTGTTCAGCATTCTTTATTAGTTCAATGGAAATGAATGGAGTGAGCCGAACTGAAAGTTGCTTGCTCTCCTCAATCAAAAATCTCAAAACTTGTTTCTGAATAAGGCATGAATGGATCTGTCCTCTGGAATAGAGGAAGTTGCACGTTATTTATGTAGCTGAGTTAAATATGCACGTTGCATCTTTCAAAACAAGAAAAAATGTATGTTGCCCATTCAAGGGCTTTTTCCTTCCTTCCTCTTTCTAGTTCCATATCCCTTGCTAGGGTAGACAGATCTACAGTCTTAGTTATTTAGCGAATCCAGTGTTGTAAGTTGTAAAAGAAAAAGGTTGCGCCAGTGAATCCAGTGCTGTAATCTCCAGTGCTAGTTATTTAGTTATTTCCCCCCTCGGTTGCGTAAAATCCCTTTATGACACAGGAAGCAGTGTATTCCATTATGATATTGTGATGTGCTAGTACTCTTGTGTCTTTGGCAAAAATGTAATGGCGGTAGGGCACTGCGGTAACCAGACGTCCAGACCAGACCATTGAAAGAACCTGCTTTGGGAAGCCACCTATCAGGCTAAGAATCCTAACTCTTGAGAACCAAAAGCTGTCACCTATCAGGTTAGGAGTCTTAACTCTCAAGGACCAAAACTTTGCGTCACTGCGATTCTGCAATCCACAGCAATGAGTGCCACCTACATGGTTCTAGAATTGCCCACCGGACCAGTTCTGGAATCACGGAGGGCGCTGAGTCTTAGCCGGTAAGTCTTCCCCATCGTTTGCTACGGCGGATGCTGAAGATTTCACCCGTTTCCGCCATGGTTGGTAACCATCTTCAATGGTAAGCGGACAACAAGTGTGGGGACAAATCCGTAGCCCAGTGAAGTATGTGACAGTAGTGAAAGGCAGAGAGGAGGTGGCGATGAGCAGAATCGCACGGATCATCACAGAGCAAAGCTGCGACATGCCACATAGTACTTGACAAAAAGAGGACCGGAGACATGCCACGGCCGCTGCCAGCTCCACTCCCATTCATGATCGGCCTGTCCTGAACGCTACATGTGCATGATTCATAGAGGCATAGATCCTAGCTTGTTGCTGAACACAACAACACGCAGGTACCAAACCACGCAGTTTCTGGTTTCTGCCGCGTATTCCTATCATTGTATAGAGACTTCACTTTACACCTCCGTTGTTGTTGTCAGAACATGGTTTTGTTTAGGCACCAGCTTCCCCATCCCCATTTGCAGCTTTAAGAGATGTGAAAAGGTAGCCATAGTAGTAGTAGCAGTAGTAGTAGTCTTTTCCTTTTCTTTTTCGGCATGCAAAAGGAGACTAGAATATAAAAGGTTAAATGCGTCCATGCAAAGAAGGTGCATGGTACGTTGCAACAGTAAAACGCCGGATGGGACATGCTAACGAACCAAAAGCCGATGCGATCTGTGCTTCGAATTATCGTTGATGATGTGGTTAAGCAAGCAGGAACAGTAGAATTAGTAGTTGGTTGCTTGCCGGTTGCTGAGAAGACTGAGGAACTGCGTGACCAATCAGAGAGCAGATCAGAGAGCTACTGTCAGAGATACAGAGCACAGCAGAATCGATCGAGCACATTAAAATGCCACTCACTGGTATGTACTACTACGGACAGAATGCAGCCAAAAAGAAGCGGCGTCTATTACGCTTCTGTAGCTGCAGGTAGGGACCAGCAACGGCGGATCAGTGCCGTTGATTTCGGCGATCCTACGGCCAGGATCAGGACGGAGTCGACGGACGCATGCACGGGGCGCAGAGCAGAGCACGAGCTGCACAGGCTGTTTGGTAGGGAGGAGTAAGAGGCCGGAACACATGCATGGCCGGCGATGCGTATATGCATATGCCTAGTGTACACGACGACGAGGACTAGCTAGCTTGCTTTCCAGCTAGGCCCATCCCAACTCGGTTCTGTCGGACATCGACAGAGTTGTGCAGCGCACAGGCTTCTCTAGGCCATCGACGGGCAGCAACAGCTTAGCCGTGGCCTCGTTCCAGAAGCTAGCATAGTCCACCACGTGAATCCAAGTAGCAGCAGGTAGCCGACATGTGAATGGATGCCCGGTGTCCTTGCTCTCTCCAGTAGCGAGCCCCAAGAGGCAAGAGGTGAGCCAATGTTGCCTCCACCGTCGTCTCACCTGCTACTCCATCCCTGTCGATCCACTGCTCCATCCAGATCTGAAATTTACAGTTCGTTGTTTTTTCCTACGTACGTATCATCGTTGTAATGCTAGCAGCTGAGACACGGCTTGTATGATAACTAGTGTCAAACAACCGGATGACTTGTACTTGTCTATTCGCTAGTGTTTTTTTAGGACCATCTTCTCTTGAGGTTATGCTAGGTTTTAAATATTGGTTTACTATACCGTGACCAAACCTTTATGAGCCTAAACATGTTTATCACTCACCTTACCATTTTAGACCGATGGCCAGGAGGTACGAAAAATACAAATTACTATGTAATAACAGTCTACCAGTGGTCCGATACTATGCAATTTACTATCTTATAACAATGCACCAATGATATGGGAATAGTCAACCAATGATTCCATAATTATACTGCAATACTGTGATGAATATAGTGGAATGATATGATAACTATTACACTAACAGCCTGGTAATTATCGGGGTAACAAGTGTGGTGTACGTAGAAGATAATATTTTTACGCATGACGATGCAACTATAAGGATTCTAAGCTTTGTCTAGCACAGTTGTTTTCTTAAAAGCAAGGAAACAGAGGTATGCCTTTTTGACATTTTTCTACTGATGTGTTCAATTGATCAATTCTAGGCGTTGAGAATAGGATGTTAATCTGGCAGCCAGCTACTTAGGACGTGGACGAGCGCCTGCTCATCAAGATTGCGATGAGAGGAGCTAATTAACACCTTCATGATAACTCTGCTAGACGACTTTCATGATAACTAAAAACATAATCTCTGGTAACTGTTCATCTTCGGCTTTAGTTGATTTTATTTTCCATATCTTCTTCAATCTCTTGCATCTTTACATAACTTCCACCTGTTCTGTGATTTGCTTTGCCCATACATACGCAAGAACCGAGTCGTGGGTTTGCTGTCACTAGCTTCATAAGATATGTACTGCCTACATAACCAATTTTATTGATACACATTTTTGTTAGCGTATTCTAATTTCTAAAGAACTGTACTAGTGCAGTTATGGCATTGCCGGCCAGCGGTGCTGCATGGTGCAGTGCCACCTTTTCTCACCTCCTCTCCTTTCTCCTCTTGTTAAACAGATAAAATGACAGAAGATTCTCTCTCTGCAAGCTAGTTGGCCATGATATAGTACATATTTACAATCATCGCGCCCACTGACCAATTAAACATATCTATAACCCTCTATAATCACGCTCTGAAACGTAAAAAGAACGGAACCTTCTGATCAGCTCTGAGGAAGCAACAGCTAGTACTTTACTCGCACGTTGGTACTTGTACGTACTTTTAGTCAAAACCAAGGGCTAGGGCTCTAGGCAGATAGATTAATCAGGTAACACTCCCAAATGGCGAGGAGGAGAAAAGGGATCACATGTGGAATTAAGACGGATGGTTTTGGGGAATTCAGATCATCAGTATTGACACATGGATGGATGGATATATATGAACCAATTTGTATTTTGTGCAACGCAAAACAGGTTCTAAATTCTGATCGGAGCCGACCGTACGTGCAGAATGATATTGCGGTACTGCTGCTGAAGTGCTGGTCTCGGGTGTTGGATGGAGCATCTCTGACCTATGATGATGCTATATATGACCGATGTTGACAATACATATAATACATGCATGTCATCGCATTGGCATTGGCGTGACGCCATGATCGATACTATCTATATGATCTCCAAAAACTCATGAATTAATGAATTGCGAACCGTCTGTGCTGCAAAACTATTATAGGTAAACGCTAGCTAGCGCGCAACATCCGGCCCGAGAGATTTACATAGGAAAAGAAATGGACGGAGAGGCCGGACCTGAATTTCTGACGCAAGGGAGGAGGAGGAGGAGGAGGAGGAGGACGATGGCGAGGTCGCGAGGACTAGGAGCAGTGTGCGCGTGGCAGCGGTTGCGGCGGCGTGCCTGCTGCTCGCCGCGACGGCGACGGCGCATCTCCAGCGGGACTTGATGGACGTCGGCGGGAACCCACCGGCAGAGAATGACCCACCGCAACCCAGGGACCATGGCCTGTTCAGGGCCGTCACACGCATGATCGAGAAGTACGTACCTGCATGCATCCATGCATATACTCTTGCTCGCGCCTCGCGCATGCATAAGGAATAATCGTTGTTTGATTTTAATTGCGGGGCCACCAGCCGGAGCTCCCGCCTGGACCTTGAGGAGGAAGCAACCGCCGGCTAGCCGAGCCGAGTAAATTAATGCCAAACAAGCATGGTTTAGTTAGTGACACCGTCGAGACGGCCGGAGCCGGAGACGACGGAGGAACGTAAATGTACATATATATGTATTGATGTATGTGATGCATAAATACGTATGACATATATCAGACCAATTAAGCCAGCTAGCTAGGAAAACACATGTATTACAACTTATGTAATTCAAACGTACTTACTACGTTAAATAATACACAAGCATGCATTACATTAATTAGCTTGCCGCTAGCTAGTATTTGGTAGTAAAAAATTATCCCACTCAAAAAAAGTGATTGCACAACTTTATAGCGTAGTCTTATCTTGGACTAAAGAACTGTAGTGTAATTATGGCATTGCCAGTGGTGCTGGTGCCACATTTTCTTAACTCCTCTCCCCTCTTATTATCTTATTCAAGAGAGGATAATATGACAGCGGATTCTCTCTCTCTCTCTCTCTGGCTAACTGCAAGTTGGCCATCGTCTTCCCATCATCATGCCCAACCGATTAAACAAATCCATCACTCTCTTTAACCACGATAAGAAATGTAAAGAATGGAACGTTCTGAGCTCTGAGTGTGATCACATTCTACTTGGTACTTCTACTTTTAGTCAAACGAAGATAGATTAATCAGGTGACAGATGGGTCACATGCTTGTTAATTCCGTCTATAAGCTAGCTAGCATGTATCCATGTGGAAGGAACATGGAGGGGAGGTTTCTGGGAGTTCTGAATTCAGAATTAATTCAGTATGGACACACTGGATTTATTGATTATAATTAAATTTGAGAAACGCAAACAGGTTATTAACTCTGAATTCTGACAGGATCCGACCGTGCAGAAGCAGAACTAGTGATCTCGCGGCAATGCTACTAGCTGCCGATCTCGGGGTAGCGCGCACACGCAGCCAGCATCTCTGAATCTCATCGCAAACAAGTATTCAGATGCTCATGCAATGTGAACATCAAGGGCGTACAACACGACGTAGACACACACGCATACACACGCTTATACATTATCTACTGGAGACTGGATTCGTAGAACTTAAAGATTAAAAGATTTAACAAAAACATCTTATCATTGATAGGTGTATATTGAAGACTGAACTTATAAAGATTAAAGATTGAAAAAATCAGAAAAACACCTTGTTATCGATGGGTGCGTGCAGGAGGTACAACCACATCATCCACGTGCATTACTCATCCAAGCGATTTGGTTCTCAACTGCCGTAGCCACCTGAAACCACGACAATCAAGTGGGCCACCGTAAAAGAAGCCCACGAGAAACCCGGGCCCGGCACAATGACAACCTGGGCCCGCCCCAATGTCAATCCGGGCCCGGCCCAATGTCAACCTGGGCCCGGCGCAATGACAACCTGGGCCGCCCCGATGTCAATCCGGGCCCGGCCCAATGTCAACCCGGGCCGGCACAATGACAACCTGGGCCCGCTCCAATGTCACCACGATCTGGGCCGGCTGTGCTCGGCCCTCCTCACGTTTAGCGTGCGAAGGACGCCAACAGAGCGGCCCATCAGCGTACCAGAAGGTACGGGCGCCACGTGTCACGCATCAGACAGTGCGGACGCTCCCCTTCTCCACTTTCCCCTTCGCACTTCCGCAGTGGCCATCCGCTCGCCGTCTCATTGCCCCTATTCCCTCCTCCACCAGAGAAGATGGCCGCGGCGGCGGTGGCGAACGGGGCCTTGCGTGGTGGAGGCGGAGGGTTGCCGCCGCCCACGAACCCGATGGTCACTCCCCTGCTCACCGACCTCTACCAGTTCACCATGGCCTACGCCTACTGGAAGGCCGGCAAGCACCTCGACCGCGCCGTGTCAGAACCCTAACTACCCCCCGCCAGTAGCTTCCTTACGCCGTCCTCGGCTCGTCGTGCCCGTTTGCTGTTGAGCTCTGATATTGGCGGAGTGATGATTTAGGACGGACCGACCATTCGGGGAGGGGGACGATCGGTTTGGTTTCGCGCTCGAATCAGGCGTGGGAGAGTTCCGATTTTGTGTTGGTGTTGCGTGTTAGATCTGTGTTTTACGAAATTATGTCCGAATTCGAGCTCGGACGATTTCGGGCGAGCGTGTGCTCAATTTTTTAGCTAGTGTGAGCATCTCTATGTGATAATTTGACAGTCTATTTTACTAATCTAAGTGTTTCGTTCGGCTTAGGTTCTTATCATCATATTTGATGTAGTCTAAGGGGAAACGGAGACAATACTTTCCCCTGATGGAAGAGATTACAATTGTTTATAAGTTCTAACCTACTACCGTCAATATAACCAAACAATAGTACGGGATCATTAGAAGCATACCATTTTTTGAGGTTCCATCGAGCATAACTCTATAGCCTTAATTACAATCATTTGGATGAGGGCAGCCATTTGCACTAAGGCCAGCAGTTTCACTACGCTCTACCTGGAAATGTATTATAGATTTGCAAGATTTTTACTTACAAGTTATCCAATATGAGAGTGTATGGTACTGTTTCAGTTCTTCTACTTGTCAGTTTTTGAATTCAATCTTGTGCTCTTGTGCTTGTTGTTATTTATTGTGAACTACAATGTTTTCAGCTTTGATCTATACTTTCGGAAAAATCCCTTTGCTGGTGAGTTCACCATCTTTGGTGGCCTTGAAGAGTGTATACGATTTATTGCTAACTTCAAGTTAAAAGAGGAGGAAATCAGATTCTTGCGGTCTGCATTGCCTACATGTGAGGTGGGAATGCCAATCTTATAGGAAAATCTGAATCCTTTTATGGAAAATCCTGCACTCTGTACAGCTCATGCTCATGCATGAATGTGTATAATCAAGTTGAATGCTCATACAAGTGGAAGGAGCAAGGGACCCTCTGAAGCCATCCATCCACACACCCACAGCAAACAAAACCAACAAAACAGTTTTAATTTTCGCTCTCAGATACACTCATTTCTTGTTTGGATAATTCTTTCATGTTTGCTGGCAACTACAAACGTGTACCATTTTTCTTTTGATAGGATGGCTTCTTCGAGTACCTCAGTTCGATTGACTGCTCAGATGTTGAGGTTTATGCCATCCCTGAGGGTTCTGTTGTGTTCCCTAAGGTTCCACTGATGATAATCGAAGGACCTGTTGCAGTAAGTACCAGGAGTAAGTTAGCAAATAAAATTCATACCGGTATTTGTTGCTTGTTACCTTTTCATTTAATACGAGATGCTATTCCAGTATTTCCTAAATATGATGCTTAAGATTTTGATTTTTGCCTTTTAATTTTTGTCCCAGGTTGTCCAACTTCTTGAAACTCCGTTTTTAAGTCTGGTCAACTATGCTTCATTGGTTACCACAAATGCTGCAAGGCACCGACTTGTAGCAGGAAAGCCGAAGAATTTGCTTGAATTTGGACTTCGGCGGGCTCAAGTGGGTCTTACATTTCGTTTTGAGTTGCTCCTTTTGGTCCATTTTTTATTCTTTACATTAACTTATAGGCACTCATCTATCAGGGGCCTGATGGAGGAATCAGTGCATCAAGATATTCTTATATGGGAGGATTTGATGCAACAAGGTCTGGCTTGCTCACACAATAAACACAATACTGTAGCTGTACATTCTGAATGTTCTGACTTCTATCTGGCCTTCGAATTATTTTGCTTAACTTGTTCATAGCTTCATAGATTATTTTCTGCACGCTCATGGGTGTTTGTCCGCATAGCTTTGAATTTATTATGCTACTGTTGTAACCTATCATTAACTGTATAGAATAGTAATATGTGGTTTCTTAAGCAAAACTACACAATTCAAAATCTATGTTAAACTATCAGTAGATGATAAATATTCTTATTCAATATTTGAATATTTCAACCAACTTTGATGTAGACTGAGGACTCTACAATGCTTATTCAAAGAAATTTTTATCATAGTAACAATAATCTGACATACTTTCCTACCTGAGCAGCAATGTTGCAGCAGGAAGGTTGTTCGGGATACCAATACGTGGGACGCATTCACATGCATTTGTGAGCTCTTTCCTGGTTAGTGGTCACTTTCAGCCTCAGGTCTTGCTTTGTTCATGAATAACCTTGCTGGTATTCGGGAGTTATTTGAATTTGTCATTTACCAATGTTAGAAACACGGTTCCTTTTCTAAATATTCTGCATGGCTAGAACTGGTGTTTCTGCAGTAACGTATTCTGCATTTGTGAGCTCTTTCCTGTTAGTGGTCACTTTCAGCCTCAGGTCTTGCTTTGTTCATGAATAACCTTGCTGGTATTCGGGAGTTATTTGAATTTATCATTTACCAATGTTAGAAACATGGTTCCTTTTCTAATATTCTGCATGGGTAGAACTGGCATTTCTTCAGTAACGTATTTGACATAGGTTTTGTTTATCATCGTCCACATAACGCAAGCTTGCTTCGTTCCTTAGGTCCTCTCTTTATGTTTTGCACACTTCCAGTTTGGACTTTGGACCAACCATGTGATAGCTTGAGAAAGGATGAGCCCATCCAGATAGATTGTGTATTTGGGCCAAACTTTCCTAGCCAGCTTGCATTGACTACGTAGATGAACACGCACCATTCGTCAATCCAGATGAGCCAAGCCCTCCCACCTTGATATTTGAATGCAAAATAGTGTGAAGAAAAACTATCTATATTTGGTCAATGAAGCTAAGGACCATTATGCTCATTAAATAGATAACTATAACATTTGGGCATTTGGCTAGTACAAGCAAACACCTATCTTGCTTACTCTTAACCCAATTAAGACACAATAGAGTTGGCCGTTTGAAAAAGTGTCGATCAGGCAAATGTACAAGGTGTAGTCGGGGATCAAATTCACTGTAGTGACTAATGAGATGTTTTACATTACGAGCCTTGCAACTATGTCATTGGATATCAAATTTGTTCTGGGTGAGAAACTAAATCTATTTTATACCAGTGTTTTCGGCTCTGATGTATTATTTGTCTGCAGGGTCTTGATGAAATCATTGACAAAACACTTCCTAGTTCTGACGGTTCAAACAAATGTGAAGACTTTGTTTCTCTGGTGCAGAATTGGCTAATCAGGATTCAGGTGTGATAAACACCAGTTGTTTTGTTAATTCCTTTACTCATGTTACTGAAGTCTTATAGACATTTTTCCCTGTATAAATTAACCATTCTTTGAAGCTGGTGTCCAGCGCTGCGTGGCTACTCTATTAACATTTTCCAATGGTCCTGACAACTCATTAAATCTAACTTCTTCTTTTTTGGCTATACTAGAAGTGGCTTAGGAAATTTTCAATTGCGTGTATCGACGAAAGTTTCTCTTTCTTGCAAGATGTAGCATAATTTCTCTGTAATTTGTTGTTACTGAACTTCTAGTTAGTAATTTATGTCGAACTATTCAAGATCTACATTACATTATTTTCAGGATGCTAACTCATTGCGTGGTACCTTTGGCGAAACAAATCAAAGTGAGCTGGCTGCATTCACGTCATATGCATTGGCATTTCCAAACTCCTTCCTGGCCCTGGTGGACACATATGATGTTAGTTGATCTCTGCTCTGCAATAGCATATTCATGCTTTCTATAGCATGCCCAAAATATTCATTGGTTTAATGGATGTTGTTATGAAGCTGACTAACTTTGTGGATGCTGTAATAATTTCTTTGGCAAATAAACTTTAAAACATTTTTTCTATGTCATGCTCAAAATGATCTTTTTTATTCCTTCTTTGGTTAAATTATGCATATCTAGTCCATATAAGGTGAGATCTGTGGTTCATGTAACTGTTTTTGGATTTTTGTCCAGTCCAAATTTAAAATGTGTTAGCCTTGGATTTTTAACAATTATGGTCTAGTTATTTCAGGGCTGGCCTTGACAGAACTAATGCATGCATGTATTAACTCAAGTTATATCTAAGCATAGTTTTGATATTTAAGGATGTGCTATTGCTAGGTCATGAGAAGCGGAGTGCCGAACTTTTGCGCTGTTGCTTTAGCCCTCAATGATATGGGGTAATTTTGCCTCAACTCTTCTCCATGATACTTTCCTTATTTCCCATACTTATCTCTGTTACATGGGAAGTTAGCTGATGAAATCACAAAACAAAATGGACACTCTGGGTGTGTCTTCTTGCTAGTACTTTCTAGTTTCTGCATGTTGTGTATACTTAGCTTCTTTCCAGTTGTGCGTAGATAAATAGTAGTTGTTGCACTGTTGAATTCATATGCATGGAATGGCGATATCTTTTGCACCTAATGGTTCACTGCTGTGTAACTAGTTGGACCTAGAAGATCAACTATGCACCCTTTCTTTTGCGGGGAAGGAGAGCTTTATTACTCAGGAATATGATTACAATCGTCAGCAACCATGCACCCTTGTTGTGATATGGAACATGAACTATTTATAAAATCTCCTGATTCTTGAGCAAGCATCTTGGGCATAAACACAAACACCAACATATGCCACCTCAGCGCTTTGCTTTAGAAATTTAGTTGTCTTGATCACATTATTTTCGCTGTTACTGTAGAAATTTAAATCCCATATTTGTTTGTAAACTTTTAGCTGCTTCGATATTTCAATGAAAAAGAATTAAAGAACGGATGAATTTATTTGATAGGTCTGACTATATTCGACTTCCCTACGCACTTAAAGAAAAAGTAATAGGAAGATGTTATGCACATATGCATTGCATATCTTTTAGCTCTCTAAACATTTTAGCTGAAATTTGGATGTAATATTGATTGATAAGCCTTACTTTCAGTGGCATTTATGAAGAGTTATCGTTTCAGGTATAAGGCAGTTGGAATTAGGTTAGACTCTGGTGATTTAGCATACCTATCTATTGAGACACGCAAGTTCTTCTGTGTGATTGAAAAAGAATTTGGAGTTGCTGGCTTTGGAAAAACGAATATTACAGCAAGTAATGATCTCAACGAAGAAACAATTGATGCCTTGAACAAGCAGGTAAGCTGTACTTTAGATAGTTAGCTACTAAATTTTTTTGGTGATATCAATACCATCCAAGCTATTTTTTAAGTCTCTATATTCCTTTCTAGTGAAATGGCTTGGAGTCTTTCTACAATGTTACATTCAGATGGTTGCTTCTTGCTGTGGTTTTGGTCATTCAGTTGTTTCTATCTGATGGTTTCTGACAGTATTAATTAACCATGATTGTGGGGTAAACAGTATACACTGAATTGTATAACTAATTTGTAGATAAATATTAAATGCAGACTGGACCCAGCTGGTCCTGGTAACTGACTAGAAAATAAAAAGGTTTGCATCAAAATATTTGGTATCAGCCGGGCTGCTTAAGTGGAAAGCTTTATCTGCTTAATGAAATTCTTTGTTGTGTTGAATCTAACGCTTGACATAGCCGTGCACAAAACTGGTTCATACACACAAGCCTGTGAATTTGATGGATATGCACCTTCTCACAGGATATCTATTTTTATCGCTTCACTGTGATCAATGGCTTGGTGCATGATTATTGACATCTTTGTGTAGGGTCACGAGGTAGATTCATTTGGCATTGGTACCTACCTAGTTACTTGCTATGCACAAGCAGCACTTGGTTGTGTATTCAAATTAGTTGAAATTAACAAACAGCCTCGCATTAAACTCTCTGAAGATGTTACAAAGGTACATGTGTCATTACTCGGTACTTCAAAGAAAAGATAGCTTTAGCAGTCTCTGATCCACTAGAATGACTGACTTTGTAGTTTTCTGCTTCAGGTATCCATACCATGTAAAAAACGATGCTACAGGTTGTATGGAAAAGAAGGTTATCCTTTAGTTGATATAATGACTGGAGAAGACGAGCCAAGCCCAAAGGTAAATGATATTCATGTTGCACTTAAGGAGTACCTGCATAAAATAATGCTTCCACTGCAAAACTCCGTGTGCCGCCAAGCATACACTTGTGTTCGTAATTAGGTAGCACATCTTACATATGGTTATGGGCTTCGTTATTTTTGCATTCCTTGATAGGTTGGTGAGAGGCTCCTGTGTCGTCACCCTTTCAATGAATCAAAGAGAGCTCATGTTGTTCCGCAGCATGTTGAGGAGTTGTTGAAGTGCTACTGGCCTGGAAATTCATGTATGAATATCCACTTGAGTAGCTTCAGTCTTCTAGTGATCTATATATCTCATAAATAAATCTGGATATGTTGCTATTGCCATGTTAGGTCCTGTGATGTATATTCACACAAGTCTGACAGCTATAGGCTTAAAACTAATGTGCTTTGACTTCTGGCTTCTTTGCTTTTATCGGCATAGCTGCTGCTGCTAAAATCGGATTTTTAGAAACAATGATGAAAACAGCAAGCCAGTACGAGACGACATGATAAGTTGTTAATGTTGACATTATGATAGTAACTAGTTATAATTTTGATCATGTCATTGATAACTGCAGCCACTATAGAATAGTATTTCTGCAAATAGGTATAGTGGTGTGCTATTATAACAACAGTATAGCATTAGTTTGAGAAGAAACCATGTTGTTTACATCACCTAGATATCCGCACTGTCTTATTTTAGTTGATGGATGAGTAATATATTATTAAGTACTCAAGTCGAAAAGGACATTGATGTCAATCTTTATCCTATTCTCATGCTGAAGCCAAACCAAGGGAAGAGCTACCGTCCATCAACGAAAACAGGGGTAGGTGCATGCGTCATCTGGACCGAATGAGGCCAGACCATCTGAGGAGGTTGAATCCAACACCGTACAAGGTCCTGTTACTCTTTAGCTAGATGTTACTCCCCTGACATTTTTATCTTATCTTACACTCCCACTGCGTCCTCCTGAACAGGTAAGCGTGAGTGCTCAGCTGTACGATTTCATCCATTTCTTGTGGCTCAATGAAGCTCCAGTTGGCGAACTGCAGTGAAGAAAGAAAATGGCGAGAGCGTCGGCACTGAATCAAATCCCAATAACTTGTTGTCGCGGGAATAAGAGTACTCTGGGAATAATGTATGCTACTGTATCTGTGTTTATGTCAAACGCGAGGATTTGACTTTACATATGTAGTGCTCCAAAGCACAATATGCAGCACACGAGAGTACAATGTTGAGTTAACAGAGCAACTCACAGTGACCTGTAATCATGTTTTTGTGTGCCGGCACATTCTCGAGTAAGGTTACTGTTGATGGGAACTTGACGCCTAATTTTGAGGAAATCATCTTTGGCCCTTAAGTTACTTTATCCTGTGCTCTGGTGTTCTAGACTGATTTGGATATTGGTTCTGATAGTCTGATGGGGTGTTTTCCTCTCATTCTTGTCCATGCATAATTACGCGTAGACATAAGTTTTTTTTCTTGAGTGTGTAGACATAAGCTGGCCCTGCCGAAGTCACTCGGACACACCATACGAACGCACCGACTTGGCGCTTTCGCGTATGAATCGGATACGGATTCACCTTGGCGCGTTCCATATAATGGTGGACGCTGCCCATCGACGCAGCGTCAACGTGTGTGTTCCGTGTCGATCGCGTTCCATGGCGGCCGGTGTCAGGTGCGGTAACGTTGGGGAGGCCGAGAAGCTTCACAGGCTCGCCGAGGAGCGCTTCCTCGCCAACGACGTCGCCGGAGCGCTCCGGGCGGCCCGGGAGGCCCAGATGCTCTCCCGGACGCTCCCGGGCCTCTCCAGCGCCCTCGCCGCCTACGAGGTCCACGCCGCCGCGGCTGTCTCCCGTGCGAACGGCAGGAATTGGTACGCCGTCCTCGGCGTCGGTGGCCGGTCGCTGACGAGCGGCGGTGGCGGCGTGATCACGCACGACGCCATCAAGCAACGGTACCGGCGGCTCTGCCTCGTCCTGCACCCGGACAAGAACCGCTCCGCCGCGGCCGACGGCGCGTTCAAGCTGCTCCAGCAGGCGTGGGCCACGCTCTCGGCTCGCCACCCGCCCTCTCCGGCCGCCGCTGACCCGACGCCGTTTGCACGCTCCCGGACCGGTGCCGAGCAACCCCGGCCGGCGAGAACGGCGGGGCCGCAGGCTTCTGCTTCAGCGGCAAAGCCCAATCACAGCCGACCGCCATCGGCCGCCTCCGCCTACGATCCCAAGTCCGAGAAGCGGCGTGCCAACCCGACGCCGGCGCGCGGAGACTCGTTCAGGAGCGTCTACTGCCACTACTGCCACCTGGAGTCCCAAACGGCCGACGACGAGGAGGCCGGCGTGAAGTGCACCCGGTGCCACGAGCAGCTGAGGCCGCCGCGGCAGAGCGGGCCACCGCCTCCGGCCGGCAAGGAGTACACGGTCGATTCCCCGCCGCTGCCTCGCGGCCGCCGCGGGGGGAACAGGTTCCGGTGCCCGGCGCGGTGTCCGCGGTGCCGGACGCAGTACGCGGCGACGGTGTCCGTCGGCATGTGGCACCTCGAGTGCATGGCGTGCCACAAGTACGCCATGGTCCACGTGCGCAGCCCCTACAACGCCGAAACGTGGTGAAGCTGCTTCGTCTTTCTTCTTGGGCCACAAAGAAGATTTATGCGAGCGAGGGACGGTTTGCAATTTTGCATGTTGCATTGCTGCTCTATTTCCTCTCTCGAATTTCAGGATGCAATGGATAATTAATCCTAATTAACTCTATTGTTTTCTTTGTCATTTTTCCTTCTCTCTCATGGGGACGTTTATGTAGGTAATTCTTGGCATCGACGTGACGTTTCTTGTGAAATGTGAAACAATACTACAGGTTTGAACTCTGAAGTCTGAAAATAACTGTGATCTTTTGCTTTTATCTCACAGTATGCGTCGATTTTGATCCAGGAGAAAGTGCACCGAGGAAGATACTTGGTTCAGTTTGTTTGTCAACTGGAAGGTTTCACGAGGCAGCACGCCACGCGATCGCTACCGTGTGTCGTTATCGGTAATTCTAATACTTAGTTGCGTGAAAATTACCATAAACTGTAATTGTAGATAAAATTCTCAATGTGAATACGTGTAAGTAAATGATGGTACATACTAATCAAGTTTTTTTTGATATATTTAAATTATATTCTACACTTTCATATATTGCTTTTTGGTCCGGGAGGACACCAAAAAACACAACGATTAGTTAAATTCTTTTTCAAACTTGCGTATCCTTATCAGATCATGTGTGTATAATTTTATTTATATGATTTGGTCATATCAAGCCATTACTTTGAATATGGAAACAAAAAATCCAAATTCATGTCTCAAGAGTACGCAAATAATTCACAATTTTAAGTAACTTGTTCCGTTTCTTTGGAGTTCAAGACATAAATTATGGCAAAAGAACATAAGCATAACTATTAGTGTGGTCTTATTTAAGAAAAATATTAAATTTTTGCCACCATAAAATTAAAATAAAGAAAATATTTTTAGTAAAATCTGAAACTCCCCTCTTTGAGAGAGCCTATAGGCCCAACTATCTTATCTAGCCTACTCTGCCCGAATATAACAAAAGCCCAAAAATGGCCCAACTCGGGTTAGGTTTAACCCTAACCCCCTGTCCCCGTACCCCACTCCCCTCTCTCTCTCCTGATCCCCTTCTTCCTCACAAACCCTAAGAGTGTGTTTGGCAGCTTGTACCATCCTAGCAAGCATGTATTTATTGAGACATACTAGTCCTGAACAGGTTGAGCGGATGCAACTAAGATCTATTTGATTGTTAGTATCTGTTAAGACGTGCTGAGCTGAAATATTGTTTGGTTGTCTGTATCAAATAGAGCAAGTTGGCACATGCATCCTGCCAAATGAACCCTAAAATGCCTCCCCACTCCCCCTCTCCTCTCTCTCTCTCCCAATCCCGTTCTTCCTCCCAATCTCCAATCTGAGATAACTACAGCAGGAGCACATCACTATTGCTTGTGACGATAAATAACTGCAGCAGGGGCGCTACATAGAGGTGGTTGACCACTGGGAAAGAATTGGCCCGATAAGGGGAGGAGGAAGGAGACGCCGCAGGCGTTGGCGGCCGGGGTCTAAAGACGCTACAACAGCCGAGCAACTAGGGTTTGCGAGCTAGGGACCTAGACCCTACATCCAACTCCGCCACAAAGCATGTCTACATCAGCCAAACTCTTTTTTTACCGTGCACGCCATATGCCGTAGTTACTCAAACCAATGGTTTGCTTCCAGCGTATAAAGTATGCAACCAGTGTGCTCTGTATTTGTTCGTATTCCGCACCTTTTGACCCATTTCTGGATATAGTATTTTCTAAAATATGTCACATCTATACTGTCATGTTTCATCACTAGTCACTGCTACTGCTAGTAGTACTAACACTACTTCTCGAACAAAGACAAGGAAACTGCATGCTACAGTTGCTCTGCTATTCCAAGCATATCCAAAGGTAGCTCGGATGGGGACGGGACGGGGGCAGTGAGGCTTATCCGATGCCCACTGCTCTTATTAAATCTTTTTTATTTTTATTTTGATTTCTTTCTTTCTCTTATTTCTTTGATTTCGATTGGGAGATGAATGCGGAGAAGGAGATGAATGCAATTTTTTAGCGATGATGATGTCTATGTTAAGGTCAACCATGCTTATCTAGTTGCTACTCATGTTGTATTGGGATTTTTGTTGCTGTTATTGTAAAGTAAACGGAGATTTGTGCATGTTCTGAGAGTAAAGATTGTTGATCTGGGAAGGAGAAGAAGAGCTACATGCTCATGTTCACTTTAGTTAATCCTTGATTTGCATAGATTATTTTCTGGAGCTTGGACATGGGAAGATGATTCGAGGTTTAGATTTGTGATTTCTGTCATGTATGTATGGAAGTTTCCCGCCCGAGATAAAAGAATTTGATGTGCTTGTTCTGTTTATACCCTATTAGTTCACTAGTCTAAAATTATAGAAAGGATCGTTTTTATGGGGATTTGGAAGTAGAAAAAAGTAAAAACAGATGTGAAATATGTTTGAATCACGTGTGAAAATTATAGGAATTATAAGAAACATCACTGAAACATGACGAACTCTGATGAAACTGATGTGAAATATGTTTGAATTACGTATGAAAATTATAGGAATTATAAGAAACATAGTGAAACATGACGAACTCCAATAAAACTGATGTGAAATATGTGTGAATCACGTATGGAAATTATATGAATTGTGAGAAACATTACTGAAACACTGTTGATACGACCACTTTTTGTTTTAGATGTATTGAAATAGTTAAATTAAAATGAAACACGTTGAAACCAGAGTGAACCAGAGTGAAACTCATATGAAACACGATGAAACCAGAATGAACCAGGGTGAAACTCATATGAAACACGATGAAACTGGAGTAAACCAGAGTAAAACTCATATGAAATACGATGAAACTGTATGTTTAGTTTTCTAGTGATGTTTCATGATATTTCGCACGGGTTTCATTATGCTTCAGTGGTGTTTCACAGATGCTTCATGTTCAACTCAATTTTTCGTAAGCCAAGCTTCACTGTTTCAGTGATGCTTCCCAGTTGTTTCATCTGATATAAAACAACTATTGTAAAGAGGACACTCCTATAATATTTCATAATATTATAATAATAGTTCATAATTCTTTCATATGTTCTCGTGATTTTTCATAATTGTTTCGTATGTTCTCGATGATTTTTCATAATATTTTCATCAAGATTTGGTAATTATTTCATATGCGAAGTTGGAGAGAGAGAAGGCAGTGTGATGAAGTCAATGTGTGGCAGCGTGAGCGTAAAATAATGATAGCAAGAGGATATACCAATGTACTCACTTAGCATGCATATATTTTCTCACGACCATGTGGGCCATGTAGCTATTAAGGACCACATGTCATTGGCTAACAAGGTCTCTCTCCAATTGCTTTCTCTCTGTACTGATTCATGGTACAGTGGAGAGAGACTTGTGGTTCCCCATGCACATATGTGCCTTGCTAAACGTACCAATTCTTTAGCACATACATGTGGGCCATATCATTTCTAGACCTACATGTCATTTGCTATAGACTACTAGAATATGTAGTTGAGAGAGAGAAGTTGATTGAGACAACCTGTCCACTTTTTGCCTTCCGATCCCAAGGAGAGAAGTGAATTATGTAATGGATGGGACATCATACACTGTAACATGAATACATGCTAAGTATTGCACTTTGGCCAGAAATACAACACAGATCTAGAGGAAGTCACAGACGGTGGATCCGTGCACGCTACCTGTCGTGCACGTTAAAAAATCCATCCCCCTCTACATCAAGATTGTATGGCCGGCGGCCACCGGCCTCCCCTACGACCTCACTGCGCTCGATGTGGAAGGCAAGCTCTTATCTGCCCCGAGCACCACCGTACTAGCCTCGCCGGACTTCAGCAACATCACAACGACGTTCCCAATGGCCGTGCTCTTGCCGGCCCCCGTGACCTCATCGCGCTCACCGCGGATGGCAAGTTTCGGATTGGCCCGGGCGCTACTATTCCTGCCTCGATGGACTTCGGCAACATCACGACCGCGCTCCCGGCGGTCGTGTTCTTGCTGGTGTCCCCGGTGGACGCGGCCACGCTCCTCCGCGCCATGTACACGACCAAATGGCCGTACACCATCTCGTCCACGGCAGCAGGCACTCTATCATGGGGCAGGCCCTCGCCACTGCCATGTGTGGAGCCCATGCCTGCACGCCAGCGGCAACGCCTGTAGGTGTCGGACCTAGCGAGTGTGGCGAAGCCTTGATGCATGCCAAGCTGCATGCAGGCCCTTGTTCTTGGGAAGTGTTATATTTTTCTTTTCTTTTTGCTTTTTTTTGTCGTGGTTTGCTAAGAGAAGTTTGTATGATTTACCATTTTTGGAGCAATCCGGTGTGTTTTGTTTTGGTTGCTATGCTCGGAGCATGTTCTCCAATGTATGATGCAAGGTGTGCTCCGTTTGTTGTTTTCTTTTTCTTTTTCTTCTCCATACCGATTTCAATTTCTCCTTATCGTTCTGTTTCTCCATTCGTATTTGTAGGAGTGATCGGCCACATGCGGTGTGTTCTCAGCCATGTGAGCGGCCGCATCGCCATTGCCGTGCTGCGCCGGTGACACGAAGCAAGGAATCAGGGGTTTGGGGTAGTGGAAGCAAGCAGCTGTGCCCACCGAGAAGCCCCGGTAAAAAAGAAAAGAGCAACTGGTTGGACACGGTGCCTACTGGGAGACTCCAATCGCGAGGACAGAGGAGAGGAAAAATGCGAGGATTTGGCGGGTCCGTGGAAAGCCCGTCCTAGGCCCGTTGATGTGTCGACGTAGTATTGAGCCACGTAGGCAGGAAATAATAAGGTGGGGCTTAGGACAGTCCCAATGCTCCAACTCAGCTGTCTCTTAAGCCATGCCACTTAGGCAAAAAGCTTATGTGGCAGGGTAGTTATGGAGGAAAGAGAAGGAGACTGTCTCTTAATTTAGAACCGGCTCTTAGCGGTGTAATCGATGTAAATTAATTCTTGAGTGATTCTATGTGGCTCATACATGTACTACTATGTACTAGAACTATGCCACAAACATGTTACAAGGTTAAAAATGGTAGTATAGATCATAAAATATAATAAATAAAGATGTTTTAAATACAACACTAAGATACAACCCATTGAGAAGGTTGTATCTAAACAGTTATTTAATGCAATAAGATACAACCTAAGATACAATGCATTGTGAGTGCCCTTATAACGCCGTTGTGCCGAGAATCTGATGCCCTATATCCTACTTGGGGTATTATGAGGCTTCCTCTTTCTACTTCTTTACTTTCATTCGCTCGCTTTTCAGTGTTGAAACAGATCGCTGCCGATCAAAAAGGATTCTGGAGATAGTTCAACTCCGACGACATACAAGGCTCTCGGTTTGCGTAGAGCGTGTACTACAGTCGCCAAAAGCACAATCCTCTCCAGTCTACACTGCAGCTATAGACGGTAGTAGTCGATAATTCCATGGTGCAACCATTTTCTTTTCATTATCTACTAGGTTGTACTATTTAATACTCTCTCTGTCCCAGAATGTAAGGCATATCTTATTTGGTTAAGATAAGACTTTGACCAATAATTACTCTATTAATATATGGCTTATATGATACAAAGTCACAATTATACGTAAGTACGTTTGGATACGAATCTAATAATATCAATTTTATGTCACATAAACCATATATTAATAGAATAATTCTTGGTCAAACCTTTGTCTTAACCAAACAGAATACGCCTTATATTCTAGGACGGAGGAAGTAGTTAGATTGATGTGGTATGCAATTTGACTTGGTACAGTAGTATATTGATCTTGATACAACTGCTAGTAAAACATAAAGATTAGGTTGGCGGATCAGGTCCCCACATGTGCCTTCTTTGGATCCAGTCTCACGCTAGGCGCGCCGCATCAGTGCTCCCGTCCCAGTAGCTGGGCCGAGGTCCCCACCTCCTTCGTCGCTGCCGCTGGTTGGGACACCGATGATGGGATCTTTGACTCCCTGCTGCCTCGGCCGTGCCGGAGAGGACTCCACGGGGACCATGGTCCGGGTCCTCACCATGTTCTCGAGTTCCTGGTGGAGTTTTAAATTGTAGGTTTCTGCTTGAGGCGAAGAATGCTTTTTGGTCTCCCGAGAAATTCATTCAATCTTGCGAAATATTCGTCCTACCGTCGCTCCTCTTCTTCTAAATTCGTTCAACTAGTACTGTCCCAGTTACGTTCCTATCCAAACAGAATGATACAGGAGTAAATTGTTTATGGTGGTTCCCTGTGCACAAGTATATGCAGGCGTAAACTACTTTTTTTAAGAGCTTTTTTACTGTACCTTGGTACTCCTTAAGATCTAATTGGAGTACCAATCAAATCTAACCGTCAATCTACAAGGGCAGAAAAAACTTTTCATCTTTGCTACTGTACGGCTTGCTCCTCCCGAATTCCCGTTCGACTGTCCGGCGCCCACCCTGCTGGGCCTCCTCGCGCCGGGCAGCTGACCATCGCGACGGTGTCAGGGAGGGAGAGCCAGTGCGTGAAGAGGCAGTCGACGACGCAGCGGAGGCGCTGGCGGAGGCGCGCGCGGGCGGAGGCACGCGGGCGGCCGGAGGTGTTGGCGGAAGGACACGCAGCCTGGTCAGCGGAGGCCCACGCGGGCCCAGGCGCTATCGGGAGGAGCCGCAGGGGCAGCCGGAAGCGCGGGGGCCGGAGGCCGCGCGGGCCGCACGAGGCGCGGGGCCGGAGGCCGCGCTGGCCGGAGGTGCGTGGGCGGCAGGACGCGAGGGGGCCGGAGGTGCGCGGGCGGCCGGAGGTGAACGGGCGGCCAGAGGTGCACGGGCGGCTGGAGGTGCGCGGGCGGCCGGATGCGAGGGGGCCGGAGGCGCGCGGGCGGCCTGAGGCGCGTGGGCGGCAGGACGCGAGGGGGCCGGAGGCGGGTGGGCGGCTGGAGGTGCTTGGGCGGCCGGAGGCGCTGTGGAAGGAGCCACGGGCCACTGGAGACGAGGACGAGCAACAATGGAGAATTGGGGAACATATGACTAAATTTCTTTTAGAAAATTTATTTCTGTAATTCCAGTTTTAAACCTTCATATTAAGGTACTCCTCAATTTTCTTGAAGCATTTATAGAGGGTACTCCTTAAATCTAATATCGGAGTACCAAACAAAATTAGCCATTAGATCAGAATAAATGAATGGCTCATATTTGTTTAGGGGTACCGAAAAAGAGCTCTTTTTTAAAGCAAGATTATATTGCCCTTTTGGCTTCTGCATTAAACGGACGTACACAATCTAAAATAGTTGATTATTATAAACTCATAGATACTGAAACTAAATAGCTCGAAAGCTTACGTTCAAAACATCATGTAAAATAAAGAAATGAGCAGTTCATGACACCGAATCTTGTGAGAACGCCAACTGCTAGAAAAGAATATCTCACTCACTATGGTGTCCAACAGCTTGCTCCCGTGGATTAAACTTTCCTTAAACTCGAACCTCTACAAGAGCATCTAAAATCAAAGTAAACTATCACACCTGAAAAACACCTGATTCAGATGATAAATATCTTTTTGTTAACCATTACCACGACAAATGGTTGGACGGGCAGGCCCCCTACAACGTGGCCTCCAAACTATACAAGATTACTACCAGGAAGCATCAAACGGTGATGACGGAACTCACCGGAAATAACAGGATTCGTTCCATTTGGCGCCGAGTTTCCTCCACTGTTCAGCTCCATAACTTCATCGAGCTCTGGGCTTGCATCCAAGCTGTCTGCCTGTCGGCCGGGACACCAGACTCCATTACTTGGAAAAGGACTGCCAATGGTACCTGCTCGGCAAAAACTGCCTACCTCATGCAGTTTGTGGGCTCCCTCGCTCTTTTTAATTCTATATAATCTGTTTTGGAAGGCCCATGCTGAAAACAAGATCAAGTTCTTCGTTTGGACTCTCGTTCAGAATAGTATTCTCACTGCAGACAATCTTGCTATCTATGGCCTGCTACACAGCCCCGTTTGTCGCCTATGTAACGTGAGTTCTGAGACGGGCGCCCACCTTTGCCTCCACCGCCCCTTTGCTCTAGAAGCTAGTCCTCGCATGGTATAATTTTCGGCGTCCTCTGCATCGCCCAACCATGTTGACTACCAAAAAAAACATCATTGCCTGGTAGGACTCGGTCTCCAAGATGTTTCACAAAGACCAATGGCGGTTCTTTCATGGTGTGGCTGTTAACATCATGTGGAGCATTTAGAAGAAACGGAACCAACATATTTTTCAGAGAGACGTGTCCACTGCCATCCAAGTGGCTCTCCTCGCAAGGGAAGCTTTTGACCTTAGTTCCTTAGCTTTTGATCTGTTGTAATTTGTCTTTTCTTTTCCTTTGGACCTTGCCTGCATCTTCCCTCCCATCGGGGAGAAGGGGGCCTTATACATAAATCCCCTTTCTTCTTAATAGAATGGCATTGGTCCAACTTCTTATTTCTCAAAAAAAAATTAACATCGTTACGGCATAACTAGAGAGACCAACACATAACCACTGCACCCACTAAGATATCAGATCTCAACATATGAGATATGTTAGAAGGTGATGACAAATTAAAAGCAATGTGAGCCGCCTGCCAGGCATATAGGTGTGAACTATTTCGGGTGGAAAAATTACCATGTTGCCAAGCAGAGCCTTGGCCATCTCTTGTGCGGCTGTTGCTCTCGACTAGCTCCTGCACTCTTGCTTCTTCCATTCCTCTCTTCCCCACCAATCCGCGTCCAAATCAATACTCTCGATCCTTGAGACGTAATTTGATTCCCTATTGCATCTAGTGAATTGGTGTTGGGTTTGTCGCCCACCAACTATTCGATGTGCTGTGCTGGCCGCGACAGGGGTGCGGTGGCAGACACGCTCTTCGCGGCTACCATCCACGACGGTGACCACGACCAACGTCACCGGTACCAGCCCTGTTCCGCGGGTCAGACACCGGCATTTCCGCCGTGCTGTTCGAAGCTTCACAGGGACTGCACTGCAACCACCCTAGCTAGCTGCCCCTGTTTTGTGCGCGACGCAGACCTCAGCCTTGCTTGTAATCTCTACGAACGAAGTATAGTTATGGCACAGTATATCAGCATGTAATTATTTCGTCGGTGTCACTGAAATCCGATGAGAATTCTCTAACACAACACCAATTAAGCACATACTCCGACATACTTCATCCTTTCCTTAGTGCATGCGAACTCCTTTTGGAAAAGGAAGGTATGAGGGAGAGCAACGAAGATACCAAAACCCCTTTCGCCTGTCCTATCCTCCCCCTCCCCAACCTTAAACCAATGGATCATCTATTACATTCCATTCCCTTGATGTCACTCCATCAATTCCTCCTATATTAATTGACCCGATGTATATTGATTGACCTGGTACATATATCAGCTAGCCAGCAAGTGCCCGTCTGTTCGTTTCGGTCGTTCGCAATGACCTTCAGTGACGATGAGCAGAACGTTCCTTCTGCAAATTCATCAGGAGGTTTTTACTTCCCACCGTTTCATACAAATTTTCTTTTTTTTTGAAAGAACTAAAACACAATTTCGTTCATTGAAAAATAAATCATGATGAACGTATGGCTGGCGTCGCTTGCCTGCCCTGCAGGGCGACAGCCAATCCAGCTGCTGGGCAATGGCGAGAAATCGGTGCGGCTGAAGGCTTACATCAACGACAAGGCGCCACTGGAGCAGAACAGGCAGCAGGTGATGCTGGAGCTCACCGACGCGTCTCCCATCGGCTACCGCTCGGGGCTGGACCTCGTGGCTGTCCTGGACATCAGCTACAGCATGTTGGGGGAGAAGCTGGAGAAGGCGAAGACAGCCATGCGGTTCATCATCAAGAAGCTCGGCGCCATCGACCGCCTCTCCATCGTCTCCTTCTCCAACGCCGCCAAGAGGTTGTGCCCGCTGCGCTTCGTGGCCGGCGAGGCTTCCCGGGCAGAGCTGGAGCGCGTCGTCGACCACGAGCTGACAGAATACGGCAACACCAACATCAGCGATGGCCTCCTGACTGCCCGCCAAGTCCTCGACCGCCGCCGCCTCAGCGCCGGCCGCGTCGCCAGCATCATTCTCATGTCCGATGGGGTGCCCAACATGGGCGTGGATCCTCGGACCGTTGATGTCGGCAATGTGGCGGTCCACACGTTTGGTTTCGGTGATGACCACGACGCGAGGGTACATACATTCATATATTAATTAACACTCGTACTAATTCTTGTCTGAAATTTTACGTAAATCTCAGTTTGCTTAAATTATATATTATTTTATTGGTTAATGTGCATGTATGCACCGTACTTACTCGATCCACGGGAGGGCAGGTGCTGGACGCGATCGCAAAGAAAAGCAGAGGAGGAACGTTCAACTACGTCAAGGACGGGGTGAAGCTGAGCGGGCCCTTCTCGCAGATCCTGGGTGGCCTCCTCAGCGTCGTCGTCCAGGACCTCAAGCTCACCGTGAAGGAGCAGCCAGGCCACTCCAAGATAGAGAAGGTGGATCCCGGGAGCTACCCGCAGGAGAAGGGCGCCGACGCCGGCTCGGTCACCGTCAGCTTCGGCCATCTCTACAGCGGAGAAGCGCGCAAGGTTATCGTCGACCTCCTCCTCCCTGCCGTCGGCAGGGAGTACGTCGCGACCGCCATCATCGCCCAGTGCTCGTATAGGTAGGTATTCATCTATATATCAATCTAGCAAGCTAGCTACGTACGCACGTACGTACTCGAGCCCATTTACACCGGCTAATTAATGCCTGCATACATATATACGTTCAGTATCCAAGGAAAACCCTTCCTCTCCCCTCGTACTCCCTTGAGGTGCTCTATACGCCGCACCCGATCAGCCGACCCGGACGCCAAGAAGCCGGATGTGAAGACCGAGCTGGCCCGTCGTGATCACGCAAAAACGGTAGAGAAGGTGAGCACAATGGACGCCGCCGGCGCCCGCGACAAGCTGGCGGGGGCCAAGGAAACCCTTGAACAGGAGGAGTCCAACGACCCCATGATGCACATCGTCAGGACCGAGGTGGAGCAGCTCCACAAGCTGACGGAGCCGCCGGATCTCTACGAGAAGCAGGGCCGCCGCTATGCGATATCGTCCAAGACGTCGCATGATCGCCAGCGCTTTGCGACTAGGGGCGGCGGCGACGAGGACGTCAGGCCCTTCGCCACGCGACGCATGGACGAGTACCTATGGCAGGCCAGGGAGTTTGAGGAGGATCCCACCGTGCCGGTGACGTCGGTGGACGACGATGACGTCAAGGATGAGGAGAGAGAGAGAGAGAGCACGGAGCCGCGGCCGCCGAGGATCTGGTGGGGGGAATTCGGGGAATATCAGGAGGACGGGAGCTCCAGCAGGTTGGCGTGGGCGACGGTGATCCTGTGCACGGTGCTGGCCATCGGCGTGATCGTGACCGGCGCGGTGTTGTTCGCCGTGTACCTCCTCTACAAACCCAAGACGCCGTACCTGGTGGTCTCCGACGCGCAGCTGGAGCAGCTCCAGTACGGCCAGGACGACGGCGCCATCCAGTACCTGCAGGTATCCATCACCATCCTGGCCAAGAACAACAAGTCCAAGGCGGACGCCTCCTTCTCCCGCGTCAACCTCGCCATGGGGTTCCGCGGCACCGAGGTGGCGCTCCTTCGGACGGCGCCGTTCGTGGTGGCGCGGGAGAGCTCCCTGCCGCTGCACTACAATGTGGTGTCGGCGGGGCTGGCGCTGGGCCCCGCCGGGATGCGGTCCATGGATGAGTCGCTCCAGGCCGGCGTGGTGCCGCTCGTCCTGTCCGGCAAGGCGCGCACGCGGTGGGAGGTGGGGATCTTCCTCAAGCTCCAGTTTTGGACGCGCATCTCGTGCCGCCTCCGCTTCTTTTTCCCCCGGTAACGGTACCGTCATGCTCACCGACCGCGAGAGATGCCGCTCCAGGTCGCCGTAGCAGCGGGGTCAGCGCTCCTCCTCTGCTCGCCGATTATATTCTGCCATCCATTCATGATTTCTTCGTTGGTTGTACTTGTATCAAACAAACCACATACACATACGCCATGCTTGTACATGTAATTAAGCGGCAGCTGCAAGACCTCAGTTAATTTAGCTCGCGTAAAATACTTAATGACTTATCTATGTAATCATATGTAAATGAAATTAATTTACATATTTGAATAAAATGTTATTTAAGTAGCAAAACAGTAATATACTAATTGAGTAAATTTTTACTTATTTAAAATTTATGAAATTTTGTATCTATGGCTTATTTCTCTTCTTGAGCCAAATATAAAGTTTTCGTAAATTTTTGGAAATTATTTCATCTACTTATAGTTCAAAACTAAATTCAAACATATTTCGACTTGTATTTAAATAACATTCAAATATGAATTATTTTAATCTCAAAAATTATGTAGGTCATAAATATTCTAAAAAACCTCTGTGAATTTTTATAGATTTAAAAACTTATTTTTGAATCCTTTAATAATTCAAAACTTAGATCATTACAGAAAATAAAATAAAATAAAAAACAAAGCCCTTACGTTGTTGGGCTAGCTTCCGGCCCAACTCCTCACGCGTGCCAAGCCAGGCCAAGCATTAGCCTCGCCCACGCCCATGTTCGCCCGTCTCTTCTCTAATGCATCTCAAACGCATCGTCTTTTATTACAGGATTTAGCATTTATAAACCCAATAATTGCTAGGAAATTGCATGATTTCTTATTTAAAGCTTCCCTATAGGACAAAAGGTGAATCCTACCAATTTAGGACCTGTTTTGCATAAGGAAAGGAATTTCAAGCAACTTTCCCAACTGACGCGTCGCGATCTGAGGCTCTAGGTGACTTGCCGACCAGTGGTACGAGCACCATGCGGGTACCACCTGGTCGTACTAAGCGGCAGCGGCCCCATCTCGTCAAACAAAACCAATTTCATAAAAGGGCGAAGGTCATTCGACAAAAAAGAGAGGGCAAAACAGAGAAATAAAAGGCACGAAGGAAGAAGAAGAAGATCTGATGATCAACTGAATCTCCACCGCCACCACCATTCTAGAGAGAGCGAGAGATTTGATGCCTTTGTAGAATATTAAACCTTTATTATTCTACATTCCATTTAGATTTTGTAATCAGAGGTGAACTGTTGGATTGTACTCTTGTTTACATTCCTGAGACTATCGGTAATCAAGACTATACTATTGTTCATATTTAATTATGCATCTTGACTGTGCTTGTATCCGGTATGTGTGAGTAGTTCTATTAGGTGGAAGAGATGTAGGGATTGGCGATGTGGTAGAGCTATATCAAGATTGAATTATTATTCTTGATGCTTTGAGTATTTGGTATGAAGTTATTCATTTTAGGTGTGCCTAATGTTTGCTTCCTAGGGCTTGGGCAATATGATCTTCGTGTAGGACTGACGATGACATGGCACCCGGGTATTGTCAGGGAGGACGAATCCGGCCTCCTGGCCACAGGGCAGGCCGGACCGACTACTCGGAGTCCGACTGCTACACGGGGGCGCCTCATCAACGTGGAGTACAAGACATGGACTAATACCTGTCCGGCTTATCCGGAATCTGTTGTAACTAATTAGGAAATCAATCCGTTAACCGATCCGGACTCTTGTAACCCTATCCCGGGCGCCTATATAAGGCCCGGTAGGGGACCTCCGATCGGCAAGCATCTTACTCTCTCTAACTCGCCAAATCTCCATTGTTTCATAGCTCAAGCCTCCTCGAGATCTATTCTCTAGGGCTTGCGGCACTCGGGATACGAGCAATACCAGCCACCAAACACAGGACGTAGGGTATTATCTCTCCGTGAGGGCCTGAATCTGCCTAAACTCTGTCTCCCGCGTGTACCCATCCTGATTTGCTGTGCTCACACTGCCCCATATTAAGTATTGCCGAAATAATACTCCGACAAGGACATATTAGGATTAATACATGTTTTACAGTGATTTGACGATCTACATGGTGATAAATGTAGATATCAAAGATGAGTTGTATTTGCATGAGGAGAACGGGAAAGCACAAACCTTAAAGCATTGATCCGGTCTAGCGATCTTAAATACCTTGCCGACCACTCGAAGAAGAGGGTAACAAGAGGATGTTAGTAGAGTCATACAATACTGATGTAAGACGAGTATGATGGTTTAAGGGAGACTGGTCTACCAAGTTGCAAAGAGGATAAATATATCGAAATCTTATTTCAATCGCCACTCTATCTACCATAACCATGATCCATCATCTCCCACGCTTAACTAATATTATTGTAGAAACCACACTTTACTTTTCAGCATTTTATTACTTGTCTTCACTTCATAAGCATTTTAATCTTTACAACTTGTTCTATACTTATATTCATTACTCTTTAAAAAAAATATAGAAAATATTTTCCAGGATAAGCATACTTCTGACTTGTAACATCATAAAGTTTGAAGAATACTTCCAATAAACTGTCACAACTAACTCTATGCACCTGTAGGACATTACTCTCTGCCACTGACCAGCAGGATCTGTTGGTCAGGTCTTCCCCTCCACGCGGCCAGCCATGCGCTGCGTAACCTGTGCGTTGTTGCTGCCGGACGTAGCGCTAGTGCACTTGCATCTCTTCCCACAATGCCACGTGTCTATTTGCAGCGATGGAGAGCCGTTGGAGGCAAACCGCGTAGCTTCGATGTTCCGTTCATCAACCCTGGCCAACTCCCCCTATCCACCCTCTTCTGGATTGCACCATTCGTGAGCTTCCTCTCCTCTCGCCAGCTTCGCTATCACGCTCCCCGCATCATTGTGCATTTCTCCTACGGAAATCAGAGCTCGCTGTGGAGCTCATTGCCGGGAACACCAACAGCATGCAGCTTCGACGAGCGCGCTGCCCGTAATGCTTTATATGTCTATCTTTTATTTGGTTTAATCGGTAATGTACTTTCAATATATAATAGATAGATACGTAAATGAATTTATCTTTAACCGAGATAATTGCTCAGTTACTATTTCATATGAATAAAGCTCGATGATTCTGCTTAATCTTTAATTCCATGGGACTGCTTCTGTCGGAGAGTATTGGATATTGCTTTTGTGATCCAATCATCCGAGTCTACAAGATACCAATTCCTTCTATTCTTCGTTACGCATTAATATTCCATCTTCTCTCCCAGCTTTCATTGATTATAATAATCAAAGACCTTCGCCTAACTAGTGTACTTGTGCTCTCTTGAGTCTCTATCAGTCCCGTTGTATTTATACGAAGCAACACACGCAGACGAGGGGCACACGCGCACGCACGTAAGTAAAGTTCAGAAGGAAAAAGAAGAATAAAAAATGGCGTGCAAAGCATTCGCTGCTCTGGTTCTTGTCGTGCTCGTGTGCGGCGAGCTCGGCCATGCCATTTCGCAGCTGCCTATCAGCCGTCCCCCGAGCTCTTCTCTGCCACATCCGTCATCTGCTGCTCAGGCGACGACCTCCATGAAGGGAGGATCAACTGCTCATACCAGAGGTGCTGTAGTCAGACTCCGAGTAGTCGGCCTGGTCCATCCCGTGGCCGGGAGGCCGGATTCGTCCTCCTTGATGATACCCGGGTGCCGTGTCACCGTCAGTAGCCCCCGAGTCCTTCACGATCTCACCGCGGCCGGTCTTTGCCTCTGGGTGACCTCCACGACTGACTTCGGCTGACAGGGAGATTGCGAAGGGCTAATAGAACTCCTGCAAACAAGACAATTAGAGCCAAATAACACTCACCCGTAAGGCAGGAATGTTAGGGCGATTGAGCTTCTAACGGGTAGTCTCTGGTGGCATTCGGTCCACCCCTGGGGGCAGGGACCGATTGATAACCCGGCGTGGTGCTCGCCATAAATCCCGACTGAATTCCCGAGTAGCACCCGGCCTTCCCGAGAGGGTTAAGGCCGGCTAGTGTCCCCTGAGGGAATGCCTCTGAAATCCTTGTCCGAACCAGAAAAACCAGCCATGGCGTATAGGTTCCCGACTTTCGAAGTCTTATACCGGGTCATTCCACTGAAACCGGGGATCCCAGTTACCAGGGCCTTCGAGATTTAAGTGCTCGTCAGGTCTGGGTGGAGAATCCAGTAGCTCCGAGTTGCTCAGCGTCCAACTTGTGGCCCACGGAGGGCACGCCATTACTGTCCCTCACTCGGGTGTAATCAGTCGATTGCGTTCCTGCTTGAGGCCAGCCTCTGATACCCTTCGCAGCCAAAGCGCCCGGCGCCGACTCCTTCCGGCAGCCGGCTAGCGATTTACGGGAAATACGCTTTGACTGCAGTGTAGCGGAGACGTATTCCGCCGGGTTTTCAGCCTGAAAGGCCACCCGTCGGATCTCTTTTAATAAGCCGCACGAATCGCGGCGCCGCCAAGTCGTGGGGCGCGAAGTAAGCGCGACGTGGCCCGCGGGATACGCGCGGGAATCCGGAGAGGCGCGGAGTGGGGCGCGGCAGATCCGGACACGTGCCGACGTGGGGAAGCCGAACCGTCCGCCCGCCCCTTTATATTCCAAAAAAGGCCGCGGGTCTGGCCCACGCATCCATTCGCTCTCTTCTTCTTCCTTGCGCCCGAACGCTTCGCCTTCCTCCCCCAAATCCGCTCGCGCGCCCAGCTTCGCTCGAAACCCTAACCGCCGCCTCAGCCACCTCGGATGCAATCCCCCGATTGGGAAGCCGACCCAACGGAAGCCGAGGAGGACGCTCTGGTCTGGAAGCTGCTGGGTGAGAAGGAGTCGCCTGTTGACCCGATGTCTCCGTGGATGAAGTCGTCGGCGACGGACATTCGGCTGACGATCTTGGAGCGACTCGGGCATCTGCCGCCGAAGGAGTTGGTCGAGTGGCGCTCCGCCGAGGGAGAGACCATTCCTACCCCAAACACCAGCGAGCTGGTCGTCCACGGCTCCTTCTTCGAGCGGGGGTTCTCCGTGCCGGCGCACCCATTCTTGCGGGGGCTGCTCTACTACTACGGGCTGGAGCTCCACAACCTCAACCCGAATAGCATCCTCCACGTCTCCTGCTTCATCACGCTCTGCGAGTGCTTTCTCGACATCCAGCCGCACTTCGGCCTGTGGAAGCACCTCTTCATGGTGAAGCCGCAGCCGAGCAGAGACCACCCAGCCGTGGTGGGTGGAGCCGGGTTCCAGCTGAGGTCGGGCACGGCAAAGAGCTACCCGGCCCCGCCAATGCAGACGTCCAACAAGGGTTGGCACGCCTTCTGGTTCTACTGCGCCAACCCGGCACCGTCGCTGCCGGCCTTCTCGGGTCAGCCGTCGGTGATCAGGCCGAGCTGGTCGGATCCGCCACTCGAGAGGGAGCAGGACAGCGTCGCGGTGGTGATGGCGCAGCTTGCGGCGACGAAGGAGGCTGGGGTCACCGGAGCGGTCGTCGCCGCAACCTTCGTCCGCTGGCGGGTGCAGCCGGCCAAGCTACGGGCTCATCCGATGTACGAGTACACCGGCGAAGGCGACCCGACTCGGGAGTCCGCGGAGGAGCTGACCGAGGGCGAGATCCAGGGCCGGCTCGAGAGGCTCTTGGAGAAAGGGACGAGCCTGGTCTTCCCCGAGCGGCCGGCTCCCTTCTGCCGGGTGAATCCCCCGAGTGACGTAAGTACCCGGGCTCTTCCCCTTCGATTACTTCGCCATTTCTTGACCGACTCTTACTCGGGATTTGCTCCTGTGCGTCTGCAGGTGTTGTTTGGCTTCTACTCCAAGGCTCTCCTCCCGGAGGATGAGATTTGGAATCAGCCGCAATACGCCGACGTCCCGAGCGGCGGGGCGCCACCGTCTGGAGCAGTCGAGGCTCCTTCTCCCGGCGTCGGGCACTCGGGAGACGCCAGGTCTTCCGCTTCCGGCGCCCGCCTTCCAACGGGCGCCGGGTCTTCCGCTTCCGGCGCCCGCCTTCCAACGGGCGCCGGGTCTTCCGCCTCCGGCGCCCGTCCTTCAAGGGGCGCCGGGTCTTCGGTTTCCGGCGCCACCCGCTCGAAGGGCGCCGGGTCTTCCAAGGGCGCCGGGTCCTCCAAGGGCGCCGGGTCCTCGAAGGCCGCCGGGTCTTCCAAGGGCGCCGGGCCCTCGAAGGCCCCACCGGTCGCTCCACCTCGCCCTCCTCCGCCGAGCGCGCCCGCCCAGGAGGAAGACGATGAAGACTCGGATGATATCAGCACCTACCTGGTAAGGAGGCGCAAGCAGCCGGCGAGCACCACCCAGAGGGGGGCCCAACCATCGTCGTAAGGGGCACCGCCTCGCCTGACTAGGATGGTTCTGCTTCCCCTGCCAGCCCGACGGCTCCGTCGGGGGGCACGCCGACGGGGCAGGAGGACGCCGCCGCTGGCGCCGACCGTTATCGAGCCCCCGGCGGCGGCGCAGGAGGGCTCCGCCGCGAGCGCTAGCCCGGTGGCGCTGGCCGCCGCGGGGGCCGCGCAGGCGGGGGAGGAGGACCCCGCTGCCGGCACCGATCCCGCGGCTCCGGCTGCCACGGAGTCTGCATCGGTGGAGCAGGAGAGCTCCGCCGCTGGCGCCGATCCCGAAGCTCCGGCCGCCTCGGGAGCTACGCCGGCGGAGCAGGAAGGGCTCCGCCGCAGGCACTGGTCCGCCAGCGCCGGCTGCCGCCCCGAGTGAAGACTCTCGGGCGGCCGAAGACAACGCTCCCCCCAGTCGGGGTGAGAAAAGAGATGCCGACACCGCCTTTGGGGCGCAGAGTGGGCCAGGGGCCTCGGCGACCCCGACTGCCGCCGCACCCGGAGGGCAAGGCGCGGGGGCTAAGAGGCGTCTCCAGGTTCCCCGATCCTCCAAGTAAGTAGCCTCGGCGATTGTCTTCTGGTCTTTATTTCTTTGCATGCTGACATAGTTGAAACTGTCTTCTGCAGGACTCGGAAGGTGGGGGACATCCCCAAAGCGCCCCCGAGTGGCCCGGGGTCAAGTCAGAGCGCGGGTCTCCCGGCGTCGGACGCCCGGGCCCCGTCACCTCCGGCTGCTGCGACTTCTCCGTCTCGCCGGTCGCCGTCGCCTTCGCCTGCGAGCACTCCCCCGCCTTCCTCCGATCAGCCCGGCCCGCAGCCCGCCTCGCCAGTCGCCCCCCAGGAGGAAACCTCCCCGGGAGCTTTGGTGCCGGTGGGGATCTGCGGGTGTCGGCCAGGACGCGGAGATGGCGGAAGGCGAGCCCGGCGTGCCCTCACCGATGCAGGAGTTCAGCGCGACCCTGCCCACGAGGCCGTGCTCGGAGCTGGTGCGCCGACCACTCCGAATCCGGGAGGGGAGCTCGGAGTCGCCGACTACCACGGTCGACGACATTGAGGAGGAAAAGGAGTGGCAGGCGGCCGCAGACGCCGCGGCCCAAATCGGGGAGATCCTCCCGGCCCTGCTGAAGGCCGCGAAGGAGGGCGCCAATCTGCTGAACGGCAGGCTGCGTCCTTTGATGGAGGTAAGCCAACTTTCTCCCTTTATAGGGAGTATGTCCGTAGGGAGTAGCCCCCGGGCATCTGCCCGACTAGGTCAGTCGGGCGGAGGGCCCTTTGCTTTTCTTTGTAGTCTTCACTCTGGGTGCACGAACAGTGCACCCAGAGGGTGTAGCCCCCGAGCCTGCGGTCGACTAGGAGTAGTCGGGCGGAGGGTGTAGTTGTTCTCTTTCTTTTTTTTTCAGTCTGACTCTGGGTGCACGAACAATGCACCCAGAGGGTGTAGCCCCCGAGCCTCCGCTGGGTCCTTGGGACTGAGTGGAGGGTTATAACAATCTTCCCGGGTGACTTTAATGTGTGTACATTCCCTTGTGCAGAATCTGAACAAGCGGGTCGCAGGACAAGACCGCCTTTCTCCAAGACCGGCTGCCGGTGATCGAGCGGCTGGAGCTGCGGAAGTCCGAATGGGACAAGCTGACCGCGGACCGGCAGTCGGCGGAGGACGTGGCCCGCAAGCGCGGGGTGGAAATCAACGGCCTGCAGGCAGCGCTGTCGCAGGAGATGGCCAAGTCCCGGGGTGAGTAAGCCGAGTTGTCCGTTGCTTCTCCCCTGTCGCCTCTATGCTTCTGTTGTTGCTGACATGTTGTCACCTGTAGCCGCCGAAGAAGAGGTTGCCCGGCTAAGGGCGGAGCTCGATACGATGACGGCCCGCGCCCGGGACCTCGACGTCGCCAAGGAGCAGGCCCGACAGCTTGAAGATGCGCTCACGGCGGAAAAGGCCCGGGCGGAGCAGCTCGGACGCGAGGCCGAGTTGGCGCAGGCCCGTGCCCGGGACCTTGATGACGCCGAAGAGCGGGTCCGGAAGCTGGAGGAGGCGCTCGTGGCGGAGAAGGCCCGTGCGGACGTGGCGGAGAAGATGGAGCAGCAACTCGGGCGCGATGCCGAGTCGGCGGCCAAGAGGGCCACTGACGCGGAGGCGGCCGCCGAAGCCGCGAAGAAGGCTGCCGCAGCGGCGGAGTCCTGTGAGTGCCCCTGCTGACTATGGTTTTGCCCTGGCCTGTCGGTCGTCGCCGCTCATGCTTTGCTGTTTTGCTGCAGAGTCGAAGGCGAATCTCGAGAAGTCCCGGGGGATGATCGAGTCGCTGCTGAAGGCTGGGCAGGTGGCGTGTGGCGCCGTCTGGCCGGGCGAGACAGCCCCGGACTCTGTCGTGGCGGTCGCCGAGCGTTTGCACCAGGTCCCCGACCAGGTGGCGAACGTTGAGACGGAGAGCGCACGGACGGGGGCCGGCCTAGTCTTGGCGGTGGCGCGGTCCCATTACCCCTTGCTAGACTTGGAGGCAATCGAGGGAGGGGTACGCCGCCGACTGTCCGGACGAAGAGATCCCGGAGATGATGCGGATCGTCGAGCCCACCGTCGAGACCCTGCTAAAGCGCTCCGGCCTGTAGACAAATAGGAGTAGCTGTAAACTGCTCGGGCTAGCCGAGAAAAGCTTTGTAACGGACTCGGGAATGCCGAATGTATTTTGTAAAGAACTCGGGGGTACCGAGTAAATTATGTACTTGTTGTTTTTAACAAGTAATTTTTGTTCTGCTCGGGGAAGAACTTGCATTCCCTGTGTATGTTAGTTTGTTCGTTTGTGCTCTTCGCCAATCCGTTGTAGCCTCCTTGGCGTAGGGATTAGCCGGTGGCGTGTGTCCCGTGTAGCGCAAGGGTGTGGCGTAAACCGGCGACTGGAGTTGAAGAGTTAACGTTGGACTTTATACACAGTACTTAAGCATTCCGCGAGGACAGAGCTGTATATGTTCCGAGTGCCTGCTACGGGCGGGCGTGGCAGGCTAGTCGGGAGAAAGAAAGACTTGCTTTTGGATGAAAAAAGAAAACTCGTTATTCATGTATTCAAGTTCATAAAACACTTAAGCATAGAAGCGACGTAGCTGTTCGATGTTCCATGCGTTGGTGAGGATGTTGCCGTCGCCGTCCTTCAGTCGGTAAGCCCCCGGGCGTAGTACCTCGGCAACTATGTACGGACCCTCCCATGGCGGCGAGAGCTTGTGCTGTTCCTTGCTTGATTGGACTCGGCGTAGAACCAGATCGCCGACATTGAAGGAGCGGCCGCGTACGATGTCTGCTGTGGTATCGCCGTAGGCTCTGCTGGTACTTGGCGGAACGAAGGAGCGCCACCTCGCGGGCTTCCTCGAGCTGGTCGAGAGCGTCCTGTCTGGCCTCCTCTGACTCGGCCGTGCTGAAGGCACGAACGCGGGGGGACCCGTACTCCAGGTCAGTCGGGAGGATTGCCTCGGCGCCGAAGACCATGAAGAAGGGTGTGTAACCGGTGGACCGGTTGGGCGTGGTCCGAAGGCTCCAGAGTACTGATGGCAACTCGGCGGCCCACTTGCCCGCGAACTTGTTCAGTCGCTGGAAGATTCGGGGCTTGAGGACTTGCAGTATCAAGCCATTGGACCGCTCGACTTGCCCGTTGGTGCGTGGATGTGCCACGGCGGCGAAGTCGAGGCTGATATTGTAGTCGTCGCAGAACTCGAGGAAGGCTCGGCCGGTGAACTGGGTGCCGTTGTCTGTGATAATGCTGTTGGGTACGCCGAAACGGAAGACGATGTCCCGGACAAACTCGACGGCCTTTTCGCGGTTATCGTGGCGACCGGCTTGGCTTCGATCCACTTGGTGAACTTGTCGACCGCGACGAAGAGGTGTGTGTAGCCCCCGGGAGCCTTCTTGAGAGGGCCGACCATGTCCAGACCCCAGACCGCGAAGGGCCAGGTGATCGGGATGGTCTGGAGAGCCTGAGCCGGCAAGTGTGTCTGCTGGGCGAAGTGTTGGCATCCCTCACAAGTGCGGACGATGTGCTCCGCGTCGGACACAGCAGTCGGCCAGTAGAAACCCTGTCGGAAGGCTTTCCCGACTAGTGACCCGGGCGCCGCGTGGTGTCCACATACTCCCGAGTGAATATCATGTAGGAGCTGCTTTCCCTGGTCTTGGGGTATGCATCGTTGGAGGATCCCGGAGGTGCTCCTCTTGTACAGCTCGCCATCAACGACGACGAAGGCCTTGGCGCGTCGCGCGATGCGGCGTGCCTCGGTTCGGTCCGACGGGAGGGTGTCCCGCAGGAGGTAGTCTAGGAAAGGCGTGGTCCAGTCGGGAGTGACGGTGAGGACTTCTGTTGAAGGCTGTTGAGCGGCGTCACTCTCCGGGACTTGCTGTTCTTCGGCCTCGGGTGCTGTGTCCGACCTTGATAGAAGGGACATGCAACTCCTGGAGGAAAACTCCAGTCGGAACCACGTCCCGACTGGACCCCAGTTTGGCGAGTGCATCAGCGGTTTCGTTGTCTCGGCGCAAGACATGGGTGATCTCGAGACCGTCGAACTTGGCTTCGAGCTTGCGGACCTGCTTGGCAATAGGCTTCCATGGAGGGATCTCGGCACGACCAATCCTTCATGATCTGCCTGACGACCAGTTCCGAGTCGCCGCGCGCGAGGAGGCGGCGGATCCCGAGTGAAGCCGCAAGACGAAGACCGTGGAGCAGAGCTTCGTACTCGGCAACGTTGTTGGATGCCGGGAAGTGGAGCTGTAACACGTACTTGAAGCGCTCAGCCCTTGGGAGAGATGAGCACAACGCCAGCCCCCGCGCCCTGGAGCATCAGAGAGCGTCGAAGTAGAGTGTCCAGTGCTCGAGGTCGATGACGGAGGGCGGGGACTGGACTTCTGTCCACTCGGCCATGAAGTCGGCGAGAGCCTGGGACTTGATGGCCGTGCGGGGGGCATAGACTATGCTAAAAGCCATTAGTTCCATTGCCCACTTGGCAATCCGACCCGTGGCATCGCGATTGTTGATGACGTCTGCGATCGGGAAGGAGCTGACCACCGTGATGGGGTGTCCTTGGAAGTAGTGGACTAACTTCCGTGACGTTATGAACACCGCATAGATGATCTTCTGTATCTGAGGGTACCGCGCCTTGGACTCGGAGAGGACTTCACTGATGAAGTAGACCGGGCGCTGGACTTTCTGAATGTGGCCGGGCTTGGAGCGTTCTACCACCAAGACCGTGCTGACTACCTGAGTAGTCGCTGCGACATAGAGAAGCAGTGGTTCATTGGGCATGGGAGACGCGAGCACCGGGGGGGTAGTCAAGATCTTTTTCAAGCCGTCAAGAGCGTCCTGGGCCTCGGAGGTCCAGGTGAAGGTCTCCGACTTCTTCATGAGCTTATAGAGGGGCATGGCCTTCTCGCCGAGTCGGGAGATGAACCGGCTGAGAGCTGCCATGCACCCGGTTAGCCGCTGGACGTCTTTGAGGTTCTTCGGTGGGCCCATCCTGACGATGGCATCGATCTTCTCCGGGTTGACTTCGATTCCTCGTTCGGAAACGATGAAACCGAGTAGCTTGCCCGAAGGGACCCCGAATACACATTTTTCGGGGTTGAGCTTCATGCTGAATCTTCGAAGGTTGGAGAAGGTCTCTCCCAAATCGCTCAGGAGATCTTCTCTCTTTTGGGACTTGATCACCACATCGTCGACGTAGGCTTGTATGTTCCGACCGATCTGCGACTGAAGGCAACGCTGTATGCACCGTTGGTACGTAGCGCCTGCATTCTTGAGGCCGAAAGGCATGGAGACGTAGCAGAAGGCGCCAAACGGAGTGATGAAAGATGTCTTGATCTCGTCATCCTCCTTCATCTTGACTGGTGATAGCCCGAGTAGGCGTCGAGAAAGCACAAAATCTCACACCCGGCCGTGGAATCGACCACTTGGTCGATGCGAGGCAGGGTGAAAGGGTTTTGGGACATGCCTTGTTAAGGCTAGTATAATCAACACACATCCTCCATTGTCCATTCTTTTTGCGAACAAGAACTGGGTTCGCTAACCAGTCGGGATGATACACTTCTTTAATGAAGCCGGCTGCTAAAAGCTTGGCTATTTCTTCTCCTATAGCCTGACGTCTATCCTCAGCGAATTGACGCAAGCGCTGTTTGACCGGCTTGGCATCCGGCCGAACATTCAGAGAGTGCTCGGCAGCCTCCCGCGGAACTCCGGGCATGTTGGAAGATGTCCATGCGAAGATATCCCGGTGGTCCCGGAGGAAGCTGACGAGCGTGCTTTCCTATTTGTCGCTGAGCGCAGTCCCGATCTGCGTCGTCTTCGAGGAGTCTTTGGGATCGAGCTAGATGGCCTTGGTGTCCCGCGCCGGCTGAAAGATATCGATGTCGAAGCCTTCTTAGCCGGGGGTGCTTCCTCAACCACGGCCGACTTGAGGTCAGCGAGCGTGGCCTCGGCGATCTGGGCCGCGGCGAGGTTGCAGTTTTCCAGGTCACACGTGTAAGCGTGCTGGAAGCTGCTGTGCACCGTGATTACTCCGTGGGGGCCCGGCATCTTGAGCTTCAGGTAGACATAGCTGGGAACGGCCATGAACTTGGCGTAGCAGGGACGTCCCAAGATGGCATGATATGATCCCGGGAAGTCGACAACCTCGAAGGTGAGAGTCTCGGTCCGAAAGTTGTTGGGAGTGCCAAAGGTGACGGGCAGGCTGACCTGCCCGAGTGGACTCGCCATCTTGCCGGGTACCACCCCGTGGAAGGGGCACCAGTCGGCTTGATCTCGGAACGAGAAATCTTCATGTCGTCAAGGGTCTTGACATAGAGGATGTTGAGACCACTCCCGCCGTCCATGAGGACCTTGGTGAGGCGGACGCCGCAAACGATCGGGTCTACCACCAAGGGGAATCGTCCCGGCTGGGGGATGTAGTCGGGGTGATCCGCGCGTCCGAATGAAATCACGGATTCGGACCATCGCAGGTACTTAGGCACTACCGGTTCCGCTGCGTTGACCTCTCGATCAATAACCTTCTGGCGACGCTTGGAATCGTAGCCATTCGGGCCGCCGAAGATCATCAAGCAAGCGGTCTCTTTGGGGAATTCGTCTCCCTCGTCCTGAGGGGACTCCTTTTTTCCCTTATTGTTGTTGTAAGGCTTGTTTCAATTCTTCAAGAGGATGCAGTCGCGCGTCAGATGATTGGACTTAGGCCCATGAAAGTGACACGGCTGACTCAACATCTCTTCGAAGGTCGCGTTGGTGCGCTGAGGTCGGCGCGGCGGGGCGCGCTCAGCCGCAGCAACAGATCTCCGCCTTTACGCTTCCGGTGCTTCTTCCTGGATGACTCGGGTTGAGCGTCCCGACTGGGTGAGTCGGACCCTTTGCCCTTGTTTCTTCCTTGTCGTCCCGAGTAGCACTGCGGACGGCCTCTTCACCGGTGGCGAAGTTATTGGCTATATCGAAGAGCTCGCGCGTGGTCTGGGGATTCTTGCGCGCTATTTTGTTAATGAGGTCGGTGCTTCGAACTCCCTTGGAGAAGGTAGTGATGACGTCACCCTCTCGGACCTCGGGCAAGGAGTTCTTCTTCTTGGAGAAGTGTTGGATGTACTCACGGAGAGTTTCATCTGATTTTTGTGTACAACTGTGGAGGTCCCACGCGTTCCGGGCCGATTGTACGTGCCCTGGAAGTTGTTCACAAAAAGAGTCTCGAGGTCGCTCCATGTCTGGATGCAACCCGGAGGCAAGCTGGTGAGCCATGCTCGAGCCGAGTCAGCCAGGAACAGCGGCAAGTAGTGGATCGCGACGTAGTCGTTCCCACCATTGGTCTACACGCCGTGTGGTAGTCGGCCAGCCAGATGTCCGGCCGAGTCTCTCCGGTTGTACTTGTCGATGCCGGTGACTCGGAACCGCGATGGGAAAATGACACTGCAGATACGGGGGCCGAAAGCCTTTGGACCCGAGTATCCCATGCCGGAGGAGGTCGGAGAACGTCCCCGGCTGGTGGCGCCGCTATCGTTGCGGTGTCCGCCACGATCGTCTCTCCTGGACCCAAGATGAGCGCTTCCTTCAGCGCCTGCAGGGTCCCTTGGTCCGAGTCAATCGCGGACCGGTGCAGCTTGACGGGCGTTTTTGTCCGCGTCCTGTCGGGCGCGGGTTCTGGCGACTATGGTGCCGCGGGCGTCTCGGTCAGGACCGAGTCGCTCATGAACATCTCCGGCCGGTTGACGTCGATCGGAGCTTGCTCGTCGTCCACCCGCGTTTGACGGGCTTTTCGGCGGTGTAGAGCGCCGACTCCTTGCACCTGCCGAAGAGCCGAGATGACCTTCTGAAGCTTCGGCATGCTGGAGGGCGGTTTCCTCTAGCAGAACCCGAAGTCGGCGAAGTTCATCGTGCCCCGGGTTGCCCTCGGGGATCTCAATGGCGCGTGCCGCCATCGTGGCCGCGACGATGTTATGACTCGGGAGGGGAAATATCGGCACCCCTTCCCTTTCGCGCATGCGGAGCTCATTGTGGACCTGACGCCCACGAGCCCTCATGTCGTCGTTGCGTCATTGGTCGCCACGCTGGCGGGCGAGCCGAGTCTGTTGCTCGATCAACTCTTCCTCCTTAGCGAGGAGTCGGAGTCGGGTGGCTTCGAGCTCAGCCGGTGTTTGTTCCTCAATGGGGACCTCTTGGCCATCACCACCGTTTGGCGAGTCGGCGTTGGCCATAAAGACTTCTCGGGACGGGTGGTGGCTGCCAGAGCTCTCATCCTCGTCCGAGTAGTACTCCAGGACGGGGAGGAGAGAGTCAATTGCTCCCACCAGTCGGGATCCGAGTGCAAACTCATGCACGATAAACGGATCCGGTTTCGGCGAAGCCTCTTCCCTGAGGAGAGGGGCCGAAAGCGTGGGCTCGGGGGAGAGCCCGTGCTGAAGAGCTGAGGAAGCCTCTGCTGATCGGGGCGTCGCCGAGTAGCAGAGGTGAAGCTGGCCGATCTTGTCGGCGATGAAGTTCAACCTTCCAAATTGGAAAAGCTGGCCGGGATCCGGGACAGCGTTTACGAGAGCGAACCTCATGACGCTTCCCGGGACGAAGACGTCGTTGACGTTGACGAAGCCCATCCGGATTCGTGCAGATGGATCTATGCGCATTCCCCTACCTGGCGCGCCAACTGTCGGAGTATTATTCCGGCAATACTACTTATGGGGCGGCGTGAGCACAGCAAATCTGGATGGGTGCACACGGGAGACAAGATTTAGACAGGTTCAGGCCCTCTCGGAGAGGTAATACCCTACGTCATGTGTTTGGTGGCTGGTATTGCGTGTATCCCGAGTGCCGCAAGCCCTAGAGAATCGATCTCGAGAGGCTTGAGCTATGAAACAATGGGGACTCAGATGGATTTAGGTCGATGCCGATCGGAGGTCCCCTACCGGGCCTTATATAGCCGGCCGGGGTAGGGTTACAGGAGTCCGGATCGGTTAACAGATGTGCTTCCTAATCGGTTACAACAGATTCCGGGTATGCCGGATTGATAATAGTCCTTGTCTTGTACTCCACGCTGATGAGGCGCCCCCGTGCTGTAGTCGGACTCCGAGTAGTCGGCCCGGCCCATCCCGTGGCCGGGAGGCCGGATTCGTCCTCCTTGATGATACCCGGGTGCCGTGTCACCGTCAGCAGGCCGATGGACTTCGTCGAGGGCATGAAGTGCCCTGGTATGGCAGGCTGCTGACCCTGATGCCGTCGTGGGAGAGAGGAAAAACTTGACCGCCCTAGCTAGCTAGCTAGAAGAATCGATACCCGCTTGTCTGACTGGATTAATTTGCATCCTTGTGTCAAGTTTGCGGTGTTCAAGATTAGCATTATTTGGACTTCGAATTCGTAGTGGGGAGTTCTCGCCTCACGATCGATGGGTTACTCGTAAAAGATGGTAATTGGCGCGAGGCTGCCAGTCGCAAGGGTTGCTGCCTCATGTTCCCTTGTCAAACAGAAACCGACGACTTACCCTGAGTCCCGGACCTCCCGCTGCTAAAGACATCCTTTTAAAAAATAATAGTGGAAAAATTAACTCCCGGTCTTTGCATCAGATGCACACAACTAATCATATATATACATATATCGTCATTAATTAATATCTATCTAATTTGCTTTCGGGTTCGATAGACGCAACCATTAGTTCCTGTAAGTATTCCACCCCCATGCAATATAGTCATCAATTTTGATAAACTGCGGCCTCAATCCTCCGCTGCAGGTACCACCTATAACTCTGTTGTTATTCACTAAGACATGTACATCGATAAATAGATAAGTTTTTGAGCGTTTGGTGTTATAAAAGATCGGTACATGTAACTTAGCCTCTATTTAAAAAAAATTGTTAGGATTATCAAAATTTACCCCTTCCTATCAATTTTGGTGTATTATCCAAGCCTCTTGTTTCTTATTGCTGGTTCCACCACTGCCAATCCTGGCGGCGCGCTCGAACATGGATCAGCCACGGACCTGTGGGCCGATCATGATACCAGGCAATCACGACTCACGAAAAAAAAGGGACCTGTTCATACTCATCAGTGCCACGTCGAGAGGCCACGTAGGATGAGCTGCTTACTGGAGAGTATAAAGGTCTGCTCTTCTTCTTTTCTTTTTTCCTTTTTTTAGGGGATAAAGGTGTGCTCTTTTGAGGCGATAAAGGTCTGCTCATGAGTGGTGGCACTCGCCTCATTGGCTCATCCATCTGAACTTGGGCGCATTGTGAAACAAGAAAAGAAAATGGAGGTTTCAGGAACTTTGATCTACTGCGCGCGTGATTATGTTTGGATTGGACACTGGGCTGACCATAGGCCCATTGTGGTTTTGCCGATTTTGCCATTATCAGCCATGTCAGGACAACTGAAGAGTTCGGACTCGCAGATGTCGCCGTTGCCGGCAGCATCACATATGTCCACGCCGCCGCCATGCATGCACCTCCTCTCAAGCGCACGTACTCTCCCCACCTCCGTCCGCCGCACACATGGCGGCGCCGGAGATCAACAGAGACATGGAGGAGACCAGCAGGGAGGAAGCCGAGATGGCGGAGGCCAAGAGGGAGGAAGCCGAGGAGGCCTGCGAGCGCGCGGAGGAGCTCTTCCTCGCCGGCCACGTCGCGGGGGCGTACCGCCACACGCGGAGGGTCCGGCGGCTCTTCCCCATGCTCCCCGGCCTCGCGAACGCGCTCCCCGCCTACCGCGACCTCCAACCCCGGCCACCCCAACTGGTACGCGGTCCTCGCCGTGGAGCAGGTGTCTATCGCCACCACACGCGACGCCGTCAAGAGGCAGTTCCGGCGGTTGTCCCTCCTCGTCCACCCGGACAAGAACCGCTCCGCCGCCGCCGACGGCGCCTTCAAGATTCTCCGCCAGGCGTGCGACGCCCTCGTCTCCGCTGGCCGCCACCAGCCCAACGACGCCGCCGCCGCCGCCGGTCAGTCCAGGCGGAGGAGATCGTACACCCCGGCGCAGGCGCCTGCCGCCGACGTCTCGTCCTCCAGGCCGCCGCCTGCCGCTGAACGTACCCAGGTCGCGCAAGTACAAACGGATCTACTGCTGGCACTGCAAGCGCGATTTCGGCAGGCAGATCGGCCCCGTCGAGGAGCAGGTGGGCACGACGTGTCCCTGGTGCGACAGGTGGCTGAGGCCACCGTGGGAGAGGAAATCGCTCTTGGCCTTTACCGTCCTAGAATCGTACGGAACTGATCGATGAAACTTCTTCACGGAACGCGCGCAGGCGATCGGCGAGAAGGCGCGTGAACACAGAGACTTTGCTGGCCGTCACCGTCGCCTCTGCTATATTCTTCTTATTTCCTTCGTAAAATATATTCTCGGTTATCTGGATTTGCGTTTTCTTTTCTTATTAGGATTTGAGTCATACGTGGATCAGCTGTTAATTCTTGCATCCTTCAAGTCGATTATCTAGAGTCAAATTAGAAACACCTTATACCTGGAGTTGTCTCTTAAGCTCAGATGATAGGACAAAGAATCAATTGACATCACGTCTTCTTACATGTCCCATGATTGCCCCCTCCTGCTCCCAATTAATGAAACCGATTCAGATTCTTCTTAATTTCAATATGTTCCAAATTCAAGAGATCTTGCACTGGCAAATTAATCGACGAATTAACTTTTTTTTCGAAGAACATGGCAGGAGCTCTGCCTTTCTCATAGATAGATAGAACAAATTACAAAATAAAGCGCGATATACAAAGGTAGAAGGGGAAACACCGGCATAAGCCAACGGGAAGCTCCCTAGCTAAACTAGGTCCGAGCTAGAATCGAGGATCACCGACCGAAAACCACAACAGAAAAAAAAACCTGCAACAGGACCCTACAACGAGCTGTTGGGAAGCTACCTAGCTAAACTAGGTCAAGAGCTAAAACCGACGAGGCAGCAACATTCAACGCCGACAAGCCCAACAAACACAGAAGAAGCCAGGCTCAATGATTGCCTGCAATGTCATCGTCCCCCCGCTCATCGCGCTCACGACCCAGCGGCTTCGACTTCACCTCAGCAACCAAAAAACCGACCCTTCTGCCGCGCTGAGACCAGCCCGCCACGGACACACCTGCCAGAGCGATCGACACCCGAAAGGGAGGGCCTGCGCCAGAAAGAGGGGAGAGGTCCAGAGACGCCTCTCCGGCACCAAAAGGACCGACGAGCGCACCGCCCAATGCCATCTGCTCATCAGCTTTGCCAGCTACCCGAAGCCCCAACACCTGTCGTAAGCCGGCCCTCGTGCCGACGTCGATACCGCCAACTTAGGACTCCAAGGCACCGCCCCCAAGGGGGAAGGGACGCTGAGACGCCATCGCCGCCCGAACCAGCAAGCCGATTCTTCGGATTTCTCCGGGAGATTTTCGGCTGGTGAGATCCAAACGACAGTGCCTTCAACAAGGAGAACGACGCACCTAAGCGCCGTCACTGCCGGCATCCGCCAAGGACGAGGGCTTTCGCCCGAAGATCATAACACCACCGGACCCATCGCTAGCAAGCACCGAGGAATCGACACAAGGAACCAGCGTCGACAGCCTACTCCTGTACTCTGCACCTGTACCCTGCGAACTGGACCTCCTACACCTGTACACCTGTACACCGGCTCAGGCCATGCCCTCACAGCCATCCCCGGCAGCGAAGAACGCATCCCCCTGCAGCCGCGCCCGCTAACCCGCACCGCCGCACCGCGGCCGCGCTCGCACCACCACCGCGGCAAAGGTGCCCTTCCCCGGGGACCAGAACGCGCAGAACGCCCCTACGGGATCCTGCCACTCGGCTTTCCCCGGCGGAGGACCACCGGCGCAATGCAACAACCGACGCCTCACCGACGTCCCTACAAGAAAAAAAAACCCCCGACTACCTCTCCTCAACCAAGGCCGGAACTCCTAGATCTGGCTAGGGCAGGAGATCTGGCGCCAGATCCCGCGCCAGATCCAGGCGGCCGGAGCAAACGAGCGGGGGGCGGCGCAGCGGGGAGAGCGGCAGCGGCGCCAGATCCGGGCGGCCTCGCCGCCGGAGCCGGGGCAGGCCGACGAAAACCGAGGGAGGAGAAGGAGAGCCCTGCCAAGAGAAGGAGCGAGCGAGCGAGCGGATGGAAGAAAGCCCCGCCGTCGCCCTCCTTGCTGGCCGCGTGGCTTTCCGGCGACGAGCTCCGGCGACGGCGCGGCGGGCGCTGGGGAAGGTTACTTGGCGGCGCAGCGGCGGAGTCGCCCTCGAGTCGCCCTAGCGGGGCGACGCGAGGGCCAGATGGGCTTTTCTCCTAAGCCGCTGTTGCTCGACGAATTAACTTTCATCTAGATTCTTCAAGCTACAAAATTCATTAAAAAAAGTCAAACCAAATTTGAAAAATATCACATTCATAGAAGTGAGGTTTTGGACAACCTCTCGGTGCAACGATGGCGCCTCAGACGGTGGCAGGAGGAGAGGCAATGTCAAGGGCCACACGGAAGGCGGACGGTGGGAGCATGCGTCTAAGGACGGAGAGAGATGGCAGCAAGTGCGAACAGGAAGAAAAGTCAAGCAAGAGGAACGAGGAAGCCTCTCATGCCATCTAGGAAGATCTACTTACGTGACGCCTATCTAGGAAGAGTCGCGTGATTGCTTTGTCACCGGTAATTTGATTTTTGAAGCGAGCTGTCGTACTTTTATTTCTAGTAAATTGTATTTTGAACCAGTTAATTTTTACAGGAGTTGCGTTAGTTGAACTTAGCTCGGTTAGGTGCAAAAGTGGATATACAATCCCCGTATACATGAATTTGGGTTCCTATCTTCTTATCTTCACACTAATTGTAACTTGTACCATGTATGTCTAAATAAGTCAAACCGTATTATTAGATCCATCGTAATATTGCAATTTGCACCAAATGATGGCTCAAGAAAAACTGAGACATGTTCACCGAACTTTTTTTATAAATATTATTTTTTTTAAAAAAAATTCAGAATTTATAGGTTTATTTGAAAAAATCACAAAACTAGCACCCTGTCGTCTAACGGTTGGACGACAGGAGGCTTGTCGTCCAACCGTTAGACGACAGGGGGCCAGTCGGCCATTTGTGAGACGAGATGACCTATCGTTCAACGGTGGAACGACATCCCCGAGTACTGTAGCAGCGAGTACTGTAGCAGTACCAGTACTCATATCTTTAATTTTTTTTCTTCTTCCAAATCATCTCGTGCATTAAATCTTAGTAGAAAAATGGATCATTTACAGGCCCATGTATCCACGGGTGCGACCGGATTTTAAATCCGTACACCGGGTTTCGAATTGCTATAAATTTGAGTGGTTTTTACCCAAATTTTGATAAAAACAACTCAAATTTATAGCAATTCGAAAACCGGCGCACGGATTTGAAATCCGATCGCACCCGTAGATACATGGGCTTGTAAATGATCTATTTTTCTACTAAGATTTAATGCACGAGATGATTTGGAAGAAGAAAAAAATCAAAGATATGAGTACTGTTACTGCTACAGTACTCGCTGCTACAGTAGCTTGGGGATGTCGTTCCACCGTTGAACGATAGGTCCCGTCGTTTCACGAATGGCCGACTGGCCCCCTGTCGTCTAATGGTTGGACGACAAGCCTCCTGTCGTCCAACCGTTAGACGACAGGGTGCTAGTTTTGTGATTTTTTCAAATGAACCTATAAATTCTAAATAAAAAAATTTAAAAATAATATTTATAAAAAAAAGTCCATGTTCACCCACCTGGGGTACGTAACCCATCGGTGCCACGTTGAGAGACCACGTAGGATAAGCTCGCTTACTACAGAATCTATATAGAGAGAGAAAGGAGGGGGAGACATGTAAGATCGTGTGACTACATCACTTACAAGCTGCTTCTTTATTCCGTTGTCAATGATAGTGGAATGTAAGGAAACCCCGGTTAAAAAGAAAGAAAACTGTGTACGTGTAGGGTACCAAAAATTTGAATTGTGTCCAGTTACATCTTTGCAGCATATATGCAAGCTACTAAAAGTTGTCGGAGACTGAGACTCGGAGTATTTTGCCCGTCATGTATTGTCGCAGTGCATTTTCCAGATTATGTTTTGGTGTTCGTCATTCAGCTTTCCTTCTGAAATTTGTGTTCGTCTATTCATAGTGGGGTGTTCTTCGAACGCTTTTCTCCGATCGGACCATCAAATCACAGCTGAAGAGTTTCGAGTTCGCAGGTCCGAGACCGTCTCCGACTCGGAGTCGGTTGGTAGATACGCCATGCATGTCCGATTCGAGGACGTCGTCTGATCGTCCCACACGCAGCATCATATATTCGCGCACCACCATGCGCACCTCCTCCTGATCGAACTCCATTCTCGATCGAACAGCGCGCGCGTGCGTACGGCCCCACACATGGCGGAGGCCGAGAAGGCTTGCCGGGGGCGCGGAGGAGATCTTTCTCGCCGGCAACGTCGCGGGGCCGCGCCGCCTAGCCGGGAGGGCCAGCGGCTCTTCCCTCGCTCCCCGGCGTCGCGAAACCGCTCGCCGCCTACGACGTCCACCCGCCGCGGCCGCGAGCCCGGACTGCTGCCCCGACTGGCACGCCCTCTCCGCCGGCCACGACCCGACCGCCGCCGCCGCCGCCGCCGCCGCCGCGCAGGACTGGTGGAGATCGCACACGGCCGAGGACCAGGCGAAGGCGCCCGCCGCCGCCACCGCCGGTGCGGAGTCCGACGCCTCGCCCAGGCCACCGCGCGCCGCAAAGGCCAGGCAGATCCGCATCCGCTGTGAGAACTGCAGATTGGCCAGGCAAATCGACCCCCGCGAGATGCCTCCGGTGCCACAGGCGTCTGAGCCATACGTGGCAGAGGAAAGTGTATTGATCCTCGGCGAGTCTATATCCCATGCCCAGCAATGATGAGGCGTCCACCGCGCCGCCGCGGCCGAAGCCGCCGACGTTCCCGTGCCCCGCACAGTGCCCGCACTGCGGGACGCAGTTCACGTCCATGGTGTCCGCCGGCCCATGGAAACTCCGGTGCAAGGCCTGCCAGAAGTCCGTCATGATCAACGTGCAAGGTCCCGTCGCGGTGACTTGCATGCGAACGACCACGTCTTGAAATTCCTCCAAGCCCTTAATTTCCAGGGCAGGATGTCATGCAAACTAGAGTCCTAATCTTGCAATATATGTAATGTCTATGTACTTTTATTTTGTCCATAGCATGGACGAGAATATTTTCTGCTTGATAGTACTTATGTTCTTGTTGAATGTTGTTGATCCAGGAGAAGATTTGTTGGTAGAGAAGTTATAAAACCGTATTGACTAACAAGTTTAGCACGCTTGTAATGGCTGCTATAAGGAAAAGCAACCCAGAGGTTATACAATCTACGAGCAGGAGAAGCTACGTTTGATCATGCATCAGAAATAACAGCCCGAGAATAGCAAACCAGACCGCATGAACCGTGTAATGAAGCTATCAAATTCCTACAGAACCTATTCTATCTCTCCTATGTACCATCTCTGTTCTTCAAAACCATACTTAATATCCGCATTGATCTGAAAGAAGGAAAATTTGGTAAGAGCCGTTATCAGTCATCGTCTTGCCCAAACTCATCATCAGGGCCGAGAAATGAGGCAAAGGACTTGCGAAGGATGCTAATGGATTTGTCACCCTGCGGAACACAAATGCAGAATTACTTGAGTAAGAGAACTATTATGTGATATCAATACAAATCTAACTTCGTTGAAGCGATACAGTGCCAACAGCAAAAGGCAGTTCTAGTAAATCGTGCAGGGTGTTAAACAAACCTGCTTCATCTTCTTCAGAGATCCTTCTGCATCTGCTATCTTCTCTGAACTGTTTTCTCAAGTTCAGACAGAGTAACCTTCTGCTTCTTCCCTGTTTGAAAACAGAGTCAGAGCAAAATCTTTAGCACACAATAACTGTTTAGACGTTTGAGTCAGCACAAAGATCTTTCACACGAAAGAAATAGAATAGCCATCCGCTTACTTTGCAGTTCATACTGAACAATCAATTTCTCCTTTTCATCTTCAAACTTTGAGAAAAGGTCTGCAGAACACGACATGTGGATAAGTCAGTTGATAATGGAGATAACTGATTAAATATATGTGGCAGAAACCTACTAAAAAGTTAGGATACTCATTATGTGAAAACATCATCTGAAGATATTGGTCCATTCTGACTATAAGGATTAAGGGTATTCAATAATCAGCAGCACATTTATTTCTAAACCAAGCACACAGTTCAACCAATGTTTAACGTTAATGAAGAAATGAGTTTCCTTGGGCAATGTTCTCCAACATACTTCTCCTAAAAGCACCAGGAAACAGAAAACAAAACTCATTTGTAGGTAAATATGTTTATATCTAGACAGGATGCCACTACCGTTCTTATGGAAACAAAAAAGGACATCCTAGAGAAACATGAGCAGGCCATGCTCTGCTTAGATGTATTTATGGCAAAACGAGCATATGCCATAGGCTTCACGGAAGGTGGCAGCTGGCGCTCATTTGACGTACCTTTGAAATTCTGTACGTGTGCAGCTTTGTCTTTGTAGAACTTATCATGTGTTGATTCAAACTTGGTGTACTCATTCTTCAATGCCCCTTCACACTGCATCACAATCACATATAAATGAATCTGCTGTTAACCAAACTATGACAAGGTTATTTAACCATGTATATTATTGCATCAATATAGGTTGCAAACCTCCTTTGAAGTCTTCGATAGAGCTTTCAAAAAATTCTGCCTGCTAACGCAATCAATAAACATTTGTCAGAGTTCATAGTACATTTCAATGAAGATTCACAGTATTTGTTGCCAAGAACTAGCTTCAGTTCATGTAATCATGCTATAGCAACGAATAAAACACCACGATAAATCTTCACTACAGAAAGTACAAGAGAATTTGTACTCCGACATTAAAGGCAAGCGAAATGGCTCAGTTGTTCACCTTTCCTTCTCAAACTTGATCTTGGTGTCCTGTACCATAGACTGAATCTCTGTTGCAACACTAAAAGTTAAGAGAACTGTTAGTAATGTATAATCTGATAGCACCTCTGCAGAGAGTGCAATAGCTACTATAGTCATGCAGCCAATAACTTCAGAAACAGATCCCTTTGATAGAGCAGCAAGAGCTGAGCATATATCAAGCCACTGAACATGCACATGGATCCTATGAACCTATCCATCATGATCTCATTATTTCGTGGGGCGAATAAACTAGTGTTATCTCGTTGCTTCTCCTTAATAATGTGTTGGGGGTGCTAGTGCCCTCGGTCTCATTATGTTTTTAACTCACTTGCCATTGATGGGTTAAATTGGCACACTCAAATAGTTCATGCATGCTTCCATGAGTGCAGTACACAAGAAGAATCTACAATCAGATACAGCAGGTACAAACACTAACATATCCCTAAGTCCTTGTGGGCTCTTGTGAGGCTGAGGGTGTGCCGTGACAAAATGGGATGGTGGATGCACAATGCAATCGATAAAACTAGCTACGGTTTTGCAAAAAAGGTGGATACATCAGGTAAAACAATTGGGGCACACTCCTAAGCCCTACCATCGCATCGGTGCACGACAACAAATCTCACTTAATTGACGCTGACAAAACAATCACGAACATGCAATCGACAAAAGTAGCTAGTGCGATGGGACAGAACGGGGAGGTGGATGCGTGGGAATGGGAATTACCTGGAGATGGCTTGCTCGGTCTTCTTCTGGTCGTCCCTGTGTGCCTTGTCCTTGATATGGCGCAGCATCGACACGATCTCCTTCATGTCGCTGCCGCCCCCCCCAATCCCAGCGAAGCAACACCACGAATCAAGAACAGCACATACGAATCGGTTAATCACACAAAATCTGACATAAATGATACCAAAATCGCGGCGAACGTAAGCGCAACGAGGAAACCCTCGCTCCAGTCGCACTCTTCGATCCAAACCATCTCGCGAACGGGAAACGCACGATCCTAAATAGTGGCGCAAACAGCGTGGGGGAGAAGCGTCGGAGGGAGGGAGAGGGGAGGCAACGCAATGCCAAGGCACCTGTCGAGCTCGAGGTCGGAGTCGTCCATGTCGCACCGCCTCTTGTCGGAGGATCGGAGCGCCTCTGCGGGGTCCATGGCCCCACCCCGTTTGCCGCCGCCGCCGCCGCCGCTCGCCTTTTCCTTCCCCGCCGTCGACATTGCCGGTGGTGGTGGACGAGACCGCCGCTTCACTTCGCCTTGCTCCCTCTCTCTGCCTCTGCGTGCGGGCGTGCGTGCGTTGTGTGTGGAGGAAGGAGGGGTTTTGCGGTGGGGCCAGCCACGGCAAGGCACCAAAGATTTCGGGCCTGGAGTTTTTCTTTCGGATTGCTGTTTTCCGATCGTTCGAAAGATTATTTATTTCCCAAACACTCATGAGATTATCATTAAATCTATATTTAGTTTATAGAACTTTACATTAAAAAAAATATAACTAATAAGTTACCATCTCTAAATCTAAAGTTATATATAACTTTTAAAATGTACAACTATCTAATTAAGCATTAGATGAAGATTTCACGATCAATTTTTCAGTTGATTTCTAATTTTTTTAAGTGCAGATATAGATGGCGCGTGGCCTGTTCCGTGGACTTGGGCCTTCTCGTAGAACCATATCAGCCCTAAATGGCCCAAATTATACCACTTTCGTGTACGAGAGCTGCCGAGGTGGTATCTAGAGTGAAAGTGTGACAGACACCCCTATAAATTATGCAACATGGCCTTTTCTGCTATCTACAAGTTCTGGTCATGCTCAAACACAAAGAATCTGTAAGTTCTGGTTTGAGAAACATTTTAGTTCATCATCATTTCTCACAGTCACCATTGACCGCAGTTTTTTAGACGATACTCTAGCTCAAGAGTTTGTGTCCCTGGAATTTTGGGCATATATATTTCCAAAGAAACTCTTTTTCTTAGACGGTGTAGCGTGTTAGCTAGGAAACAATAAAGCTACTGACATGTGAGTCCTACAAATCGATGGACACTATGAACTATATATGCGTCACATGGTCGCCAGCATTGGTTATCGAGACATGGTTGCAAGTTATAGAGTCGATAACGAGAATTATAAAAAAGTTTAGCACATCATCAACTCGTGACAATACGTTGTTCATCTTTACTGTTGAGTGTAAAAATCTGGTACTTATTTACTGTCTGAATTAACATTGTAAATCTGAAAAAACTGAAGAAAAGAAAGATTCCATAGACGCATCACGAGCACACTAACCAGATTTTTTTTTCCCCATGGGAGGCGCAGCACGGGCCACGTCGGCCCCGAGGCCGGAGCCCGGCCACCACAACGAGGCCCAATACTACCCGCTGACATCCCGACCCCACAACAGATACACGACGCCTGACACGCCGGGTCCGCACCACGAGTGGCCGCGCTGCCTCTTCGCCTTCCCGCCACACATCACCACTCGCCGCTCACCCTCGCAGCAGAAATAATCCGACGTCCCCGTCATCCAGCACAACGCCACCGACACATGGGACCCAGATACACGCCTCGCATGTCAGTGACCCCAACCTCCCACCCCGGAGATGGCCTCCTCCTTCCTCGCCACTTCCACTCGTGGAAAGTTCAAACCGGCGCTGGTCACGCCGGCACTCGCCACGCGCCCGCGCGCGCATGAACGATGAGGGCTCTCGTCTTCTTCTTCCCCGCCGCCTCCGCCGCCCCATTCCTCCCGCGAACTCCAGGCCCCGGCGCGAAGCCTAGCCCCCGCGCAGCAGCGCTCCCGCGGCACCACCCTCCCGGCGGCTGCCGAGGTGTCGCCGCCGCCGCCGCGGCAGCCGCCACCGGCGACCACTGGGGCGCCGAAGACCACCTCCACCGCTACCACGGCGGAGGCGGCGGCCGCAGGAGCGCCGATGGGCACGCGGGCCACAGCGTGCAGTGCGACGTGGACGTCGTGTCGTGGCGCGAGCGGCGGGTGCTCGCGTCCGTGGCGGTGGCCGCAGATGTCGACACCGTGTGGCGCATCATCACCGACTACGAGCGCCTCGCCGACTTCGTCCCCAACCTCGTGCACAGGTCCGCATTTCTCGCGCCTTTCGTACGCCTCAATTTCTGACCTGTCATTGGAAGACCTTGCGTTCTAAGGGGTCTAATCGGGGAGATATCGCGTGTGTTTTAACCTTGTAGTGGGAGGATTCCGTGCCCGCATGAGGGTAGGATATGGCTGGAGCAGAGGGGGCTGCAGCGAGCACTCTACTGGCATATCGAGGCGCGCGTCGTGTTGGATCTCCAGGAGGTCCCGGATGCCGTACGTACTGTGTTCACGATAATTTCGTGATTGTTATAAGTTGCAGTGAACTTAATCACGATTCATAGGTTACTAGTTTACAGTTTTTCATAGTTCGCGAATCATGAGATAAAATGAAATGTCACTGAAACGTAGGTGGTTAACTTGAGCTGAATGTGTGGGAGCTTTGTAGATGATCATTTGACTTGCTGTTAGTGTTTCTGGTGTGCTGTTTCTTCTTGTTTGTGGAACTATCGTTGGTGTTCCTCTCTGAAGCACTTCCAAGTTGTATAAATTGTAGGTAGCATATTTAAAGAGGGTGAATGGGTCTCCCTCCTTTTTTAGTTATATCGAGCTATGTTGCCTTGCTTATTCAATAACAATCGCCGTGCAGGTTAATGGTCGAGAGCTCCACTTCTCCATGGTCGATGGTGACTTTAAGAAGTTCGAAGGGAAATGGTCTGTCAGGTCTGGTCCAAGGTGGGCATCTTGTGGTCATTTTTATGTCTTGTTTTTGGCATATGCCTTTGATGAGCATCCAGCTTGTTTGCTTTCGTAGTAGCTTACCGTGATGGTGGATGCCCTGATGTAGAAATATTTTCATTTCAGGGATTCTTAGACTTTCTTTTCCTTGTTTTAGGCTTTTGGCTGGCAGAAAAAAAAATTCCATTCATAAGTCTCATGTGACCTCTCTTTTGTTTTGTGACAGGTCCTCTAGTGCAATTTTGCTGTATGAAGTTAATGTGATACCAAGATTTAATTTCCCAGCAATATTTCTTGAGAGGATTATACGGTCGGATCTTCCTGTAAATCTTAGAGCCTTGGCTTTTAGAGCTGAAAAGAAATATTTAGAAAACCAAAAATGTGGGTCTAGAAAATTTGTTGGTGCAGAATCTAAGCCACTTAACTTCCTTAGTGCAACAGTCGAGAATGATGACATTTCTTCAAAGTTCAAAGAAGCGCCTCCCTCTTCTGCTTTTGGTGGTGTGCTTGCTTCACCTACTTCTGAGTTGAATAGCAAATGGGGTGTATATGGAAATGTCTGCAGACTTGATAGGCCTTGTGTGGTCGATGAGATCCATCTTCGAAGATTTGATGGCCTCTTGGTACCTTACTAAACTATATCTATCAAATAACTACCCTCGTATTCTTAACTTCCATAGGAAGCACACTCAGAAAATTGGCTTCTTTTGTGGAATACTTTGGGTGAAGGAACATGAAGGGGCTCACAGGTGTGTTGTTGCTAGTATCACTGTGAAAGCACCAGTTCGAGAAGTATGGAATGTTCTCACTGCATATGAGAAGTTGCCTGAGTAAGTAGTTCAATCTTTCTGCAATATGTGGAGTTTCACGTAGTCTATTTTCATTACACAGCTATGATCTAACAAAGCTATCTCATAGGATTATACCAAACCTGGCTATCAGTAGGATTATTCTCCGTGATAATAACAAGGTTCGCATATTGCAGGTAGGTCAGTTGTGTTAATGTTTTATCTTATCTTCTAGCTGGTTGTTTCTAATTAACATTTCAGTTCAGAGGTTGGAGCATCAGATTGATTTTCCACAGAAGATGTCAATCCACAATTTCACTTTCTGATTGTTAACTACATTATGTTTTGTCGTTCCTTTCTTTGGTTTTACCCAATATTTTACCTCCCCTAACTATCAAGAGATTTATCAATATTTCCCATGCTTAAAAGTTCATGTTTTATTTCATATATATTGTTCCAGAATACTTTACAAAAGGGATCGCACTTGTGCCCTACCAGTGGAAAAAAGAAAGATCAATGCCCCCTCTCCCCAAAGATCTTTTTTCGGAAGAATTTAATTCAATTTGATTGTTGTGAGCTTCTCAAGTATTGCAACATCTCAGCTTCTTTTCTTTTCCTCTAGGAGGGCTGCAAAGGCCTACTTTATATGGTTCTTCATGCCCGTGTTGTTATGGATCTTCATGAGAAACTTGAGCGTGAGATCAGCTTTGAGCAAGTTGAGGGGGATTTCTACTCATTTAAAGGAAAATGGCACCTCGAACAGCTTGGAGATCAGCACACACTGCTTAAGTATATGGTCGAGACTAAGATGCATAAGGACACCTTTCTCTCAGAGTCTATCCTCGAAGAGGTATGCACACACTGCATGGGATTTATCACTTAATGTAAAGAACACCTTATTGCTATGAAGTGGAAAAGTGGTAATAAAAATATGCTTTGGTGTCTCCTGATCTTCTATTTTGTTTCTTTGAGGAAATGATTATACTAGCACTTACGTAATGCTGGGGTATATATACTTCGTAGTTGGTATTTGATGTCAGTGATTAAGTTCAGAAAGCAACCTTTTTGTGGATGTGTCATTAGTTGGACGTACTATCATGCTCATGTGACATTTTTATTTTCTATCCTTTTACCCATTTATGCTCTTTCTTTCACCATTTACAGTCATGGACACATTCCTGCCAAATGAATGAGTCGCTATACTCTGAATCAGTAATTCAGTATAAGTTTGTATCCACTATCTTCACAAATTCCCATTTGTCTCTGAAAGATTAGTATTTGATTCTCTCGATAATAATAGTTACATATTTGGTTATCTCTGAAGAGTCTCATAGGGTTTATTTTTCCTAATTTCCTGGTAGATACAAACATCTCAGGTATCCAAACAATTTTTTTTTAAGGCATTCTTGTTACAAGGTATCCTCACAATGCAAACACCATAGTGAACTTATTAAACACAGTTCCACTATCATATTTTTGTAGGCCACATCTACTTGGTGTGGCATCACTGTGCAAATGACAACATTTCGTGTCCATTTGATTATTTTTTCAGGGGATCTATGAAACCAAGAACTTATCATTGTGATTTCTGGCACTCCTCCTTTCTTCTTAACAAAATGCATCCATAATCCATGCATCATCTTCTTAGCATTAAATGTACTTGTTACTTTGATCAATAGATTTTTTTAATGAAATTTAATCATCTTTGGGTAAAACAAAGCAAAACGTTTAATATTATCCTTTCAGGTCATATATGAAGATCTTCCATCAAACTTATGTGCAATCCGCGATTATGTTGAAAAGGCGGAAGTTGAGAGAGGTAATTCCACAATTCACTCTGATGCACCAACCAATCTAGATACTGTTGCTATTGATTATTCAGAAGGCCGGCGGTCAGAACAAGAATCTGTACTTTGCTCTTCAAGTTCTACGAGGCAGAGACCAAAAGTTCCAGGCCTGCAAAAGGACATCGAGGTCCTCAAATCTGAACTTGGAAATTTTATTGCAAAATATGGTCAGAATGGCTTCATGCCTAAGAGAAAACATCTTCGGACACATGGAAGGGTTGATATTGAAAAGGCAATAACCCGGATGGGTGGGTTCAGGAAGATTGCCAGCATAATGAATCTTTCCCTTTCTTATAAAAACCGGAAACCAAGAGGTTATTGGGATAATCTAGAGAACTTGCAAGAAGAGGTAAGAGAAAATACCTCTCCCTCCCTCCCTCACCTGGTACAAGGCCACTAACATCATTGTTTTCGTGGCTTCAGCAATTTACCATATATTGCAAATGAAGAACTCTAAACCCTCCCTGAGGTTGCTAGCAAGTGAAATGATAATAAGCACTCCATTCATTGGATGCCATAATTATTATATTATGTTTTGGTTTTTTAATATATTTTTGACATGTTCAGTTTGTAGTAATAATTTAACAATGATATCTACAGATCAGGAGATTCCAGAAGAACTGGGGGATGGATCCTTCATATATGCCAAGTAGAAAGTCTTTTGAGAGGGCAGGTACTTGATTACTTTTGTCTAGATCAATTACCAAGTTTAATATGGATTGATCATTTTTCTTACTAATGTTGATCACACCTGGTAGCCTATTTTAGCTATGTAATTAGTCAAGATATCTTTTATATGGTCAACTCATTTCAAAAGACCTTTCATATGGTCAAAATAGCTGTGGCCGTGTCAACATTGGACACAATTTTATATGCTAGTGTTGCTTAAGATACCTGGGATAGATCACTTTTTAGCACAAAATATCTTCAGTTGCCTATAATCATTGTTGAATATTTTTGTGTCCACGGTCAACCCAGATGTATAAATTAAAATTGGTGGACTACATAGCAATAGCATTCATGGGTTCATATATGTCAGGTTGATGATAGCAACAGCCCTGTGGCGTGGTTTCCTAATTTCCTATCATGCTAGTACCACCAGTCCTCTGTTTGTTTGTCAAGAATTACAAGACTTCCTTTCTAAATGCTCTCCATACTTTATTACTGTCAATAGGGCGTTACGACATTGCTCGTGCATTGGAAAAATGGGGTGGGATACAGGAGGTTTCTCGCCTTCTTTCACTTGAACCAAGACGACCTAGAAGGCGAGCAGACTCTGATGGCGAGAGGCAGTCTGAATCTCCATGCGCCATGACAAACAAGCACCCAGGCAAACCAGATAAACCAAGCGTGCCTCTGGACGCACAGAAATGGCTCCTGAAGCTGAAGGATTTGGACGTCAATTGGGTCGAATACTGAATAGGGCTCGGGAGGAATGGTTGCTCAGGGGGTCACATAATTCACTAATCCAGCCTATTACTGATATCATCTGGAAGCTGTAATTTGTGTACAGAAAAGGTAACGCACTGACAAAGTTTTTCTGATGAAACTCTGGCCAAGTATTTCTGCCTACAACACTAATTTTTCCAAAAACGACTAACTAAATTAACCCGTTCTGTAATGCTTTCCACAGGTTTTCATTTTTCCCCGTTCGTTGTGTCTTCTTGTATGACTTCAGCTGTCTCTAGAACTGTCATGTGTCAACTTTGTTGTCGCAGTCAAACCGATGCGTGTAGAATTGATAAAATGAGTCAGTGGAAGCACGCATGGTAGGATATTCTCCAAGCTCTTGCACCGGTTCAAAGCTGTTGATTGACCAATTGACCTTTCAACCTGGCCTTTCTAAGCTCACGAGTGTTGAGAAAGCAGTGATTATTTGCTGGTCCTAGCAAGTTGGTGGCTACTTTCGCTTGACCCGGAGCCGCAGAGAGCCCAAGATGTCAGTTGATTTGCCTTGGTAAAGCTCTCTTTTTCTGTCACTAAATGGTAAATATCATGGGCTGGAGTCTATATGCGAGATGTGAAGTGCAAATGTTTGAAGTGCGCACCGTTCTGGTTGTGTCTCAAAATGAAAGCTGGTTACTAGTGGAAGTTGATGTTGAATGATGAACGGCAAGAAAAGGACGGGATTCCGAGAAGGCCAGTGAGCCACTTAGCTGGTTCGTTAATAAAATGATATATGATGATTCGATTTTACACGAAGAAAATGACGTAAATCATTCGAGGCATAGAGGAACACAATGCAAAAAAAAAGGTCCCGCCGGGATTCGAACCCAGGTCGCCAGATTCAAAGTCTGGAGTGCTAACCACTACACTACGGAACCAATTTTGACCGAACGGTTTTCCTCCCTAATATAGCCGAAAGTTACACTTACATAGCTAAACCGCTCCACACTATAATTTGAACGCACCAAATTCACCAGAATTTCATATGAAATATGCTTCATGCCAATTAAAAAAGAACTACGACAGTCACTCCATCACCAACATCTTACGAATCCAACAGTCCTTTTAATTCCAAGATTGCGCCGCGCTATTTCTCTCCTAATATTTCCTTTTCTGAATTGAATGGTAGCTTCACCAATTCCACTTCCCAAACAGCAAAACCCAGTAGATTCAGTGGATCTAAGCTCAACAGCTTTCTAGTGGCTGCTTCTGACAGAAGAAGCAGTACAAAGAACAGCTGTGGCTGTACCCTCATAAACCTAGCATTAACAAAGACCCAACACAAGTCTTAATCACATGTTTTACTAGCAGTACCAGGTCATGCAGATGCAGGATGGAAGGGGCAACTGCCAGTGGTTAAAAGGATGATACATGATGCAAGATTTTTCCTTTTTGACACAATCAACTGAGGGAGTGTTTTGCACCTGAATATATTACTTCAAAAGGTAGAGTTTTACAAGACCATGTGACAGTGAGATCGTCGAGCCACGTGAATCGGTAATCCTAAACTGATGCATGCAAAGAGTGAAATCTGACACAACGTTTCTAGATGTTACAACAGTCGGCTGGTCAATTGACCGGAAGACTTTACTCCCAAATTTTCAAGAGAGTGGTTAGAGCAACGGAGGGCTAGACCAAATTGGGAATGGCTATCGGTAGAGGCATAGTCAAGAGAGCTTGGAAGTCTTCTTGCGGTGGTGAAGTGATGCCAAACTTGTTCCACACAGCCAGGCTAGACGGGCAGGATACGAAGAGGTGATGCCTAGACTCCACAACAGGGCCACATCGGGGGCAGGAGCAATTGTTTTTGTGATGAAGGTTTTGCCGCGTATTCAGCCTGTCACAACATAGCAACCATGCAAAGATCTTGACTTTGTTTGGTACTCTGGAGCCCCAAATTTGAGCAGCATTTGCATCGTTTGAGCAGGGGGCTAGGATAAGGTATGCACCGTTGGTAATGACCTTGGCTCCGCCGAGTAGCCGACGTGAATCCGGCAGATCCGGGAGTTGAACATCCTGCAACAAGGTAGACAGAGAAACAAGCTCCCACGCAACAGCAGAGGCAGACGTTAGTCGATTTCGCAGGTTTAAATTCCATAAGCCTTGGAAGAGAGAAGAGACTCGAACGTTAACATCAATTGCATGGGAGGTTAGGGCTAGAAAAACTGAAGAGATAGACTCTGGGAGAAGCCATTTGTCTAACCAAAAGAAAGTTGATTCTCCGTTACCCATAGCAACGAAGGTGATTTGCTGTAGCGTTTGAATTTGATCAAGGATTGATTGGAGGAAGATGGGTTTAGGTCGTGGTTGGAGAGAAGCCAGTCGAGCCAAGGCAGTTTGATCAGCGAGTGCAGGGCTTTGTATGCAAGTTTTAGATGGAGACATCTATTTTTTAGGTGAAGGTTCTTAATGCCTAAACCACCAGCTGTCTTAGGACGGCAAACGACATCCCAAGCTATTAGACATTGCGCCCCAGTACAAGTACCACCGCAGCCCAGAAAAAAGCCCTACGTATCCTATCAATGGCTTTGCATGATTTCTTGGGAAGGAGGAAGGATGACATGTAAAAGGTTGGGATGCAGTCAAGAATAGAGGATACAAGAATGAAACGACCGCCCTTAGAAAGCAGTTGCGCTCTCCAATCTGAGAGGTACTTGTCGCATTTGAAGATGAGTGGCCTGAAAGCGTCGGAATTAAGTTTGCATGGGGAGAGGGGAAGGCCTAGATACGTTTGCTGGAAGGATTTTGATGCCAACTTGATCAACCAAATAAAAGGCTGATGGTGATGTTTGTTGGAAGCTCCTGCACATGTTCTATGCATCCAATGTGCCAAATTGCCAATGCCATGCCACACATGACAATTAGAATTCAAAAATACTGACGTTATATGAGTATCAATGCAGAATCTTGTCAGCATCCAACATCATCAATTCTGCATTTGAATGTGAAACAAATTTGCTCTCCATGCTACAATGCATTGCCTCATTTAGAATTATTCGTACAAATTACAGCGAGTAGTATAATATCGAGTTTGATCTAATTCTGCTACTTACAAATTGCGGTATTTGGCTCATCAGGCACAAACATACTTCCGAAGTATGAAAAATCTCACAGGCAGTGAAAAACAGCTGAGGCTGCTTCCATGCTCCACCAAAACAAAATCAACAAGAACGCTAGCTGCCTATCGATTCCCTAATTGCTAGATAATCTGTGTGATTTTCCTTTTACTGCAGCATGGGAGCAAGCCTTTCCCGTCGTTTCACCACCTCTCTTTGCTGTTCAGCTCAGGAGAAGATCAGCATCCGCATTACATTGTCATGTATGGCTCCGATGAGCGCGGCGGATGAGACGCTATGTCGTGGTTCCTGGCCGACGCTGAGCGCCCCACAACCATCTCCTGCTCCAAATTCGGCGATGACATTGGCGCTGCCGGTGCCGATGAGGCAAGTGTGGAGGCCATACTACTGCTGACACCGCTCACAGAGCCGGTGGCCGTGGTCAGTGTCAAGAAACTATCTGATGACTTGGGGGGTGGTGGCCTCTCGAGCTCCATGATCCCTTCCAGCATTTGCAGCACCTTCCCCATGGTCGGCCGCTGCGCCGGCAGCTCCTGGATGCACCAGAAGCTCACCTGGAGCGCGCGCTCCACCTGAGCCATGTCAATGTCTTCCCCGGCGAGCCTCTTGTCGACGATGTCGGCGATGTTCCCCTTCTCATACTCCTCGTAGGCCCAGACCGAGAACTTCTTCCGGTTGGTCTCCTCCGAGATGTCAAAGTTCCGGTGGCCACTGACGATCTCCAGCAGGACCATCCCGTAGCTGTAGACGTCGGACTTGACCGTGATCGGGAGGTTGGCGAGCCACTCCGGCGCGAGGTACCCCCTGGTGCCGCGCACGGTGGTGAGTGTGCGGTGCCGGTGATCCTTGGGGTTAATGAGCTTGGCGAGCCCGAAGTCGGAGACCTTGGCATTGTGCTGATCGTCGAGGAGGATGTTCTCGGGCTTGATGTCGCAGTGTACGATGCAGTCGCGGCACTCCTCGTGGAGGTAGGTGATGCCGCGCGCGGTGCCGACGGCAACGGCGAACCGCGTGGGCCATGGCATGGGCATCCTGCCGGGCGCACCGCCGAAGAGGAAGGCGTCGAGAGAGCCGTTCTTCATGAACTCGTAGACGAGCAGGCGGTGGCGGCCCTCGGAGCAGAAGCCGATGAGGCGGACGAGGTTGAGGTGGTGCGTGCTGCTGATGGTGGCCACCTCCATCCGGAACTGCTTCTCCCCCTGCTCGATCCCCTCCAGCTGCTTCACCGCCACCGCCGTCCGGTTCGCCAGCACGCCGCGGTACACGGCGCCGAACCCGCCGGCGCCCAGCTTCTCCTTGAACCCCTTGGTCGAACGCTGCAGCTCCCGGTACGAGAACTGCACCGGCGCCCCCGACGCGTACTCCAGCAGAGCGTACTGCGCCGACGCCGGCCCGTACTTGGGGCTGTTCCGGCACAAGACCCACCACAGCACCCACTCGCACAGGACCAGCCCGGACACCGCGCCGAGGACGACCAGGGCGACGACCCATCCGCGGAGGCCGTTGGACCCCGCCGACGACGCGCCGGCGGCGCCGAGGGCCGGGTTGGGCAGGCCGGGGAAGCAGACCTTGACGAAGGACGTGCTGGGGAGCGACGCGGACTGGTAGGCGCTGACGAAATTCGAGACCTTAAGGAAGCAGAGGCCGGAGCCGTCGGAGAGCGCGGTGGAGGCGACGCAGGAGATGCCGGAGAGGCAGTTGAGGCGGCAGGCGGTGATGCCGACGAAGAACTGCTCGGTGGTGATCTCCGGTGTGTAGGTGAGGAACTGCGTGTTGTTGAGCTGGAGCATGGTGGAGTTGCCGGGGCAACTCTGGAGGTCGATCTTGCGCTTGCACCCGCTGCGGGAGTCGGAGGCGTCGATGAGCTCGAAGTTCTGCGACGGGCACCCGCACACCGGCGACGTGCCGTTGTAGCCGCACACGCCCATGTTGCCGCAGTAGCCGAACACCTGGCACTGGTCCGCCACCGCCGACCACTGCTCCGCCGCCGCGCTGCTGCCGCGCGCCGCGCTGTAGGCGCGGAAGTTGCCGTCCGAGTCCAGCCGCACGAACCGCATCATGTCGCCGCTCTCGCCGTAGTTGCTGCTGTACGCCACCACGACGGGGGAGCCCAGCGTGCCGTCCGTGAGCGACACGATGCCGTTGGTCTGCATGGCCAACGTCGGGGAGCTCAGCGTCTTGTTCGCCGTGAAGGTCGTGTTGTAGCCCTGGTTGAAGTAGGTGACGGTGGTGCCGCTGGTCCACCTGAGCGTGAGGTTGCCGGTGGCCTTGTCCACGGCGAAGACGTAGGGCCCGGAGGTGAGGTTCATGCCGGAGGTGAAGTTCTGCGACATGACCACCGTGTCCGTCGGGTGGTCGAAGGACTGCCACACGGTGGCCGCCGTCGAGTTCTTGAGCACGAGGTTGCCGCTCTCCTGCAGGGCCGCGGCGGCTACTCCCCGGCCGCTCGTGTTGGACGACCAGAGGACGGCGCCGGATCCATTAAATAGCTGGAGATCGCCGGCGGACGAAAGACGGAGCGAGCCCCCCGAGTCGACGGCAGCGCCGGCGCCGGCGGACCAGACCTGGACGCCGCCGGCGTAGGAGACTGCGGCGACGAAGAGTGACGGGGATTTCGGGGACGGCGCGAAGGCGAGGGAGAAGATGGAGTTGGGAGACGACCACGAGGCCGAGCTGGCCGGCGAGAGGGAGGAGCCCAGGGGGATGTCGGTGCCATGGGACGGAAAAGCGAGCTGCAGGAGCGAGAAGCAGCAGCAGAGGACACCAAGATCTCCCCGTAAAGGTCGCATCTTTCTTGCTCGAACGGGGGCAAGAAAATCCCAGGTTAATTGCGCCGAAATACGCAGCGAAGATGCTAGCAGAAGCTATATAACAACTCGGCCTCCTCTCTCATGGCATCTTCCCTCGTCGAATCGCTTGGAGTTTGTAGCAATCGAGGCTGTGAATTCCGTCTTGGCACGAGGAGGAAGCAGGAGTAGGGATGGGCTTGAGGAGGAAGGAGCAAGAATGTCAAGTGTTTGGAGCGAGAGTGACAGTGACGCACACTGATCGGCCGGTATTCCCTGTTGTTGGGTCAAATCCTGTATGTTTGTGGAAACCGCTCCCTAATTCCTGATGTGATTCTACATAATCACCTGCGTTACTGGTTTATGTAGGGACTGCCTTGGCTGAAATTTTCTTAGACGTAGGTCATTTTTGTATCCATCGGATGATCAACTGATCATCAATTCTCTCACAAAAATAACGACACAAAAGCTGACTTAGACTTATGATTTATGAATAACAGAGTGTCTAGATTGTGCAACTACAAGCGGCTATTTAGTTTTTCTGAAATTCTATAATTCAACTACCAACCTATACGCGTTGCATATGCCAATTAACTGGTATCAAACTAAAGTATTAGTGATCAAGGTGTCTTTGGACGAAAAGAAACAAGTGAGCATGGTTTGTGAGCTGAAGACCAAGTCCATAGACAGATCTCTGAAATATCAGCCAACATTACGTTAGCAGCACGGTACGTAGACGGACAGGAACTACCAGAGAACAGCGTATCTGCAGCACTAGTATCTAGCATCTCTCGTAGCAAGTGATCACAGCCGTCCAAGAGACAACGGAGGGCCCTGATGAGACAAGGGTGGCCCTACGCCCTCAGTCCTCATCGACTCTCGACCTGGTACTTACAGCACTGGTCTAATCTGTGAGGTTGGTTGGTGGTCAACATGGGCGGCTTAGACCCTCATCATTTGTTGTCTTCCTTTCTTAATTCTTCTGGATTTTATTCTCAGAGGAAAAAGAAGTTACGTTTGTGTGGTTAAATGAAATGAAAATGAAAATGAAAATGAAAACTCCGAATAGTAAACATTGTATCATTTTCTCTCTCTCTTCTGTGTTATCATATGACGTTTCTAAAGAGGTTTAATTAATATAATCTCTCCGTCTTATAATGTATGATATATTTTAATTGGTTAAGACAAGGTTTTGATAAACTATTACTCCATAAGTATGTGATTTATGTGACATAAAATTGATGCCATTAGATCATATACAAAAGTACTTACTTATGATTCTAACTGTGTATCACATAAACCACATATTAATAGAATAATTATTGATCAAAGCCTTGTCTTAACCAATCAAAATAAGCATTTGACGATGAGTAGTACAACTCTATCACATACGATGATAGTATATGTATGCAAATACACAAAGACCTAGGAATGCCCTGAATACCCGTGACAATATATACCTTGGAGAGGATCTCTAAGAAGATAGGAAATCACCCACATGTGTCAAGAACTCCTTAAACAAGTAAGTAGATCCCGATGTTTAAGGATGACAAGAGTCTTACTTGGAGACAAGTCCGTACCCAGTACGGCATACCCTCAATAAAAGGACATAGGGCCCTGCGGAGAAATCATCAGACATCAAAATTTAGATCACATAGCGCCTCAAACCTTGAGAGATCCAACAGCAAAGCAAGCTAGATACACACAATCAGACTTTGGATAGCCAGAAGCCTAGCCTAAAGACCTCAGAGCAAGTAGAAGGGAAGACGTATCTCAACATCCACTTCCAACTAGTATAAGATGCAATCTAGATTAGCCACTTGTACTTTGTCTCGAGATTAATATAAGACACACATGACGTAGGGTTGTTATCCTGAAGGAGCCCCGAACATTTATAAAATCTCTTGTTATCAGTAGACGCGACTTGGTTCCAGGAGCCCCTACCCCTACTCTTTTTTTCACCACGTATTACGTAAGATCGACGGTTTACCGATCGTTGACAACCTTATATTATGGAACGGAGGGAGTAACACGTAGGGATAATTGCTCTTTAATATCACTAAAACAATAAATGTATCTCTGGAAAGTATCTCCTCTCTTCTAACATTTGTTTCTTTGTAAATTTCTCTCTTCTTTCTTAATGAGGTGCAAATGTATGAATCTTAAGAATTCACCATATGCGACTAGGAAGAGAACGTCATGCCAACACAAAGCAAAATGACCAGCAACTACTTTACCAACGTCAGATCCGTTGACTTGGGGTAAATAAACATACACTACCAAATATTTTCGTCTTATAGCAAATGGCAAACACTGCGAACAACGGATTTATCAACTAGATCAAGAAGAAAGTATTATTCGCGAGGAAAGTGCGGTTAAAAATTATATCAGCAAATATTATAGAAACTTATTCGGTCCTCATGAACAAAATCACTTCTTTAATTGAGTCTATGAAGGAGGATATTCTCAAGTTTCAGAGTACAAAAATTCCATCCTGACGGCAGCTTTCACCGAGAAAGAAGTTAAGGAGGCCGTTTTCAAATGAAACATAACAAAGCTCCAGGCCTTGATGGCTTCCCTGCTGAATTTTATCAGGTATTTTGGAAAGTTATTTAAAAGGATTTAATGACACTCTTTGATGATTTCTATGAATCTTTGTTGCCTTTGTATCGCCTGAATTTTGGCGTTATTATACCTTATTACCAAAAGATCCCCAAGCCAAGTGCATCCAACAATGACCTATTTGTCTTCTTAATGTAAGTTTCAAGATTTTTACAAAGATCGGTACTAATTGAATCTGGGCTACTGCTCACAAAGTTATCCGACCTACCCAAATGGCTTTTATCCCCGGTAGGTATATCATGGAAGGGGTGGTGATCCTTCATGAAACCATATATGAGTTGCACACACAGAAGTTGGATGGTGTTATTTTAAAATCGATTTTGAAAAGGCCTATGACGAGGTTAACTAGTCGTTTCTTCAACAAGCGCTATGCATGAAAGGCTTTTGCCCAACATGGCGGTCATGGATTAACCATTTTGTTCAAGGTGGTAGTGTGGCCGTCAAGGTCAATGACGATGTCGGGCCCTTCTTTCAGACCAACAAGGGCTTGCATCAAGGCGATCTGTTGTCTCCCATTCTATTTTGCTGATATGTTGGCAATTTTGATCTCGTGGGCCAAAGCATGTGGTTTGATCAGGGGTGTCATTCCTCATCTGATTGAGGGAGGGTTGTCCACTCTGCAATATGTTGATGACAAAATTTTGTTTTTGGATCATGATTTAACGCAAGCGGTAAATCTGAAATTAATTTGGAGCACTTTTGAACAGCTCTCCCATTTAAAAATTAATTTTCATAAAAGTGAGATTTATTGCTTTGGTAAGGCCAAAGAGTACAAGTCTCAATATACCCATTGTTTGGGTGTGATGTCGGAACCTTTCCTCCAAATACCTTGGCATACCTATCCATTTTTGGAAACTTTGAAATAGTCACTAAAAAGGGGTAGAGGATAGGTTTGACAAACGACTTAGTAGTTGGAAGAGTAGGAATTTGTCTTCCAGGAGCCGTTTGGTTCTCCTTGACTCAGTTTTAAGTAGTTTGCCTATGTTCATGATGTTCTTTTTTGAATTACCCAAAGGAGTTCATAAGCGGTTAGATTTTTGTCGATCCAGGTTTTTTTGGCAAAGCGATAATCACATACGCAAATATCGCCTAACAAAATGGAGGATATTGTGTTCCCCAAAGGATCAAGGCGCCTTGGCATTCAAGACCTGGTTGTCCAAAATGTATGTCTGTTAAGTAAGTGGTTATTTAAGCTTTATCATGAAGATGGTGTTTGGCAAGAGCTTTTGCATTCTTAATACCTACGCTCCAAACCTCTTTCCCATGTACAAGCCAAACCTACCGACTCTAATTTTTGGAGAGGATTGATGAATGTTTAAGGCACAGTTCCTACAATTTGAATGAGTTCAAATTCAAAGTAGGACATAAATTAGATTCTGGGAGGATATTTGGATCAACAACACACCCTTATGTATTCCCCACCCAAGACTTTTTAATATTGCGAGGCACAACATGCTACGATAGCCGAGGTGTTGGGCTCGGCTCCACTATTTCTTCAGGAGGCCTTTGTTGGGTAATGATTTAGCGGATCGGAATAATATTGTTCAAATGGTCGCGCGAATCCAACTTACCTCTGACAATGATATCTTCATATCGTGCCTTCACCCATCGGGGGGTCTTTTCTGTACAGTCTATGTATACATTTTTTATGCATTCCCACCATCACTATAGGTGTAAGTTTTTTTGAGATTAAAATTACCTCTTAAGGTAAAGACTTTTGCATGGTACCGTAGGAAGGGGGCGATTTTAACAAAATATAATTTGGCAAAACAAACTTGAAATGGGGATACTATATGTTGCTTTTGTTCTCAGGGGAAGACCATCCAACATCTTTTTTTAATTGTTTGATTGCTCAATTTGCTTGGCATGCAATTTACCTTGTCTTCCACATCCCGTCCCCATGGAGTGTTTCTCATATTTTTTGAATCTGGTTTTAGGGCGTGGATACAACATTCAAACCACTCATTTTAGTTGGTGCTGCTGCTTTAAGCTAGTCCATTTGGTTGCATCGTAATGATGCAGTTTTTGATAGGAAAAAACCATCTAACCATGTGCAGGTTATATACTCGTTTATCAACTAGTTGCAATCCTGATCTACGTAGCGGGAGCACCACAAGGAGGTTTTAATGGAGGATGCCAACCGACTGGAATTGCTTACCAAGGACTTTATATCCCGATTTGAATGACATGCGCGTAATAGGTTCTGTAGTGACTGACTTTTTCTACATGTGGACTGTCACTTTTTCTATTATTTCTCATTGTGTTAGGATTTCGTAATCACTTGTTAGCCGTGTGCATTGCATAATACATAGACGGAAAGCGTTTATTTTATTATTATTAAATAACAAGTCATTTAAAACAGTCATGAGTGGCTATAATCCAATCGGTACGGTATTCTTGTCTCGTGGCTAACGGTCACGGTTGGAGTCGCCCTATCGAAATACTAGGTGTGGTTGTCGTGAATTTTCCCTGATTTGATCAGTTGATGCTCTCTTTTTTGCATTTTTCGGATGATGAAGCTTAGTTCTTCTTAGGGATGATGATGAGACTTAATTATGACTACGTTAATCAACGGCACACAAAAAGAAAGTTGCACGAGGCGAGCTAGTGAATGTTCATTTGGAGCGAAGCATTTGCAGGAGTTTCCGTGTTCGTTGGGGGGATGATGATGGGCCGCCGGCGCGTGGGCAGCGAGGCAAGGGACTCAGCGTTCAGGAATCGACAATTTGGCCCTTTCATGGTTTTCCAGAACCTGCCATGTCACACGGCCCGTTACGCGGGAGACGAACGGGCCCGACCGGCAGAGAAAGGCAGAGACCAAACCGTGCGCGGGGGTTTAAAACTCGGTTGGGTCTAGTGCACGGTATCCCAGTTAACTATGCAGTTATCGGATCTCCATCCAACAACCTATAATCATTTTTATCTCTCTCTCTCTGTCTAGTACCATAATCTTAACCTTCATTCTCACTACCTGTTCTATGATTCCTTCCGCTGGTCATTTTTCTCTCCCATAGCCAGTAGCACTACCTCACTGTTCCATTCGGTCCCAACCGTCACCACCACCAATCTTACTATTTCCACCGACCATCCAACTATGTCCAAGGAGCATAGATTTCTTCTCCGAATCTAGTGCCCCTCCTAATCCCCTACCCAAACCTAACCATTCTGCCGAGGTCGCCTTTCTCGATTCCACCATTCCGCCTTGCTGCTCCGACAAAGTTCTAGCAGTTAGAGCATATCGACAAGAATTTAAGAATTCTAGATGACTGTACTCTAACAAATCCGTTAAAACCATGAAGAATGACGTCCAAGTTTTTGGCACATCCATGGATGGGATCTGCATCCATGGCGTGATCCTTTTGTGACGGGTCGAGCGTCCAGAGTCAACTGCCGTTGTTGTGGTCGTGTTGTGTTACGTCTTTGTTTTTTCCACATCTACGAGCTAGATGGTAGTTGGACCAGATTAAAAATTTCACATTTGCTAATTCTCAGTTGTCTGAAATTTTCTTAAATCTCAATCACTTAAATTGTAGTATTAGAAGTGTACAACTTTAGTAAAACATTATGAAATTTTTAGTTTCTAGATTATATATGAAGCAGGATAGGATAGGGATAGGAAAAGTTGGATATTGATTCAAGAACTTAAAATATAATTGAGATATGAAAATTTCCAAACAATTTTTAGTTTCTAATAATCATCAACTTGCTGCAATGAAGTAGGCATCACTATTGATGTTAGCCAAGCACTCTTATTATTTTTGTTTCTCCCGATGCTCACTAAATTTTATTTATTTATCTATCTATTTATTTCTTCATTGCAATGTCAACTCTCGTGGAGAGCATTGCTTAATTTCTTATCACAGGTAAGCCCATCAGCTGCAGGTATACTGGAGCTCACTAACACAAGTGACTAATGAAAAAAACTGGGCGGGGAGTACGGACCAGGCTGTAGAATTACATACGCACACAGCTGTATCCCTCTATGTATACAAAAACTGCAGTAAGCAGAATTGGCCAAACATAATCAAGAAAAAGTCGGCGACTTGATTCAGACTCTTGCAGTGTAGAGTGTTTCTCCAGCTTGTTGATTATACTAGTTTCACGGGGGGTTGATGTATAACCTGATTGACTGCGCTTGTATTGTGTCAGAGATGACACTGAATTAGGGGCGGGACAGTATAAAAATAACTAAATTGCGTAACTAAGTGGATTAATTGTCCCGCAAGCTGTCAGCCCAAATATAAATCCCCACCTCAAGACAAATGATCAGTCAGAATAAAGCTTATGTTTGCACGTCGATAATGAGTTGGACAACTGATTTTTTTATAGATAATGGGCACTTGAATCAATGAGCTTGATCGAGGTGTACGTATGTACGGTCAGTATAACATAATCTTCATTTTTCATTGAAAAAAACATACCTTAATTTAGTTAATCGAGGTCACAACTCCAGCGTACGTGTGTCCAGTTGTTGATGCCGTCATTGACGATATCACATAACAGGCTCACAGCGGTAGATTTATGCATGCATTGTCATGCTTATGGCAGTGGTACGTACTACCACCCATCGAATCTTTGTTTTCTCTCCTATACGGAGTAGCGTTCAGTAGTTAGCTTGGTAATTTTCAACGGAAACCATATCGAGTTGCATATATATAAATCAAACAAGCATGGATAACCGCCCTCCCTCGAATTATAGCTTATCAAACCTTGGGCCGGGCTTAAAAAAGTCCGATCTAAAAACACCTAGCCTGAGCCCGGCCCAGCCCGAAACATAAAAATGACTTTTCTAGAACTAAAAATTATTAAAATTAATTATTTTAAATATTTAAATAACATAACTATAACCATAATTTTAATAAACATATTATTTTATTTTTCCGAATCGTATGGCTTGTTTTGAGCTTTTGAGTCGAAAATATGAGCTTGAGCCCGGCCGATCAGACCGGGCCATCTACACTCAGGTCTACTTCGTATCCTTTTATACATGTTATTGTTCACAATTGTAAAATGTTTTTTCTTACTCTGTCTTTCGTCCTTTCTATTTAGCTAGTTCGTATCAAGAGAACAATTGCACCGTAAATTCATCAAAGTAGTGAGGAAAGAGAACTCGAGGACATGATGATGCATGGTGTATTTTGCTGTCTATCATTTTCTATAATACGGCTCAACATGATCTACTCTATTTGTCCCAAGTCGAATTTGCTAGTACTCGGTACACAATGAAATTTATTTTTCTTATCAACGGAAAGAATTTTGGGTTAGTGAGAACTAATAAATTAGGTCACTTTGTCAGTCTATCCTCTGTATAGAAATAAAAAGGTTAAAATAAGATCATTGCAAAGAAAGAAGGTTAAAATAAGAAGAAAGTCTAATTTGGAAGATTCGAAAACTCCTTCAATTAAAACTGTATCAGAATTAATCTCTCACGTTCAAATTTTATAAAGGGGGAAGTGCTTTAACTAAGAAGAAAATAGTTGTGGACGTATAAGGTTGCTACCGAATCCACCCATACAGATTTGAATCTCATTTATATCTTAATTTCGAAAATGTACGTAGAGGAATAAGTCGTCTCCCTTGCGTCTATTATTGGGAGAATAGAAGAGATCTCTTCGTTGAGATGTTACACCGAACCAGAATCTTAGTGTAGCATAGTTTATACTACCACCATACGTTTACAGTTTATGATGACAAGCTGCACACTAATATATTACATAAGTTCTTATTAATCAAGATGTACGACGTTTGAACGGGCAAGAGTAATATGATACTACCCGATAATTTTATATTCTCAAGATAATTGTTGCAGACGGCCGGATATCAACCAAAACATAATGTAAATATTCACCTACACGGCAATAATGCTAATTCAACCCCTCATAATGAGCAGTGAGATAACTTCAACCAACAAATAAGCAATGGGATAAGCAACAATAATATACAATTTGACACAATTTACGTAGAAAATTCTACTGAAGGTGATTATCTTAGGGACAGCTTATTGTTGCTGAGCAATGTTGTTTGAACTTGTTTTATAAGATGCCGAAAGATGATGTTGGTAAGCATTTGTGGAAAAGTTATTGTGCTGTTTGGTAAATCAGATAATTTTTTAATTAACTCACAAAACACATAAAACGAATCAATACGCTATCACACGTTTGGGTACAATTTCTGGTAGTCACTTAGACATGACACAATTTTAAACTTATTTTTCATCGATTATACCAAAAATAGATAACTAAAGTTCTCCTACCGTGCTTTCTTCTAAGACGCGGTGGCGTGGCCAAGCTATGCACTGGTGTGAAAGCCGCGAGCCTCTCTCAAATACAAGATGTTTGCTTGGTTGGCTTTGCGAGATCGTTGTTGGACAGGCGAACGCAAGCTTTATCGTGGGCTTACCACTAATGCTGGTTGTAGACTTTGTGATCAAGAGACCGAATCGATTAATTATCTACTCCTTCACTGTCATTTCACTAGAGAAGTCTGGACTGCCATCCTCCTCAGCCTGCGATGTCCCAATTTGCTGCCGACGGCAAATGATGAGCTAATGTCAAGGTGGACCCGTCTTTGTCAGTTGGAGGGACAAAGATTCGCTAAGAGTGAATGCCCTCATCAAGCAATAGAAGAATCTTCAGGAACGAGCGAAAGCCCTTGAGCGTTGTCCTAGGCTGGATCAACGAGAAAGCTGAAAGGTGGAAGAAAGTAGGTTTTTTGGGAGAGTAGTGCTTGGCCGTTGGCTCCAGCCTTGTATTATAGTTTGTTATTGTACAATTGTAGATCTGTTTGTCCTTATCTATCTTAATAGGAAAAAGTGTGCCGTCTCGTGCATTCCATTCATCGATTATACCAAAAATAGATAAGTAAATTACAAAATATATAAGAACGGTTCAGCCAAACGAAATTATCGTAATCCATGTCAATAACAAAAGCAGCCTTAAACTGTTAGGAACAGCGGATACATCTAATTCTTCTTTAGATCTTCTAGAGACTGACAACAGAAATGCAATGTTGGCATCGTCAAGAACACCATCACCGCTTAACAAGCGATGACAAGAGGCAATTAAATCAAGGCGAAGTATATATATCTGCCATTGAGATTAGATTCCATACTGTAGACTCGTAAAAGTCAACGGAAGTAGTACTATGAAGCCATGGACGCGGTTTTCAAGAGATGGTGACATGCATGTAGTACAGCTAGCCTGCCCTAAAGGCGTGGAATCGAACTGGATGAGAATATTCAAACAACGGTGTGAAGTGCATGCACCTCCAGGGCAAAGATTCCCTCGTAATTCAGCTCAGCTGCCACACTCCAACCTATATATAAAACGATCGAGCTAGTTACACTTAGATCATTTCCCTCTCGATCTAGCTATCGATCGTTTGATAGAGTTGCGAGTTCAAATTTATCTGGGGGCCGGCCGGGCAAGATCAAGATGTCGTCGTCGTCGGCGGTGCCGGTGGCGTACCAGGGGAACACGTCGGCGGCGGTGGCGGAGTGGCTGAACAAGGGCGACAATGCGTGGCAGCTGGTGGCGTCGACGCTGGTGGGGTTGATGAGCGTGCCGGGGCTGGTGGTGCTCTACGGCGGCGTCGTGAAGAAAAAGTGGGGCCGTCAACTCGGCCTTCATGGCGCTCTACGCCTTCGCCGCCGTCTGGATCTGCTGGGTCACCTGGGCCTACAACATGTCCTTCGGCGAGGAGCTGATCCCCATCTGGGGCAAGGCCAAGCCGGCGCTCGACCAGGCGTTCCTCGTCGGCCGCGCCGTCCTGCCAGCGACGGCGCACTACCGCGCCGACGGCACCCTGGAGACACCGATGATCGAGCCCTTCTTCCCCATGGCCACCGTCGTCTACTTCCAGTGCGTGTTCGCCGCCATCACGCTCATCCTGATCGCCGGCTCGCTGCTGGGCCGCATGAGCTTCCTGGCGTGGATGCTCTTCGTGCCGCTCTGGCTCACCTTCTCCTACACCATCGGCGCCTTCTCCGTCTGGGGCGGCGGCTTCCTCTTCCAGTGGGGCGTCATCGACTACTGCGGCGGCTACGTCATCCACATCCCCGCCGGCATCGCCGGCTTCACCGCCGCCTATTGGGTGGGGCCGAGAGCGCAGAAGGACAGGGAGAGGTTCCCGCCCAACAACATCCTGTTCACGCTGACGGGGGCGGGGCTGCTGTGGATGGGGTGGGCGGGGTTCAACGGCGGCGGGCCGTACGCCGCGAACGTGGACGCGTCCATCGCCATCGTCAACACCAACATCTGCACCGCCGCGAGCCTCATCGTCTGGACCTGCCTCGACGTCGTCTTCTTCAAGAAGCCCTCCGTCGTCGGCGCCGTCCAGGGCATGATCACCGGCCTCGTCTGCATCACCCCCGGCGCAGGTAACAAGCATGCACTTCTTCTTAATCTTATCTGTGACATCGATCATGGCGTTAATTAATTTCAGAGTTGATTTTCTGGCACATAATTAAGACGTTGTAGGCACGTGTGATGGCGTGAAGCGCACGTAGATTCTCTCCTAGTACTACACAAGATTATTTGTGACGCTAGTTGACTTTGAATTCGGAATTGTTTTCGTTGCCAGCAAAACTGCAGGGAAGCATCCTGCCAGATAATCAAGCTGCCTGCATTTGACCAGACTAAAGATTGCGTATACATTATGTGGCAGTTGCTCCTCTAATAAGAAAAGAAGGTTTCTTATCAAGCTGACTAGTTGATATCGTAGTAATTAATTAAGTAAATAGTGAGCAAGCAACAGCAAGTGGAATCTTGATGCATATTTTGTCCGGACTCGGAGGAATCTCTAGTGTACCAATTTGTCGCATCTTCTCATGTCAGTACCCATCGACATCTCAAGTCAAAGTCTGAACTTGCATAGTTGTTTTTTCTGCAAATTTTCCTTGTAGACGAGGTGCATTGAAAATGAAGGAAAATTTCGTTCACACGCCGAGTCTTACTTTCAGTAGTCATCGATGGTCATACAGAGTAGTAGTACAGTTAATTTTGACATTTTTACCAATTAAAAATGAATGAAATTTTTTGTTCATCATACAGTCACTAGTCAGTGATGGTGAATTCGTGATAGTACATTTGATTTTGACATTTTTACCCATGTGTGCATGCATGCAGGGGTGGTGCAAGGGTGGGCGGCGCTGGTGATGGGGGTGCTCGCCGGCAGCATCCCGTGGTACACCATGATGGTGCTCCACAAGCGCTCCAAGCTCCTGCAGCGCGTCGACGACACCCTCGGCGTCATCCACACCCACGGCGTCGCCGGCCTGCTCGGGGGCCTCCTCACGGGTCTCTTCGCCGAGCCCACCCTCTGCAACCTCTTCCTCCCCGTCACCAACTCCCGGGGCGCCTTCTACGGCGGCGTCGGCGGCGCGCAGCTCGGCAAGCAGCTCGCCGGCGGCCTCTTCGTCGTGGTCTGGAACGTCGTCGTCACGTCCATCATCTGCGTCGCCATCAACGTCGTCGTCCCGCTCCGCATGCCCGACGAGAAGCTCGAGGTCGGCGACGACGCCGTGCACGGCGAGGAGGCCTACGCGCTGTGGGGGGATGGCGAGCTCTACGACATCACCAAGCACGGCGCCGATGACACCGAACACGGGGGGCGTGGCCCCGGCGCCGCCGTTGCGCCCGTCTGAGTCAACTCCATCCGATCGAGTGAAATTAATCAGATATTAATTAGTACTACCAGTTTGCAATTCAATCCATCTGCTCGTTTCTTTCTGTCATGCATCAGATGTGTAAATATACCTTCCGTTTCCTTGTTAAACATAAACACATGTAAATTTGAACGTCTACATATTCCATTTGCAATTCGCCCGAAATTTAATTGAACATGATCACGAACTTTCTTTAGGGAGAACAAAGAGGATGCACGCGACATGCACGTTTATCTCAAAAGAGCATCTATTGCACGAAAATTTCTTATGCTACGGTCGATTTTCACCGCTCTTACATTCCTATCGTATGAACCTTGTCTCTAATATTAAAGGAAATATGAAGTATGAGATGATTGATTGAAACTTACGAAATATTTGGACGATTATGCATAGTAATTTTGTTGTGTCAAACAAGTTTGGTCATTTCATTTCTTTGGAAGAGAATTACTATTCGGGATCTTCTAATTTTCAGGTGACTGGGAATTTCTCCATCGATGATCATGCATGGTGATTATTTATCTAACGAAAATAAGATAGTTACAACGAAACTTTTTGGTTTAACTCGAGTATTCTATTTTTGGAACTACGGCAACGGGATTTTCTTCCCGCCGTTCCAGCCGGACATCGGCGCTGTTCAATACGGACCTCTCGTCGCCTCCTCATAAACAGAAATCCAACCGGACAGCAAGGAATCTTCTCTTGCCAATCGATCTCGCGATGAAGCCTCCGACGAACGCCATCTCCTTCCTCTTCCTCCTGCTCCTCCCCGTCGCCGTCGTCGTCGGCATGGCCCCCGCGGAAGGGAAGGCCGCCAACTACCTCGTCTTCGTCGACGCCCCGCCCCCCGGCGTCCCGTGCACGACCTACCACCTCGGCATCCTCACCGCCGCCCTCGGCAGGTACGAACGAACACGATCGATTCAACCACCAAAGCAATTACCTGATGATATTTACTGGCGTGATGGCTTTTTTTGTGTGTGTGTGAAGCGAGGAGAAGGCGAAGGCGGCGATCATATACAACTACCGGAACGTCGTCAGCGGGTTCTCGGCGAGGGTTACGCCGTCGGAGCTGGAGGCGATCAAGAGTAAGTTCCATTAATTGATTAACCAGAGCACGTAATTATTGGGCTACCTCTCGCTAGCTCGCTAGATCTTGATGCTTAATTACGGTTGATGCATGCACCTGTTGTGCGCGCAGAGCAACCGCAGGTGAACCGGGTGCTGCCGAGCACGACGTTGCATCTGATGACCAGCAACTTCGACGGCATCAGCTGAACGAACTGTTTCCCTGCTGGCCGGGCAAGCCCTGCAAAATGACGCTCGTAATCCATCACTGATCCAATTTGACTACCTCTACGGGATAGACCTCATACGTGAATGCGCATATATTGAACGAAACATTTTCGTTCGCCGGTCTAGTGTTGAATGAAACATCATGCACATGCTTCTCTCTGCATGTCATATTAGACACCACCATACATGTACACGCACACACACGCACAACACCTATTAAAGATTGGAATCATAGAGTTTAAAGATTAATAAAACCACTATAAACGCTTCATGTTGTAACCTTAGTTGTACAATGTCTGTTTCTATAAATTAACATCTCGATGTGTTCTGACAACCGATAACAAGTTCCGGCCCATGAGGGCCTGGTATTGGGTGTGTCCACAACGTGTAACTGTAAAATTTAGTCCACAGATAGACAATAGCTAGCACCCATAAAATCCTATAACTAGAAAGATGTTTAGAATACTACAACTCACAAGCACACAAAATACGGCCTATGAAAGCTCACTACAAGACAGAAGTAGAGCCACGGTCAATGTAATAGTACTACACAAAATTTAGCCCAACAAGAAACACGGCAGCAAGGACCAGCCGAGATGGGCCAATAGAAAAATGTCAGCCCACATGAACCCACAGAAGTTAGGCCCATAAGACAAAATATTCTGGTCAACCCAGATGAAATTAACAGCACTGGTTTTCTAGAGGAAAAAAGTCTGGTTTTCACCCTCGAATTAGCCCGTCCGGTCAAATCTCCCTCTAAAATTCAATATGGCCCAATTTGCATCCTAAAATATAAAAACCAATACAAGTACCCCATAGGATCGGTGATTTTATCTATGTGGGCGATGATGTGGCAATTACTTATAAATTTATATGTATACATATTTTGTACATATAAATTTATGAGTAACTATCATGTCATCTCTATGTTATATGCCATGGTGACAAAATTACCATGTTATTGTTCATATAAGAAAAATCATGTACAAAACCACTCTAGAAGGTTATTTGTAGCGGTTTTTGTACAAGGTGCGAATTGACCAGTTTAAAATTTTAGGACGAGATTTAACCGGACATGTTAATTTGAGGGTGAAATCCGGACTTCTTTCTTTCTCAAGCGAAGCATGCTCGTCTCCCTCCGTCCATGCACACGTCCGTCGCGTCTTCCATAATTATATTGGTTCCATACAGTCGCTAGCTTATCATCTTCTTTTCGGTTAATTTGTTCAAGGCCTGAAGATTGCATGCGCCGTGAGAGCGACTCGATACCTAATACGCATTTACTTTCTAGTTAAAATATCGTAGTTAGCTTTATGATAAGGATGAACTAATTGATTACACCTGACGCACGTACGCGTCAAGTGATCCTTGATAATTATTAGTAAAAATGTAACACAAGCTGGCAGATATTTCCTGGTGACGCGTATGTTGCTCAACTCTATATGAGCACAAAGTTAGTAGTGAGGTGTGAAAGTTGTGAGATTCTGAAAGAGAAAAGATCCGGCCGTCGTCATCTTAATTTAAAGTATCAGAACGTACGTATCTGTGCATGGGACGGATAGCCTTTCGAGCATATGTTAAGTTAAGGTGAAGGTCTTACGAGTCGGTGCACTAGCGTAGATCGAATCATCTACGTCGTATTTCTGTATGATCCAGGCACAAGTGAACCTATACATGTAATTTAGAGAACAAGGCTTTGCTCGGGCTTGGAAGAAACAAGGTTTAGTTTGGCCATGAAATTAATTGATCGAGAGCTCGACGCAAAAAGTCGAAAGCTCTACGTACGTACTACGTACGTAACAGTTTTGGTCGATCGAGCGAGGTGGTAATTTAATTACGCACGAGGTGGGATAGAATAGTAGTTACACACGTTTTGGCAACAGTGGCTAAATTGTCACGTGGTGAAATAAACGGAGTAGCACCGGAGAGCTCGAAAGGGCAAATAAGGTGGTGTGGCAGCTTTCCTTCTTGGCCTTCAAACGGAGCCATGAAGCAAAGCAAAAAGAACAGAAGCAAAAGCGTGCTTGTGCTTCGCTTTACAAAAAAGGAAACAGACAAGTGCACGTACTTATCCAATTCATTCCCCACATATCGCTTTCTAAATCTGACGCACTTATCTTGAAAAACAAAAACATTAATTCCCAGCTGGTTATGTTTTTGAGAGAAGGAAAAAGAATGAAATTCCTACCTATACCTGGTTTTGCTGGCACTACATTTTTTTAGGGATTCTGACTTGGTAACAACAAGTGCTAATTATTTCGGTGTCTGCAGGTCAGCCGGCGAGCTCGGACAAAATTAACGGTCAACGCGAGCATTGACGGGTTTTGTTTGTCCCAAAGGGGCAAAGTAACGTCGCTTTCCGGTCAGCCACCCCGTGCGCGTTGACACATGTCGCCTCCCTCTTTCCCTTCATCTGAGAGCCGCCGCCATGGAGCCCACCCACGCACGCATGCCACCCTCCTCCATCATTCTCAAGCCTTATATATAACTAGCTCCATCAGCTCAGCTAAGCCCACACCGCCTGACACGAGTGACCAGATCACCATATCACACTTCACCCTTAATCACATGTACTTCCATCCCAATCGAAGCTTCTCTCAAGTGATGGAGGCGTGCAATCTCGAGATCGCCACGCATGAGCAGATCAATGGCGGCCAGGAGGCCCCGGCACACCTCTCGGGGACGGGGACTGGCACGGACCCGACGACGGTCCTGACTTACCTCACCTTCCTCGAGCACAAGATCGGGCACCTCCGCGGGATACTCTCCTCGACGCCGCACCCGCAGCAGCAGATCGTGTCCGCCGAGCTCAGCTGCATCATCGTGCAGCTCATCTCCATCTCCAAGAACCTCGTCTCCGCCGGCACGTCTCCGTCTCCTCCTCGCTGCGCCGGCGAGGAAGCGGAGGACGATGCCAGGTCGCCCTCGTTCAACGCGGCGCACGAGCCGGGGAGCGACGACTCCGACCAGGACGGCCACCGCGCCGACGCCGACGAGGAGGAGCACCCGCTGCCGCCGCCCGCCGGGTCCTACCAGGTGGTCCAGATCGAGAAGGAGGAGATCCTCGCGCCGCACGTCCACTTCTGCAAGGTGTGCGGCAAGGGCTTCAAGCGCGACGCCAACCTGCGCATGCACATGCGCGGCCACGGCGACGAGTACAAGACGGCCGCCGCGCTCGCCAAGCCCGGCTGCAGCAGCAGCACCAGGGACGCGCCGCCGTCATCGCAGGCGCCGGAGACGAGGAGGTGCTTCTACTCGTGCCCCTACGTCGGCTGCAAGCGGAACAGGGAGCACAGGGACTTCCAGCCGCTCAAGACCGCCGTCTGCGTCAAGAACCACTACCGCCGGAGCCACTGCGACAAGCGCTACACCTGCCGCCGGTGCAACATCAAGAAGTTCTCCGTGCTCGCCGACCTCCGCACCCACGAGAAGCACTGCGGCCGCGACCGATGGGTCTGCTCCTGCGGCACCTCCTTCTCGAGGAAGGACAAGCTCTTCGGCCACGTCGCCATCTTCGACGGCCACACGCCGGCGTTGCCGCCCGAGGAGGCCGCGGCCACGGCGGCTGGCTGTGGTGGCAATGACAATGGCACTGGCAGTGTCATGTCCGGCTCCGATCAGCTGCTGCTGGCCGGTGGTGAAGCGGTAAACATGGATCTGTGCTTCTCCGACAGCATATTCGATGATTTCAGGTGTTCCGACATCAAAGGGAGCATGGATGATGGGCGAGGGTACCTCTCACCGATGGGCCTTGATTCCTGTGACTTTGATGGGTTCGATCTCTTCGGGGCACCTGCAATTAATTTTGATTTTTGATACCAGAGGGCGGTCTCAACTCTCTGAACCTGATGAATAATTACAAGACAACACTTACTAGGAAATTGTGAACTAAAACAAGTCTTTCTATTCCTACAGTTCAACGTAACCATCATGATTTCTGAAGGAACTGAGACCTTGAAGTGATAGGCAATGATACAACTGAACATTAAATTGAATCAATCTCCTTGTTAGACATAGCAGTAGGCTGGACCTAACAAATTCTGCATATACTAACACAAGCCAAGCCATGACATTGGGGAAATTTGAGTCTCGTTACCATTGCAGGCATTGACGTATCAAATCGCATCTCGTTGTTCAGAAGAACAGAATCACAGTTTTCATCATATCTGATAATCAGAACCAAAAATAAGCGTACCATAATACCATGACAAGATTCTGTATTCTCAAAACTATTTTTACAGATGTGGCAGGATACTGAAGATACATCAAGCACAATGACAGAATCACAGGAAAAGAAAAATGGAGTACTCTTATGACCTCAGCAACCCAAAACAGAAATGGAGATTGAAGCGCTCAAATACCATTCAGGTACTTGAGATATTTATTGCAACCCCTTTTACAGACAGTATGGGTTAGATGTTTTTGAACATGTATACAAAAAGTAACAGGCTGATCCATCTATACAAATGTAGTTGGCTTACGCTATGGGAGGATTTGAACAACCAATGCGAAAGAAATAAACAGTTGGTAACATCTGAAACTTCTGCACAGTAATGTCGAACAGCACATTAGAACCTAACCCAACAGCGGGTGCATTGGGCCACGCAGTCCCCTCTGCAATCCACATTGTAGCCCAAAACTTTCGGATTCCTTAAGAGCAGACTCCGAAGAGTTTTCCCATTAATACCCCAGTCACTGTCCAGCTTGCCGACATTCAGCTTCACCTCGCTGTCAAGATCGCATCCAAGCACTTCTGGAAATTTCTTCAGCAATTTGTAAAGATCATCATCCGAGAGCCCGAGGCCCCTAATATAGTCCAGTACTCCACTTACCACCTCGACATTTGGAACCTCCTTTGTTCTCTCTTCACTCCAGTATGGCGAATGGATCCATCCAAATGCCTTCTTCAGCATTTTCTCAGCATCTTCAATGGAGAAATTTAATGAAGTGAGTATCTGTTTGCACTCTTCCCATGTTTTGCTCTCACCGGCATCCACAACAGCAGCTTGGGCTGGGTCAGCTGACAGCGTCCGCCATTTTCTGTGAATCTTATTTACATCTTGAGTTATTCCAAATTCAATGTTTGGCTGGATATTTATTCTTCTTCCATATTTCTTCTTAGAAAAATTCACACTCGGTGAAGTCAAGAGATCACACTGGAGGAATGAAACACGAACCACTTAAAAGTCATTGATATGCATTAAGCCAACCCGTAACAAAGAAGAAACTGAAATGTGACTAAGTTAAACATTTAAAATAAAAAGATATACAATATAAAATCCCGACGTAGATACCATGCTTCCTGTGATCTATAGTTAACATAAAACAGATACGTAATTACTGCGACACTTAGGTGCAAAAACACAATATGTGGCTCTTTGCTGAAAACATTGGATTTGTTGAGTAAGTAATTTGGAGTGCTAAGTTAAAAGTCATGGAGAAAAGTATCGAATGCGTAATGTTGTTCTGGTTCTCTTGGGCCTTCAACGAAATTGGTCTAGACAAATCAGTACCCTAAAATAAACAGTTACATAACATCTGAGTTCACGGAATATTTTGGAGTACAAAGCTAAAGGGACATCTGCCTTACTGGAAGATTGATGAAAAGAGTGTCACATAGTAATGTCTAATGCTGAATACCTTGTGCTCTTTTTTTAAATAGCCACAATGTTCTAGCTTTGCGACCTTGTATGATTCTGTTTTGCTACATTTGAATGGCACTAGTATTTTTTTTCTCTATTCAGTTTAAATTCGGAAATTGATATGACTTGTATGATTTGTCGTGACAGGAAATGGAACTCGGCGCAGTGCAAAGTACGGAGTGAATGTAAACTGTCTTACAGACGGGAAGAAGCCCAGTGCAGCAGTTTCAGTAGCAGTCAGAAAAGGCAGTGCTGGTAATTTTGCAAACATCCTGCATACAAATAAATCTAATTAGCTTCGCCATGGAAGATAAAAGAAGAGCATGATATGAAGGAACAAATGTTACAGGCCGGTGAAGAGAAAAGGATACCGATGTTGAAGAATTGAATAAACGAAGAGAAAATTAGATCAGGGAAAATTGTGAACCGGAGCTGTTTCGGCTGCCTCCGATTCGTTCTAAATCAACTACTTGCTACGAGTTATCCTCCGGTCTCATTTTTTTTTCTCTTTCAGCTGAATTATCAACAATGTGCAGCTTTAGCACACTGGATTTCTCCTGCAAAATTCGTCGGGCGCGGACGCGACACTTACAAGAACCGTTGGTTGAACTAGACGCATCGGATCTGACAAGTTGGGGAAAATCATGCTCCAGTAACAAGTTACTGCCCCCCATCTTATCCCAGTGGGGAAGTGAAGGAGGAAGGAAGGAAGGAGGAAATAGTAAGAAAAGCGCTACACAGCGAACTGAGGGAGGGGTCGGAACCTGGGGGCTAGAGTGGAGGAGCCGCCTGAGCTTCTCTTCTCTGTGGCTCCGGCCGCCGCGACAGCGCGTGGGTCTCGGCGGAGGGGGACGGCGGCCGGGGGAGAGGTGAAGGACGACTACGGGGTGGGGTTCGCATCTCCACCGTACGTGCCCCCTTCCGAGCCGCTTGCTTTGCTTGGCCTCCGTTGCACATGACATGGCACGTTGCCTGCCACGTCCTGTATATTTATTTTCAAACCAAACTCAAATTCCAACTTTTTTCGTTTTCAAATATGTAGTAGTAACTTTTGCCTATTGCTCTAGCCAGACTGCATACGTACACCAAAGAAGCTTAAAACAGAATAATTACGTCCATATCCATGAATATGATCGATAGTACCACGTCTTGTTTTGTTTCAGTTACCAGTCGTTTTGAAACTGGATTCAAATTTCGGCAACAGAAAAGACATGCAGAATTTTACCGGTTTCCAGGTCGGGAACGGGTAACTTAACCCTGACATACCACGCAAGCCCAAGTAGAATTCAGGTACGATGAGATGAAGGCCAACACCGAAAAGGCTCTGATGGTACAGCACATGTTGTGAGTCATATCAAACATCATCGACAAAAAGAAATGCTAAAGTACCACGTGTTTGTCCATCCATCCAGTAAACTACAGAAAGGTGATCCCCTTTCATTGACAAAAGTCTACCGTGTTAGAAAGAATCTGAGAAACACGAGTGAAAGCAGACTACAAAACGGAGACAAGCTAATTTGTAGCTGTCCTTCATACCATCGATCGAGCTGGGCAAACCTTCCAGTAGAAATCAAGCCTCCAAACGCCAAGCAGGAGGCGCAGGCGCAACTATGAACTATGCAACAATGCGCAGCGATTCAGTGACCTCCGTGGTGGTACAGAAGCAACGACCGGTAAACGGCAGCAAGGTGGAGGAACACGATCACGAGGATGAGAAAGTCGTCCAAGAATCCGAATAGCCCAACACGCCAACAGACCAATTTTTCTTTAAACTTCCAGTCATTTTTAAAGATTTAATCAAGACCTAACTGTTCTCATCCTACGCTGATTCTAATATAATCTATACATTAAAAAATACAATAATTTTCACTAAAATTTTACACTTTCAGGACTACAATTTTAAGCTAAATAATGTAAGAGTTTAGGTGACTAAAATAAAATTGCAATAACTTTTCACTAAAATTACATTTTTAGGGCTATAATTTTAGGCTATACTAGTTGAATGCCCGCGCTCACTATAAAAATAATACAAATAAGTCTAATCATGTGATACATCAGTCTTCGTATAAAGTCATGGCCATAAAAGCCAAGGCAACTTACAAATAGCAAAACTATAAAAATAATAATATAATATATTTTGCAAATCATAAAATAAAATGATAAAAATTGTGCAGAGATGGTTCCATATTTTGCAAACCCTGAAACATGATAGTGGACATCATGGAGATATGGTACCATCAGGAAGTTACCTTTGATGGAGGGGAGGTTGGATAGCAGACGGACCATCATCACAAATTTAAATATTTATAGGAATAAATATAATATGTAATTTTAGGTGATTGAGATAAAATTATAATGACTTTGTACAACACTGTAATTCTAGGCTAAATAATGTAATTTTACATGACTAAGATTTATAAAAAATTTAGGCAAATAAGAATTAGGCAAAACGAAGAGAAATGGTTGGAGACGTGTTTTGGAGATCATATCTATGTCTTTTGTAGCTTTTTGTGAACCCCAGCGAGGGAGCACTCCAAGCCCAAGTAGAATTCAAGATGAGGTGAAGACCAACACCGAAAAGGCTCTGATGGCATTGGTACAGCAGATGGCGTGATTCGTATCCAAAAACATTTACAAATGAAATTGTTTTTCTTCTTCCTTTTTAAAACTAATAGTGACAATAAGTTATGGTACCACTTGTCTGTCGATCCATCCAGTAAACTAACAAAATTCTCACCTGTTGAAAAGAATCTGACGAAACAAGCGTGGAAGCAGACTACAAAACAGAGACAAGGCTAATCTGTAGCCAGTAGCCATCCTTCGTACCATCCATCCAGCTGGGCAAACCTTCCAGTACAAATCAAGCCTCCAAACGTCAGCCAGGGGCACGAGCGCAGCTATGAACTATGCAACAATGTATAGCGGTCAGTGACCTCCATGGCGGTAGAGAAGCAACGACCGGTAAACGGCAGCAAGGTGGAGGAACACGATGACCAGGATGAGAAAGTCGTCGAAGAATCCGAATAGCCCCAGCACACCTGCAGATTCAGACCATCGAACCATTGATGCCATAAATGTCACTAGGAGTTAGATCGGGCAGAAGGGAAATTAATTCAGAACATCGTGCTTACTTTCAGGAAGAATATCGACTGGGCTCAGGACATAAATTGCACTCAGTGCCACCTACAAGTTCGCATCAGTAAGTGCATCAAATTCATATTTATGTACGGTCTCATCTGTCACGTCCATTGCACCAGGTGATGGTACGAAAATGAAGTAACAAACAACAAAAACCTGTATACTCCCCAACCTTAGTAATTTTTCAGGATCATATTATGATGCCAAACATAGTTTAATCGCCTAAAACATACCATCAGAATCATCCTCGCCCTGAAGACAAGTGGGAGGGTCCTCTGGGGATCCATCAGTTCTCTGAACAGTCTTCGCATGAAAAAGGGTAGGTCTTGCAACCTCTGAAAAAGATAGGGGGAAAGTGGGCTCATCAAATAAGGAACTAGCAGTTACCATAATCTAATACAGCAAATACCTAGAGTTGTCTTCAGATTTGGAAATAGAGTCGATTCATTATAGAACTCTAGCATCTATTACTTAGCTGTATGATTGCATCCACAACTATGACTTCTCAGAACAAGCTACAACTATGACAACTCTAAATCTCGAATACCTATATATAAGCAATTTGCCATGTTCTAATCTGGTAACACCATGACTGATGGTGTAGACTTTTCTCCTTTCCCTATGATCATTAATGTGAGAATTTCTAGCCTCTAAGAGCAAATGCAGAAGCTTTTATTGACGTCAGTTCTAATTATAGATATATACATAGATGATACTTCCTGAATATGAATAGTTCTTAATAGCGTTAGATCATGGTGAGGTGTGAAGAAATGATAGACCAAAGTAATACTATGTTAACAGTACCATCCATTAAATCTCTCCCATAATGTCGCAAAGAAGAACTAGCATTACGTACCAAGAAAAATGGAACAACATAAAGGCATCACATAGCTGTGTGCCTGTGTATCATGAAACCTATCCCAGTAAAGATTATGTAGAAACCATAGTAATGGCATGCTACAAACTCGATGGTGGGGAGGCCCCACCTGCTACATGTCAGTATCTGAAATGTGCATGCACTGCAGTAGGATTTACTGAATAGATGGTTTCCCGATCACACACGAAGTACACATCACATGTGTGAGCACCAGTGCACCACACTGTAAATCGTATAAAAGAATGTGGAGACTTGGCAGTCAAGGAACAATGAGACAATTATGAAACTGTGACACATTTCACATTCGACATTGCGAAAGTGCTATCAAGTATTTTGGCCAATCAAACGTCCATCGGAATATTTATATCAGGAAAACAGTTATTGATCTTTTTGCAGAGGGTGAAAAACTGAAAGCATTTGTCCAAATCTCCTGCATAGATTCTATATCTGTAAATAAACATGAACTGTGTATAAACCTGAGTCAGGCTGCGTGGCACTCCACCGAATATGTGGTTGTAGTGCTGAATCTCTCCCAAACACGCTGAAGCTGTGGATCATCATTCTGATTCTCTGATACATTAGCAGGTACCAGCAGATTTATAAGGCGACGGCAAATGGGACATTTGCAAGGCTGTACAGCAGCTCCATGATTCCAAACACGGATGATGCACTCTCCTGCAAAAAAGTAGAAGTACTAGCTAATACCTTCAGTAATAGGAGATAATCAAGGCAGTAAAGCTGGATAGATAGCATGCGATTCAACAACCAGATAGAACTAACTATCGTATGGGGAGAAACTGAAATTAAAAAGAAACGTCTGTACAGCGAACATCTCCGTTATAAAACACAGTATAGTATTATCTATCGCATTGGTACTACTGATCCTGATTCATGCTACACAGAAGGTAAACAAACATGCTTATGCCAAGTGAATAAAGTTAACGCCACCTTTACTTAAAATGCAACTAAGACCTTCAACTACAGGTTAGGGGCATTTCATTATCTCGAAATAACTTACATATTTCAGGTGGATTTGATCCAAAATCATCCTAAACACGTCCAGGAGAGTTTCTTGGTTTAGTCCTATAAGTGGGCATTGGCTGTGCCGAGATGGTGCTTGATAGGCTCGGTAAAGTCGGTAGTGAGGTTGATTTTTCTACAATGGTTGCACTAGGGGATGTCAGGATGCGGAACGGCGGTGTTCATCGGTTTCAGTTGCATGACACAGTCTTAGATCTAGCCTCTCTTTTCCATCAGGTCGTGTAGGTTTCATACCGAAGCAAAACAACACCCTAAACCCTCATTTTGCATCGATTCGTGTAAGTACATCCTAAACAAATTCCAAGAGAGCAAACGCCCAACTTCGATCCGGGCATCCGACTCGTAGCTCGCCACTGCTGCGAACAATTGAACCCTTTTCTTTTCTAAAGGAAGCAAACCGACCCAGATTAACATCTTAGCGTGACCGGCCGAATGCCTCCAGGGAGAGTCGCTATGGAGGAAGGGGGAAAAGAGGGGAGAGATCGGGGGCAGGAAGAGGAGGAAGGAGGAGGGACAAACCGCAGAACCAATGGGAGCAGTTGGCCTGGCAGGGGATCCGGAAGCGGTCGTGGCACACCGAGCAGACGTCGTCCTCCGGCGGCACTGGCGACGCCGACGAGGAGGAGGAGGAGGAGCTCATCCCCTTGGGTCTCGCGCACGCCTTTTCTTTTGCGGTCAAGTCGACGGAAACAAGGCAAGGCTCTACTTAACGGAAAAGCTAATTATCTGTGACATGTCCCTTTTGGGCTTGATTAACCATTTTGCCCCTCACTCTTCCTCCTCTCCTCTTCATGATGACCAGTGACGAAGCTTAGTGCAAATCAGACAGAACCATGACCCTTTCTTACTTTGCTAAACTCAAAAAAAATTATACTATGATCTGCTAATTGTGTCTTCCCTTATGTGTTTACTTTACAATCCTCTTGACGTCGACCCCCTCTATAATTCGTGTGAAGCTTCGTCACTGATGGTGACTTCGAGCTTCTTCATAGGCGGCCACATCCTATGAGCATCACAGGTCCACCAACAATGACGGTGAACAGAGTTGAGTTCAAAGTGCAGCTCTTGCTTTGTTGTTCGATGGAAATTTCACTGTATCTCTTGCTGGTTGGTTAAAAGTGTATTTATTTTTTTAATTAAAGTAGTTAACAATTGGAACCCGGCTGTAACAGAACATATGATTTGTCCATTGAGCTTGGTTAAAGTTGGGGCCATGGATGCATACATATAAATATAGTACAAATATATAGCCCGCAGCATATAGTCTACACTATCTTGCCTATAGATCTGACTCATCTGAGCTTTGAACTTTCCAAATAAAATAACAAGCCATAGCAACGAAGTCATCTTTCACAGTAAGCAAACTACTGAACAAGATTACATGAGGTGATATAAATCCAATGGATATTCTAAGAGCACCACGGAAATTAATTTTTTTACTACTTTATTCTTACATAGTGTCCACTACTCTTAACGTTTCTCAGCGATCCATCACTAGCTTAGAATAAACACTAGCCACAGTACACCATACTAGTTTAGAACTTCACATTTCAGTACAGCACTGCAGTAACAGTCAATAACTAGGAAGTTTCAAGTCCTGCTGTTTATGAAGACAGAGGCAACTTTCTGTCACCCATTGCATAAGAAATAATGTTCTTTTCCAGTGGTGATATGTACTGGGCACCATCGAATGCAGCGGCTCTTAGGACATTAAGAGGTCCAAAATCAACAGAGTACATCTTCTGGAAGCCATCTAGCACTGCTGTCATCGCAACATTGGCAACATTTCGGTCCTTCTCATACCGATAAAGGGGGAAATTGGGTTAGTTGGCTGTGGATGATAAAACATGGTGTTGTCAATATGCAAGATGATCAACAATGCACCCAAATATAGAAGGCAGGAGTAGCAAAAAAATGATTAAGCTGCAGAATGATTAGCTCTCATCTTTTACTTGCACTTAATTAGTTTCGAAATATAGTAATAGTTGCCCATAGAAGCTAGGATACAGTGGTATCTGAATGAAAAACTCTAACCAAAACACAACAATAGTAGGTACTTACATCCCCAATATCAGCACCCACAGAAACTCCCTCAGAAATAACCTTTCCTAAGGCAGCTGCATCTCCAAAACCCAAGTTGACACCTTGGCCGGCTAATGGGTGGACTGTATGAGCAGCATCACCACCTAGTGCTAGCCTTTTTGAAACATAATCATGGGAATGCATCAGTGACAATGGAAATGCCATTCTCTCAGAGATCAACCCAATTGCTTTTGGTGGTACTTCAAAGCATTCTTTTGTAGATGCTGCAGTATCTCCAATGCCAGAAAATAACTTTTCCATGTAATCAATAGTCAAGATTACCAGAGTTGGGATGCGGACCATAATGAAAATCCAATGCATGGTTCACTGACTTCACAAATTCTTCAGGGCTCGTTGACTTGGCGTGATGCCTCCTCTGGACTCATTGTCCACACTATATTGCTGAAGTTGTCACCTATCGGAAGTAGGGCAATTGGACCAGAAGGGAGAAACCTCTGCCATGCAGAGTCATTCTCTGCAATATGCTCCACTGTACATATAACCGCACTCTGAGGATAATTCCACCTGGTTGTTTTTATGCCTGCAATCTGCCTTGCATTGGAGTTGGAACCATCAGCTCCTACCTGTGACCATAAGTTTAAATAGGCGATTGGCCGCAATGAAGAAAGTTTAAATAAATGGAGAAGAAGATATTGGAAAATTACCACCAACTTTGAATATAAAGTCTGTCCATCACTTAGGTCAAGTTTTAACTAAACTACTACGATGTGGTTCCTCTGAAGTATGACCAATGGAATCTGCCTCAGTTGATAGTGGCTTCTGTCCTGCTACTCCTACTTGTCTGCTCTTTGATGGGAAAGCAAGAGACACCAATCTGGTAGGGTAGATCATCTTTTCAATGTCTTCCTTTTGCTCCTGATAAGGCAAACGTCTAAAGTGCCAACCTAAGTTGACTAGTTCGATGGAAAAATGTCAGATTAACAAGATAAGCACATCATCTAGCTGCAAAACTCCCAACCATCAACTTCCGTTTGTCCTATTCTTTGAGATTTTTAGGATATTTGAGAACATCTTATTGTACTCCTTATGAGTAAGATTATTAACATCAGCAAAACAAAGTAAACCCTGTGCATCATGACTAACAGTAGATGTATGGTCGGTAACTCGGTATAGTGTGCAGCTAATAAAATCTAATGCATGGGCATTAGACAGCATAAAAGCAAGGTTATCCGTTTGTTATGATAAAGAACTCTTGTATAAGATTTAGTACTTTGCTATCTTGAATGCACAGCCTTTAAGGTTATATTCTATTCAGCAACTCTAAACTAGGAAACAGACCATTATCATTTATGGACTGAACTAGTATTAGACGAGTTCAAACATCAGATTAGGCATCTAGATCCGAATCAAAATCATTCAAGGTTTAAAGAGAAAGAACAAACCTGTAAATGTAACAAAAGTAAGTTGCAAAGCACCTTGTTCTCCACCACATCTAAACAAAACTAAAACAAGGCAAAAGTTAGCAATGAACCAGTGACAAGAATGGGATCAGACAATTATAGCAGCTTCCAATAAAGAATACCCGAGATATTCTTTGCCCACATCTCTTGCATTGTATAGGTCCATATTGCAATTAATGTTTAAGCTGAAGCACCCACTATCTAAAGGAAGAAACCGTTTCTCTTGTTATGTGCAGGTGCAACAAATAAGAAGGAACTGTTGCTCTTGTTGTGTGCAAGTGCAGCAAATAAGAAGAAACTGTTGCTCTTGATGTGTGCAAGTGCACAAATAAGAGAGGACAAGACCAAAGGTTAAGGAGTCAAGTGCTAATGCCTACACATATGGTTGGACAATTCCATACCATGGATCACATGTTAATAGCCTCATATGCATAAAATATATCGTACAATATAGCTAAGCTTCTACTGATCTATTCTATCCAAAATTCTGATGATATAGGCTAGGTTAACAGAAGCAGAATAAAGTATAACATTAGGTCACTGTCTTTTATGTTCCATTTGGAAACTGAGTGGGGATACTTTGAAAGTGTGAAGTATGTGTCACATGTTCCATTCGTATTGCTAGCCTAATGTAGAACACAATAGATTGATTCAATAGTTTATTTAACTCGGTTCATTGAGATAAAGGACATCGGTCATTCCCTGTAGAACAGACTAGTAATCGCGCACGTGCAACACACGTCTTGACTATACCAAACTGACAATTCACATGTATATATTTAACAAACATACAATTCAAAATCATATATGACATATGAATCAAAATATCAAATGGCTCGCTGGATGATCAGAGAATTAGGGTATCAGCACGCAGGGTTAAAGCTCTTCATTAATCCAATGAATTATGCACAAACAGTCAATTATTTTGGTTATATCAAATGCTGATACATTGAGCTACCAAGAACATGCCAAACAATGATTGATTGGGATACAGTGATGACCAATACCAAAATCTATTGAACCAAATTAACCCATAATGGCATGCATACAAGGATTATGGTGTAGCATCTGCTGAACAATTTCATTAGCACTGTTGGGAAGTTAGATGCTGGAGTGCAGATAAAACCAGGATGAACCAGTGCTGTCATCTACATATGTGAGAGAGCTTTACAGTGACTGACCAAAACTACAACTCCAGCGATTTACAGTAGTCACGGCAGAATTTCCAAGCCCTTTTCGGTTCATTCTAATTCTTTCCAGCAAGTCCAACCTTTTAAACCCCACACCGTTGATAAAGCATAGTCCACCACACGCTTCCCATCAATTGCAAAGTTCTGCAGTGTTAACATAAGAAGATGGTTAGCCTTCTTTGGTGATATGTCCCGTGAAGTAACTAAAATTCAATGGCGAATTCGTACGGTGCTTTCTAACTGAGGAATCCATGCAAAATTATTAAACCACTTAACAGATTCTAGAACTGATATCAATCTAGTGGACAGGCCTCAATATCCAAATTTTGTAGGTTTGCTAACTGAAGAAATAAATTAGTCAAAGGCATTCAGGAACTAACTTATGCTGTAACGAAATGACATCAAAACAAATTTCCAAGGTTTAGAGATTCAAGAAAGCATGTAAGTAGAATCTTACATTATACAAGTCAATTACCAGCTCATCTGGGTTCGGTGAAAATGCACTGTTGACACAGACAAACTGTGGGCAAAACAGAGAATTGTAAGGGAAAATCTAGAGTGTTATAGATCAAATTTCCATCGAACTCCATTTACTCCCATTGTAGTGCACTTCCTCGAAACCAAACGTAATGCAGCAGCACTCTGAAACCACATCACAGAACCAAAATCCCCAAATCAGCAGGTCTGTTAACCAGAGAACATAGGTCCATATATAAGCAATGCAATTAAGAGTAAAAGAACCTTGGTAGCAGGGCACGCCTCCTGGACTCGGTTACCTTGTCCAGAGGCTCTAGGACTTCCTGTACCAAAAAAGGAGCTGAACCATTTTTAGCAATTGTGATTCCAAGGAAAAAAGCCCCTGTGCTATCCCATGAAGTAGCAATAAACAGTGCTATGCTATTAGAGCTCCAAGCACTGCATGGCCCAAGGAGAAGTATTTTTAAAACCTAACCTACACAAAGCAAAAGAAAAAAAAATCATGTTACTGTTCTATTCTCATCACTGCTCGCTGACTATATCCATCTCCAGCTCTAGTATGTCATCTTGGCAATTTTACAAATCTCTTCGACGGGTACTGTTTTTGGCAACTGCTGCAGGTAATACGTAACCAACAACAGGCAATCACTTTTATGTAATTGACCTTCTTTGCCATAAGATTGGTTCCAAGCCTGAGTTTGCACATGCATAGACAAAAAGAAAACTTTATTTCTGGTAATCACTTTGTAATTCACATCGAAGTTTATACTTCCATCACTATAATTATATCAAGTGCTATTTGATTTAATTCCTCTGCAGCCATTAGGACATAGAATCACAGGACATGTGACACATCACGACTCAAAAAGTTTTGCAACTATGATTCATTATGTCCAAAAGGGAACAATTATGCTAAATCATGTCATTGCTGTTCAGTGCTTTCTAGTAATGTATTATGCATGTACTGATGTTAATGAAAGAAAAATAGTGGTTCTTATGACCATGTTACTCCTTTGGTTATGCTCATATACATGCTGGTTTCTTATTCCCATGCTATACTGAAAACAGGAATTGTATTTCTGAATTTTTTGCTGAAACTGCACAACTTACAACAATAGGTGGAACATTGCAGATGCCTTCTCTTCTCAAAGAAAACTGCAAATCAGGGAAGAATCACCTAACTTAGCATAGTTCTTTCACACCCGTTTTGATTGCTTAAGTGCCAAACATATAGTAGATTGCAAAATCAGAAGAAGTAAAGCAGAAACAGAAGGAAGGAGCCATTTCGATAGTTGGTGTTGTTGCTTTTTTGACAATAAGTTAGCGTTGTTTTTCAGGAATTACAAATGCCAAAGACCTAGCAGATCGGTTTCTTCGAAAGCTTTAATTCCTAAGTTGCAAGTATTCTTTACCCTGTTTACTGTAGCAGACATGGAACACCTCCTTCAGTTGATAGCTGACATGTTGAGCAAATTATTGAACTACAGGTTTATGTAATAAGCTATTGATCCTAGGTTCTACCATTACAGTCATGTATCTTGTTATTTGTTTTGTTCAACAATCATTAATCATAAAGTATTGCCGATAAAAAGAAATTCGTTTTATCCTTGGACAATTTAGAGATTTATGTAGTATGGCACTGGACCTTTGTTCTACCAACAAAGTTGAGTACCACCTATATATTTTCTTCAACTCTCTTTTGGGCATTGTTTCTATTCACCTGGAAAGATCAAATATGTATTGCTTCTTCAGCTTTTTGAGCTTCCCACCTTTCTCTGTATATGTCGCTTCTTCACCTGGAATAATTGCCGAGTACTCTATCTACAAATAAATCACCGCTGTACACAGTTCGATCTCACAGATCTACGACACCTTGCCACACAGGACGAATCCACGAAGGCGAATTGCACCCATCACATCCACGAACACACATATCCGCACAACGGATACGCGGAATTAGACATGAGGATCCCAGATCAGAGAGAGACGCGGGCACGAGCACATACCTGCAAAGACCAAATCAGCTAGACCCGACGATGATGTTGATGGGGATGAAGATGAGCTTGACGAAGAACCGGACGAACCCAATCATGTCCGCATTGCCACCTTGGTGAACTCTGCACAAAACAAAAAGCGTCAGATCTGGGCCAAACCACGACCACCACCTTGCAGGCGGATCCGATGAGGATGGCCGAGAGTATCTGAAGCTAGAAACCATGAAAATTAGGCCACTTTACAAAATATCTGCGGAAACATCCACAGAAAGAAAGAAAAAAAACTTCAGCTTTTACTTTCTGACACAACGTTTACTAATTAATCAATCAGAATCCCAACAAAGGAAGGCATTGATCCTCACTTTTTGCACCAGAGATACCACTAAGGCAAGAATTTGCAGCATAAGACAATCTATAAAAGCTACGCATATACCGAAAGGAAATGCCAGAAGCTTGCCAAACCAGTTCTTGATGCAAAATTAACCAATACAAACAAGAAAACTGTCTCCTTGAAAGAAAAAAAAAGATAGCAATAGAGGTAGACTATCATTATACGCTTATTGTGTACCATAACAGACCAAACCCTCCCAAGTATGAAACAATTGCAAAAGCAGTCAGCGTACTACTCTATCAATGAGTGCCCAGGACAGCAATAGAGTGCACCATTCTAGCAATGCCCTTACAGTAAATGTTCTATGCAATCCTCTCGACAATGGCCGTCATACATAAGTGTTTCTTTTTGTGAAATATTGGACGAATCACACAGTTGATTTGGTGCATTATTTAAGTAGGGTCTTTAACACCAACAAAAAACATACTGCTAATCAGAAAAGCCAGGAAAGACAAAGGTGCAGGGAGCATTCCAGGATGGACTAAACAGAAATCCGGAACGGACGAAAGAGGGAGTAAATGTGACACGACCTGACCTAGTAATAGCTAGAAAAGGAAGCAAATTGACAGGCAAAGTGTGCAGGACACTGCCACAAGGGTGATAAATGTGTGCTTCCTCCTATAATCCCATCTGCCCAGGCGCCAACAATCTATGAGCCAAATGCTTTCATACCGGAGTATGAACTGATGAAATTGGGAAGGAGAGGCTGTTAAAAGTTTCAGTCTGAACCAACCGAAAGCAAAAGAGGAAAGAATATGTGCTCTGAATTGTGCTAGTGGATATATAGCTCGCTTGGAGAACATGGGCGGGCGAATCAGGGCACGAATCAACCTGCGACAGTGAACACCGAGCTGTTTCAATAGCTCGTTGACCAGGGATTCTAGAATCATCTAGAAGGACAGCCGCATGAACAACCAAGCGAAATCTCAGTGTTTTTTGGGTCGGAGAAGATCAGAAGATGGCAGAAGCATCCTTCATCAGAGGTTTGGTCTGAGCAAAATAATTTTTGTCTTGAACGCGGATCTAAATGCACATCATTTGTATCAGAAGAAAAATGCCAGGAGGTGCCTAGGATTACATGTCACTGCGGTGAGCACGACCAAACCAAAAATGAAAGAAGAAACCAAAGAAAAAGCTAACCTACAACAAAAAGGAAGAAGAAGAAAGGGGAAGCAGAAAACTACAGAGCCGAGGTTTCAGGTAGCTAAATAGCAAAAACTCTACAGACCTAACTAATCTAGGTGTTGTATACACAAACATAGAGCACGAAGAAGGATAACTTCTATAGTTCTTGCCTCTTTCCACTACTACTTATTCTATTTACAGCCACTAAATACACAATTATGTTTGTTGCAAAAGAAATCACCGATAGAATATCTGCATAATACAGGCGATTTAACTTTGTTAAACATGCAATTCTAAGAGAAGCTGGAATGGGCATAAAAGGGATGGATGGAAAGGTTAGTGTATCGGGAAATTATACTATACTAAAAGGAAATCTAAAAGGCTAATTGCACAATACCTTTGAGAGTCACTCCATGAAGAGTATCACGACGGCAGATCCACCCGCCTGAACATCTATTTAGTTAATTATATCATCTTTCCATTGGAATAACCAATAGGCAACGCATCATACAGAGAGAAGAAAACCCAGACCAAATGTACAGCTACAATATCAACAAAGAGCTGCAGAGGATGAGAGGAACGACGCCCAAACGAAGATGCGGTGACACACAACTGGCAAGAAGACTCCAAAACCCAAACCGATTGACAAATCAAACGGCGAAAAAGGGGCGCTCGGGGCCTCAGGAAGTGAGAGGAAGCTGACCTGGATGCGATCGAGGCGAAGAGGGAGGCCCTGTCGACCCCGGCACCGCAGGGTCCAAGCACACACGCCGTCGGCCCTTGCAACAGCAAATCAGCGCCGCCGCAGGCTTCACCAGTTCAGGCATTTCTATCAGTACATTTAGAAAGCTGCGAAACTGAAGAACATAATATCGCTTTGATTTAGTCCCATATCTCCAATAGAAGCATCTAAATAAACCATGGATACATGGCATTGGAGCTTGCAGCGCTCGCCAGGACGCGCTTGCGTTCGGCCTCCTCGCGCGCGACCTCCGCGATGCGGGCGCGCAGCTCCTTGCGCTACCTCCGCACGACCCCCTGCAGCCGCTCCGCCTCCTCGGCTGCGAGGTCACGCTCCCTCGCCTCAGTCTCAATGGCCGCACGCTTGCGTCGGCGGCCCCCTCCCACGGCCGCCTGGCCGCGACGCCACGGACCTGGATGTTCCGGTGTGAGGTGGCGACGGTGCACTTGGAGCGGACGTGGCGCAGCAGGATGTCCCACACGCGCGCGGTCTATAGGGGTGTCGAAGGCAACGCAGCACTCGTCCTTGTGGATGCGGTTGGTGGGCTCCAGGATGCGGACTTTGTGGAGGTGCGAGCAGAGGAGATCCATGGCCGTGGACGACGGAGGCGAACGCATCGGGGGCACCGTTCCCCATGGCGAGGAGCGTGACGGCGACCATGGACGGGGAGGGGGCGGTGTCGAAGCGGGATGGAGGCGGCCGGAGAGGGAAGGGCCCGGGGGAGGCGGCCAGAGAGGGAGAGGACCGGGGCGAGCACCGCGGCATGCGAACGGCGTTCGAGGGCGGCGTCGGGGGAGGATTCAGGAGCGGTAGGGGCGATTCGGAGATCGAGCGGCAGGGGCGGTTAGCGCGGGCGTGGTTAGGCGGAGTCTTTCGGAGCCGTCCAATCGTAATTAGAAAAATACGTTAGTAATATTGAATGGTTGAGATTTGTAGTATCCCAAGTAAACGGGTATTTTTAATTAAAAAAATTAGTATCTATACCATTCTATAATATTTGAATTGATGATAGTGTCATATTTTTTATTACTCTTTTTACCTCTCTAACAATCCTCTAACAAATATGTGACATAGTGATAACAAATTAACAAACCCCCCTTTTTACGATTTACAATGCCTAACAAACTAATAATCCAGAGAATGCATTGCCATCTTCCCTCCGCTTCCTTTCCATGCCACCACCCCCTGCCCTAGCCCCGCCGCCAGGCTCAAGCCGTTGCCGCGAGCTCCGGCCGCCGGTGCCAGCAATCCACTGAAAGAGGGTGCCCCGACAACCGCGTCCTCGATGCGACCTCCCCAGCACCACACTATCGACGCCGCCTCCATCTTCTTCAAGTCCGACGGATGGCCGCCGCTCCCGATCTCCCTCCACGGCGAGCTCCCCGCCGATTGCTCCCACCTGCGTGCTCCTCTCCGCCTCTACTCTTTTTCCCCTCAATCAATTTTAAGAACCCGCGCATGTACCACCGGCTTCCAATCCTCACCCCCAAACTCCCGTGCTCTGCTGCCCACTCTGGCTCCGAGTCCAACGCCATCCAGTCCACTCTTCAACAGGACCTCGTTGCCACCGCAGGGTTCGCCACCCGGGTTCCTTCTCCACGTGCCTTGAGTCCTCCCTCCACTCATGGTTCCCAGGTCTGCTTCACCTCCCTTGGTTGGTTGCTTGATCTGGTTGTCGTAGGCAATTCTTCCTTGCTTGCTGATTTGTTTTCTCTACTTGCTTTCTCAGTGGTAGTTTGGTTGATTTCGTGCTTGGACGAGAACACCTTGTACGTGCTTCACTTTATACTTTTAGTAATTATGGTCCTTGTGGGGTCCATAGAAATTATGTTATTGTTCCCTTTAAATTGCAGAGATTCTCTTTTGGGGCAATTGCACGATTTCTACATGTTTCTGAATTGTTGGGAGAAGTACAGGTAACTCCATTTCTCTCGGGAGCACAATTGAACATTCATTTATTTCTGAAAATTATGGCAGAAGTTGCTATATCAGATCTGAAGGGGCAAGTGATTTGTCAAGCCATAGATTGTCCATGTTCGTGTCTAGACTCACGGTAACAAGACATACAGTCAGCTATCCCAAAAGAGAATACTTTGCTTGCCCATTAGTCTTTCTGGAAAAAAAATTAGAATCTCATCTTTCTGAAAATTCAGTTCTTCACTCATCTCAATCCTGAAAAAATATATGTTCTTACTGTCTCAACATTACAAAAGAATCAACTTTTGATTTCTCTTGATTCTATTAAGATCCAAACGAATTATATATTTGTTCTCTTGCTCATTCCCTGATGACTATTGAACTTGTGTGTTCCTAACATGTCTTGTTGCAGGGGACTATGGGATGTGAAGTAATTAGGGAGAACACGTATTCGAGCTTGCTAACTACATATTAACCGACCGATGCTGGTCGCATGGAACAATATCTCAGGAATTTGTTTAAATTATGCATACCTATTGTCAATTGAGACCAGCATGGAGGATGCGACAGAAAAGTCAATTCAAGTGACATTTGTTTTTCAAGGAATTCCATTTATATTATACTTGAAGTCATATATACTGAATTTTTATTTGGACATTTGCTTGTATGTGTAATGGGATGTTGAGATGCAGGAGAGAAGCCAGAATGATTTTCCTATAGAGATGGTCATGCTTTTTCTCCATACAGTACATTTCTGATTTTGTTTTTCTATAGAAGTTATTCTAATTTAGAACACAGATCTTGCCTGTCAAGACTAGGATTCTAGGAGCAACCACACTGTTGGTAATTACAAGTACATTGCGTGGAAATTATTAGCCTGTTTCTTTTTTCTCATTTGGTTCGCATTTGACTTTCGTAGATTTCCATTGTTTGATTGGTTCATGTAGGGAACAGGCAATGATCTACTTGCTCGATATACTTGTTCTTTCTTGATTATTGCAAGTTCTGCAAGTACTTGAAATACTATGTCGGATTAGTAGGCTATATTTACACTTCAATTCTCTCATTTTAAGAGTTCTTTTTGCTGCTTGTGAAGGCTTGACGTGCACCGGGGTGATGCCCTATCGGATACGATGGTGGAGCCAAGGCTAGGGTATTATGGTCTTTTTACAAGGATTCTTATGGAATATTTCAATACATTAACATCCCAGTGCTCGGGTTACGTCGACGTGCCGTCCTGGGTACCGGGACGAAGCGTGGCCTTGATGTCCGCCGGGACGTAGCACGGCCTCGACGCCCGTCGGGACGGAGCACGGTCTCGACGTCCGCCGGGAAGGAGCGCGGCCTCGACGTTTGCCGGGGATGCCAGCGGAACTCGATGACGTTAGACACAACATGTCGTTACAATGAGGGGGACCTTGACGCCGTCGAAGAGAAGCCCGTCGGTTCGGGGTAGCGCGGGGACCCTTCCCCCCAACAACTATATTTCTACGACTTGTCATAGAGTTTGCACTAAAGAAATTTACACTAAAAAGAATTAGGAAACCACTACTAACACTGGGAATCTAGTATTATAATGCCATATGGCTCGGTCGATGCGGAATCCAGTTTCCACCCGTTGGTCGAACTTTTAGTCTATGCATATCCGTATTCAAACATGTCTCTAATTGTACGTGTTCATTAGTCATCGTATTACACTAGTTCATTGAGTTGCATGAAAGAAAATATGCCTGTTGCCATCTTACAGTTTACATACAAATCATGCGGATATATGAACTGAATTGAAAAGATGCTCAATTCACATTTGTATTCACTCTCTGTTGAGAAATAACCGATGCATACTTGAAGCTTCTAGAAGGCTTTGGAATATTTCGAGAGAAAGATATTTGAGAAGAAGATACTAGAAAAAATAATGGATAAAAATGGTGAAAATATTTAGAGAGAACTCTAGAATTAGATATTTTAGGTGTAATATCTAGAAAAATTATGAAATAATAAAATATCTAGAACTTGGATAAGGTTGTAGAGAACTCTAGAGATGAGATACTTGTTGAGAGTTTTCTAGAGTTATGTTGTAGGGTTTAGATGTGTGCTACTTGGCACTAATCTAATGAACTTGTGTAACTATAAATAGGGGTGTCCCCCTTCCATGTAATCAACCAAGATTTTCTATTTCCTTTTCACTCTATCGGCCCACGCTTCGAACATACATACTACTTGTTGGACATACTGTTCGGCCATGTTTGGTTATCAGCAGGGGCGGTCCTAGGGCCGGGGCTAGGAGGGCTATAGCCTTGGTCCAGCCCAAATACACAAGGAAACACATATGTATTATTTGTCCTAAATATTGAACCACAAGTACCCTTTGGCCTAGTTTAGCCCTCCTGGCCTAGTCCAGCCCCATTTGTTGGTTAAGGAGTGATTTAAGGAGTGATTTAAGGACTTAACCCACCAAATATCCTTAGGTTAGGCGGCATTAAGTTAACACAATCAAAGTCATTTAACCCCTATGACCCAGGATTAAGTTAGACAAGCATCGCATTTCAACAAATACCTTATGGCAATGTGTAGTTTTTTTTGAAATCTACGGGCAATGTGTAGTTAGAAGCGCAGAACATGAGAGCTCACTTCCGTGAGAGAGACGTAAGGGTGACTATAAAATCAGACCACTTCTTTGCCTCACATTCTTCTCCACCACCCCAAACGCTTCTCCCCCACCCCAAACCGTTCTCCCCCACCCCAAAACCCTTCTCCCCCACCCCAAACCCTTCTAACCCGCCCAAGCAACATGGCCACGAGATGGAAGGAGACCGTGAGAATGCTGCTCGCCCCCCACATCCTCCGCTGCGGGATCCCTGTAGGCCGGTGGAAGAAGGTCAGCGACGTCGTGGTCGACTTGCAGAGAATCAGGGACACTATCGCGCGCATCAAGTTCGAGATCGAGAAGAAGAAGAAGAAGCCCATGAGAGCCCACCCCGAACCGCCGAGCCCCAGCCCCCTCTCCGACGAGCCCGACCTCCCGGAGGAGGACAGCACCGTTGCGCTCGGTGGTCTACGGCATGGAATCTACTCCATGTAAGGAGTTGTCGATTTGATCATCACCAAATGTTCTGATCGACTCCAAATCTCCAATACATCACCGAATGTTCTGATCGACTTGTTTACTTTGTTCATGATCGAGACAGAGGCGCGGTGATCGAGCAGTTGGAGAAGGCTACTTGGAGCGTGGGTCATCCTTGATCGCATCCCGAGCGTGTCCGTTCCGGACGAGATCACGACGAGAGAGGAGCTCTGCTTCCATTGGAGTGAGCCGCTGGACATTTCCTCCTTCACGCTGCGCTGGAGCGACGCCGTCATCGCCGTGCCAGACGAGATCTCCCCGGACCTCGATGACTACCCTTACATCGTTGCCGTCAACGACAGCACTGGCACCGTCCTCCTCCACGCGCTCGCGCGGCACCCCGGCATGGACCCTGGACCGAGCACCCAGCAGCGCGGTGCCGATTTCTACCTCCTCTACGACGCGCGTTCCTGCAAGGTCACGCCCCTGCTTCCGGAGCACGCGTGCCAACTCCTCTACGTCGGCAACGTCGGCCTCATCCGCGCCCCGTTGGCTTCAGACGAAGATGACGACCACATGGTGGCCGAACTCCAGCCAATCCCCTTCACTGATCGCACCATCCTTCGCCGCTTCTACACGGCGAGGGATTCTCCGGACCCGAAGGACGTCAACTACCCCCCCGCGCGACCGGCCGTGGGGCAGCAACGGCGTCATCTCGCACGCCGGGATGCTGTGGTGGATTGATCTCTCATACGGGCCAGAGATGGTCTTCATCGCTCTCCCGAGGGGCTGCGAACTACCGGCCGGCATGGAGGACCTTGCCAAGCGCCGCTGCGTGAGGGTGAGCGATGGCAAGCTGTTGTACGTGCAGATCCACCACGATCCCGACGGCGCCATGAAGGTCAGCATGTGGAGCCTCTCTGATCGCGATTTGGGCTGGGAGCTTCGGCAGGAGGTACCTTTCAGCACCATCTGGGACAGCGTCAGCTGCTGGAGGACTCCGATGGCTGGAGTAACCTCTGTTCCAGTCCTGGCATTTGTACATCCCATGAAGCCTGACGTGCTGTGCTTCTTTCAATTCCGGGGGCAATGTTCCTGGGTATTAACGGTTGATCTAGCTTGCAAGACTGTGCTAGAGTGTAAGGACTACAGACTGCCTCACCTGGCGAGGACTTAGGGGCTGTTTGGTTGAGTGCCACAATGTGCCGCACCACAAGTTAGGTATGCCACACATGATTAGCCTGATATTTGTTTGACTACCTCATCTTAGGCTGCCACAAAAAGTTAGCCAACTCCCAACTACCTTGCCGCAGTATTTTTTGGCTAAGGTACGGCGACCAAATCGTCCGCCTAACTTTGGCGCAGTGCGCGTGGAGAAGAAAAGAGCGTGCTAGCCTCACCTCCCTGTAAAGAAAATGGCGCGAAGAAGCCCGCCGATCTCACCGCTTGGGGAAAAAATAGCGGCAAGTGAGCAGCTTCTGGTGCCTTCTTTAACTTCTCTGCTCCGTCACTCTCCTCTCATCTTTTCCCCATTCTACACCCTCCTACCAGATCTCTTTTTTTGCTCTCCATCCACCACGAATCTCCCTCTTTCTCATCCTATTCAATTTACATATTCTCCTCCGAATCCCTCTCCAGATCCGTCTTTCTCCTCAACACCATGCCCAATCAGTGAAGCACATCATGCGAGTTGCAGTAGCCATGGTCCACCGTACCCTCTAAGGTTTGTGCTGCATTTATAAAGAACTGTTCAATCATCGCCACTCCTCACTTAGGACAACAGTTGAAAGGGCGTTCGGTACCCTGAAGAATCGATTTAACATTCTTCAAAGTCAACCATATTTTTCTTTGAAAACACAAGTGAAGATTGTGGTTGCATGTTGTGCGCTCCACAATTGGATTCTAGATCATGGTGATGATGAGTACGTCTGTGATGAAGCTTCTTGGTACAGAGCCCTACCAAGGAGTAGTAGGGTATATCGTGACATACGACATGAGAATCAAGCTTGGGCACTGAAAAGGGAGCAGATAGCACGCAGTATGTGGGAAGATAAAGTAAGCCAATCTATGTCGGTGGCTAATCAAGACATGGATGGTACCAACATAGAGAATGACGTGTAGTTGCCTTCATGCTTGTTGTAATGCCTTCGTGCTTGCTGTCATTCTAGTATTCCTGAACATGTATTAGTAGTGCTGAACATATATGTATGTAAAACACTTTTGTTAACTTTTGTTTGGTCATGTTATATTGTGGCTTGTTTGCTCTTTGTTGTACTGACTAAAAATCATTTCATATTGTTACTTTAGCTTCCAACTGTAGCAGAAATGGCAAAGGATAAGTGGAAGATGGATGGTGAGGGGTGTTCCCGTAAGAGAACCATAAGTTAGGAGGATGAATATACCAAATACGTGCTGCGTTGGTACATTGAATACAAGAAAAACCAGCATGGAAGCTTCATGTGGAAAAAGCAACACCATATGAAGTGTGCTGATGCCTTAAACAAAGAATTTGCTATGGGGGTAACACTTACGCAAGTTCAGCGTCACTATAGGCACTATAAAGAGAACTGGAAGATAGTTGAGACAGCTTTACACAACAGTGGAAATGGTTTTTTTTTAGAGGAACAGTGGAAATGGTTTTGACCCCACTAGATGCAAGCTAATTATATCCGAGTCTGAAAAGGAACGACTCGGTGTAAGTTTAATTTGTTTGCTTAGATAGAAAAGATCATACTCAATAGAAATCTAACTCATCTTCTTTTCATGTCCAGGATAGGGCAAGGCGCTTACTTTGCAAGCCCATCAAATTCTTCAATGAGATGCAAGAGCTTTTCTCTGGCAGTAATGCTGATGGTTCTCTTGCCATGGACCAAAACACATGTTTGGATGGTGATAACAAATCAGGCAGCAGCGACTCAGAGGGGATGAATGACATGTCATGCTATGGACAGCCTACTGACCTTGTTGGTGATGATTCAGACACGTTGCCATCACCCAAAGGTCACAAAGTGACACATAGTGCAGCCAGTGGAGATAATGGCTCTTCTAGCGCACCTCGAGCTGGTATGAAGTGAAAGAGAGGAGTAAAGACCCCTGATAAGAAGCAGCCTAAGCCTAAGAGTCGTCTAACAGATGCCGCGGAAGAAATCAACACCACCATGAAGACAATAGCACAGGCCCTCGGTAACCCTCTTCCTGCACCACATATGCCATAGCTAGTTGACCCTCATGCTGCATTATGGCAGAGGCTTGAGGCATTGACCATTTCTACCAAGGATAAAATTGCTATTGGTGAATATTTGGCAAGTTCAGAGAACAAAGGTATGCGTGGTTTCCTTGCTACTACTAGTGACACAACTTTGCAGACTTGGGTGTATGAGTTCATATGCAACAAAGAAGGCCACTAGGGGGGGGGGTTCATACTTCATGTTATTTTGGGTATTTCGCTGACCTTTGGTGGATGCACGAATTAGCATATGCTGGAACCTTGTGAAGTTGATATCAGGTCCTAACTTGATACTGGAACCTTGTGAACTTCATGTTATTTTGGGTATTTTGCTGTGATGTAAGACCAGATACTCCATGCTACGTAAGTTCTCTTTTATGTGAAAAATGGTGACCTATGATCTGATTACTCCCTATGATAAATCATGCGGTTTTGTTGGATGGAGAATGTATGAAGTTGACTATCCTCTTATGTTATTAGTTTAGTTGGTTATTGTTTTGTGAAGGAAAGATATCAATTAGTGATTGAACAAGTAGCAATCTGTAAGCTTAATAACCTGTGACTTTTTGTTCAAGTAGATGAGATGAGTTTGTGGTGATAATCTTACCACTTAACACAATGTGGTGACTGTATCTAAGTTTGGCTACAAACCAAACATGTTCCACATGATTTTGCCAACGTTATGGCATGCCTTGTGGCACTCAACCAAACAGTAGCCTCATCAAATTTGCCACAACTTAGCTTAGTTATGGCACTCAACCAAACAACCTAGTTTTGGTACAAACTTAGCCATGGCACAGCTATGGCACATGCCTAACATTAGTTATGGCGCATTGTGGCACTCAACCAAACAAGCCCTTATCATTCGTCGCGCTTCGTGCATGCTTGGGAGCTGCCGTGAGGTATGATGTTTATGGTTTTTTTCCCTCTGTTCCATGCAAGTATAGCACATAGCGGCCATAACGTGTTGATCTTGCACTACTACAAAACAGGGTTTCCTGGACCCCTGATCTCAGCTGTTGCAAGCAAAACCGACAGTAAGAACTCAAGTCTCAGTCGGTTAGTGCGAAAAAACCAACTGAACTCAACGAACCAGCTGAGATAATATGTAATCTCAGCCGGTTCATCTATGAAAACCGGCTGTAAGAAGCTAACCGGCTCAGATAATGTGACGTCTCAGTCGGTTTTGAGAACGAACCGACTGTATGAATTATACAGTCGATTCATTTTTTCAAACCGACTGTAATGTAAGTTCCAATGTAGACGGTTTTGAGAACGAACCGACTGTGTGAATTATACAGCCGATTCATTTTTGCAAACTGACTGTAATGTCCAATGTAGTCGAGAACTGGTAGTTTGTGCGAAATTTTAAGGCAAAGATCGGACGAACGGAACACAATAGAACATATATTTGCGATTTTTGGACACAATGTAGATCGAACATATATAGTTGAACATATATTATGAATTAACAGTAATAATTACATAGTAGAATAATTAACTCTCTAATTAATAAAGCCTACGCCTCTTCCAGCTGGGCGGGCCCGACTGTGCCGTCGTCGTCGTCGAGTCCGCCGCGTTGTCGCTGGCGTCGCCGTCGAGGTCATTGTCGTCGTCGGTGGTGTGCTCCCACCAATCATTGTCGTCCTCATCGTCAGCTCCCATTCGTCTTCCGTACAGTAGCCGGCGGCGGCGCCGTGCTGGTCGGTGCCATCATTGCCGTCGGCCTCGTTGTTGTCATTGTCGCCGGTGCCGTTGTCATCATCGTCCTCATCCTCGTCCTCGTCGTCGTCATCCTCATCGGCCTCTTTGTCGTCCTCATCGGCCTCGTCCGCCGATCGTACCATCCAATCGGCATCCGTCCAATCATAGTCGTCGGAGGAGGACGCGGGTAGCATCCAATCCTCATCGGAGGAGACAACGACCTTTGGCGAGTAGGCCTCGTCGTCGGAGTAGTCGATGGTGGCAGATGGCCAACTAATCAGCTACGGAGGAGCTCCAAAGGGGGATGGGACGGAAGGTGGCGGCGGGAGACTGGCCATGTGAAAGGACCGAGATGCCGACTAGAGGGGGGGTGAATAGTTGGCTTATAAAAATTTCCTCTTTTAATCTTTTGTTTAAGTTGTCAGATTAACTTCACAAGTTAATAGTGGACAGCTGTGACACAGGTGAGTGACACAGGTAGAAACTATGTGTGAATTAACACACAGGTGGAAGACACAGGTGAAGCAATAACCTAACACAGGTGCTCTACTTAGACTAACTGTGACCCAGGTGCTAGCACAGGTGAATACAAGTGAATGAAGCAGCTGAGTAACAGATGATCACACACAGGTATAAAGGTAATCTAGCACAGGTGAAAAGATAAACTTAGCAGATCAAGTCTAAGAGACACAAGCAAGCAAGGATAAACAGATATGCATGCAATACAAGTAAGTAAAGGAGACTCAGGGGTTTTTCACCGAAGTTCCCAACTCTTTGCAGAGAAGGTACGTCTCCGTTGGAGAGACCACTCCTAAGAGCTGGCCAGCACTAAACCGTGCTTCTTCTCCGAGTACCTGATCCTTCAGGACTCTTTCTCTTGCTTGTGGAGATCCTTTTGCCTTGCAGCAGGTAGACCTCAGAACACCTTCACAAACTACTGGTTCAGCCCACACAAGCTTGGGTGATACCAGCAACTCCTACACCCGTCTAGGAGTAGACAAACTCCAAGAGTAACAGATGATGCAGCAGCAATCTCTTGGAGGAACCTTTGCTCGTGCTCTAGCTCACAAACCCACTCGAACTAACCCTTAGGCACTTGGCTCTTGTGGAGTGGTTGGAGGCTTTGCAACGGTCGTATGTGAATCACTGATTTGAGCAAGGTTGAGGACAGAGTCCTCCCCTGGTCCCGTATATATAGGGTCCTTAGGCACCTGACCGTTACCCTGTTGCCACGTAGGATTAAGTGAGCCACCGGTGACACAGCTACACACTACGCCCAACTGTACCCGGCTCAGGCAGACCGACACCTGTGTCACCGGTGGCACACACAGGTGAACCCTTAGCTGATAGCTACACTACTCAGCCCGGTCCTGGCACATGACATGCCCTCAGCATACTTCAGACTCTAATACCTATAAGGAGAGAACCTCCGACAGACTTCTGACTTAGCAGACCGCCCATCGTAGTGCAGATACCTTAGCATTTCTCAAGCTCTCCCCTGGTACAGAGATGTACCTAAGTCATAGAGCGGAAGACCACCTGTGACACAGCTATGTCACACAGGTGCCTAAAGCTCTAGGGTTTTCACTGTTAGTACTGCAGAGCACTAACACAAAACAGCTTCATACTTTGTGCAAAGCTATTGACACAGGGCAATTGGCCTCAAAGCACCAATCCCCTTGACCAACACTCTGAGCAATGAGCAAGGTTCCCTTAGACAACTGCTACTGATTCATCCCTCTTGATAGTACGGGTGGTTCCTATGGACTCAAAGAAACTAGCAAATCTAGGCTTCACCTGCCACCAACTGAAGTCATGGCCCTTGACACATTAAGCCACCATCACCTTGCTTGCATCTCCCTGCACAGCACCGGCTTCATCTCAGCTGTGACACAGCTGCCTAGCACAGCCATCTCTTTGTCCTTGAAACCACCTTGTACCCTTTTTGGTGGCCGTCCTTCTCTGGATAGCATTTCTTCATGGAACCTGTAAGTTCTGCTTACACTCAATGTAAACATTAGATTTCAGTTTAGGTTGCCATTAACCATCAAAATCATATTAGGGCCTAGATAATCTTTCAGAGGTCCCAGAATATTGACCTCTTCTTTCAGATGATCTTCTCAACGGGCTTCTTTTTCTTCGCTCTACCTCGCCTTTTAAACATCCCCTTTCCAAGCACGACTTTCAGGTCTTTAACCTGATCGTGGATCCCGGTGCCGCTAAAAATATGTGGAGCTGAGCCTTTCTCGGTGGTTCCATCGAATTGATGCCTCATCCTGCGGTAACGGTGATCCCTTGTAAGGAACCTACGATGACGTATGTAGACCATTTTCTTAGAGTGTTTTAGCCACCTGCTTGCTATATCAGTAAGGCATTGAACACATGCATTGCTCCCTTTAATAGTTTGCCCCGAACAGTTACTGTTGGCTGGATAATCGTTGACGGTAATGAACAACATGTAGCGTAACATGAAGTTTTCCTTTAGGTGTGCGTCCCATACCCTTACGCCTTCGACCCAAAGAAGTTTTAGATCATCCACTAATGGGGCAAAGTACACATTAATGTCGTTACCAGGTTGTTTCGGACCTTGGATAAGTATTGCCAGCATGATGTAGTTTCTCTTCATGCACAGCCAAGGTAGAAGGTTATACATGCATAGATTCACGGACCATGTGCTGTGTCGGCTACTCATGTTGCCGAATGGGTTCATTCCATCGGTGCTAAGCCCAAACCTTATGTTCCTGGCCTCATCGCTAGGTAGGATCAACAAAGTGGACCATGTCTTGGTAGGATCACTGACAATTTGCTAGGCGTTTTACTGTACCAACAGCAAGATGAGCTGCCACGGAGGCCCTCCTGGTCTAGAGAGGGGGGGGGGATGAGATAAGGCACTGCAATTCGAAAAAGAGAGCAAAAAATGGCTAAACATTAACATACCTTTTTTTACATGTATAAAAAGAACAGCAACACAAGCACGAACCAATTCTATCCAATTATATGTGTCAAACTTGAAGTTTCCAAATGAATGACAACCATTATTCTATTTAGACAAAACAAAATTTATCCAATTATGAAAGTAAACGAATATACAAGCTTGTCTGGCCGCAGGAAGAAGCTAAACAGATATCAATAGGGAGTATCAAAATCCACTGAGGTTGCTTCCTCTTATCAACCCTGAATCATAATTTTTATAAATGAAAAAATGGTTAACTGTTTAAGTGCAAAGATTTCCGCCATGATGACACAGAGCATCCATAACTCATCCTAGACTCTAGGAGCGGACCTGAGCTTGGGTCTTCGACCGGAGGCATCATAAATCTTCAGATATTTTTCAGTTGTGGATGTAATTATACTATTGTCATTATTTCATCTATAAAACAAACATATCTAGGTAGTTTCATAAGGTAAAGCAATATCTTTTTCCTCGAAGAATCACAACAAATAATAACAAATAAACAAATAGAGCGAGTAAAAATAACTAAAGAGATGATGATTATTACCTAATGAAACCCGCAACTGTATGTCGACAAGGGGAAATATCAATAGATGGAACGAGCGACGATTTAAATTGTCTAAAGTGTAAAGTCTATGTGGAACTGCCTATCCTGTAAGTTGTCATATATTACTATATTTCTAGGACTTGTCATAGAGTTTGCACTAAAGAAATTTACGCTAATAAGAATTAGGAAACCACTACTAACACTGGGAATCTAGTATTATAATGCCATACGGCTCGGTCGATGCGGAATCCAGTTTCCACCCGTTGGTCGAACTTTTAGTCTATGCATATCCGTATTCAAACATGTCTCTAATTGTACGTGTTCGTTAGTCATCGTATTCCACTAGTTCATTGAGTTGCATGAAAGAAAATATGCCTATTGCCATCTTATAGTTTACATACAAATCATGCAGATATATGAACGGACTTGAAAAGATGCTCAATTCACATTTGTATTCACTCTCTGTGGAGAAATAACCGATGCATACTTGAAGCTTCTAGAAGACTTTGGAATATTTCAAGAGAAAGATATTTGAGAAGAAGACACTAGAAAAAATAATGGATAAAAAATGGTGAAAATATTTAGAGAGAACTCTAGAATTAGGAAAAATTCTAGAGCAAGATATTTTAGGTGTAATATCTAGAAAAATTATGAAATAATAAAATATCTAGAAGTTGAATAAGGTTGTAGAGAACTCTAGAGATGAGATACTTGTTGGGAGTTTTCTAGAGTTATGTTGTAGAGTTTAGATGTGTGCCACTTGGCACTAATCTAATGAACTTGTGTAACTATAAATAGAGGTGCCCCCCTTCCATGTAATCAACCAGATTTTCTATTTCCTTTTCACTCTATCAGCCCACGCTTCGAACATACATACTACTTGTTGGACATACTGTTAGGCCCTGTTTGGTTATCAGCAGGGGCGGTCCTAGGGCCGGGGCTAGGAGGGCTATAGCCTCGGTCCAGCCCAAATACACAAGGAAACACATATGTATTATTTGTCCTAAATATTGAACCACAAGTACCTTTGGCCTAGTCTAGCCCTCCTGGCCTAGTCCAGCCCCATTTGTTGGCCATTCCTAGGTCCGCCACTAGTTATCAGGTTAAGGAGTGATTTAAGGAGTTAACCCACCAAATATCCTTAGGTTAGGCGGCATTAAGTTAACACAAAGTCATTTAACCCCTATGACCCAGGATTAAGTTAGACAAGCATCGCATTTCAACAAATACCGGGAGGACGCGGCAGATCTACCAGGCACCGGAGGATGGCGACACTGCTGGCGGGAAGACGGACGACGCGGGCGGGAAGGCGGACACCGAAGAAGCGAGGCCCAAATGGACAAGGCGACCCAACAAGCGCTACCTGGGGAATGAATGGTCCCATGCGGGCGGCCCAGCACCTGTGTAATAAGTAGACACTGTAGCTTGGGAGTGAAGCCATCGAGGGCGATCACATTTTCGGCAACTCGTCTTCCTCCTACGGCTCTCCTTCCCCTTCCTTTTCTTGCTGTAATCGGAATATTGCGATTCAGAATTGGTTAATCAGAGAAGATCGTAACACGGCGATAGGTTTCTTGTTTTCCCCGGCAAAGAGGCTGAAGCGGGAAGCAATTTTTGGGCGAGGGCGCGAGCCTGTCAGTTAGATATTAAATGAAAAAAACAGAAAAGAGATTGCAACGGCCTCAGCTCCCACCTCTTAGATTACTGCCACGTGGAAGAAAACGCATCTCAAAGCAATTCACCCAATACCTACGCAGCTCTCGCCTTACAATGCCCATGTTTGGTGCAGTATTTCTCGCGACGGCATTTGGAAGGTGCAAACGGTTGTACTCGAGCACAACCATGATTTCGCAAGTCTAGATAAGAGATCCATGTTGAGGTTACAACGACGCTCGTCGCCTTCATGTGATTTTAAAAATGTAGAAATAGAATAATTATGAGATTACAATGTCATGTCCACTTAAATTCTACAGGATTAAATTTACGACAAATAGCGTACGAGTCAATGGAATCTTTTCAATAGTGCAAAGGAATCCTCAGAAAAAATCGTATAGGTTGCATTCCTATAGATCAAACGACTCACATAGGACACTATTAACACAGGCTCATTTAGACGGGTGAAAAAGGTCATCTAAAACGGTTTTTTGACCCGTTTGTGCGAGCATGTCGGTGATGAAAATAAAAAATATATATGTGATAATGTGTTATTTAAAAATAAAAAACCTACAACAGCTAGCTTGCGTTAGCATTAGCGTTCACCGGATGAGCTTGGCCGTGCCCCGTAAACGCGTTGAGGAGAGTTGTCAGCGTTCTTATTGCCACTGCCATGACTATCGTAGGCATCAATGCCCTTCCCAGTCCTTCCGGTGGATGTTTATGTGCCTGCCAAGCCTCTGCATCGTCAGGAACCCCCTCTTGCAAAACCGTCGCCTGCCACATCTCCCGCGTCATGAGGGCACATGCCGCTGGCGCCACCACCACCATGGTGGAGGGCTTGCTTGCCGAAGGGGTTGCTGCCATCGTCAACGTCGCAGGAGGAGGACTGTCAGCCAGATTCGAGCAGCATTGCGTTGTGGGCTTCCACGACGGCCATATGACGGATTTGAATATTGTCATGCCGGTGGTGGCATGGCTTGGTCCGAGGTAGGGGGAGGAAGAGGGGGTGGCAGGGGTAGCGGGAGGATGAGGGGGAGGCGGGAGGACGAGGGTGGCTCTCTAAGATTTGGAGAAAGGGAAGAAGAGAGGAGGCGGCTAATCGATTTGGAGAGGAGAGAGATTGCTCGGATTTAGAGAAATGTTGAGGCGACAGGGTGTGTGTTGGGGGGGGCAGGGGTGGAGGCACATAGTTAGGGTTTAGTAGGTGGTGGGTGTGCCCGTCTGTGATGTGTTGCTCAACATGACAAACGATTTTGTAAAATAAAACCATGCATGATGATTAACTTGTCACAAAGGGATGCTTTCAAAAAAAATCATTTGTGATGCCTATTTTGGAGAAAATTTCTAAACTTAAACTTATATTGATGCAACAATATGCATGGTTATAGTTTGTTTAACCGTAGATTCGTTTGTATGTAATCATGATGCACTGTGAAGGGTCATTGGAAGAGTACGCTATGTTTCCATCAGCACAAGATAAGTTCTGCAAAAGATAAAGCTGCACACGTACATGATTTCAAAGGTATGATAAGATCTTTGTGCTGATTAGGATGTATTTTCAACAGTTTTTGTGTGCGAAAATATTATGCTGAATATGTGGTTTAAACAGCAAAGAATGATGAATCTATACCTAAACTTTTCACGAAGTCTGAAGCTGAAAAGGAGAAACTACTTGTTGTGCATGAAATTCAAAGTAAGTGGATGGTTCATTCCATTTTCCTGCGTGTGAAAGACTTTTCTCTGATTCAGTGTCTTTTAAATATATATTTCTGAAATAGAACCTTTTAAATAGTTATTGCGTGCTAAAGATCTTTCTGAACTTGAGAAAACAGTTTCAGGGAACATAGTGCATGCAGAAGGGTCGCTGAACAGACAGATTCCGTCCATGGTACAGTACACCGAAACCGAGTGTAAGATGGAAAGGTGAACAACCGAGCCATTTCAATTGCCTATTTTCTCCATTTTTTAGTTCAAATTTTCATGTACTTTCTGTAGGCGAAGATTTATTGTGATATTTTACTCGTTGCTACAGCATCAATACATGAACTGAAGCTAGTTCTTGACAATAAATACTGCAGATCTTCATTGAAATGTACTATCAATCCTAATTTTTGACAATTTTTTGTTGATTGCATTAGCAGGCAGAAGTTCTTGAAAGCTCCGTGGAAGACATCAAATAAGATTTTAAACAGATCTGAACTTGAGAAAACAGTTTCAGAGAACATAGGGAATGGAGAAGGATCACCGAGAAAGATGAGAAAGGTTTGTTTAACACCCTTGCACGATACATTGGAGCTGCTTGTATCTCCCTTACACAAGCATATATATTTGTGGTTTGCAGGGTAAATCAATTTGCACGATTGGCTCAGATCTGTTTGACAGAATAACTCATACTAGAGGAACGCAGGTTAGTTTACCAGTCCTCACGATTTATAACCTGATAGTCCAGCAGGTTTGTATAACAGCCTGTACGATTTGGTAGAACTGTGTTTTGCTCCTGTCACCATATCGCTTCAACGAAGTTAGATTTGTATTATATCACATAAGAATCTCTTAACTCAAGTAATTATGTGTTTGTGTTTCGCGGGTTACACCTTTGCCTCGTTTCTGGGACCTAATGATGAGTTTGGTCACTGAATACTGATACGGCTCTAACCAAATGGTCCTTCTTTCAGATCAACATGAGTAGCAGTATGGTTTTGAAGAACAAAGAAGGTACATATTAGAGAGAGAAAATAGATTGCGTAGGAATTTGATAGCTTCATTGCACGACTAGCTCATGCGGTTTGGTTTCCGGTTCTCGGGATGTTAGTTCTGATGCACGATCAAACATAGTTTTTCCTGCTCTTGGATTGTATGGCCTCTGGGCTGCTTTCTCGTACAGCAGCCATGACTAACGTGCTAAACTTGTTAGCGTGTGCTTCGGTTTGCAAGATTCAAACGCTCTCCTGGATCAGCGACATTCAGCAATGACATGGTAATTACATGTAACAGTACCCAAAATTTTCGATTCTTCAAAAACTTCAAAAATCCCGAAAATCCTTGCTGGGCTTCAATTCTTCTTTCCTCAGCCCGTTTCTAAAACTCGCGGTCCGTGCAGCCCACCATCTCCACCCCGCTTCTCCTGTTCTTCCCCGTCTCCCTCGCCTCCTCCACCCCGTCACGCCACCCGAGGAGCACCGGCGCCGTAGTGCCGCTCGTCCTCGGCGCTGGAGCCGGGTGGGACCCGCCCTGCCCCGTCGTCGCGCCCGAGGCCAGACCACGCGTCACCAAGCTCCCCTCCCTCTGCGCACTGCTCGCTGCCGCTCTCCCTCTTGCCACCTCGCCCGCGCATGGCGCTCCCGAACTTCTCCGCGTGCCACGCCGCCCTCGTCGTCGCCACGTTTGCGGCCTCCTCGAGCTCCGCCCCGGCCTCGCCACCGCTCGGCTATAAAAGCCGGCATTGCCGGAGCTCCCCGTTTCCTTCCCCTTTTCCCCTTCTGCTCCCGAGCTCCCTCTCATTCGCAAACCCCCGAGCGCTCCGAGCTTCTCCACTCTTTCGGGGCATCTCCTCGAGCTCCCGACCACACTCCTCCTTCTGTCCGAGCTCTGGCAGGCTCACCGCCGCCGCCAAACTCCGGCGAGGTAACCCGGAGGCCCTCGCCGCTGCTCTCCTCCACCTTCTCCCCCTCCCGAGTTCTTCTCCACGTCCCAGACTTCCCCCTCCTCAGCTCAAGCACCCAAGCCACTTCCTCCCCTACCCGAATGCCGGTTAACTAGCCATCGTCGCCTCCGCCCCCGGCGAGACAACCGAGCCACCCTCTGGAGTCCCTTTCCGAGCAGCCAATCGCGACCACCGAGCCTTACCGGCGACGAATGTGAAGCTCGTCGCCGGCGGCCAACACCTCCTCTTTCTCCCCTCCGTCTCTAACCTTAACCCCTGCGGGAATCCCTCCATCTTCTACGAAAATGAACCCCTTGACTCCTGTAGATGCTCCCCGACCAACCAATTGACTCCGTCGAGCTTCACCGGCGACGGATTTCATCCCCGTCGCCGGCGGCCACTCCCCGGCACCTCCCCTGTTCCTCCTCCCCCAACTCATCCCCCTCAATGCCGAGCTCCCATTCTCCTCCTCCCCAAGATTCCAAGCTTCCCCGAGCACCCCCTCTTCCTTCCAAAGCGACCCAAGCCTTCCCCTCCTAACTCCCGAGCTCCGGCGAGCTCACCACCGACGCCCCACCTCCAGTGGGCCAAACCCGAGCCGCCCTCCCCGTTGCCGGCTCGATTTCCCACGGGAGCAACTCCCATTTTCTTCGAAAATGGGTTCCCAATCTTCTGTGCATGCTCCCCGACCGGCCAATTTTCTCCGACGAGTTTCTCCGGCAAGCAATTTTGCTCCCGCCGCCGGCAGCCTCCACCCCGTCGCCCCTTGCCCTGTTTTCCCTTTCGCGGCCGAGGCCTTCGGCCTCTTCTCCACGCAGGCCGCCGCCCCTCTCTTGGCAGGCCGGCCTGTTCCCCTCTTCTGGGCCGAGCCGAGTGCTAGCAGGCCGGTTCGGCCAGCCCATCTCTTTTTCATCTCCTTTTTCTTTTCTGTTAATTCTATTTTCCCTAGCAGGCCGAGTCCAGTAGCAGCCCAACAACAGCCCATTAGCTAAATAGGTTTGAGCCCACTCGTGATGGTTGAATTTTCTTTTTTCCTTTTTCCTTTCTTATAATCCAGAACCCTACCAAGAGCCCATATCCAGTCCAGCCCACGCCCATATTCAACCCAACCCAAGAGCCCTAATAGGCCCGATACTATATGTGGGCCCAGGTCTGACCCGACGGCCCGAAAACCCAAAAACATTATTATACACCGTTTCGATGTTCCATTTTTGCTAACTGTTGATCCAAATTCTCACATTTTGATACCCAAAAACCCTAACTCTGATCACACCACTTTCTTCGACTTCTCGACATCCAGGTTCCAAACTCACGTGCGCCACCTCCTTATTCAAGGTATTGTTTTCCGACTATTTTACATTTTGCTCCTAGCTCGCATTCATCGAGCCCGAACTCATAAGTGTTTGGACCTTTTCGCCAATAGAACGCGGTAGTGACGATCCAATGCTCGAGAGGAACTCCGACGGTGAGGATCTCCTTGAAGACGATAATCCAGCCGATCACGCGGCAGTAGGCAAGTCACATTCCTTTGTTCATGTTGATCCCATTTGCCTGCTACTTATCGTATTATTAGTTTAGTTAATTATTTTCTGCATGTTAATTTGGTACCACAATATTTTTGAATGACATGACGATGTAGTTAATACCTACCACCCCCACTGCCCAGTTAATTTTTGTTAGGCCATATTCATCTTGATCAGTGCCGTCTCCAGGAATTTGGGGCCCCAGGGCAAAATGTAAAATGGGGCCCTAAAATTTAAAAAATTTATATAATTTATATAACTAAAGCATACTTTCACATAATTATATAACTTCAATATTTAGAAATATATTAAACATTAATGCTAAAAAGAGTAAAGGTAGTACTAAAGTAATAAACTGACCTCATGTTCTACTAAAAAGCATCATTCGTCTAGTATTTCTTGAAATGAAATCTTCAATTATATCTTCATAATTAATCTTCTCCAAGATATCATTTTCAAGTGATATTGTTGCCAATCCATTGAGTCTTTTTTTGTGTCATAGTAGAACGCAAGTAGGATTTCAACAACTTCAGTTTAGAAAGACTCCTTTCTGCAGATGCAACAGTCACAGGAATGGTTAACAAAATTCTATATGCAATAATAGTAACAGGATAAAAGGGGAGTTTCTTCAAAAACTTCAAAATGTCAAGAGGACCCATAGATACCTTAAGTATTTCCCGGACAAAAACTAACTCCCGAAACAATTCCTGTCCGTCAATATCTTTATGTTCTCCACTCTTAAGTGCATCCTCAAGATTAACAAAAGCAGCCATCAAACTCTTATCATCCAAGGATTGCAGCCTATCTGAAGTGAACAAGAAACCAAAAGTTTTTTCATACCCTTGATATTGTTCAAATCTCCTGGTAAGTGAAGCTATAGCTTGATCAACAACAGGTATAAAATAATTGGCCCTAAATGACTCCTCTGCAGATTGTGAATCAATAGATGCATCATCTGCGTCCTCATCAAATGTCTTTTTTTTATTTTACGCTTGGTGCGGAACTCTAGATGAATATCCATCTCCATTGTAATTTCTTTTGCAGCTTCCAATGCTTTTGAAAAACCCGTTTCTCTATACTTCATGAAAAAGGAAATCAGTCCCTGTATAGACTCAATTGCAATATCAATAAGCATATCCTTTGATTGTAGCTGCTTGCTGATCAAATTAACAGCAGCTAATATTTCATACCAGATGATTATTGCCACTAAAAAATCAAAGCCACGAAGTTCATTTTCCGCCAGTGATTTAGCTTCACTACTTGCCAATGGATCATTATCACTTTCAGCCACTCGTAGTAAACCCTCCCTTATTTCTAGGATTTGAAACCTTATAGCCTTAACACTATCAATACAACTCTCCCAACAAGTAGATGACAATGTCTTGAGAGTCAATCCTTTTATGTTATCTTTAAGAATTTGCCATCTTTTAGTAGAATTAGCAAATGTGGTATAGATGCGCTGTATAACTCCAAAAAATTCTGTTGCTTTACGACAAGACTTTGACATATCACAAAATATCAAATTCAGACTATGACAACCACAAGCTGAATAGAAAGCTCTTGGATTTATATCCAAAAGTTTTTTTATACCCCTTGATGTTTTCCTTTCATATTCGACCCATTATCATATCCCTGTCCTCTCACATTGTCTACATCAAGGTCAAGACTCTTCAATTCCTCTTCTAGAACATTAAACAATCCTTGGCCAGTGGTATCATTCACATCCAAAAAACCTAAAAAAGATTCTTCAATGAAAGCAGGATCTGAAGATGTATCAACATACCTTATTATCAAAGACATCTGTTCTTGATGGCTTGCATCAGGAGTACAGTCAAGTATAACTGAGAAGTATTTTGCTTCTTTCACCTTTCTAATGATTTCAGACCTGATTGCAGTAGTTAGCAAATTTATTAACTCATTCTGGATAGAAGGACCAAGATAATGATCACGAATTTTATCATTGGTGATGCGGTCAATATGCTCTTTGATAACAGGGTCAAATTCAGCCAACATTTGAACCAGCCCTAAGAAATTGCCATTGTTGTCTTGGTACAATCTGCTATTACTGCCACGAAATGCTATATTATGTTCTCCAAGAAATTTTACAATCAAAAGAATCCTGAGCAAAACTTTTCTCCAATGTTCCCTTTCTTTTTCAAGTTCTTGCTGAGCAACTTTATCAATTGTTTGATTATTCTGCAACCTGAGACGCAAGTCATACCATGTAGCCATATTTGTGACATGTTCTCTACTAGTTTCATGTTCTTTTAGTCTATGAACAAGATGATGCCAGTCACGGAAACCCTCATTTGCTAACTGACCTCTCACATGCCCCCTTTTCAATAATTTGCAGCAAAAGCAAAATACTTTGTCAAGGTCTTTGCTGTATACAAGCCATTCTCTGTCACACTTTTCTCCATTTGAGAGAACTCTAGTGTACGATGATGCAGAAAACTGTCTAGACAAATTGTCTCTAGGACCATGCTCAATAGACAGGTCTCTTTTAGGACCCATTGCAGCAAAATATCTATCATTTTAGTATCAAGTGAATCCTAAGTTCTTGGATCAAATATATCAGGCTGGAGAGAATTATTGATGCCATCAGCAATATTAGCATCATCACCTTCATCGGCAATATTAGCATCACCACCTTCATCAGCAATATTAGCATCATTAACTTCATCAGCAATATTAGGATCATCACCCACTGCAATGTTAGCATCATTACCATGACCATCATCAACATTAACATCTGGACTTTGATTTTCAGAACTAAATTGAGATTCTCTGACAACAAATCTATCAAGAGCAACCTTTTGAGATTCAGCTGCGGCATCTAGTCTCTGTTTCCTTTTACGTTTTTCCCAACCAGAATCATCCGTCCTATTTCTAGAAGGCATGATGAGAATTGAGGAAACAAACGTCTTCCTGTTTTATAAACCAAACAAAAGTAATTTGAGTTAATTCAAACAGTACATGTGCATGAATTATAGGCTTATCAAGATAAGACAACAAAACAGCTAGATGAGCTACAATACAAGGGCAATTAGTACTTGGCTAACTAATTATAACACTGGAAACTGTATATGCTATAGGTGCTCTTTAGCACAAGGACAACAAGAAAATGATAAGAACATGGGGAAAAAAGTGCAGTACTGCATGCTAATTACACGGGAGTTTAACCATGCTAATTAGTATGGTTGCCGCAGAACCTGAAGGAGATTAGGATCAGGCTCGATTGATGATCTGGCTCTGTAACCTCTGTTGATGATCTGAGAACAAATGTACGTGCTCTCCGAGTTAGCATTCGCCCTCCTCTGCCTCTCCTAGAACCACCGGAGCAAGAAGAGGCAGGCGCGTGGCCACGCGGGTCGATCAGGCGTGCGCGCGTAGGGCAGTCCACCATCCGGCCGCCGCCATGCGCCAGTACGGGAACGAAACAAACTGACCGGAAGCCGAGCGATCGGTTGCAGTCTTGCAGAATAAGCGAAAACAGATGTGTACATCAGTACATGGGCTGCAATATGGGGGCCCTAAGTTTTTGGGGGCCTGTGCCGTCGGCCACTTTGGGCCCCCTTGTCGATGGGCCTGATCTTGATAACTTTAGGATGAAGATAAGTTACATCAGTATTCTTCACCGGCATTAGAGGTTAGGTCAAAGTATATGTAGAGATATTGATAACCCTATGTCAAGGCTCGGAGGACGTGGTTTTCAAAGAAATTACCGACGAATGGGGACAGAGAAGATGGGGTCCATCGTGTATCGATTGTGCAGCCATACCCCTTCCGTGGAGTAAGGGCAATCGGGTGGATTGCCTTACTCAGGGCAGTTAAGGACGAGACCCTGGTGTTTAGTGATGAACATAGAATCGCTCAATCACATGTTCGACTTGTTGAACCTGGCCTAGTAATTCTGCTGTACCGGTTGAATAGCACAGACTAGCTTGCCGTTCCACTTCTCTGGAAGGCCCACAGAAGCGAAGAGGTGATAGGCCCCCCAGTGGGAAATCACAACTGGAACTCACCCAACTCCTGGATCGCGAAGTTGTCATTGGCCTGACGGCTCCCAGGAGATAAAAAGACTTGTTATCTTACTTCTGTCGACACACCGGTGAGAGTGTGAAGTCTCAAGTGACAATAAGAGGTATAGATATCATGTGGGTAAAGCTGAGCAACTCTGCAGAGTCAAAATAAAAGGTATTCGAATACGCTGTGCTTCCGGTCAATGAAGCTGTGTTCAAGGGTGATTCCTACTACGAGACATAAGTAGATTTTGGTAAAGGATGATTGAACTGGCGATGACCCGACGAGGTTATTAACATTCAACTGCTTTGAAAACCAGCTACTTTAAAACGTGTAGTTTTACTACTACGGTGAAGTTTAGAGCTATGCATCCACCGAACAATATGAAACCCTATTCCCTTCCTTTGAAAATCCCTGCATGATAGTTAGACAGGTAATTTCCCAATGTGGCTTGCTGAGTACTCTATGTACTCATTTGCTGCTCTAACAATTTTTCAAAAGAAGTGCAAGACGAAGATCTACCATCGATGCATTAGGGTTACGACCGCACTTAAGCCTTTCTGTGGGCTTTCGTTGGATATTTTGTTTGTAGGTAATGTTTTGGGCTTCGTAGCCCATTAAATCCATGAACATCGACCAAAAGGTCATATTTCACTAATATAACTCTTTTGTTGATCGTAAGCAGGTTTGATATTCCTTATGTCCGCGGCTGTATATCCTGGGCAGTTGTGGGGAATTAGCCTGACCCTGGTTAGAAAACGGGGTCGTGACATTACATCCATTGGTTGCTATGTTGTGAAGCAAAAATATTTTCATGCATGTTCTTGTATGTGCTGGTAGGTAGACCATGGCGCATGCACTTGTCAGCATCCACTTTGTTTAATACAGGTGGACTTCATGGGCAGAGTGAGCAGCAGCGACACGGGATTGACAATAGCACCACGCTTGTCATCGTTCATACCTCATCGCTACAAATCGTTGACCCTAAGAGAATAACCATAAACTATCATTTTAGTTTATATGGGCTAGTATGGCTAAGTGAAGTGGAAGAAGCAGTGCCAAATGGGAGGCAGTTTGGCCTCAGCTAGGCGTCCGCATCGTCTGCCTCTGGCGAGCTGCCGGTGGTGGTGTTGCGGCGATCTTACTGGCCCGAGTGGTTTCGTCCCCGGCGTCGGTAGGTTCGGTCCTGAGCTGGGTCCTGTAGACAGGACCGGATTGCAATGTAGCTCTGTGTTCTGGGGTCCTTCATGCAAGAAGCAAGGACTGATCTGTAATTTTACTTTCCTTTTGAGTTCTTGTGTAAAAAAGGGTTGTACTGTTCCCTTTAATATCTAATAATGCAGCCTAGATCCTTCAGACAAAAAAAAGGCCAGTGCTACAAATCGGCATGCCGATTTGTGCATTTCATCGGCACAGTGCACAGCCGTCGGATTAGACGGTAAGATTAGCAATAAACATGATTAGCTAAATTTACGGGAAACATTTTTAGTGACTATAGGAAACAATTGTAGTGATAATATGAAACATCGTGGGCTCCTTCTGTTAATGCAACACGGAAACATTTGTACAGCGAGAGGGAAACACTTTACTAAACCTTGCGCAACAAAATTTTCGAACCAATACAACATTGGAAACACATGTTGTAGATCCGATTTTTAAGGAAACTGATCCTGAAATTTTAGGGAACAAACTACGAATTTAATTGGTTTAATTGACAATTGAATTGGTCAGAGTAGATATGCGTGAAAACATTGTTGTCGTGATACAGAAACATATAGTTAAGACGTAGGCAACAAACTTGTTGAACCAATGCAACACACGTCGTAGATCCAATTTTACAGAAACAAAATTGGTTTAATTTGTTTCTTTTATCTAGGTATTTTGTCTCCTATACAACAAAAAAATGGTTCCTATACAACAAAAAAATGTTTCATCTGCGTGTTCTCGGTGATGCGTGCGAGGGCGGGCTTGGGCACGGAGTTGCCAAAGAGGATGGCGGCGAGCTTCTCGGCACTGGGCACTGGTCACGGCGGTGCTCGAGCTCGGGGCTGTACACGATGTGCACGCGCCCGGCGATGTCCGGCCGCAAACCGACGAGCTCTGCTACGCTGACGAGGTCCGGCGTGACGAACAACGAGCCGGAGTATATCTCGTCGGAGATGAGGTGGATGTTCTTGCGCACCACGAAGCCGAAGACGTCCTCCAGCACAAACCTCTGCACCGTCGTTCCCAGCGGGTTGGGTTCGTGAGCAGGACGCCGCGGACACGCATCCCGGCCGCCGCGGCTTCCTCGTACGCCGCCTGAAGTGCAGCGACCGTGACCTGGAACCCGTCCGCGCTGGAACAGGGCGTTGTCCCTAAAGCTGGCGACGTCGGTGCCTGTACCGGCGCCACCCCAGCCGGCAGCCTCGGGGTGCTCCCTCAGGAACCCCTCCAAGAGATCGAAGGAGACCACGGTGAAATCAGCAGCAATGGTAGGGATGATAGGGAGAGCGGATGAACATCTCCGCCGTGGCCGCGTCGGGGAGCGAAGAGAGTCGAGCGGGGAAGGTGGAACGACGGGGAAGATGAAACGATGAGGATGCTGCCGATGCAAACAAGGGGAACGAACAGACGGGAAACAAGGAAACCGAACGGGCAGATTAATTACGGGCTGTGGCAATTCTGTAATTAACTCAAAGATTTTTAGGCCGTTCGATTACATAACATGAACGGCTGTAAAAGGTGCCGATGATCAAACGGAATCGGCATGCCGATACATAGAGTTTCCCCAAAAAAAAAGTGGAAGAAGCCGTATGGATTAAGAGGGAATCTCAGGGTGCCCAACTGATGAGTCCTACAGGTGTTCACCTGGGTCGGATCCCAGCTGCCCCATTTAGGCTTTGTTTGGTTTGGCCGGGATGGCCCGGGGTCAAAACGTTTTTGATGTGTTTGGTTTTTGGGCTCACCCGAGAAAAGCCCACTGAATCCCTGTGTAGCGGCCCGTTTCCCCCGGGCTAACAATCATCTCCTGCCCCCTCATGGAATTTCCCCTCCTTCCCCACCGCGACGGCGCCACCGTCCTCCCGACGCTACTCCTCCCGACGGCGCCGCCGTCCTCTCCTCCCCGGCGACGTTCTTCTTCGACGAAGGCATTATCCCCGGTACGCTCCTCCTTCTCCTCTCCCTTCCCCTCTCGTCCCCGACGTTCTAGGGTTTTCAATTTGTTGGCTCTTCCGCCATTGCTTTCTTGGCTCGTCCGCCGTTGCGCGGTGCTCCGGAACCAGCCAAAGTGAGGAGGGAGAGGGAGGGGCTTCTTTCTGTTGGATGTGACGCGTGAGGTACTGGCGCCGAACGTGCCCTCTCTGACCAGAGAGCTGCGCGGCGTGCGTCGCGCTACAGTCTACGAGGATCGCCCGATAGGGAGTAGGTCGCAGTAATCTTGCAGCGGAGCAGCAGCGGCAGAGCAGGCACGCTACCATTGCCTGGCACGAGCTGTTTGGTGTGGGGCGAAAGGGGCTCAACTCAAGAACACGGACACCTCTCCCGGTTCCTTCTTCTTCCTCCGACGCGGCCACGGCAAGGGGGAGAGATTGGTTCACGGATTTCCGCCAAGAGGTTGGTTCGTTCTGGTCCTTACTGGTGATTAAATTTCTACGCCCTTCCCTGCTTCAAGACTCCCCTTTCTTGTTCAAGTGTTCGCCCTGCCTGGGAGCAAGAATTCAGGAGATTTTTGCCGCTTCTTTCCCCCCTTGATTGATTTCTCCAAAGATTTGTTTGCCGGAACTTGGCTGGGATGGATGAATGCTCTTGCTTGCTACTTCCATGGAGGAACATTGTGGATGAATATAGAGTCCGAAACGTAGCATGTCATACCTCTGATATTCTTCTCCACGGCCACCGGAACTGAATGTTAATCGTCTAGTCAACTGACCGAGCGATTCCAACTATCCTTGAAAAATATGCTCGTGGTTATGCATGTTGACTCAGCTGCTTGTGTACTGTAAAGGGATAATCTGACAGAACTATGTGAAGCTAATCACCAGTGACTTGGACACAGTAAACTAAGCTGAATTTCCACTTGAAGTACATCTTGTTTATTCTCTGGTTAAGCATGAGCTGAGCTAAGAGCTCTTCTGTTTATCACCACGGCTTGTCCTGTTTGCCGGACATTTTATTTTATGTCTTGGATGCACCAGCATGCCAACCTTCAAATCCTAGTCAATAGTTCCATGTCCCCTACCTCCTAATAGTTAGCGGATGGGTCATTGCAGGCAGTAGAAAAGGTATAAAAGTTTTTGTTTTTGTTGTGCTTTTATACAAAGGTATTATTATTTTCTAAAGCATTGTTCAGTGTTTGCTTATTATAAAACTGAAATAGTTACTGTTTTAGTTGTGCTTTTACACAAAGGTATTATTATTTTTCAAAGCACTGTTCAGTGTTTGCTTATTATAAAGCTGAAATGGTTGCTGTTATAAAGCTATTGTACTTTAGGTTGTTTTCTTCCCTTTGTGTGCTGCTGCTCTAGTGTGTTAGAGGTATTGCTGCTAGTCTACTAGTATATTATGATCTTAATTTATAACTAGAATTTTGTGGTAGTTGATTTCTGACATATATACTCCAAAATTCTGTTTGAAATGTATGTAGTATATACTTCAAATTAAAGTCTCTTGAAACACATGTAGTTTGATAAGGTTCAGTAGGTGGCTTTGACTTGGCTTTTTATATGCTGATTTTTATTCTGCTATATGCAAAAGATAAGTGAAATAGTACTTTGTACAGTTAATTTTGTGAAATCCTTTTCTGATATGTGCTGGAAAGCCATAAAAACATTTACGTTTTGACCATACTCTGTGTATTCTGAATGGTTGTGCCTTTGCAATTCTCACAAATTACTTCTTTCACCTATCTTGCATGGCTTGTTTGCGTTGGAAATAATTAGTTGCTCTCTTGTAGTTCTACTTCTATAGCTTGTCAACTTGCCATTGGTAATTTCTGGGATTGACAATTGAAAACGGTATGACTAATTGATTCAAATTGTTGTCCTGCAATGTTAAATTCTCCATGTTATAAACTGATTTACTTCTGGACATTTAGAAATGGCATTACTCTGAAGAAATGATTGATTCTTTTATATGCACACAGGTGGTTCAAGGCAATTTGTTGATATGTCTCGGATAAGGATTGAGGGACTGCTTGCAGCATTTCCAAAGTTGGTTGGAACTAGAAAGCAACATACTTATGTTGAGACTGAAATTGTTCGTTATGTTTATCAACCGATTGAACCGATGTATCCGCTAGATATCATATATTATCATATGGCACTTGTATTATCCAAATAGAATTTTAGTATAGTAGGGATTGAGGTGGGAGAGGGATTAAGGTGGGGGAGGGATTGGGTGGAGGGAAGGGGATCAACCCAATCCCCCCCCCTTGGATTGGTTCCTCTAGGGGATCTAATCCCCACCTGCCAAACAAGGCCTTAGAGTTGAAAATTTGCAGTGTGTTGGATGCCTCGTCCAGAATCCAAAGCAAGGCAAGTTATGGTTTGAAGTCCATATATTTTTGTCAAGAGGGCATCATGCCCACTCCCCACTATTTTTTGGTGCCAACGCAGTTTCCCATGCTTCCCTCGAAAAGAAAGAAAAAAGATTGGTTCCTGTGCTTCCCTCACCTTCCTCCCTATCGTATCACTTTCAGCCACGGCGCCACGTCGACCGTTGGCGTTGGCGGGAAGCACCGGCCTAGTGCATTGCGCGGCCCAGCAGCAGCTGCAGCTCCCAGCCCACGATGCCCAGGCTTATGGCCTACGAAGCAGCTGCAGCCTTGGTATAAGATGGGGTGCCACTTGGAGAAGTCCACAGGGACAATGATGGGCTGTCATTATGACTTCTAAAATGTTCTGATGATGTAGCACCATGTGCGAGCATGAAAGACCTCACCAAAGCCAATTGATGCGCCTCGTGTTCGCTGGGACATGGGGGCACGCTCCTCTACACCTGGATTTCCTGGCAATGACATAGATTCACACCTTGCTCCTTGGAAAAAGATCCTCGTTGCGCATGGAAATCAATACCTCCCCCGCACGAGTGGAACATCGAGCCCTCCTCATGTTGGCTGAGATGCGACACCTCTCCCATACAAGTCGAGCATCTAAGCCTCCTCATGTTGACTGGGAGGTGACATCTCCTCCATATGAGTCGAGCTGTCAATCCTCCTCATGTTAGCTGAGAGGCGACATCTTCCCCACACGAGTCACTCCCCCACACGAGTCAAGCAGTCAAGCCTTCTCATATCGTTTGGGAGGCGACATCTGCCCCGCATGAGTTGAGCAATCAAGCCTCCTCATGTTAGCCGGGACAACACCTCCCTCACATGAGTTCGAGCTGTCAAGCCTCCTCATGTCGGCTGGGAGGTGACATCTCCCCCACACGAGTCAAGCAGTCAAACCTCCTCATGTTGGCTGGGAAGCGGCATCTCCCCCACACGAGTTGAGCAGTCAAGCCTCCTCATGTTAGCCAGGACGGCACCTCCCCTACGTGAGTCGAGCAGTCAAGCCTCCTCATGTCGGCTGGGAGGCGGCATCTCCCCCACACGAGTCGAGTAGTCAAGCCTCCTTATGTTAGCCGGGACGACACCTCCCCCATGTGAGTCGAGCAGTCAAGCCTCCTCATGTCTGTTGGGAGGCGGCATCTCCCCCACACGAGTCTGAGTGTTAGCCGAGAGGTTGCACCTCCCCCATGTTGAGCATTCAAGTCTCCTCATGTTGGCTGGGAGGCAACATCTCCTCCACTTGAGTCGAGCATCCAACCCTCCTTATTGCGCGTTGGGAAACAATACCTCTCCTGCATGAATCGAGTGGCAAGTCCATTCATGTCAGCTGGGAGACAAACATCTCCTCCACATGAGCGCTAAGTCTTCATCATTGGGCATGAACCCAACATGAGCTGGCATGATCGCCTCGGATATCTCTTATTCGTGGCGTTTCAGCCTAACCACTACGGATGGACGATTATGTACTAGTGATCTTATCTAAACTTCAAAAAACCATATTTTTAATATAGTATAATTATAAGTACAAAGAACTACACCAACTTTGTCATGAATAGGAAGAACATCGACTATTATATAGTAGAACAGATACACATCATCATGTTTTAGAAAAACAAGCACAGCTAACTAATGTGTGGTATACTGTGTTATTTTTCTTTGTCGCGGCATTACCGAAATAAGCCAATCTTTTCTTGCGTAGAGGCAAGGGACGGTAGAAAGGGGAAACCTTATCTCTGGTTACTGGAAATACCAGTCAGCTACTATACGCATGGCAGTAAAATCTCTGTACAATTCCATCGCCTTTTCCATCACCTTGGTTTGCGATAAAAACTGCAATCTTTTATGAACCAGAGGATGAGGACCGAGGTAATATTCTAATACTGAAACTCCTGATCCAATCTTCGCTAACTTCTTAAGGGCCGTGTGGGCTGCGTGTGGATCGAAACCAGCAGCACCGAGTAGCAGGATTCCAATGTAATCTGCCTCTATCTCCATCCTGCATAGGCAATATTGATCGTCAGAAGAGCTTAATTATAACATGGACTATCATTGAACTTTTCCATACTATAGCAATTAGGGTTTAGCTAACTAGCAAGTTCCATCTAAGGACGAGTTGTGGCTTATATTCTAATGAAGATGAAGATGTACAAAAGCTAGGACCTGCTGAAGAAATTGCTACTAGCCGACTTAGAAATACGTCTCACAGAAATGTAAACAACTTATGAAAAACAACCAAGGAGATATATGCACATAGCCTCACATATCACTCGATAAAGAGAATATATAAGTTTCTTCAACGGACAAGTAAATAGAGTATACATGTCAAATCATACGTAGTGCATGCATAAACCATTTTGAGAGAATTGTGTACCTTAGAAGTGGCACGTAGAGCTAAGAAGGCCAATTCCTTACATACCACTGGTAAATGACATAAGATGTTTTACTATCCTCTATGTTTTTTTGCTTACTTTCTATTAGAGGGGCTCCGTTAACTTTATTAGGACTTGTCGATTTTTTAACTGATTCCAAAATTATCCTTGCCTATTCAGAGACACAAACACCAGCGCTACTCTATGTCACATCCCGCCGGCCGTCATGAGGTTCCAAACAACACTCTCTTACTGTCCAAAAACTCCTTTTTCCCTCAATTTTCAAATTTGTTTCCTGCCCAAAATCTCATTTATTTTTCTGGCCAAACAGCAGCAAACACTACCCAACTATCCATTTTTTGCATCAAAAATATCGTGACATAGAGGGAATGAGTGTATGCCTAGGATAACATAAAGGAATTGCATTAAACATGAGTAAAATAATCTTTCTACATACTTAGCATAGCTCTTCTAACAGAGAGTTAATGAAACAGCATAGAAGAAACTAAAATACATAGGAAGCATGCAAGAAATTCTCTTTTATGATAAAATTTTGATGTATCATTAGCAGAATGCAATTAAATCAACATGAACACATAAAACGCAGAAGAGAATATACATTCGACGGAAGGGCAGCGTGAGGAGTATCGGAAACCATTCGCTGGAGGTGATTTCCAAGCCGTGTCTTGCAATGACGTGCCCGACCTACAGAAAGGGAAAAAGGGCACACTGTCAGTTTGTATCCACCGGAAGTTAGCACTGAGAATCGGACATGATCCCATTGATTTAATAAACCTACCTCATGCCCAAGAACAAAGGCATCTCAGCATCACTCTCTAAAACGTCGAGCAATCCAGTAAAGACTATTATCTTGCCATCGGGCAAGCAGAATGCACTGACTGTTTCCTCGTCTTTGACAAGGATCACCTCCCACTTGAGCCCATCAAGATTTCTCGTCTGTGGCTGCGGACTCCGTGCTGTCTTCCCCTGCTTCCGACTCTCCGCAGTCGTCCTCGCATCCCTTCGAGGGGAGCCGGGGAGCATGACATCTTCATAGCTGCTGATGCCGAGGGTGCGGTGGGCGGCGCGGACGATCATCTCGGTGATGAGACGAACGCGGATGCTGTCGGGGTGGAGTAGCGGGTCGAGGATCTGGGACTGTGAGGCCCACCTCTTCATGTCCTCGGCGACGAGGGACTTCCAATACTCGCACTGGGACTGGGGAGAGATGACCAAGTGGCTGCGGTTGGTGTAGGGCACGATCTCCAGGTTACGGCGGTAGACGGCCATTGCCGTAGCGCCGGAGATGACAGCCGACAGTGCGGTGACCTTCTGCGGGTCGTGGTACCACCGGGAGTCGAAGCGGGTCACCGGGCTCCGTGGGGGGGTAGTAGTGGAGTAGTACCGAGGGAGCGGCAGTAGCGCAGGCGGTCGACAGACGGCAGCTGGTTTAATAATGTGGCGGGAGAAGAATCCTCTGGTGGATCCCAAGATCTCCGGCCGGCGCTGCGGGGCGGTGTGGTGGTAATACCGAGTGGTCGGCCGTGAGGGGACGGCGGCGGGCTTGTAGAGGAGGATGAGCCTGGAGAGGAGGGAGCGCGAGTTCCTCAAGCAGTTCATGTTTCTGGTTTCGATGGATAACGGGGGTAGTGTTCTGGGAACGAGGGATTGGCTTTTTATAGATGGAGTACGTGGAAGACTCCGACTCGGCTAATTAGGCTAAATCCGTTACGGACCACGAAAGCACCTGTGACTCGGCCGCCCCTGCCGCCGGGCCGCTGGAGAAGGTCCTAGCGATCGGAAGGATCCGTCTCGTCGCCGCGAAGCATCTGATTTGGGAGGAGAGAGGAAGCCACGGAGCAAACCAAATCGTGGAGCGAAAGGAGGCAAGGGAGCGAGAGAGGGGGCGGGGGAGGGGAGGTTGACGGAGAACCATCTTCAGCGTCATCGGGGCGAGGGAGAAGGCGCCCTGTCCCGTGGTTAGTGGTTTGTGACCGAGCCGGAACGAACTTTTCTGGGATGCGTCCGGGAGAAGAGGCCCTACGGCCGTGTGGTTCTCGACGTATCTCCGTTTTGTGGCCCAGCAGTTCATAAAAGTCGCGGGTACATTTTACAAAAGTACACTATCTCATCAAAACTTTAAAAATTCATATTTTTAATAGATTATAATTATAAGTACAAAAAAACTACACCAACTTTGTTATGAATAGGAAGAACATCCACTATTATGTATTGTATAAGAGTACAACAGGTACACATCATTATGTTTTAGAAAAACAAGCACACCTAACAAATTTTCGGTATACTACTGAAATAAGCCAATCTTTTCTCGCGCAGGGACAGAGGATGGTAGAAGGGAGAACCCTTAACCCTTAATTCTGGTTACCGAAAATACTGATCGGCTATTGTGCGCCATCAATATGCGTGCCACTAAGATCAATTGTTTGATTTGCGACCATGTCTCGTTCGATAAGGATTTCAGAGGACTCAAGGAAGCGGATCCGAGTCTGGATCGGCGGCGATGCATGGTGATCATATGATTGATTAAAGAATGAGTCAGACGGCTGAACTGTGATTAAATTTGCCATTAATCTGACCTGAGCATGAAAAGGCAGCGTGCACGAATTAAGAAAATGGAGAAGGGATTTAGCTGGTAGATTCGCGGGGTGATTCGGCTGGAAAAGAAGGAAGCGATCATCGGAGGAGGCGGCGCACGGGGAAGGGCTGAGATGGGGAACTCGGGGAGCACGAGCTGCCCAGGCCCGTTTTCTCCTTCCTGCAGGCCCGCGTCTTGCTCGTGTTTTCTTATATCTCCTAGACAAGCTATCGTAAGCGCCTCTAACTGTTGTTTTTCTGAGAGCCAACTACGGAAGGAATTAGGCTGACCTGGACCATGGCATAACATTTATTGCGTGATTTTTCTGTTTATTAATCTCCATTTGTATGTTGATGTTGTTTTTCTTAGAGTCAACTACGGAAGGAATTAGGCTGACCTGAACTGGAGTAATTTGGAAGTCTTAAATGCATTAATGTAGCAATAAACCTGAAAGCACTGTATTCGTTCTCACAGATTAATAGGCCTGTGTGTGTGGGCAGGGGGAATCGAATGGAATCCGGCATCAAAGAATGGGATGAAACATGCAGCAATTTTAACTAATTTGTTGTAGGTGTGCAGAGTCTATGAAAGAACCAATCCAGAAAAGAAAACGATGGATGGACAAGGAAGTCATATTGGCTTTTGAGATGTACATTAAAGGAAGGACGAATTCGAAGTATGAGTGACTTTATATTATTTTATCCTTTTTAATCGAAAGGAAGTTTTCTTATAAGATGGTGTTTCAGGATGTGGTGAACCGCCTAGATGAGCTTCATCACCAGTATTTCAAATGTAGGAGGTTTCGTCGTTCAGTGCCAACGCCTCGAGTTTTGACAGATCCGAAATTGCATGGCTGCTGATCACCTCGCCGGCACCGCCGTCCATGGTGAAGGCTGCGGCCACCAGCGCGAGGCCGACGAGACACCAAGATCAGCACAAGTCTGGGTTTATCCCCGCTCTCTCGTACGCGCGCGCGCGCTCTCTCTCTCGTTGATGACTTGACGGGCTGGGCTGGGTCTGGTTGCTTTGAATACACTAGTAAGCGTGCACGTGCAACGCACGTCTCAAACGTTTATCAAGTGAGTTCACATGGTATAATATTAAAACAATTCATGCAAAAAATTAAATCAAATGGATACAAAATATTTTCATGTCACTCAAATTGTATTTTCAATAGTGAGACACCATTGTGATCCAGCAACCACGTGAAGAATCGAGTGTCTGCCCATGATCACCAACCTTTTTAAACAAACTGATTTCTGAGATGAGTTTGCACATGATCAATAGGTCACTTCTAAGCACATGCAACTTTTATGATAGGAAATAGAAGATGACCTGTGACTACAACAACTTGTATCTGTGCAGAAATTGAAGATGCTTTACAATAACTAAATGTAGAAGGGCTAAAACAAATGCGATAGTCATAAAATCAGATATAAGTATAAACTGGGACTGAGTGCATTTCATATGATATAGAACCTGAGATAAAAGTTTGGTACAATAAACCAGATGAAATAGTAGCTAAGCTGCAACTAAAAAATTCAGAACTCTCACACTAAAATAACCTACACGGTTACTTGAAGCTGATGACGTCTCTATAGACAATGTTCTTGGTGCTTTTCCCTGAATCATCTATCTGTTTGTTCGGCTTTGCCAAAATCCTTGTTGTCTGCCGTGACACGCCCCTTGACAATGCAACATACAACTGTCCATGAGAGAACACGGGCTCTGGAAGGTAAATACCAACGTTTGGAATGGTCTGACCCTGCGCCTTATTAATGGTCATCGCAAAACTCAGGCGGATGGGGAATTGTTTTCTCTTAAGCTTGAAGGGAAGTGAGATATCCTCGGAGGGTGACAAAGGGATCCTAGGTATGAATACCCTCTTTCCAGCATGCTGGCCACCAACAATCTCTGCATCTATTGCATTATCCTGGAAGGCTCTGATCATCAATCTTGTTCCATTGCAGAGGCCGTTGTGAGGGTCTAGGTTACGGAGCAAAATGACGGGACAATTGATCTTGACTTTCAAGACATGCGGGGGCAAGCCATTTGGTGTGAGCGAGTTCAGGAAGTCAATCGGGTAATTGTTGTGCACGTCGTCCTCGATAGAGTCGAAGCTATGGTATACCTTCTCTTCGCCTGGAAACCTGTCAATTATTTTCTCATTTAGCTCATCAACATGCTCATTCTTGGTTGAAAGAATAGCACGTGTGCTCATGTATGCTCCCGATATAGCATTGGCATGCAGTGATGGAAAAACATCTGCAATGAGTTTATCAATAGCTTTTTCATTCTCGGTATAACCGATTACAATGTCCTCGGGGAGATTGACATAATCATCGCCAATCGATTCCTCCGTTCCATTGCCAACCCTTAGCAGGTATTCGGAGAACCAAGGGTCAGTCTGTGCCCTCATGTTGTGCGTGAGGCGTATCTTATGAATCTTCTCCCATAGATAGGATCTCTGCAAGGTAGCATCTGTGATCTGAGCTCTTGTCCCACGTGCCACCACAGGAAGGACCTGTCTAAAATCTCCACCAAAGACGACAATCTTTCCCCCAAATGGCAAATCACATTCCATAATATCCTGGAGCGATCTATCAAGCGCCTCAACCACTTGACGCTTCGTCATGGCGACTTCATCCCAAATAATCAAGGACGCTTGTCGAAGCAAATGTGCTGTACCACTCTGCTTTGTGAAACCACACATGCTATTGTCAGTGAGCTTAATTGGTATTTTGAACCTGGAGTGTGCAGTCCGCCCTCCGGGCAATATGGACGCTGCTATTCCAGACGTAGCGGTTGCAATTGCTATTAAGCCAGTGGAACGGACCTTAGCAAGTAGTGCCTTGTACAAGTATGTCTTCCCAGTGCCTCCTGGACCATCGACAAAGAATATTTGGCTTCTCTGATTGTTCACATGATCCATGATGTCATTGAAACCAGCCAACTGCTCACTGTTCATAGAGTTAACAAGGTCTAGATGTTCTTGGTCCACCCCGACTTGTCTCTCCTTTGTGACCTCTATAAACTCGGAGCTAGAAGAATTGGTTGTCTCAACCAGCTCCGGAAGGTCATAGTTTCTAATATCCTTGCCCATAGAATGCACCAAATCCCTAATGTCTCTAAGAACCATCTGCTCAAGTGCGACCTCATTTGATTGGGCGCGGCTATAATCCTCGGACATTGACGGTAGATGTTTGTTCCACAAATCCCGGACTTTTGTCGCCTCACAAAATACCAAGATAGTCGCGAACAACCGTCTAAGAGCACAAGGCATCTGAAATGTCGCTGCTTCTGTGAGGCAGTCATCATGAGACATGTCGTGCTCAATGAGGCCTAATTGCTCGCATGCTTCTTTGAATGTTCTACACAAATTTCCATGTACAATCCTTAAAATCATCAAATGAAGTCGCACCTCGGACATGATTCAGGAGCACCCGCAAGAAGTACCTCTCACCTTCAGCTGGGTGAACATACACAATTCTCCCGATCTGTGCCCTTTGTTTTCTTACATTCCACTTCTTCTTTCCCGCAACCCACACAAAATGTTCTGGAAACTCTCTATACAACCATTTTCGTGCTTCAGGGCTCTTCCTATTCATCTCAAAGTACTCAGTAAGCATGCTCTTGGAAGAAGATGGTCGGTTGACAACATCTTCTAGATTTTCAGAAGCTTTAAATGCGACAGTATGCATGTTGGGCAAATGAAGTTGCAGCTGCAGAACGGAAGGATTAATACCGAACATATGAAAACCGAAAATCCTTGTGGATAGCCTCTGGAGGTCCTACATAGCGTGCATCCCTATATTGACGAATCTCATTGATAATTCCCCCATCATTGATGACACTTTGCTCAAATGCAAAGGATGTTCGATCATGTCCTTTATAGATGTACTTGAACATGTACTTCACTGCCTTGATGCTCGAGCAAGCTTCGACATTGATGTGGCAGTTATACCTCATGAGAAGAATAGGGTTGTAAGGGACCACCCATCTATTGTCCAAAGTTGCTCCTCTGACCTTAACTCGACGTCCATCGTCCCTCCTCCTATATATGGGGTATGAGTCCTTTCCCTGTTGTGTAGCAGGGCAAAACTGCCGAGGATAATGGAAATGACACTTTCCCTCAATCATGCATGAACAACTTTTCCTTAGTTCACCACAGGGTCCGTGCAACATGTGCTTAATGACCAGATCATGCAAAACAGGGTACTTCTCTTTATCAGGTATCTCTGCAGATATGACCCTATCATAGTCATCTGGTGTCTTCAACTTGCTACGTGCTTTCATGATTAGGAGGATATGCTCATGTGGGAGACCCCTTTTTTGAAACTCGGTGACATGCACATAAGCCGCAACTTCTCCAAAGTGCTTCTTTTTTATCAAAAAGTCCAACATATCTCTCTGCTTAGCCTTGTATACTCTTGCCACCAGGTCTGGACGATCTTGTGGTAGTTGCCCAGGGAACAGTTCTGAGGTTATCTCCTCCCAGTACGGGTTGCAAGTCATCGTGACAAAGTAATCTGGTTTACCCCACCGCTGGACTATGGCCATTGCATCTAGGAACCTCCTTTGCATGTCTCGGTCACCACCAGGAAATGTTCGTGGGAGCACGATTCTCTTGCCAATCCGATCACCACGTGACTCACCGGCAGCGATGGTATCAACAAGACCCTGTACAAAATGGTTCACCAAATTCAATATAAAAGGTTACAGTAAAACAGAGATGCAACAAATGACACTGTAGTATGAGATAACATAAAATAATGAGACGAACATTACCTGGTAGAGGTCAGCTCGTATAAGCTTTTGATTTTCGGGCTTAGAGTACCAGTCAAGCCTCATAGTCTCTATCTTGATATACATGTCAACTGCCCACTGTTGGAAAAGGCGTCCCCCGAACAAGATGATGTTAAAAGCTTCTTCCTGACCTGCAATTTGAAGCAGTAGTACTCCCTTGCGCTAACAAATTTTGTGGACTGAGTCGCATCAACCTTCGTAGTGACAAAATCCTCCTCTTGGTTTTCGTCGATATCATCTAAAAGACAGTTCAAAATATAAAAATTTGGATGATAGACTGATAAATAGTAACCTTGAAAACGGTGGTAAGTACCTGGTGGTATGGCGTGGTCTCCATGTCGTGCAGAATTATCAAATTGATCTCGAATATTGTTAACATCTAATTTATTGATGAAAACAAAATATTTCATAAAATAATGTGTAAAGATGATCAATGGATATAGGTAAAACGGTAATACATATATAAAAATTAATAACAATGATCAATACCTGTAGGTAAATCAGTGGCCTGGTCTCCGAGTGGTGCAAAATTATCAATCGAATCTTGTGTTGCGCAATCAGGGGGGCCAATATATGGCATCCAACGATTCCAACCAGTCTCCCCACCAGGAAAAAATAATGGATATGCCAAAGGATCATAGCACCCGTAGTATGCTCTAATATGCAAGGGACGGTCTCCTCTTCCATACACGACAACACTCCTATCAAAGCAGTTCTGTGGGTTGCTCCCTTCAACCCATATTGCCGCCACCTGAGAAGTCGTGGGGCATTGTACCTTCGTTGATCAAGTGTTATATTTGTGTTTAGTGAGATCCTATATTCATCCAAATTTTCAACAGACCCAAGACTCTTAAAAGTCTGCACATAAGGGTTGTGCTCTAATATCCTCAGAATTTTTCGTACAAGGTCTATATTAAGATCTGGTGACCGTTGGACCCTATGAAATAAGCTTTCATCCGTGTCATAAATATAGAGTTGCAAATGCCGAGGGCCATTATCACCAGGCACCAGATCATCAAGGCGGTGGTACAACTGCCCATGTGCACGGAATGTATATATGCCAGTCCCTGCCGCAGTGCTGACTCGGCGGTCAAGTGAAACTCCAAGACTTGTGAATGAGAAGTGGGAGTTGAAATATCGTATATGCTCTCTGAAATGTTTAGCATCCTCATCATCCTGACTTGTAAACAATCGTTTCAACTCTTCAGGAACCTCTGGAATAAATATACTGACTTTCTCTTTTCTGCAACAAAATGCAGGTCCTTCAAACTGAAACCGCATTGCTCCACAGTAGTCGCAGTCTCTTACTTTTCTGAGGACATGGTGTTTTTTTGGTAGGCTCTGGTAAATGTTGTCATAAGCATCATCTGTGGGAATTCCATTAGCCGGATGTTGTTCTACCCGATAGGATTCAAAATCAACAGCTGGCATAGGTTCAACACTTCCAAGAATTAAACTATTATATACTAAAATTATAGAAATGACAACAATATATTGAAAATTCATGATGACGTGAATTATTCTACCTTGTTCGGTGAACATCCTTGCTTCTTCATCATGCTCAACATATACAGTTTCTCCATGGGTTGCTGTTTCCAAGCATTCTAGTATAAGGCCCCAAAAATTACGCTTAGCACCAAATATGCATCAATGCGGGACATGAAAATATAGATGACGTTATGCATACCATCAATGTTTCGTGTGTTGCCATCGGGCTCAAATATTCCAAAAGCATCTTCGCATTGGTCGTTGCCTGTTAGCAAAATTTCACCCACTTATGCATTGTAAATAGCTGCAATGAATGGACGGTATGAAGAAAGTGGTAGACTCATAGTCAATAAATACCAATATATTTCTCCACGCATGTGCCTCCATTGGATGTAGCACTGGGCAAATTGACAGGTCTCATCCTTCCTCCAATTTCATGCATCTGATACATATTGTTTTTGTGCAGCCAATCAGAATCTTCATCAACATTCATAGGTTCATTGACACGCGAGGAGCATCCGGGTAAATCTGACTCATTTGGTCGTTGAAGTGGAGAAGCATGGGACTGCAGACCAATAGTTGTCATGGCTACAGAAACATTGAGTGAGACACGTCAGTTCTGATTCGTTGTAATATAATTTTGCCCAGTATGATTTTTAGTTAGGAAACAAAACCTTCGACAGTTGGTATGTGTGGTAGTTGGACGACCGCCGATTCGCATGTAGCCATTAACCCAGTGTTTAATCCTGTTGAGAAAATATTTGGCACCGGTGTATCTGATGGAGTGTCTCCATTGGTAAGTAGGGGTGTAGCTTTCTTTCTATGACGTGTCTCACGCAACTTTTTTAATATTGATTCTTTATTTTTCTCGTACCGGGCAGTTTCCCTTTGCCTCTTCAGTGCTACTTTATCTGTAGGATAAGTATAAATTAGTATCGGCACAATATGCGTGGGATGTGAGTAGCAATTGTACATCATTACCCAAGTTGGGGTTGTAATTCAAGGCTTGAAGTGGCGTTCGTAACCCACTCCCGTGAGAAGACTCAATAGCAGAATCATTATTATTCACATTTTCCTTGTAAGAAGAGGCTGCCCGGTTTTATTTGAACGAACTTGGTCCATAAAATGGAGACGCACTGGACTTCATGATAGCAGCATTTATGCCTACATCATCATTATTTGTACAACGTCAGGTGTTCATACAATAATGTAAAATGAACTACGGCTAGAAAATATCACCTTGCGTAGTTGGTGTGTATTGTAGTTGGGTGACAGCTGATTGTCCGGTGGATATTTCTGCAGTGTGTTCTCCTGTCAGAAAGAATGCATTATACTTGTGATTCAAGTTCATCTCGGCTGGACCAAAAAGATGGACATACCAGGTGATATGGCCACTGGTGCGTTACATGGGGTCTGGTTTTCATTCAGAAGCGCAGATATGGCTTTCTTATGATCTCGGGCCTCACGTCTTCTTTTTAATATATCATCTCTATTTCGTGCATACCTCTCCCTTTCCCTTTGTCTCTTTAATTCTTTAGGATCTGAGATTTGTCCTGCAGATAACATATTTAGGATCTACAAGCATGATGTAGTCAAGAGCTGGTGGTATATTTACCTGAATTGCCGGTGTTCGTTAGGTCCTGAAATGGTGTCTGTATCCCATTACGTTGAGAGGATGCCATATGCAGCTGTACCAAACGAACCTGATTATTGTTGGACAGAGGCCCCTTACCGAACTCCTTTTCTCCTTTTGCTTTTGCTTCTCAAACAATATGTATCAGATCTGCCGGCTGCTCAAAAACAGAGCAAGCCAGCAGACCACGGGAAAAGAGGGCACGGGAGGCCGGCTGGCTGGAGCGGCGGCGCCACGGGAGGCCGGCGGGCCGGAGCGGCGGCGTCACGAGAGGCCGGCGGGCCGGAGCGGCGGCGTCACGAGAGGCCGGCGGCTCGGGCGGCCGTGCGGGGAGGCCGGCGGAGCGGCGGCTCGGGCGGCCGGGTGTGGCGGCCGGCAGAGCGCCGGCTCGGGAGGCCGGGCGGAGCGGCGGCTCGGGCGGCCGGGTGTGGCGGCCGGCGAAGCGGCGGCTCGGGAGGCCGGGCGGTGAGGCCGGGCGGAGCGGCGGCTCGGGCGGCCGGGCGGCCGGGCAGGGAGGCCGGGCGGAGCGGCGGCGCGGGCTGCCGGGCGGCCGGCGCGTCGAGGGCGGCGGGGAGAGGCGCCGCTGCTAGCAGACACCGAGGGCGCGTGGAAGACAGCGCGATCATGGGAGCTAGGGCTAGGCGGCGATCTTGTGAGAAAGATTGCGGAGGGGCAGGACGTGCATGACTACGTGGTGGCAGAACATTAAATCGTGGCCATTCGATTCGCATGCAGACCATCGAAGTAATACAGGCTGTTAGATACAATTAAGTGGATTAGATCGAAGGGTGCTCGTTTTCCTGTGTACACTAAGTTTGGTGGGTTTAGGAGAATTTGAACTGGTGCTTTTATAAGTAGTAGTAGATAGGTTACAAATCTGCATCCAGTGTCCCAGAGAATCCAAGAAACAGATTGATCAAGTTGGATTCCAAAACCCAAAACGGAGCACTTCGTTTTAGCCTTTGCGCCGACAGATGCAAACTGTGTTGCTAGACATCCTAGTCCTGCGAGGTTCCAAAGATTCTTTCGCAAAACAATCCATCTTTTTTATACCACCCTTTCTTTTGAGTTGTATCCAGTCTGAATGCTCCTCTCTGCATGATAATGTAATCCACAAAAAACAAAATCCGGAACGGAAAGGAATTTGTTCTTTACATATATATACACATATATTATATATACTAGCAGAGTGTCCGTGCGTTACAACGATACCTCAAATAGTAGAATAACATCTCATGTTCTGACCAAAACCATAAGTTCATAACAAAATACACTGTTTTGCCTTACAACAATCTAATAGTAGAGTGCTCGTACATGTGATACCCATTTTTATCTTGCGATTTAAGTCATGCATTTCATCCAGCATACATGTCATCATCCCTGCATCAACTTTTGCATAAAATGAAATATGGAAAACTTATATATACATATATATATATATATATATATATATAGAATCCCTAATCTACAGCTGAGAGCAGAATAACTATTCTGCGCGCCGGCCAACCGACCGAGCCAGCCAGCCAGCCCCCACCACGCCCCACCTTTTCACCACTGACCGTAAAACTATTCAGTAGATATAGTAAATCCATCGAACTATATTACTGTCGAACAGATCCCTCACAGTCACGTAACTTCACATGTAAAATACGGTAATTTTATGTCTTTCGAGTAGTAAAACAACATGTGTCAGCGTAAAACTCAGGACTGTAGTAATTTTTGTATAACGCGTGTCGCAAAATTATGATTATATGTACACGATATTACGATCTCGCGGCCATCATTTTACTGCATGTCTGATCGTTCTAGACTAGAAAGGAAATATTTCTTCCATTTGTTCACAATCACTTGTGTAGCCCAGTTGGTTAGTAGAGAAGAGCAACGTGCGTGAGGTCCAGGGTTCAAATCCCGCCTCGTCCTTATTTTTTCAACTAAAACGGATTAGGGGAATATTTCTTCTATAATGGAAATATTTCTTCTGTTTATTCACAGTCATTTGCATAGTCTAGTTGGTTAGAAGAGAAGAATAACGTGTATCAGGTCCACGGTTCGAATCTCCCCACCTCATTATTTATTATTCAATTATAAAACGGACTGCGCGTGACTTAGAATTTTTTTACTGTCGAGATGTGCGTGAGATAGTAAAGTTCTGTATAGGATGTCGTAAAATCTATCACAAAAGGTAGTAGAAAGATGCTAAACTCAGAAGGTTTTCACAGTCGAGATGCACGCGAGGCAGTAAAGTTGTGTATAAGATATCGTAAAATCTATCGCAAAATGTAGTAATTCTGAGTCACACTAAAATCTCAGCAGTAAAATCCCGTCCGAAAATTACTACTCGATAGACATAAAATTACTGTTCCGCGTGGCTGGCTCGGTCTGGCGCATTTCGGCCGGAGCGCAGAATAAGCTATTCTGCGCTCACGAGCAGATTAGCCCTGCCGTATATATATATATATAGCTTAACTAAAAATTGGTGCAAATTGACTAGCTAACCTTTCAATCTATGAACCATGACCCTAATATGATCCAAACCTGGTTTATTTGCTTCCCCAAGCCCTATACCATCTCTAGATAGGAGCTGGAAAATTTCATCCAAAAATATTAGGCCTTACCAGCTCAAATGGAGTATTTGAATTCAAATTCCTAAAATGGTAGAACTGTAGGTAAATGCTTAGGCAGAGTAAAAAACTAACTCAAAACGTAAAGATTGGAGTATGTTTAGCAGAGTTTGTTGATAGTTACATAAAGATTGGAGTCTGTTTAGCAGAGTTTGTTGAGAGTTAGAGAGTTAGTTAGTGGAGGGTGTGACATCACCATCACCACAGCCACCAACTCAAATTTTATAGATAGCAAAGATTCATGTACTTAGCATGCGTGTGTGTTTTCTCTTCTGTATTTGTTCATTGCATGTTTCTTTCCATAAGGACAGTCTCAATGCTCCAACTCAGGTGTCTCTTAAGCCATGCCACCTAGGCAGAAAGCTTATGTGGCAGGGTAGTTATGGATGAAAGAGAAGGAAACTGTCTCTTAATTTGGAACCGGCTCTTAGCGCTGTAATCGATGTAAATTAATTCTTAAGTGATCCTATGTGGCTCATACATGTGCTACTATATACTAGAACTATGCCACAAACAGGTTACAAGGTTAAAAATGGTAGTATAGATCATAAAATATAATAAATGAAAATATTTTAGATACAAACCATTGTGAAGGTTGTATCTAAACAGTTATTTAATACAATAAGATATAACCTAAGACACAATATATTGGGAGTGCCCTAAGAATCCCCCATACAAACTCTTCATGTCCGGTCGAGGTGACGAATGAGATTTGAATGTGGATTAGATGTCCATTCATTTTGAGCAGAGTACCTGATTCATGATCTATTTGAAATATTACGTTCCTTTCGACAATAAGACCTTCAAAAATAAGACATACTCATAACCCTAAACTCTAACTCTAACAATTCCTAAAGAGTTGCTGGCAGTGGGACAAAGATAAAAACAAAAACTATTTTTTATATTGCAAATGGTCGTGGATCCTTTAGTTGTCTTTTATTTTGAGATCCTTTGGTTGTCAAATCGTAAAATTATTGACCTTGGTATCTTTTGCCTTTCAAGCAGAAAATTGTACAAGAGAGTAGAGGCGGCATCTCCCCCACACGAGTCTGAGTGTTAGCCGAGAGGTTGCACCTCCCCCATGTCGAGCATTCAAGTCTCCTCATGTTGGCTGGGAGACAACATCTCCTCTACTTAAGTCGAACATCCAACCCTCCGCTCCAGCCTTTCGTCTTTCCACTTTCCACTCACACACGAGAGAAAGAGATCAAAGATCATACCTTTCCCTCCCCTCATTTTCTTCTTCCTGGGATCTTGTCCCTCTGTCTCGGCCAAGAACAGAGCACTAGTCTGAGGAAGGGATTGCCATGGCCATCCCGCTCCAGGCCAAGAAGCAGGAGGGCGGCGGCAAGGGCGCCGTCGGCGACGCGGCGGACGGCGGCGACAACCCATCGGCGGCGGTCGAGCTGCGTGAGCTGTAGCGCATGGCGGCTTCGATCACGGCGCTCAACTCCGTGGTGTACCTGCGAGCGATGGTGTCCGTGCTCTGCCTCGGCCGCCTCGGCCCGCTCGACCTCGCCGGCGGGGCCCTCGCCATCGGTCTCACCAACATCACCGGCCACAGCGTGCTCTTCGGCCTCGCCTCCGGCCTCGAGCCGCTCTGCGCTCAGGCCTACGGCTCCCGCAACTACAACCTCCTCTCGCTCTCCCTGCAGCGGGCCGTGCTGCTGCTGCTCCTCGCCGCCGTCCCCATCGCGCTGCTCTGGCTGCACGTCGGCCCCATCCTCGTTGCGCTGGGTCAGGACCCCACCATCTCCGCCTCCGCCGCGGCCTACGCCGCCTACGCGCTCCCGGACCTTGCCGCCGGCGCCGTGCTCCAGCCGCTGCGGGTGTACCTTCGCTCGCAGGGCATCACCAAGCCCATGGCGGCCTGCTCCGCCATCGCCGTCGTGCTGCACGTCCCGCTCGACGTGCTCCTCGTCTTCGGCCTCGGCTTCGGCGTCCGCGGCGTCGCGGCGGCTCAGGCGCTCACCAACACCAACATGGTGCTCTTCCTGCTCGCCTACATCCGGTGGGCGCGCGCGTGCGACTCCACGTGGAAGGGATTCGCGCGCCCCGCAGCGGTGGCCAGCGGGCTCGTCCGCCTCGCCGTGCCGAGCTGCATCAGCGTCTGCCTCGAGTGGTGGTGGTACGAGGTCGTCATCATTTTCAAAACTTTCAAATAATTTAAAAATTCAATCCCTAGCCAAATTTTGGAGTTTGCTTATGTCTAACTAAATTAAACATCCGAAGACACCCAAACCTTTTGTGGAGTATCATCCTCGAGTTCTCAGTCCATTTCCACGACAAAATCTCACACCTTATGTCTAAAAAATTTCTTAAAAATTCAGCCAAAATATCTGAGCTGTGGTCCCTTTTCTTCCTCGCTGCTAGTTACTCCTTCCCTTCTCTGCTAGGCCTACCCATACTCTACCAACCGACTAGCTCCACAACCTCCTCCACGTGGCCCCGTACCCCACCAGGCAGCTCTATTCCTCATCTCCTTCCTTCCCTCTTTTCTCTCTCCCCAAGCCGAGCACTGCTCCCTCATGGCCACGCATCGCTGCTCCTCCGCATTAGCAGGAATTCGGTGTCAAACCTTCTGCAGTACCAGCACCAACCATCCCCAACGCCATTAACATCTGCCCCAAGCTCCTCACCATCCGTTGCTCCAACCAAGCACTCCTTCCCATTTCTTCTTCTTCCCGAGCTCCTCACCTCCTGGTTCCTCTCCACTCGCCTACAACCAAGCTTCAACTCCTTCTCTCTCCAACCGTTCTTCTTCCCGAGTTTCTCTCCTTGCCAAGTTACCTTCTTCCCTGTCTGCTCGTCCTCCCTGCCATTACCCGAGCTGCTCCAGAACCTCACCTGAGCAGCCATTCCCTCCCTCACTAGCCCCTTTGCTAACTCCTTGGCCTTCTTCATTCAGAGCCTCCCTGAGAAGCAGCAGCAGCAGCAGCCAGCTCGAGCTCCCCGCTGCCTCACTCCATTTCATCAAGCCAAGCTCCCAACTCCCTTATATCTCCCCCTGTTTCCCAATGCCGAGCGCCATTCTCCATTTCCCCAACTCTCTCACCATCCTTCACCATCTCCTCAAGCTTCCAAGACTGTTCTTCTTCGTCCGAGCGCTTTCTATTGTTTTCCCGACCAGCTGAGCTCGCCTACAGTAAGCCCGGCCCGGTCCCCTGTTTTCCGCCGCCGGCGAGTTCCAGAAGACGCCCCACCGCCGCCAAGACTCGCAGCTCCACCCATACCTCCTTCCTCCGCCGCCACCCGGGGCTTCACCAGGCTTACCCTCGCTGCCAGCTGCTCCACCCTGGTCGCCGGCGTGAGCCCCTCCCCAAGCTCCGCCACCGGATCCACCGCCCCTGTTCTTGGATTTGCCGCCGATTCAACCGCTCGACGGGAGTTGCCACGCCGCCCGCCACCTATTTACTCCCCACTGAACTTCTCCCCGACAATCTTCTCTTCCCGAGCGTCTACTCGAGCTCCTTCTTCCTGAGCCGGCAAGCTACGCCCCCGCTCCCAGGCCGCTCTGCCACCGCATGCCACTGGTGGACCTCCGCTACTTCGCCATGTCTACCTCGCCTGCCCTCATATCCTCCTCTCTCCTCGGAACCAACTCCAGCTGAGCCGCCGGCCGTCGATGAACCGCCGCTACTACCGGTGAGGTCTGCTCCGCCTCACCGCCCCGGCCCTATCTCCTGTCCCCATCCCGCTCCCGAGTCGCCATCCGTCGCTGGGAAGTACCGCTGGTGAGTCAACTCCGGTCGGCATCTACCCCCCTCCGATTCCTCTTCTCCCACCGACGTCGCTGCAGATGGATGTGTCGCCGACTGCCATCAGTAAGAACCTTCTAGGGCGCGAATAATCCCCGGCGTCTAACCCATCTCTGTTTTGGTCACCAAACGCGTCGTCGCCAGTCGCCGACGAGGTCCAGCCGCTTCCGCTTCCTTAGTGCTAACCCGAGGATCAAAACCTAATCCCCTACTTAGCGCACGATACCGGTTCAAACTAAGGAGCAGCCACCGACCGTAGGAAGAATGGCATATTTGGCAGGCTGACTCCGGTCAATGCCGGATATAGCCGGGCTGTTCTCGCAATGACAAAAATAACAGGGCGACTCGCGGGACGAAGACACGTGGCTACCGTCGGATTGGCTCAGGGCGACGCACCGGAGTCGGATCCACCCGATACGACGACCCAGCGTCGGACCACCCGAGTCCGACATGCCAGCGTCGGATCCACCGAGTCCGACGCACATGGGAGGTCGGACCCAGGCACACACGAGTTTTTTTATTTCAATTTGATTTCCTCGATTTTTTAAAATCACGTATAAGTTTCAAAAAAATCTGAAAAAATTTATACCAGTTTATAATGGAATGAAGTATACACACGTAAATTTTCATAAAATAATATGCATTTTTGTGACCTGCGTAAAAAAAACAAATCGAATAGGAAAAAACTAAACTGTGCTACAGTGTTCGCGTCGGACTGCTACAGTGCGACACAGCACTGTAGCAGTCAGATGTGTCGCATTGTAGCAGTCCGACGCGAACACTGTAGCACAGTTTAATTTTTTTACCTTCCAATTTGTTTTTTTTACACAGGTCACAAAAATACATATTATTTTATAAAAATTTACGTGTGTATACTTCATTCCATTATAAACTGGTATGAATTTTTTCAGATTTTTTTGAAACTTATACGTGATTTTAAAAAATCAAGGAAATCAAATTGAAATAAAAAAAAACAGTGGAACAGCAAAAGAAAAATTGAACAGTGGAGTGTCGGACTCGGCCAGTCCGACGCGTCCGCCGTGAGTCGGACCCGAGCAGTCCGACGCGTCGACGTGAGTCGGATCCGGGCAGTCCGACGCGTCCGTGCGTCGCACTCGCGCGCTCCGACGCTCACGTGTCGGACTCGGGCGCTCCGACGCCGCCGTGTCGCACCGGGTGGGTCCGACTGCCGTGCGTCGCTCTGAGCAAATCCGATACTAGCCACATGTCGTGCGTCCCGCGTGTCGCCCTGTTATTTTTGTCATTGCGAGAACAGCCCGGCTATATCCGGCATTGACCGGAGTCGGCCTGCCAAATATGCCATTCTTCCCCGACCGTAGGCCCCAGCAGCCGGATTAAGTGAAGACGGTTTTCCGGAAATCCGCCTCTTCACTCCGAAAGCATAGACAGCCATTTCTTCTCTCTGGTTTACGCTTTCTTTTCAGCAAATTGTACTCCATTGTTTTCTCAAGCTAAAGTCGCCTCCAACACGCCAAAGGCGAACTTCCGGTTTCCGTTTTCGACGTCAGCCCTATCGCTCTCCCCCTTCCCTGCCGGCAGATCTTCCCCCTCCTGCTGAGTGCAGATGCACAAGCAACAGCAGAGCTCACCATGCCTCCACCAAGGATAGCACCGTCGAGCTCATCATCTCTAGCTTTCACACTACCAACCTTGCCCACGCGATCCTACATGTTCACAAAAAGGATCACCAGTAATTACATGCATCAGGCACGAATCCCTCAATCCCATAATTCGCGGCGTCCGAGAGAGGAGGCCATAAAAGTCAGAGTAAATTTTACAAAACTACACTATCTCACTAGAACTTCGAAGATCCATCTTTCTAATAGATTATAATTATAAGTACAAGGAACTACACCAACTTTGTTATGAATAGGAAGAACATCGGTCTTTCCCTAAACGTAGGAGTAGAACAGATACACATCACCATGTTTTAGAAAAACAAGCACAACTAACAAAGTTTCGTAAACTGCGTTATTTCTCTTTGTCGCAGCATTTACCGAAATAAGCCGATCTTGTTTCGCTCAGGGGCAGGAGATGGTAGAAGGGGGAACCCTTATCTCTGGTTACCGGAAATACCGGTCAGCTACTATACGCATGGCAGTAAAATCTCTGTACAATTCCATCGCCTTTTCCATCACCTTGGTTTGCAATAAAAACTGCAATCTTTTATGACTCGGAGGATGAGGACCGAGGTAGTATTCCAATACTGAAATTCCCGATCTAGTCTTCGCTAGCTTCCGCAAGGCCGTGTGAGCTACGCGTGGATCGAAACCAGCAGCACCGAGTAGCAGGATTCCAATGTAATCTGCCTCTATCTCCATCCTGCATAGGCAATATTGATCGTAAGAAGAGCTTAATTATAATATGGACTATCATTGAACTTTTCCATACTATAGCAATTAGGGTTTAGCTAACTAGCAAGTTCCATCTAAGGACGAGTTGTGGCTTATATTCTAATGAAGATGAAGATGTACAAAAGCTAGGACCTGCTGAAGAAATTGCTACTAGCCGACTTAGAAATACGTCTCACAGGAATTTAAACAACTTATGAAAAACAACCAAGGAGATATATGCACATAGCCTCACATATCACTCGATAAAGAGAATATATAAGTTTCTTCAACGGACAAGTAAATAGAGTATACATGTCAAATCATACATAGTGCATGCATAAACCATTTTGAGAGAATTGTGTACCTTAGAAGTGGCATGTAGAGCTAAGAAGGCCAATTCCTTACATACCACTGGTAAATGACATAAGATGTTTTACTATCCTCTATGTTTTTTTGCTTACTTTCTATTAGAGGGGCTCCGTTAACTTTATTAGGACTTGTCGATTTTTTAACTGATTCCAAAATTATCCTTGCCTTTTCAGAGACACAAACACCAGCGCTACTCTATGTCACATCCCGCCGGCCGTCATGAGGTTCCAAACAACACTCTCTTACTATCCAAAAACTCCTTTTCCCCCCAAATTTTCAAACTTGTTTCCTGCCCAAAATCTCATTTATTTTTCTGGCCAAACAGCAGCAAACACTACCCAACTATCCATTTTTTGCATCAAAAATATCGTGACATAGAGGGAATGAGTGTATGCCTAGGATAACCTAAAGGAATTGCATTAAACATGAGTAAAATAATCTTTCTACATACTTAGCATAGCTCTTCTAACAGAGAGTTAATGAAACAGCATAGAAGAAACTAAAATACATAGGAAGCATGCAGGAAATTCTCTTTTATGATAAAATTTTGATGTATCATTAGTAGAATGCAATTAAATCAACATGAACATATAAAACGCAGAAGAGAATATACATTCGACGGAAGGGCAGCGTGAGGAGTATCGGAAACCATTCGCTGGAGGTGATTTCCAAGCCGTGTCTTGCAATGACGTGCCCGACCTACAGAGAGGGAAAAAGGGCACACTGTCAGTTTGTATCTACCTGAAGTTAGCACTGAGAATCGGACATGATCCCATTGATCTAATAAACCTACCTCATGCCCAAGAACAGCGGCAATCTCAGCATCACTATCTAAAACGTCGAGCAATCCAGTGAAGACTATTATCTTGCCATCGGGCAAGCACATTGCATTGGCTTCATTGTTTTTGACAAGGATCACCTCCCACTTGAGCCCAGCAAGATGTCTCGTCTGTAGCTGCGGACCCTGTGCTGCCTTCCCCGACTTCTCTGTGGCACACATGCCATCCAGATCCTCCGCCATCGTCATCGCATCCTTACGAGGGGAGCCGCCGAGCATGACACCGTCGTGGCTGTTGACGCCGAGGGTGCGGTGGGCGGCGCGGACGATCGTCTCGGTGATGAGACGAACGCGGATGCTGTCGGGGTGGAGTAGCGGGTCGAGGATCTGGGACTGGGAGGCCCACCTCTTCATGTCCTCGTCGAGGAGGGACTTCCAATACTCGCACTGGGACTGGGGAGAGATGACCAAGTGGCTGCGGTTGGTGTAGGGCACGATCTCCCGGTAGCGGCGGCAGACGGCCATTGCCGTAGCGCCGGAGATGACAGCCGACAGTGCGGTGACCTTCCACGGGTCGTGGTACCACCGGGAGTCGAAGCGGGTCACCGGGCTCCGTGGGGGGGTAGTGGAGTAGTACCGAGGGAGCGGCAGTAGCGCAGGCGGTCGACAGACGGCAGCTGGTTTAATAATGTGGCGGGAGAAGAATCCTCGGGTGGATCCCAAGATCTCCGGCCGGCGCTGCGGGGCGGTGTGGTGGTAGTACCGAGTGGTCGGCCGTGAGGGGACGGCGGCGGGCTTGTAGAGGAGGATGAGCCTGGAGAGGAGGGAGCGCGAGTTCCTCAAGCAGTTCATGTTTCTGGTTTTCATGGATAACGGGGGTAGTGTTCTGGGAACGAGGGATTGGCTTTTTATAGATGGAGTACGTGGAAGACTCCGACTCAGCTAATTAGGCTAAATCCGTTACGGACCACGAAAGCACCTGCGACTCGGCCGCCCCCGCCGCCGGGCCGCTGGAGAAGGTCCTAGCGATCGGAAGGATCCGTCTCGTCGCCGCGAAGCATCTGATTTGGGAGGAGAGAGGAAGCCACGGAGCAAACCAAATCGCGGAGCGAAAGGAGGCAAGGGAGCGAGAGGGGGCGGGGGAGGGGAGGTTGACGGAGAGAGCACGCGCACCATCTTCAGCGTCATCGGGGCGAGGGAGAAGGCGCCCTGTCCCGTGGTTAGTGGTTTGTGACCGAGCCGGAACGAACTTTTCTGGGGTGCATCCGGGAGAAGAGGCCCTACGGCCGTGTGGTTCTCGACGTATCTCCGTTTTGTGGCCCAGCAGTTCATAAAAGTCGCGGGTACATTTTACAAAAGTACGCTATCTCATCAAAACTTTAAAAATTCATATTTTTAATAGATTATAATTATAAGTACAAAAAAACTACACCAACTTTGTTATGAATAGGAAGAACATCCACTATTATGTACCTCCGTCCGGGTTTATTAGGCCAGCGGGCCAAAACTGCAGGATCAAGACGCCACATGCATAGTATTCCGCAAAATTTTAACCAACCAGAGCGCGTAAAAATTCTCTGCCTCCGTGTCCTATTAATTCCCTGCCTCCGTGTCCTATTAATACGCTGCGCCGCTCGTTAAACAAAGCGCATGCATTGGCTGCATGCAGATTAGTATCCGCTCGCCTCGCTGCATGGCTCCGCTGGCATTAACTACCTAGAGCACGACCCAATAGGAAGGACCTGGAGTTTTGCATGCGGCCTAAAAAATCCGGACGCGGCTGGGTGGCCCGCTGGCCTAATAAACCCGGACGGAGGTAGTATTGTATAAGAGTACAACAGGTACACATCATTATGTTTTAGAAAAACAAGCACACCTAACAAATTTTCGGTATACTACTGAAATAAGCCAATCTTTTCTCGCGCAGGGACAGAGGATGGTAGAAGGGAGAACCCTTAACCCTTAATTCTGGTTACCGAAAATACTGATCGGCTATTGTGCGCCATCAATATGCGTGCCACTAAGATCAATTGTTTGATTTGCGACCATGTCTCGTTCGATAAGGATTTCAGAGGACTCAAGGAAGCGGATCCGAGTCTGGATCGGCCGCCGAATGCATGGTGATCGTATGATTGATTAAAGAATGAGTCAGACGGCTGAACTGTGATTAAATTTGCCATTAATCTGACCTGAACAAGCATGAAAAGGCAGCGTGCACGAATTAAGAAAATGGAGAAGGGATTTAGCTGGTAGATTCGCGGGGTGATTCGGCTGGAAAAGAAGGAAGCGATCATCGGAGGAGGCGGCGCACGGGGAAGGGCTGAGATGGGGAACTCGGGGAGCACGAGCTGCCCAGGCCCGTTTTCTCCTTCCTGCAGGCCCGCGTCTTGCTCGTGTTTTCTTATATCTCCTAGACAAGCTATCGTAAGCGCCTCTAACTGTTGTTTTTCTGAGAGCCAACTACGGAAGGAATTAGGCTGACCTGAACCATGGCATAACATTTATTGCGTGATTTTTCTGTTTATTAATCTCCATTTGTATGTTGATGTTGTTTTTCTTAGAGTCAACTACGGAAGGAATTAGGCTGACCTGAACTGGAGTAATTTGGAAGTCTTAAATGCATTAATGTAGCAATAAACCTGAAAGCACTGTATTCGTTCTCACAGATTAATAAGCCTGTGTGTGTGGGCAGGGGGAATCGAATGGAATCCGGCATCAAAGAATGGGATGAAACATGCAGCAATTTTAACTAATTTGTTGTAGGTGTGCAGAGTCTATGAAAGAACCAATCCAGAAAAGAAAACGATGGATGGACAAGGAAGTCATATTGGCTTTTGAGATGTACATTAAAGGAAGGACGAATTCGAAGTATGAGTGACTTTACATTATTTTATCCTTTTTAATCGAAAGGAAGTTTTCTTATAAGGTGGTGTTTCAGGATGTGGTGAACCGCCTAGATGAGCTTCATCACCAGTATTTCAAATGTAGGAGGTTTCGTCGTTCAGTGCCAACGCCTCGAGTTTTGACAGATCCGAAATTGCATGGCTGCTGATCACCTCACCGGCACCGCCGTCCATGGTGAAGGCTGCGGCCACCAGCGCGAGGCCGACGAGACACCAAGATCAGCACAAGTCTGGGTTTATCCCCGCTCTCTCGTACGCGCGCGCGTTCTCTCTCCCGTTGATGACTTGACGGGCTGGGCTGGGTCTGGTTGCTTTGAATACATAGGTTACAAATCTGCATCCAGTGTCCCAGAGAATCCAAGAAACAAATTGATCAAGTTGGATTCCAAAACCCAAAACGGAGCACTTCGTTTTAGCCTTTGCGCCGACAGATGCAAACTGTGTTGCTAGACATCCTAGTCCTGCGAGGCTGCGAGGTTCCAAAGATTCTTTCGCAAAACAGTCCATCTTTTTTATACCACCCATTCTTTTGAGTTGTATCCAGTCTGAATGCTCCTCTCTGCACGATAATGTAATCCACAAAAAGCAAAATCCGGAACGGAAAGGAATTTGTTCTTTACATATATATACACATATATTATATATACTAGCAGAGTGTCCGTGCGTTACAACGATACCTCAAATAGTAGAATAACATCTCATGTTCTGACCAAAACCATAAGTTCATAACAAAATACATTGTTTTGCTTTACAACAATCTAATAGTAGAGTGCTCGTACATGTGATACCCATTTTTATCTTGCGATTTAAGTCATGCATTTCATCCAGCATACATGTCATCATCCCTGCATCAACTTTTGCATAAAATGAAATGTGGAAAACTTATATATATATATATATATATATATATATATATAGCTTAACTAAAAATTGGTGCAAATTGACTAGCTAACCTTTCAATCTATGAACCATGACCCTAATATGATCCAAACCTGGTTTATTTGCTTCCCCAAGCCCTATACCATCTCTAGATAGGAGCTGGAAAATTTCATCCAAAAATATTAGGCCTTACCAGCTCAAATGGAGTATTTGAATTCAAATTCCTAAAATGGTAGAACTGTAGGTAAATGCTTAGGCAGAGTAAAAAACTAACTCAAAACGTAAAGATTGGAGTATGTTTAGCAAAGTTTGTTGATAGTTGCATAAAGATTGGAGTCTGTTTAGCATAGTTTGTTGAGAGTTAGAAAGTTAGTTAGGGGAGGGTGTGACATCACCATCACCACAGCCACCAACTTAAATTTTATAGATAGCAAAGATTCATGTACTTAGCATGCGTGTGTGTTTTCTCTTCTGTATTTGTTCATTGCATGTTTCTTTCCATAAGGACAGTCTCAATGCTCCAACTCAGCTATCTCTTAAGTCATGCCACCTAGGCAGAATCTCTTAAGTCATGCCACCTAGGCAGAAAGCTTATGTGACAGGGTAGTTATGGATGAAAGAGAAGGAAACTGTCTCTTAATTTGGAACCGGCTCTTAGCGCTGTAATCGATGTAAATTAATTCTTAAGTGATCCTATGTGGCTCATACATGTGCTACTATATACTAGAACTATGCCACAAACAGGTTACAAGGTTAAAAATGGTAGTATAGATCATAAAATATAATAAATGAAAATATTTTAGATACAAACCATTGTGAAGGTTGTATCTAAACAGTTATTTAATACAATAAGATATAACCTAAGACACAATATATTGGGAGTGCCCTAAGAATCCCCCATACAAACTCTTCATGTCCGGTCGAGGTGACGAATGAGATTTGAATGTGGATTAGATGTCCATTCATTTTGAGCAGAGTACCTGATTCATGATCTATTTGAAATATTACGTTCCTTTCGACAATAAGACCTTCAAAAATAAGACATACTCATAACCCTAAACTCTAACTCTAACAATTCCTAAAGAGTTGCTGGCAGTGGGACAAAGATAAAAACAAAAACTATTTTTTATATTGCAAATGGTCGTGGATCCTTTAGTTGTCTTTTATTTTGAGATCCTTTGGTTGTCAAATCGTAAAATTATTGACCTTGGTATCTTTTGCCTTTCAAGCAGAAAATTGTACAAGAGAGTAGAGGCGGCGTCTCCCCCACACGAGTCTGAGTGTTAGCCGAGAGGTTGCACCTCCCCCATGTCGAGCATTCAAGTCTCCTCATGTTAGTTGGGAGACAACATCTCCTCTACTTGAGTCGAACATCCAACCCTCCGCTCCAGCCTTTCGTCTTTCCACTTCCCACTCACACACAAGAGAAAGAGATCAAAGATCATACCTTTCCCTCCCCTCATTTTCTTCTTCCTGGGATCTTGTCCCTCTGTCTCGGCCAAGAACAGAGCACTAGTCTGAGGAAGGGATTGCCATGGCCATCCCGCTCCAGGCCAAGAAGCAGGAGGGCGGCGGCAAGGGCGCCGTCAGCGACGCGGCGGACGGCGGCGACAACCCATCGGCGGCGGTCGAGCTGCGTGAGCTGTAGCGCATGGCGGCTCCGATCACGGCGCTCAACTCCGTGGTGTACCTGCGAGCGATGGTGTCCGTGCTCTGCCTCGGCCGCCTCGGCCCGCTCGACCTCGCCGGCGGGGCCCTCGCCATCGGTCTCACCAACATCACCGGCCACAGCGTGCTCTTCGGCCTCGCCTCCGGCCTCGAGCCGCTCTGCGCTCAGGCCTACGGCTCCCGCAACTACAACCTCCTCTCGCTCTCCCTGCAGCGGGCCGTGCTGCTGCTGCTCCTCGCCGCCGTCCCCATCGCGCTGCTCTGGCTGCACGTCGGCCCCATCCTCGTTGCGCGGGGTCAGGACCCCACCATCTCCGCCTCCGCCGCGGCCTACGCCGCCTACGCGCTCCCGGACCTTGCCGCCGGCGCCGTGCTCCAGCCGCTGCGGGTGTACCTTCGCTCGCAGGGCATCACCAAGCCCATGGCGGCCTGCTCCGCCATCGCCGTCGTGCTGCACGTCCCGCTCGACGTGCTCCTCGTCTTCGGCCTCGGCTTCGGCGTCCGCGGCGTCGCGGCGGCTCAGGCGCTCACCAACACCAACATGGTGCTCTTCCTGCTCGCCTACATCCGGTGGGCGCGCGCGTGCGACTCCACGTGGAAGGGATTCGCGCGCCCCGCAGCGGTGGCCAGCGGGCTCGTCCGCCTCGCCGTGCCGAGCTGCATCAGCGTCTGCCTCGAGTGGTGGTGGTACGAGGTCGTCACCGTGCTTGCTGGGTACCTGCCGGACCCCACCGCAGCCGTCGGCGCCGCCGGCGTGCTCATCCAGACCACCAGCCTCATGTACACCGTGCCCATGGCGCTCGCTGCCTGCGTATCCACCCGAGTAAGCTCTGCTTTGCTTTGCTCTGCACCCATCAACCTCGCATCAAGATTCGTGAAACGAATAATCAACCATCCTGAGTTTGACAACATTTTTGTCACACCAGAGTTTTTAACAAACTTTCAACAAGAATTTTTTGATTCGTGTCGATCCAATTGCCATCGATCGGTAGTGCGTGTGATTGCTTTGGAGTTTCACATTCATCGATGATGCGAGAGGTTGTTATTGTTGGACGAATCAAGGATGAAGGAGTTGGTTGTGAGCATCACCATGTCACGTAACTTGTGCCGAGATGGCCGTGCTCGTCACACGTTTTCTGATCCTCTTTCCTTTTTTTTTCCTTCTAGTATTTGATGCCGACAGATATTCCCTTCCTTCCTTTTTTCCTTTTCATGTTTTGAAAGGCAAAGTTTGTCATGCATACTAGATTTTGGCAACTTTCACTAAGTTTTTCCGCCTTTTCTGTGCCAGAATTTTGGTAATATTACATTTCTTTGACTCTAGTACATATATTGGATTCATTTACATTTCATCTTTTTAATGATTCGGGTTTATTTTTGTTGGTCACAAATCTATCTAGTATAGTTGAAAGGCTTGAAGCTACTCTTGTCAAAATAAAAGCTGGACGCACTCATGCACCACACTTGCTGAGCTAGACTAGCTGCATGGCAAATTTGCCATCGACCTATGGCCACGCTCCACGTCAATGGCAAAATAAATGTGGTAAAATGATTTGCTAGTCAACAAAATGTAGCCATACTTCTTTTTCGCGCCACACCATGCCCAGTTGCCACTTGAGATTTCAAACTTCTTCCACTTGCTTGCGTGTGCCTACATATATATATATTTTTTCCTTTTGTATCGAAGAAAAATATTAGTTCTCTAGGTGGCCAGGTCCTTAAAGGTTGAACTTGGACTTGTTTATCCTCTTTCAAAAAACAGGGCCAATTTGGTCTAAGAAAAATGTTGGATTTGGATCCATACTTAAGACTATGCTTTGTTACATTTTTGTTGGGGGGGGTGTCTTAGGTTTAGGGCCTGTTTGGTTGGGTTGTGGCTGTTGACAAAGTTGTTGTTGGCTGGCTGTCTGGAAAAGCTGCTATGGCAGTGAGAAAGTAAACATATGGCTTTTAGTTGATCCAAATCATCTACAACATTTTAGAAAATGAGCACTGAAACTTCAACACATTGTAAAAAGTTGGCAGAAGGCAGCTTTTTTAAACAGCCGAATTTACACTGCAAAGCCCACAGTTACCATTGACAAAAGCTGCTGAAAAGCTGGCCGTTTGATTGGGCTGCAGCTTTTTCCACTGAAAAGCTACTGAAAAGCTCAACCAAATACCCCCTTAGTCTGGTATTCGGAGCCGGATGCTTCAGAAGTCATAATCCATATTTGTTTGCTTATAACAGTAAATATTTTGGCTTAATTAAGCATTTTTAGAGGAAATATCTTGCTAAAAGAAATAAAGATTTACACCAGAATGGGTAAACGAAAAGAAAATGCACTAATCCACGTGCCAAAACAAGACACACGCATGTTCCTTCCTTTGGTAGATTTCCCAGGTAGGTACCTGGTTGTTTTTACTGCAGGTGTGAGAAGTTAATTTCACATTTACAACAGTAGAAATGACAGAGTTTGTAAGTTTTTGTTTCTTGTTCCATTGGGTGGCTGGTCTTCTCTTGTCAGCACAGTGCCTAGCAGTTAATGGCTGCAATGAAGCGTGCAGCAGAAGCCGGAGAAAAGCCACATTTAGCCCCCCCGGCTATGGTCAATGCCACATTTAGCCCTGTTTCTGAGTCAAATCTAAAAATAAGCCTCCACCCGCACCTCAGAGGCGTGCGGCAGGTGCCTTGCATTTGATTCAGAAACGGGGCTAAATGTGGCATTGACCGGGGCGGAGGGCTAATTGTGGCTTTTTTTCCAGCAGAAGCCGTCCGGCCACATGTCTTTACTTGCACCGCCACCACTCCTGCAACTGTTGCAACATACTGTTCAGTTCCAAGAAAAGACAAAGATTAATCTGCACGCCACTGTTCCTGTTCGTTAATCCTTCTCTGTTGCATTCAAGACTTTGACATGCAATGCATGCATGGATCGATGGATTGATGCAGGTGGGCAACGAGCTGGGGCCGGCAAGCCTCGGCGGGCTCGGATGGCGGTGACGGTGGCGCTGCGGTGCGCGGTGGTGATCGGCGTGGTGCACATTGCCTGGACGGTAGCGTTCAACACGCAGTGGGTGCGGCTCTTCACGCGGGAGCCTAGTGATAAACCATTTGTTAGTGAATTGAGTTCCTTAAAAGTGGCATATAGAGCTGAAGAGGCCAGTTCCCTATATACCATTGGTAAATGACTTATTCCTTACATGTCACTAGATAAGATGTTTTAGTTTTCTCTATGTTATTTTGTTTAATTTCTAGTAGATGGGCTCTGTTAACTTTAGTAGGACTTGTCGATTTTTTTAGTAATTCCAAAATTACCCTTGCCTATTGAGAGACACAAACACTAGCACTATATGTTCCCATCCCGTCGGCCGTCACGAGGTTCCAAACAACACCCTTACTGCCCAAACACTCCCTTTTTTTCCCAAAGTCTCAAACTTGTTTCTTGCCCAAAATCTCATTTATTTTTCTAGCCAAACAGCACCAAACACTGCCCAAATATCCATTTTTACGTCAAAGACTTTGTGGCATAGAGGGAATCAATGCATGGTTAGGATAGCATAGAAGGAATTGCATTAAACATGAGTAAAAGTCTTTCTACAACCTTAACGTAGCTCCTCCTCTAACAGAGAGTCAACGGTAGAAGAAACTAAAATACAGTGCGTATCTAGTGACACGTAGAACACATACACGAAATTCTCTTTTATGATAAAAATTTTAATGTATCATAATCAAAATGCAATTAGATCAACATGAAGATATAAAACGAAGAAGAGAATATACATTCAAAAGGAAGGGTAGCGAAAGGAGTATCGAAAACCATTTGCTGTTGGCGATGTCCGCCTTGTGCCTTGCAATGACGTGCCCGACCTACAAAAAGGGAAAAAGGCACAATGTCAGTATGTATCCACAGGAAATTAAGCACTGAGAATTAGACATGATCCCATTGATCCAATAAACCTACCTCATGCCCAAGAGCAAAGGCAATCTCAGCATCGGTCTTTAAATGGTCAAGCAATCCAGTGTAGACTATTATCTTGCCACCGTGCGATGACATTGCATTGACTTGCTTGTCTTTAACGTTAGTATACCTTTTGTACATGTATAAAAAGAACAGCAACACAAGTACAAACCAATTCTATCCAATTATATGTGTAAAACTTGAAGTTTCCAAATGAATGACTACCATTATTCTATTTTAAAAAACAAAACTTATCCAATTATGAAAGTAAGCAAACATACAAGCTTGTCTGGCCGCAAGAAGCTAAACAGATATCAGTAGGAAGTATCAAAACCCATTGAAGTAGCTTCCTCTTCTTATCAACCCTGAATCATAATTTGTACAAATGAAAAAGTCGTTAACTGTGTAAGTGCAAAGATTTCTGCCATGATGACATAGAGCATCCATAACTCATCGTAGACTCTAGGAGCTGACCTGAGTTTGGGTCTCCGATCGGAGGCATCATAAATCTTCAGATATTTCTCACCTGTGGATGTAATTATACTATTCTCATTATTTCGTGTATGAAACAAACATATCCAGGTAGTTTCATAAGGTAAAGCGATATCTTTTTCCTCGAAGAATCCCAACAAATGATAACAAATAAATAAATAGAGCAAGTAAAAATAACTAAAGGGATGATGATTATTACCCAATGGAACCCGCAACTTTATGTCGACAGGGGGAAAATATCAGTAGATGGAACGAGCGACGATTTAAATTGTCTAAAGTGTAAAGTCTGTGGAAATGCATGTCCCATAAGTTGTCATATGTTTCTATATTTCTAGAACTTGTCACAGAGTTTGAAATAGAAAAAAATTACGCTAAAAAGAATTAGGAAACCACTACTAGGGAATCTGGTCTATAATGCCATACGGCTTGGTCGATGCGGAATCCAGATTCCACCAGTTGGTCGAACTTTTAGTCTATGCATATCCGTATTCAAACATTTATCTAATCGTACATATTCCTTAGTCATCGTATTACACTGGTTCATTGAGGTGCATGAAAGAAAATATGCCTATTGCCATCTTGTAGTTTACATATAAATCATGCGGATATATGGATTGAATTGAAAAGATGCTCAATTCACATTTTTATTCATTCTCCGTTGAGAAATAGCCAATGCATACTTGAAGCTTCTAGAAAACTTTGAATATTTTAAGAGAAAGATATTTGAGAAGAAGACACTAGAAGAAATCATGGATAACCATGGTTAAGATATTTAAAGAGACTCTAGAATTAGGAAAAAATTTAGAGCAAGATATTTTAGGTGTAATATCTAGAAAAATTATGAAATAAGAAAATATCTAAGACTTGGATAAGATTGTAGAGAACTCTAGAGATAAGATATTTATTGGGAGTTTTCTAAAGTTATGTTGTAGGGTTTAGATATGTGCCACTTGGCACTATCTAATGGACTTCTGTAACTATAAATAGAGGTGCCAACCTTCCATGTAACCTACCAAGATTTTCTATTTCCTTTTCATTCTATCGTGGCCCACACTTCGAACATACTTCCTTTTATTCATAATATAAGTAGTTTTAGGTTTGGGCACAAGAATTAAGGAAAAGTTAGTTAATGTACCAAATGACACCAGTACCCTTGTCCTTCCTGCATTAAATTCTCCAGGGCATGCAAACATAGAAAAATATCATTAACCATATCATTTAAGGAAGGGTGGACTATGAAAATATGACATAAATATGAATTGGAATCCTAAAACTACTTATATTTAGATAAAACTCTAGAATCCTAAAACTACTTATATTATGAATCACAGAGAGTACATACTACTTGTTGGACATAGCCCTGTTTGGTTATCAGGTTAAGGAGTGATTTATGGACTTAACCCACCAAATATCCTTGTGTTAGGCGGGGTTAAGTTAACCCAAATACCTTGGCAATCATCTACGTGTGCAGAGAGAAGCCCTCCGCCCAGCGGTACTGGCCCATTCCACAAGGTGTGGCGGCGGCGGAGGAGAGGCGAGAGCGGGAGCGGGAGGTACTCGTTGCGGAAGCAGTCGGGCAGTACTGGGGCTCCTCCATCGGCGTGTTCCTCCTCTGCGTCACCACCGTCGTCATCTCCCGTGGCGGCGAGGAAAGCCGCCGCTAGCAGCCCGACAGCCGCACGCGTGCTTGTCGACTCCAAGCCCAACCGTGCCACCACCCGCGACACCTGTTCCTGCAGGTACACAAACAGCCGCTCCCATGTTGTTGTGTTGTCGTCGGACGGTCCTGCAGCGCGCGGCGGAGCCGTCGGCCATGGCTCGCTACCCCGCTTCGACATGATATACCGCACAATCCGGACCAGCGCTTTGATACGCTGCCAGTCCAGGATATCCTTCAGCTTGTAGACGGGCTCCACCCGCGGCCCCGGCTTGTGCTCCCCAAAGATGGAGGCTCCCGTCCTGGATGCCATGACCAGTGCAAGCGAGCAGGGGCAGAGCAGGGCTTAGGGTTAGGGGAGAGGAGAGAAGACGAAGACGAAGACGAAATGGGACTGGGAGACGATGCCAATGGTATTTGTGGGGCCTAATGGGGCCAGCTCATCAACAGCGTGGTCCCCTGCGACGAGATGAAACGAATCTGAGCCGTCGACCCGCTATGTCGGTTCAAACAAGGGCCCGATCTGCTCCGGCACCTACACCAACTCCGGCAGCCCCTGACGAGTTGTTGTGGTTAGGAGATGGGAGAGACGCAAGAGAAAGGGTGGTGAGACTGTGAGAGAGATGACACGATTCGGCGGAGATGCATGGGGAGAAAGGGTGTTTGTGTGGTTTTCAACACCGGGAGGAGAATGCATAAAGGTAAATTTTAGTTTGTTGCAGGCTGAACTAAGTAATTAAGCGACCTGATACAATTGGGTGATAGTCAATATTCAAGTGGTGGGAAAGAGGAGATGATCAAAATCATGTCTCGACCCATGCCAACTTACATATTGGGTGTCTTTAAATTGCAACCTTCGGTGTGCGATGATCTTACCAAACCCATTAGGAACTATTGGTGAGAGTGGAGCACGGTAAGTAGGAAACCCAATAGCTTGCCTAGGATCGTATATATGCTGCTATCCGAGGATCGTGGAGGCATACAATTACGGGACACGTGAATGTTGAACCAAACTCTTTTTGTCCATCAAGCTTAGTAACTTATCCCATTTCCAAATAGCCTTTGTGCCCAAGCTTTAAAAGCAAGATGATGTCCCAACGCTTGTATCATGGACATGGTGTTCAAAGGTAACGGCAAGGGCTTTTTTGCTCACGTGGAATGCTGCACTACCTCAACTCTGTTGAATACCCAAATTTCTTTTGCAAAAAATCCACAATATAATATATATTGCATGTATATTGGTAAAATTGATGAAATAACTCAACAGCCCAGAACCAGGCCTTATTCGTACAGTTCAGGTAGTAATAGGGCTGACTCTTTATTTCAAATAGCAAACCAAAGTTCGGTGCATTGGAAAATAGGTATGGCGCGTTTGGTGGAACTGAAGAACCCTAATTAAAAGACCTGTCCTCGTTTTTTTAAGTCCTATCTCCTTATCATTATTTTCCAATCTTATCTCCTTTAATGAACTCACAAGCTGTTATATGAAACAAATCTTCGAGAAAATCGCAGATGCACGAGGTATAGGCTAGTCAGGTATTTATTTATTCTTCGTTCGATTGTACATTCGGTCTCGTTCCATAGTTGGATTTCAAGTTTTGAATTTAAGAACCGTGAAAAACCGAGTTTTCCTTGCGCGCTCTGAAAATTTTGAAACGAAAATATTTCCCCTGCTTTAAACTGACCTCTAGGATTAAAGAGTACATCCCTCGGTTTAAAAATATTTGGTCTACCATATAGATTAAAGATGTCATAAAACTATGGAAATACTTGAGTGAAATTACATGATATCCACAATGCTAATGTCTTGGGAATAAAAGAGCTAGTGTGTGTATTTACTCATATATGTTAAAGAGAGAGAAAATAAATAAGGAAAAGGAGATTAAATTTACATTCACACACTATATTTTAAAACAAGATCACAAAATTATAGGTTTCAAAAGGAGGGAGTATACTCGGTGAGAACGACAGAACACTTGTAGTCATCCATGAAATCATGTGTGCTATAAAACTCCATTAATATCATTCGGGAATCTATAAAACTCTATTGATTGTGCCCGACTGGGGAAAATGCGTTTAGGCAACGCGCAAGCGTTGATTTCTTTCGCAGGAGAAGAGGAGAGGACAAGGTGGCCTGGAGAACTTGGTGCGCTCGGAGAGATGAGGCGGCCGCGTGTGCGCGTGTATGCGATGGCATCGAGTTAATTGACTTACCACCTTTTCTCATGATGTCCCCAGAGCGGATTCTTACTAGCTCACTGGCTATAAGGCTTCTCACTTGCTTTCAATCGCTATAATAGAAAGAGGACGGGTGGATGGATTAGCAAAACGGAAAGAACGAGTACTGGTCTGTATACAATTCCTGCCTAAAGAGCTTAATTTTGCTCGCAACAAAGAGACAAGGAGAAGAAAAGTAAAAGGTGTTGCATGGCTGTCGTCAGCTCGTGTCATGAGATGTCTGATTAAGACATGTAACAAACGAAACCCTCATTTTGTGTTGCTAAGACATGCGCCTAAGGAGAAACTGCCACCGAACTGAGCCGAAGATCCGAGTAATTAATGTGCCAGTGCTAGATTGAGTGCCAGCATGTAGCTGCGTTTTCAGCAAGAATTTCATCGCATACGTGCGCACACGCTCAGTCACCCTAATCTAAGTCCAATTTAGGAGTAACCATTAGAAAATGTTGGAGGCTACCGTTTGATGTTGTGGTGTTTCCATCTGTGTCTGATGAGGAGTGGTGAACCAGTATGATAAATGATGAACCATGGGGGAGTGGTGAACTCTAACTGCTGTAAAGCATCCTCAAACATATCGAGATAAAACTAGTGGAACATAAAAATAGCGTGTGGAAATATGATAGAACAATTCATGACAACAACTAGAACAAAATTTTAGAACAAGTGGAACAAAACGAAAGTGTTCACGAAATAAGTCACGATTACTGCACACTTCTGTGTTACATGCAACAAACGACGACACACGGTGCGGCACATGCAGCGCACGATCTGCACCAAACAGACCTAAGCGAACAAACGTGACGTGACAGACTACAAAAATAATGTACCGAACTCTCCTAAAAAATGGAAAGAAATTAACGTACCAAACTATAAATCCAACTTCTATCACGCAGGAGCGGGAGCTCTCATTCACGGCGGGCGGGGCTGGCATCGGCGCTGCAGTCGACGACGGTGTCGGGGTTGACGGCCTAGCGCTGCAGCCGACGACTACTTCTCTACAACTCCTGTAATCGTGTGTTTGCCACGAGTCTAGATATATACTTGTTTGTGATGAGATGTGAAGATAGTGAGAAGCTATTGTCTCAGACCATCTCAGCTCAAGTTTTAGTAGACGTTGAATGTCAATATATATTCTGACAGACTTGCCTAGGATTAGGACGATTAAATTTCTGTCTGGAAATAATGCAGTTTCCGAGGCCTAGCTAGAGCTTGCACAGCATCTTTCCGAGGCCTAGCTGGAGTAGCAGTTGCATGCTGTGTTGCAGTCAAGGCCAGGATGTACCGGTGTCTCTGGGAATCAACTTTTGTTTTAAAGTACCTCTAGATGCTGACAGATCATAAAGACATGTTTTACGGTACATCTTACTGCCTCTTTAGAGGAGCAGTATAAACTCAAATCCGCCGTTGATTAGCAGGGTTAATTTAGACATTTGGTGCTTAAAGGTGTTTTTTGATGTAAAGGCCTCTGGTTGGGTTGCGGCCGATCATCTTCTCGCACGGAAGTCCCCGCCGTCCCGATCGATCTCCTCGCAAGTGAATCCCCGCCGCCCCTGTCTTGCCCAGCTGCCGCTCAACATGACGCTGCGCCTACGCCGGGAGCAGCTGCCCACTCAAGAAGACGCTCACCTTCTGCGCCTATGCCAGGAGCTAGCTGCTGCTGCGACACCGCCGTCGACGCTGTTCTGTAGAAGCAGTTCGACGGCATTAGCATCTCCGACGCCACCTGCGCAGCTGTCCTCAAGTCCATCGTCTGCACAGTACGTACGCCCTGTCACCCTGCTGTCTCTGCTTAATTCTGCACGGTACTACACCCTGCGCGCCATGTGCTCGACGGTTTGCCTCACTGGACAAATTGGACTAGGTGTTTCAGTTTTTTTAAACTATTGACTGCATACTGCTGGATGTATGTATTGCTTAGATATATGTTGCAAAATCAGAACTTTGGTCTTTGCTGATAGTGATAGTGCTATGGTTTAGATAATATTCCCTAGTACTCATACTTTCCTTCTTTTTTTGATTTTTGGCTTAGCTTTTCTTGTATACTTTTACAGTCAATGCAAATATTTTAGAGCTTACAATCTTGATAATCTAATTGCAGGAGAAAACATTTCAGCATCCATATTTATCCGCCCTGGGATCTATACGTGAGCTCAATCATCATTCCAGAACCTCTGTCTCTTTAGCATGTAACCAACTGTGCCTACACTCTGTCTCTTTAGCATGTAACCAACTGTGAGGCACTATTTGACCGGGTTTTTGAATGCCTTATTCAGTTCCAGAGCCTCAGCTTGACACTTTTGTCTTCTGCAAGACCAAGAGCGACGTAGGAGCATTCCAGCTAGATGACATGTAAGTGCCCAAGCACACTTGTTAGCTGATGACTCCAATACTTCTTTCTTGAAACATTGACTGCATTTTCTTTGGTGCATGAATTCAGAAATTTTCAAAGCGAACACACTTTATGGTATGAAATCACATAAAAAGATGGATCTAATTCTTCCATGATGTTGATATTTGTGCAAAACATTCACATAGGTATATCCTTTGAGTTCTGATAGTAACCTGATAAGAAATCACTTGATTTGCAGCTTGAACTCCAGTATGCTGCAGATGCTCTTCAACCTCCCCATCAATTTGTACCTTGGGTGGTCGTGAACTGGAGACCCCGTGGTGATGTAGGTTGCAGCTTATTTTCCCCCAAAACAGCAGTCCATCATAAATCTTTTGAACTATTTAGCATCTTATGTCACTCATGCGCAGGACTACATGAATTTCGAAGCCTACATTTGCAACGCTTATGTCACCCAGAGGCTTGTAGGGGGAAGCACCTGGCAATTGCTCAACACACAAAAGCAAGCCGAGGAGACAAGCTGTGCCACGCTAGCAGAACTAGCATCTTTAGATGAGACGAAGCACTCTAAGCTAAAGTTTTGTTTCAAGAGGTTCTGCATTTCGACTGTTTTGCTGGGTGTAGATGTATTCTGCAGTTAGTTGGGTTAGCAGTGTTCTCGATCTGCAATAGTAAACATCTAGCTTGTACTGAAAGAATTCCAATGACGGTCCATGCATCATGCAACTTTGTAATATATTTTTCCTTCATTTGTAGAAATTCCAATGTGCATCAATCAACAAGGGCGAAACCCACGTTCTTTTTAGAGCACGCTTCTCTGGAGTGTATTGTTAGCTGTAGCGGCTTTCTGTCTGCCGCTGCTACCTCAGTGGATGAAGCAAACAATATTTGTCGGCTCTTCTGTTCTTATTCGTGATTCTGAACCTTTGTGACTACTAGAGATTACTTACGAGTCACATGGGTAACACATTGCACTGGTACAGTAAGTCTAAAAAATACAACAGGGCCCTTTTAAGAGCGCTGGCCTACTCTAAAAGTGGGTTATTAAGCAATTAGCGGACCCATGACCATCCCACATCAATCATTTGATCATTTTAGTCGAACTAGTATTGACAAAGTTTCTATATATATATATGTGTGTGCGCTGCGCGCGTTTCCAACCGTTCTTTAAAAAATATCTCACAAGATCACACAATATTCTTAGAGTTGATCGCAAACTGACGCAAGCATTCTTCCATGAAGTATAGAACATAACAATACTGATATAAACACTATAGGATTCAACAACGAATAACGAGTCACAAAATCGATACAACCAACCGTGGAACAAGGCTACTGATGCTGATAGAAACTCTCATTTGCATTCACTAGAAATCACCAATTACTTTGTCTGTAGATGCTATGGGAGGAGTTAGAGCCGAAAGAATTACGTGCATAATCAGACTTGGACCTTAACCTCAAACTCAACTCCATGCTGTTAGGAATCCGAGGGCCATCACATTATAGCTTCTCCTAATCTACATAGTCTACATCTACGTCTACTATTAAAAGCACGAGTTTTATTTTTTTACAGTCACTATGTTTTGTTTACACAGCATTTTATACAGTTTACACAGCATTTTACACAGAATTAACGTGAGCCATCTGATCGAACGGATCAGGGGACGATAACTCCGGCGTGTTTCGTCCCCGTGCTTTCCGCAACCTCCATCTCGCGCGCCCCTTTCCTCACCCCCCGCTCGCTCCGCCGCATGCATCCGCCGTCGCTTGCCCCGTCGGTCTCCTCTCGCCTCGGGAGTGGCCGCCCCGGCGTGAGAGCGCGACGAGGACGCTGCAACCGGAGCCCTCGCGCGCGACGGCAGCGGCGAGGTTGGTCCCGTGCATGCATCCCTACCTTCCGCAGCCTTCCCGATCCCGATCCCCATCTCTCCCCGCGCTCCTCCTCCAACCCTAGCGTTCTCTCCCCGCGCGCTAGGGCAGCTGATGCGCCCGCCACTCGCCGCCGGCTATCCTCCCGCTAGGTCGGCGCCGGCGTGCATCATCTCGACGGCGCAGCAGACGAGCCCGAACGAGTCATCGGGCAGATCGAGCCCCGGCGCGCCCAGTTCGCCACCGCCGCGGCGTCGTCGGCGGAGGACGACCAGGGGTAGGGCGAGACGCGGCGGAAGCTCTACATGAAGGTGGAGAGCCAGCCGGGGCTGCTCCCCTCCGCCGCCACCCCCCTTCGACGGTGACACCGCACCCTCCTCCGGCAAGAGGAGGCGGCGCTTGGCCCGCCTGGATCCGGGTCTGTCGTCCTCCTCACCGTCGCCTTCCTCCACTGATGATCGCCAGGGGCGAGCCCTAAAGAGGGCGGCCATGAGAGGGGCAGAGAGAGAGAGAGAGAACAGGAGGTTGTGCGTGTGTGACGCGACACGAATCCGAAGGCGCTTGGCCCGCCCGGGACGCGGCGGCTGTCGTCGTTCTGCCTGTACGCCGCCAACGGGCATGACCACGCTCACCTTGGCTCGGCAGGCTTTCCTAAGGTAACAAGAATCCATCGATCGATTGTCCCGTTTGATGCTCGCATGCATGTTTTGATTAATCTCTCGAACATGCATGTTTTGATTAATCTCTCGAACATGCATGTCTGATGCTTTGTTTCTTGGGGGTTCTGATTAATTTTGCAGCAGAGGAGCAGTGCGTGCGAGGAGACGGCGTGGACGACGCTGGATAGCAACGCTCCGGAGGCCAAGGAGAGGCTGGATCAGAAGCTGAGGAGCCAGAAAGAATCTGTGGTCAAGAGGTACGCTTCTGCAGAGCTACAATCCCTCAATTCACATTTTTTTTCCAGTGAAGTTCGGAACTTCAGATCGAATTCAGACCTCAGAGGGCCTGTCCTTCATTAATTAATCAAGTAGTAACACATGATTCAGGAGAGCCTGGCTGTATCATCACAGGCGCAGTTCCAAGTGTCTGAATTTCGAAGCAAGATATAGTAAACCTCTATCATTAGCAGTTCCTTTTAGATACAATGTGCCAAAATACTTGTGTGCAGGAATCTAGCATCCTTCCTATATTCAGGGTCCTCTGATTTTGATTTTATGATCTGTGGTTAATGTAAACATGAGTTCTTACTTCCCAATACAACGAAAATGATCTGAATCTAAGATATTGTTACAAGGTGATTTATTTTCTTGTGTTTTACTTCTGTACCTTTATTTTTATCTGATTCTATTCATCCATTCTCTATGGCAGGACAATGAATTAACTTTAATTCCCAGTTTCTCCTTGCCTTCCAACGCAGTACCCCTAGATTTCAAAAGGCGTTTTGGTTCTTCTGATAAGTTGAGGTCAGAATAATGTCATTGTTGCCATGCCATTAACGAATGTATCAACTACTCATTTTGTTCTCTCGAAGTCTCTACAGCAGCAATGCTTCTGGTCTTGAATTCTCCAAGTTCCTACTAATAATGTTGTATGCAAATTGAATTCATGCTTTATCGGGGCTGTAAATTTAGCAAACATTGCTTGACAACGATATGCTTTTAAGCGACAGTATTGAAGGTGTTTCTATCTCAAATACTACTCATCATGAAAACTTTGTTTAATTGAACTTGACATATTTAACTATTTAGAAACCTGACTTGATACACTGCATATCTTGGCATGGCATTGCAGGTTAATATCATTTGTATGTTCTAATCTGTATGCCACCCTTCTTGGGATCTTTGTCCATTCTGCTCAAATTCTTGTAGGTTATATGTGTTTATTCTCTTTGATACTAATATTAGCTTCGCTCTGTATCCTGATTTTGCATCTAAATATCTGAAGGAACAAAAACAACATAAGTCACTTTTAGTTCGATATGGGGCTCTTCGTTAGTATATGATCCCTCCTTTCTACATCTAGAATCGGTCCTCATTTCTAATAATTTATATCGGAAGATGCATCTTTGTGCAATTTAAATAAGAAATTCAAGGTTCTACTTATTTACTAATGGAGAAGGCTGTTTCCAAATTAATTGTCTTATTTTACCTTAATGTGAGAGGCTTAGTTTGTGGATCCTTCATTCTGTATTCTGGCATGCTTTCTATTGAATGTGCAATGTGAGAAGCATTGGCTGCAGGGTGCTCTTTGTTGGTTCATATTAAGGATGTTATCTCTATCACTGATCATAAGCTCACTTGCTGTAATGGATTTTATCTCACGTGGTTGAGTTGAAAGCTTTCAACAAGTTTAAGAATACTTCTGATGCTCTTTCAGCGGCTACTATGCTAATTGATAGAAAGCCTAGCAAGGGTCTGCACAAGTTCCTGCAGAAGCACTGCGATGGCGAAACATTGGCTGTTGCTGATTCTAAGCTGAGTAGGATCTAGGTCCAATGAGCCCAGGATTGTCGCACGGCTTATCTAGGTATAAGCTGAAGTTCAGCCCTGAAAAGGTGAGCGTGCTACTGCTACTATTGTGATGCTTCCTCAGACTATTGTTGTGCTTTGGCGCTCACTGTTACAAACTATGGTATTTTCTAGCATGTTCGAGTTGTTCTCTTCTTTTTCTGGCGTATTATTCAGTTTTTCCCTTCGTGTGTAAGTGAAGCTACAGTAAATTTATGAATGTACCTGTTTTTGAAGGTTGATACTATGATCATTCAGGCCATTGGCTTGTTGGATGATCTTGACAAGGAGCTTAATACTTATGCGATGAGGGTCCATGAATGGTATGCTGGCACTTTCCAGAGCTCACAAAAATTGTTGCAGATAATATCCATTACGCAAAAGCTGTGAAGATGATGGGCAATCGTGTTAATGCAGTCAACCTTGATTTCTCTGAGGTAAATTGTGTCCACATGTCCAAACTGCATGTGCCTAAAGCTTGGTAATTAGTGATATCTTCTGCTTCTTTTAGATACTACCAGAAGAAGTGGAAGCAGAGCTAAAGGAGGCAGCTGTAATTTCCATGAGTACAGAGGTTAATGATCTTGACCTATTAAACATCAGGGAACTGTGCGATCAAGTCCTGGCTCTCTCTGAGTACAGAGCCCAGCTCTGTGACTACCTAAAAAGTAGGATGAATACCATTGCTCCCAATTTGACTGCACTTGTCGATGAACTTGTTGGCGCTCACCTTATTGCAGACGGTGACAGTTTGATGAATTTGGCGAAGCAGCCTGGTAGCACGATTCAGATACTGGGGCAGAGAAGGTTTGTTGAATACAGTGTGCTTCTGTGAATTTTTGAACTGCTTTCCCTTCTCAGTGGTTGAACTTCTATGTTCTGGTCGTTGACTACTGTCACGCTTTTGTTGTTCCAATTGGTTTGCTTTTGTTGCAACTGAACTCGAGCTTTAACCCCAGGGACCTAAACATGTTATTTGTCTGCAGGCCTTATTCAGAGCTCTGAATACAAAGCATGCTGCACCATAGTATGGTCTCATCTACCATGCATCTTTAATTGGACAGGCAGCTCCAAAGCACAAGGGGAAGATATCTCATTCGCTTGCTTCTAAGACTGCACTTGCCATAAGATACAATGCTCTTGGTGATGGTGATGATAACTCCATGGGTCTTGAAAGCAGGATCAAGGTACTTGTTACTGTGGTGTGGAAGCAATTTTTTGGCACTACTATATTACATGAGAGATGATTCACATGCATGAATATTTGAACAGCTTGAAACACTCCTTCGAGTTCTTGAGGGTAAAGAACTGGGAGGTCTGCGGGTTCCACAGAGGGAAAGCCCGAGATAGAAGTATATGAAAAGGAATTTGTTACTGCATAGAATAAATAAAGTACGCTTGAGTTTTGATTATTCAAGAAAGTAAAGCAAGCTCCAGTTAAACTATCAGTTTAACTACTTACTCCAGTTGAAGTACTTATAGCAACCTCTGTTGCAGGCAGCAAGCGATGGAATGGAGTTATAGCAGGCAAACAACTTATTTGGATCATCGATAACATGGATGGATCACGTACAATGTATATAGCTTGCTCCAAAGATCCCTTGAAGAAGGGAAGACTGTCATTAGCAAATAGGAGGTGAGAAATTCCAGGAGCATGTATGAAATTCCTGCAACCTTCCACTAGTGATTTCATCATTCGAAAGCAAGGAAAGACTATCAGCCATAGAGAGAAACAAGTAGGGAGAGAGAGGATCTCCTTGCCTTATGCCATGAGTTGGAGAGACAAACTCCAACAACTGCCTGTTAAACCTCACTGGATATATGACTGTGGTAACACAAGTCATCACCCATTTCACCCGAGTGTCAGAGAAACCCAGGGCCAGCAACATGCCTTTCAAGAAACACCAGTCGACATGATCATAACTAGCCAAATCCAACTTACATGCACAAAATTTAGAACGAGCATCCTTGTTCCTTTGAATAGCGTGAAAACATTCAAAAGCGATCGACGCATTATTAGTAATCATCCTTCCAGGAATAAAAGCACTTTGAGTTGGCGAGATTAAATCTTGTAGGAGAGACCGTAATCGGTTCACCAAGCACTTCGACAGCACCTTATAGATGACATTACATAGACTTATAGGCTGGAAATCTTTCAGCTCACTTGCATCTTTCTTTTTTGGAATAAACACAATGGTTGTATCATTAACCCCTTCTGGCATTGCCATCATCAAATTCTTTTTAACGACACGAATAATATCTTCTCAAAGGATTTCCCAATTGCGCTGAAAGAATCTTGGCCGGAAGCCATCCGGCCTTGGCGTCTTCAGAGGCCGAATTACTGTTACGTCTCTATTATATTTATAACTTAACTCAAGCAACACATGCTAGCTAGCACTGGCATTTTATACTCTGCTGAATTTGTGAATTACTACACCGGCCCCTTGTTTATATCACCCAAGCAACATAGGATAGGTAGAACTGTCTGTCATCAATCTAAGTTTTAGGTTGTTTTGTTTGGCAGCGTTCCGAGGGACGAGGGATGGATTGGCGTGTAAGTTTCTGCTGCGGGGAGCTCCGTTTTGGCGATCCTGGCCGGAATGCTATCAGCTACTAGATTTTGTTGCTGTCACTGTGCTAAAGACTAAGTTAATTTGTGTTTCGTCATTGGATCCGGACTTGGGTCTGTATACATAGGAATGCAAGACTTGGTCTGATGCTTTCAGGTCGTCGAGTGTGATGAGTTGTTGTTGGGTTTTAGAGTTGTAAAATGTCTGTTTCGTCCTGGCAGGACTAGACTGTTGTTAAACTTGCTTAGCAATGTTGGTTTCTAAGTGATTATGCCATTACCGCTGGACTAGTTGTGCTCTCTATAGTGACAGTCAATTGAATGCGAAATCATGTTATGTGACTCCCCCAGTAAAGTGATTCATCACAGTGTTTGTGATGCATTCGTTCAGTTTCAAGGTTTAATTTACCTTGGTTGTTTGTTGAGTACTCCGCTTTGCTAGGCAGTAAATTGACAAATTATTAGCTTTGCAGTGGGTTGTCACTACATAGGCCTCGTGTTCCACCACCGGGTGTGCAACATCCTACAAGGGGTGCAGCTGGCTGCTGGCTGTTGGCTGTGCTCAGGGAGTATTTCTTGCTGACTTGTTCGACCGACCAGCTGAGCTGCACGCAGCAGCTGCCTCACTTCTTCTTCTACTTCGCGATCTCCACTCGCTCCGTCCACCAATCAGCTCGCAGCCATGTCTTCGTCCGAAAACCCCACCACGGTGACCGAGCGTGGCTTCGGCAGCGGCAAGGACCGCCCCGACGACGACGACAAGAAGGAGCAGCAGGCCGGCGGCGGGTTCATCGAGAAGGTGAAGGACTTCATCCACGACATCGGCGAGAAGATCGAGGAGGCCGTCGGGTTCGGCAAGCCCACCGCCGACGTCTCCGGGATCCACGTCCCCCACATCGGCCTCGACCGCGCCGACCTCGTCGTCGACGTACTCATCAAGAACCCCAACCCGGTCCCCATCCCGCTCGTCGACATCGACTACCTCATCGACAGCGACGGCCGGAAGCTCGTCTCCGGCCTCATCCCCGACGCCGGCACCATCCAAGCCCACGGCGAGGAGACCGTCAAGATCCCCATCTCCCTTGTCTTCGACGACATCAAGAACACCTACAGCGAGATCAAGCCCGGCAGCATCATCCCTTACCTCGTCCGCGTCGTCCTCCTCATCGACGTCCCCGTCTTCGGCAGGATCAAGCTCCCCCTCGAGAAGTCCGGCGAGATCCCTGTCCCCTACAAGCCCGACGTCGACGTCGAGAAGATCAAGTTCCACCACTTCTCCTTCGAGGAGACCACCGCCACGCTGCACCTCAGCCTCGAGAACAAGAACGACTTCGACCTGGGCCTCAACATGCTCCAGTACGAGATGTGGCTCGGCGACGACAGCATCGTCAACGCCGAGCTCACCGAGTCCACCAAGATCGACAAGCAGGGGATCACCAGGATGCAGATCCCCTTCACATTCAGGCCCAAGGATCTGGGATCTGCGGTCTGGGACATGATCAGGGGGAGGGGCACTGGGTACACCATCAAGGGCAAGATCGATGTGGATACTCCGTTTGGGAACATGAAGCTGCCCATTAGCAAAGTGGGTGGAACCACTCGCCTCAAGAAGGACGACGACGATGACGACGATGATAAGGTATATCATTCATATGCTGCTCTCAGTTGATTATTACACCTTCCTTATTGTTGTGCAATTGTCATATACTAGAGGAACCAATCTCGTCTTGTTTTGACTAGAATGGCAGTGGAAGAAATAGTTTCGGACCCAAGTGTAGGTTTTCGACTACAATGAAGCACAAATAGCTGAATTCTAGTAGCCCTTTTCCTACTGATCTGATTGATGGAGGTTCTGCACTAAAATTAGCTTGCAACAAACATATGAATCCATTCAAGCTCTTCAGACCCTCAGTGTGTCTCTTATCCTTAAAAACTGCTCAGTCAATTGAGATTTTGCAGATACTTGTGTTTATTTGTTATGCTAAAATTCTGGTTTGTCAATGGCAGATAGTCTATGCTCATACGCCAGTGCTCAAAATTTTGCAAGATCTGTTTTCTTTTTCAAATATAAACTCAGAATATCATAAATCTGTCTTACTATATTTTAGCTAAGTTCCAACTTCTAACTTAGAAGTACCAAATCATGTCTAGCAGCATGAGAGAAAATGAAAATCAACATATTGGGTAAACTAAAGATAGCCGGTTTCGGTAAATTAGGCCTGGAGCATTGCTAATCTCTTCTTTTGAACTAACCTTGCAGGAATGAAGCGCTGTTACTAAACACATACAAGATAGCAAAGCAGAGAGCCAGAGAATGCTGCAAGGGGTTGTCCACAAATGCTAGCTGAACTCTTGCTTTAGCTTATCGTATCTTTGTTGATTACGTTACCTGAACCTCCTCGGCATTGTATTGTATGCTCCATTGTTCAGTCTTCTTGTGGCTGCCTGTGCTGCTCATCCAGTCGTGCCCAGTGTGGATTCCTTGTGTTAACTTTGTCTGTCGAAAACCTGAGACCATGACCCCTTGTTCTTTATGGGGTTGGTGGTAGTTCTTTAGCCAAACATTGTGTCGATGCATGCTGTTTCTCCTCGCCCAAATGGTGATATGGTGTTATGTTTGTCCATTGCCATACACTGATTGAAATAATGCATTGACATTGATCACGAATCTATGGTTCCAGGCCAGACTCGCTAGATCGGCGTGCTGCGTGTTCTTATCCATTTCTATTAATTTTGTGTGGATGATTTCGTGTTGTTGTTGCTGTTGTGGATGGTCTAGAGATGCTATCCATGCAAACACAGATTTGGGTTGCTATCGCAAATGATGAGGAGAACGACGTTCTAAAACCAAAACACCAATCCAACTTTATTGATCTTCCCACAGGTTCCAACAGCTTCCAAGGAATAATCTGCCTACATTTACAGTTACAGCATCACTATACGGCTCACGGCTTTCTTCTCCTCAACGAACTGCTTCTCCTGGTTCCCCTACCAAAACCAGATTTTCCTTTTCCTTTACATGATGTCAGCCAGCCAGCCTACTACTTACTCACCATCTTCTTTGAGTCGACAGTATCTGGGATCGCGCCTAATTTGCACGATCGCCACGTCAGTTGATGTGCTCTTCACATGAGCGCACACAAAAAATAATGTACAACTCTTCTTCTCTTCCTCCTCTCTTGTCAACCAATGCTATGTGATTTGTGGATCATTTGACGGTCACTTCTTTCTCCGCTCTTGTTCTTCAAGCTGATTCCTAAGATTTTTCAAACCTTGCACTACTTTAGGTTTCAGCTTGTGCTGCAAAATCTTCCCTTGCAACGATGTTGACCTGCCAATTTCAAAGTCCATGGCAAATATTTGAGATCTGAAACGAAATTGGTGCAAACATTTCTAGTGATTTCACCTGGATGCTCAAACCAAATACAAAAATAAAAATACGACTTTGAACCTTGTTTCCTTTAGCTCTTCATCAAGCTCCCTTTCTGATTCTTTTATCTGCAGAACCATAGGACATATATTTTGTTGTCAGGCAATCTGCACATGCATAGGAGCTTTCATGTTGTTAGATAACTGCATCGCTGTAAAAGTAATATCATATTTACAATATCCGGCTTTGTGTTGGTATGGATGCATTCATGCAAATGCACTGACTTCGACCATTAATATCATATTTTTCTTCCATAGTTTTAACAACCAAAAACATAGTTTACATCAAGGCATATTTGGTCAGAAAATAAGGATCATAGATACATCAGCAAAATGGATACAAGGTATCCAAGTCAAACGTGGTTCTTTCAGCAAGTGATGTCCACTAGATGTGAAATATTAAGAACTAACCTCTTTGACCAGTCTTTTAGAGCTCCAAATAAGAGCACCCTACAAAACATACAAGAAATACAAGCTTTAGATCATCAAGAATAACATCTGATCAAAAACTCCAAGTAAAATCCTGTTGTAGACATAAAGTTTCAACTGCTTCCCAGATTCGTGAGGTTCAGGTTGATACTTTCCTTATACATGTGCATACACATACCATATTGTTTAATATTCTTTCCTGACATCTTTTTGGAAGGAAATGATCTGTTTTGACAGATGACAATCAGTCCTTTTGATGTTCTCCAGAAGAAGAGATAGTGGAAATTTTGGTGGTTAACCGTGTGGGGTACGCAATGAATTTTCTGATGCTTTCAGTTCAGAAATGCGGCAGAACTTAGAAAGCAAAAGTACAAGATCTAAGTCCATATACTGGAACATTAATGTCTAATGGCAGACTGAGAACAATAGAAGAATGTAATCATGAAAAGAGTGTCAACATACTTCGCCGTGTGCTAATTGTTGCTCCAGTACATCGGATGTTACAACCCAGACTTTTGGACAGCCATCTGCCACCAAAGCTTGAACCTACATTGGCGGTAAGAACCAGTGTAAGAAACCTCTTGGTGACATTATACACATAACATCTGCTATTTTCTATGATGGCATTCAATGTTCATTTGATTCAAAATTCACTACTTATTGGTGTCCAACGTGAAAATTCAGTAGTACCAGTCTGGAGCTTAATATGATCACATTCACAACAAATGCTCAAAGGATGAAAATACTGCATGGGAGAACCAAGAGTGCATCAGTTTCAGATTAGTACAGAACTCGTATTAACTATAATTATTCTACTGACTCCCTTTTGAACAATTGATGGAGATTTGAACAGTTGGGTACAAACATACAACTAGCACATAGGCCTACCACTGGAACCTTCCTGTTGGCTGAAACTGACTCAACTATTTTCCAATATAAACAGATTCAGTCATGCATTCTTCATAAAAAGCAGGGCCTTTTGCATATTTAATTTAAATCCATGTATGAATTTCGCACTGCTGTAAATGCACAGGTCTAATCAAATAGGAACTCTAGCGCATCCTTCCTTCTGACGAAGAACTTCACCATATACCTCCTTCTCAATCCAACAATCAGCAGACAGTTCAGCAGAATATACCACATCAACCCTGTTCCACAAGCAAAATCTGTTTGTTAAGTTTCCCCTAAGAACCAACTAGAGAAGGATGATTGAAACATTGAGCTTCATTTATTTCATGAGACAGATCAGCTTACGTGGCATCAACTTCTAATGAAAATATCTATCACCAAGAGTCAATTTACATGTTGGAAAATGGTCATATTATAGTACGCAGTAATATCTTACCCTTTATACGTTTCTGTGTGTGTAGAAAGCCCAGACAGTGCAGCATCAAAGACCACTACAACTTTTACCTCTGCAAGCATCATTTGTAAGTTATGATAAGGGAAAATCAGTGGAAATGGTATTGTCAGTGGAAATGGTATTGCAAGTGACTGGTGAAAAACAACATGATCTAGTTATGCTCAACACTAGGTACATGCATACATTTGTAAGTTGTAACCAAGTTTCTTTCACTACAAATCAGAGCATACTAAGTAGTATAACTACCTATCAGCTTCCAACTGTTATTGGTCAAGTAGGCAGCATAGTGAGACCTTTTTTTTGAGGAATCATAGTTGAACCATACATAATGGCTTAATCCTCTGGTACAAACCTCTTACTGCACTGAACGATACCAGTTCATCAATGAGCATTTGTCTCGCAATTCCTTGATTTCCATTCAAGAAATCATTCTTAAGCTTTCCCCAGTAGCCACATACATTGTAACCATCCACAAGAATAACTGGGGAGGCAATTTCCAAGCCCTCATTTGTGCTAGATTTAATAACAATAGAAAGTCAGCAGACTCATCGAATCACCAACCTAAGAACTAAGCAAGGTATTAGATATGAAAGGAAAGACAAGCCTGACCAGTTAAGAGTGGAAGAAGGGTCCTCGTAGAAGTCCGTGTCATCAGGAAGCACTTCTTTCAATACTTTTTTTTTGCGGAACCTAGTAGCAGGCTGAGGCCCACTTGTTTGCTTCCTTTCAAAATCCTGAAAACAAGGGTTAAATACTTGTAACACCTGGTTTGCATTTATCAGATGAATGAGTGATGCACTAGACCGCATAATAGGACACTATATGAGTTTCAGGCATATCTGAATACACAAGGAGTATATGCACCTGATGATCTGACTCCATCAGGATCTGTTTTTATCTCTGAACATAGGGGCTAATCTTGCATGCTTCGCTAGATGCATTTACGACATGTACTCTTACGAATCTACACTAGACGCAGCAATTCACAAATTTTAACGATGAAACAAGGTAGGAAACTATAATGCAAGAAAGCTGGTTTTTCTGAAACTGAATGCAGGAAGGCTTGTACCTTCCAGAATTTTAGAATCCTTAGGTTCTGCTTAACATTGGATGTAATCCTAGGAGGCCGCCGGTCAGAAACCTGCAAATAAACAGTCAAGTGTGTGAGGACACTCCTGGCATATATCCTGATTCCTAACCTTCTAGATTCAAGATAAGAACTTCCAACTCCTCGGTAATCCTAAAATGCAATAACTGAACAAAGACAAGTAATATCTCCATCTGTCTTTGTACCACATTAATATTTCCTCTTTTTTTGGAAAGGATTTTAATTTTCTTTTTGGAAAGGAATATTTCCTCGTTGATAGAACAAAACTATGAGATAATCGGTCCCTCTTTCAGTCCAGATTCGAACAGAAGAAACATTAACCTTGACCCTGCGCCGAACTCGACCGTACTGAACTACTAACTCGTTGTATCTGCCTACGAGATTGCAGCGGGAAGGGAGAGATGAAGTGATGAACCTGACCTTGTTGGTGCCCGAGGAGCCGCCTTTGGTGCCCTTCCCCCTGCCCTTGTCCTTGGCCATCACCACCACGATGGAGGTCGCCGAGTAGGCCGCCGAGCCCACCATCTTTCCGCCGCCCTGTGCACTGCGCGCGCGACGAGTGGTGGAGGCGCCGCGTGGAGGAAGGAGGTGGTGGGTGCCACTGGGAAGATGGAATGTGTGGTCGCCTGGTCAGCCTGGAGTCCAATCCCCAAGCCAAGGGCTATCTTTGTCGCCGTCCGATCGTGCCTCGAGATTCGTGGGATCACGATGACAAAGCCAATGCTCATATTAGTCAGCTAACCAGTTCATCTAAAAACTTAATCTGATGGAGAAACATGGGTAATATATTTTAACAATTAAGATACACTTAGCTTTTAAAAAAGAAAAGTGCTTCTATACTTTTCTAATTTTTTTTACACAGTTCTCAAAGCATCTATGGATAAATAGGAAAAGAGCATATTAGTCAAATTAGTTTGGGTCTGAAACCCGTGTCCAGTCCGGTCTAGACCCGCTCGCTGGTTCTCTTCTCCATGACTCACCCCACGGGATTTGGGCTCAAACTAATTTGACCAATATGCTCTTTGCTATTCACCCAATGATGCTTTGAGATCTATGTAAAAACTTTTTGAAAGAGCATAGAAGCAATTCTTGCAGTCGTGGCATATTTTGTAAAATGAATTCTTAGATAGAACATAGACAATGTCTAGTATCAATTAACCTCTTCTTTCTGTATTTGCCATAGGATCTTTTAACCAGTTCGACAGAAAAAAAATTATCTGTTGCGTTGCGCCGCTAGATTAATAGCACAGCCACAAATTAGCAGAGTAGAAAATCGGTGGCTAATATATCTTTTAGCCACAGATAATCTAAACCTAATTAAAGGATCTCGATATAAAGAGAGGAACTAGTCAACATCTATCTTATCACTCAGCTACTTAAGCCATTGTGCATATCTTTTTTCTACTTTTAGATAATAGAAGAGATGTAGACCTCCGTATCATTACACGTACACAACTCTTAGCTTATCCTTCTTGCTCAGGTCCAAGCCGAAGACCCCAGCTGCCACCTCCGGTCCATCCGGAGCTCCTCCGAGCTGCTCTTTCTCAGTGAAGCAAGGGCAAAAGTGGGGCAAGTTGTGGGTGTGCCTAGCATTAGGGTTGGGACAGGGTTAGCTGTTGAGTTGGTTCTGCAAAGAGGAAATTGAATCCCGAAGGCTCCGAGTTTCGGTTCAAAAGCAAGCAATAGCAGATTTGAGAGATGTTTGAGGTGAGATAGGATAGAGGGAGGCCAGGGAGGGTCCATGCTACAACCACGCAACCTAGTTATGATCCTGAGGAGCACCGCATGTAGCCACGCTGTAAAGTTTTTGTTGCAATAGAACAAAAACTTTGTTGCATTAATCGTTTTACCATCTTGTATTGAAAAATGTTGCAACAAATATTGTAAATACATCACTCGTCAGTGGCATACTTTGTTACTTGTCTAATCTACGGAACGCTGCCCAGCCGAAGAAGATGGCGCCAAAGGGTCGACGGTCCGAGCAGAGGCTGGAGCAGGAGCTGGAGGTGAGGGACGAGCTGGAGCTGAAGTTGCCGTATCTCTGATTGGAGAACCTTGAGCTGGAACTTTGGAGGGGATCGGAGACGAATAGTCGGAGGGAATTTCTTCTTCGAACTCCGAGCCCCTTGGAGATAGGTCTTCGCCATCAAAGAATCGTTCTCGAAGCAGACGTTGATAGCGAATACTCCTTTTGAGGCGACGCCTATTTGCCTTGACTTCCTTCTTGATGTAGTCGATCTTCTTCTCATCGCGATGAAGGATAGCTATGACATCTGTGAGGGTGCTCTTGAGATCGGATAGAGGATTTACCACTTGTGGCCCTTGAGCAATCAAATCGGCGAGCTGTGCATCATCTTTGGCCTTTTGGCGCATAAACTCCTCATAGCTCTTGGCAGCGCTGTCTTCATCATGAGCATCCTCTCGAGTTCTTTTCTTTGAGGTGCCCGCCTCTTCTGCAGCTTGCTTGCCTTGACCCTTGACATCCTCTGGAGCTGCTTTGGGCGGGAGTATTAGCAAGGTCGGTTGATAAGCCTTGTGCTTGGACTCGCAGTGGAATATGAGAGAACTGCATTGATCAATCAAGATCTGGATGTATGGAGCAAAGGGTAATGACCTTGTGTGATCGGCACTTGCCATCCTCATCACTTGAAAGATATAATCTGCCACATGGAATTCTTCCCTCTGAACCAAGGCTAGGAGAAGATCACGCTCATAACCGCGGATATGGCCGTAATCACCCACTTTGGGAGCGAGGGTTTGGCGGATGATCTTGTTGAGAGTTGTGGCAACGAAGGTCAGACCCTTGACACGTCCAAGCACAGGAGGAGGGCCTTCATCTTCATAAAGAGGTGCAAGCTGAGACACGGGAAGGCTGATCCTCTTGCCGTGAAGAGGTGGCTTCTCTGAGTCGTCATCCTCAAGCCCCAGACTCTTGGCAAATTCACTGAAGGTGCATTGATAGCGCCTCTTGTGAGTCATCCAGATAAGGTTTCCATCCTCGTCAGCGAAGAATGTGGCGTAGAATTGCATGACAAGTTCTTCATTCCAATCGTGTCGGAGGCTGAGCACTTGAACTATCTCATGTTCCTCGCTAATCTCCACTACCTCAGCAAAGCAAGCATGCTTCCGAAGGTAGGGGAAGTCGATGAAGCGTTGAGGAATCACGGCATCTTTCCTATAGTTGATCACTGTCTCATAATAATCTTGCTGCACAAGTGACCAAAACCTCGGATCCGATGCATTTCTAGCATGTTCATATGGGTTCACGTTCCATCGAATCTCTCGGAGATCCTCATTGGTGAACTTCTTGTAATCCACAGCAACTCGAGGAACCTTTGGTTGCCTGGGCAGATGGCGCACTGGAGCGGCGTGAATCTGTGGAGATGGTTGATCTTCAGGATCAGCATGAACTCGCGCTCTCTTCACCTCAGGAACTGCTTTCGTTGGAGGTTGAGGTGGAGGCTTGTCTGCTTTGCCCTTGGATTGTTTCTTGAGAGGAGAAGGGGCAGGTGGTTGAGGTGGTGGACGAATAGATTTCCTCTTGACATTCCGACGAGGAGGAGGAGGGGGAGAAGGTGAGTCCAAGTCAGCTGATCTCTCTTCCTCCACGACGGTCGTCTCCACCTCTTTTTCTTTCACGGACTTTGCCTTTGCAGCTACCTCTTCTTCTTGCTTCTTCCTCTTTTGGCGCTCACGCCATTCTCTGTTTTGCCTCCTCTTCCTTTCTTGTGGAGTCTCTGAGGGTTCATCTGAGTGATTGCCCTCGTCCTCCACTTGCTGAGATTGTAGAGCTGCTTGGGCTCTTGCTTGAACATCTGCTTTTGCCTTATTGAAGACCTCTGTAATTTTCTTCTGGGCTGCCTCCTTCTTTGCTACATCCACTCTTGTTTTTCCAGTAAGCTGAGCCTTTTGTTTTTTGAGGAAGGCACTATAAGCTTGGCCTTCCTCGCTTTCCTTTTCTACTTCAGCTTGCTCCTCGAGAGCACGGGCCGAAGCAACAGTTGCATCAGTTGCTTCTAACCGTACTCCTCTCCCGGAGAGGATTGGAGCAACGTCTTCGATTATCTCGGAAGGTTGAATTGCTTCAACGAGCTCCTGATGCTGCTCTTCCACTGCCTCGCTTTCTGCCTGCTGCTGAGGGGCTGCCAACTGTCGACCAGCAGTCCTCTTCCTCTTGTAGGTCACCTGCTTTTTGGTTGAGCGAGGCTGGACCACAAACCTTCTCGACTCATCTGAGGGGCTGCTAAGCACCGGAGAAGGTGGAACACTAGCCTCAGAGTCGTCGTTGCTTCGACGGCTTTCAGAACTCATAGCACCTGTGAATGGAGAGATAAGAGCAGGGGATAAGTGCTATTGCAAGCAAGGAGGTTCTACAAGTTTTGAAAATGGTCTGAGGAGGAAGGCATGAGAAAATCAAGTTTTTCAGCAAATCTCGGAGGCTCCGGAAAAATGTCGGACGCTCCGGAAATGTGTTCTGTCCTCGATTCTCAGAAAGTCGGAATAACCAAGTTGTGCATATCTTTTTTCTACTTTTAGATAATAGAAGAGATGTAGACCTCCGTATCATTACACGTACACAACTCTTAGCTTATCCTTCTTGCTCAGGTCCAAGCCGAAGACCCCAGCTGCCACCTCCGGTCCATCCGGAGCTCCTCCGAGCTGCTCTTTCTCAGTGAAGCAAGGGCAAAAGTGGGGCAAGTTGTGGGTGTGCCTAGCATTAGGGTTGGGACAGGGTTAGCTGTTGAGTTGGTTCTGGAAAGAGGAAATTGAATCCCGAAGGCTCCGAGTTTCGGTTCAAAAGCAAGCAATAGCAGATTTGAGAGATGTTTGAGGTGAGATAGGATAGAGGGAGGCCAGGGAGGGTCCATGCTACAACCACGCAACCTAGTTATGATCCTGAGGAGCACCGCATGTAGCCACGCTGTAAAGTTTTTGTTGCAATAGAACAAAAACTTTGTTGCATTAATCGTTTTACCATCTTGTATTGAAAAATGTTGCAACAAATATTGTAAATACATCACTCGTCAGTGGCATACTTTGTTACTTGTCTAATCTACGGAACGCTGCCCAGCCGAAGAAGATGGCGCCAAAGGGTCGACGGTCCGAGCAGAGGCTGGAGCAGGAGCTGGAGGTGAGGGACGAGCTGGAGCTGAAGTTGCCGTATCTCTGATTGGAGAACCTTGAGCTGGAACTTCGGAGGGGATCGGAGACGAATAGTCGGAGGGAATTTCTTCTTCGAACTCCGAGCCCCTTGGAGATAGGTCTTCGCCATCAAAGAATCGTTCTCGAAGCAGACGTTGATAGCGAATACTCCTTTTGAGGCGACGCCTATTTGCCTTGACTTCCTTCTTGATGTAGTCGATCTTCTTCTCATCGCGATGAAGGATAGCTATGACATCTGTGAGGGTGCTCTTGAGATCGGATAGAGGATTTACCACTTGTGGCCCTTGAGCAATCAAATCGGCGAGCTGTGCATCATCTTTGGCCTTTTGGCGCATAAACTCCTCATAGCTCTTGGCAGCGCTGTCTTCATCATGAGCATCCTCTCGAGTTCTTTTCTTTGAGGTGCCCGCCTCTTCTGCAGCTTGCTTGCCTTGACCCTTGACATCCTCTGGAGCTGCTTTGGGCGGGAGTATTAGCAAGGTCGGTTGATAAGCCTTGTGCTTGGACTCGCAGTGGAATATGAGAGAACTGCATTGATCAATCAAGATCTGGATGTATGGAGCAAAGGGTAATGACCTTGTGTGATCGGCACTTGCCATCCTCATCACTTGAAAGATATAATCTGCCACATGGAATTCTTCCCTCTGAACCAAGGCTAGGAGAAGATCACGCTCATAACCGCGGATATGGCCGTAATCACCCACTTTGGGAGCGAGGGTTTGGCGGATGATCTTGTTGAGAGTTGTGGCAACGAAGGTCAGACCCTTGACACGTCCAAGCACAGGAGGAGGGCCTTCATCTTCATAAAGAGGTGCAAGCTGAGACACGGGAAGGCTGATCCTCCTGCCGTGAAGAGGTGGCTTCTCTGAGTCGTCATCCTCAAGCCCCAGACTCTTGGCAAATTCACTGAAGGTGCATTGATAGCGCCTCTTGTGAGTCATCCAGATAAGGTTTCCATCCTCGTCAGCGAAGAATGTGGCGTAGAATTGCATGACAAGTTCTTCATTCCAATCGTGCCGGAGGCTGAGCACTTGAACTATCTCATGTTCCTCGCTAATCTCCACTACCTCAGCAAAGCAAGCATGCTTCCGAAGGTAGGGGAAGTCGATGAAGCGTTGAGGAATCACGGCATCTTTCCTATAGTTGATCACTGTCTCATAATAATCTTGCTGCACAAGTGACCAAAACCTCGGATCCGATGCATTTCTAGCATGTTCATATGGGTTCACGTTCCATCGAATCTCTCGGAGATCCTCATTGGTGAACTTCTTGTAATCCACAGCAACTCGAGGAACCTTTGGTTGCCTGGGCAGATGGCGCACTGGAGCGGCGTGAATCTGTGGAGATGGTTGATCTTCAGGATCAGCATGAACTCGCGCTCTCTTCACCTCAGGAACTGCTTTCGTTGGAGGTTGAGGTGGAGGCTTGTCTGCTTTGCCCTTGGATTGTTTCTTGAGAGGAGAAGGGGCAGGTGGTTGAGGTGGTGGACGAATAGATTTCCTCTTGACATTCCGACGAGGAGGAGGAGGGGGAGAAGGTGAGTCCAAGTCAGCTGATCTCTCTTCCTCCACGACGGTCGTCTCCACCTCTTTTTCTTTCACGGACTTTGCCTTTGCAGCTACCTCTTCTTCTTGCTTCTTCCTCTTTTGGCGCTCACGCCATTCTCTGTTTTGCCTCCTCTTCCTTTCTTGTGGAGTCTCTGAGGGTTCATCTGAGTGATTGCCCTCGTCCTCCACTTGCTGAGATTGTAGAGCTGCTTGGGCTCTTGCTTGAACATCTGCTTTTGCCTTATTGAAGACCTCTGTAATTTTCTTCTGGGCTGCCTCCTTCTTTGCTACATCCACTCTTGTTTTTCCAGTAAGCTGAGCCTTTTGTTTTTTGAGGAAGGCACTATAAGCTTGGCCTTCCTCGCTTTCCTTTTCTACTTCAGCTTGCTCCTCGAGAGCACGGGCCGAAGCAACAGTTGCATCAGTTGCTTCTAACCGTACTCCTCTCCCGGAGAGGATTGGAGCAACGTCTTCGATTATCTCGGAAGGTTGAATTGCTTCAACGAGCTCCTGATGCTGCTCTTCCACTGCCTCGCTTTCTGCCTGCTGCTGAGGGGCTGCCAACTGTCGACCAGCAGTCCTCTTCCTCTTGTAGGTCACCTGCTTTTTGGTTGAGCGAGGCTGGACCACAAACCTTCTCGACTCATCTGAGGGGCTACTAAGCACCGGAGAAGGTGGAACACTAGCCTCAGAGTCGTCGTTGCTTCGACGGCTTTCAGAACTCATAGCACCTGTGAATGGAGAGATAAGAGCAGGGGATAAGTGCTATTGCAAGCAAGGAGGTTCTACAAGTTTTGAAAATGGTTTGAGGAGGAAGGCATGAGAAAATCAAGTTTTTCAGCAAATCTCGGAGGCTCCGGAAAAATGTCGGACGCTCCGGAAATGTGTTCTGTCCTCGATTCTCAGAAAGTCGGAATAACCAAGTTGTGCATATCTTTTTTCTACTTTTAGATAATAGAAGAGATGTAGACCTCCGTATCATTACACGTACACAACTCTTAGCTTATCCTTCTTGCTCAGGTCCAAGCCGAAGACCCCAGCTGCCACCTCCGGTCCATCCGGAGCTCCTCCGAGCTGCTCTTTCTCAGTGAAGCAAGGGCAAAAGTGGGGCAAGTTGTGGGTGTGCCTAGCATTAGGGTTGGGACAGGGTTAGCTGTTGAGTTGGTTCTGGAAAGAGGAAATTGAATCCCGAAGGCTCCGAGTTTCGGTTCAAAAGCAAGCAATAGCAGATTTGAGAGATGTTTGAGGTGAGATAGGATAGAGGGAGGCCAGGGAGGGTCCATGCTACAACCACGCAACCTAGTTATGATCCTGAGGAGCACCGCATGTAGCCACGCTGTAAAGTTTTTGTTGCAATAGAACAAAAACTTTGTTGCATTAATCGTTTTACCATCTTGTATTGAAAAATGTTGCAACAAATATTGTAAATACATCACTCGTCAGTGGCATACTTTGTTACTTGTCTAATCTACGGAACGCTGCCCAGCCGAAGAAGATGGCGCCAAAGGGTCGACGGTCCGAGCAGAGGCTGGAGCAGGAGCTGGAGGTGAGGGACGAGCTGGAGCTGAAGTTGCCGTATCTCTGATTGGAGAACCTTGAGCTGGAACTTCGGAGGGGATCGGAGACGAATAGTCGGAGGGAATTTCTTCTTCGAACTCCGAGCCCCTTGGAGATAGGTCTTCGCCATCAAAGAATCGTTCTCGAAGCAGACGTTGATAGCGAATACTCCTTTTGAGGCGACGCCTATTTGCCTTGACTTCCTTCTTGATGTAGTCGATCTTCTTCTCATCGCGATGAAGGATAGCTATGACATCTGTGAGGGTGCTCTTGAGATCGGATAGAGGATTTACCACTTGTGGCCCTTGAGCAATCAAATCGGCGAGCTGTGCATCATCTTTGGCCTTTTGGCGCATAAACTCCTCATAGCTCTTGGCAGCGCTGTCTTCATCATGAGCATCCTCTCGAGTTCTTTTCTTTGAGGTGCCCGCCTCTTCTGCAGCTTGCTTGCCTTGACCCTTGACATCCTCTGGAGCTGCTTTGGGCGGGAGTATTAGCAAGGTCGGTTGATAAGCCTTGTGCTTGGACTCGCAGTGGAATATGAGAGAACTGCATTGATCAATCAAGATCTGGATGTATGGAGCAAAGGGTAATGACCTTGTGTGATCGGCACTTGCCATCCTCATCACTTGAAAGATATAATCTGCCACATGGAATTCTTCCCTCTGAACCAAGGCTAGGAGAAGATCACGCTCATAACCGCGGATATGGCCGTAATCACCCACTTTGGGAGCGAGGGTTTGGCGGATGATCTTGTTGAGAGTTGTGGCAACGAAGGTCAGACCCTTGACACGTCCAAGCACAGGAGGAGGGCCTTCATCTTCATAAAGAGGTGCAAGCTGAGACACGGGAAGGCTGATCCTCCTGCCGTGAAGAGGTGGCTTCTCTGAGTCGTCATCCTCAAGCCCCAGACTCTTGGCAAATTCACTGAAGGTGCATTGATAGCGCCTCTTGTGAGTCATCCAGATAAGGTTTCCATCCTCGTCAGCGAAGAATGTGGCGTAGAATTGCATGACAAGTTCTTCATTCCAATCGTGCCGGAGGCTGAGCACTTGAACTATCTCATGTTCCTCGCTAATCTCCACTACCTCAGCAAAGCAAGCATGCTTCCGAAGGTAGGGGAAGTCGATGAAGCGTTGAGGAATCACGGCATCTTTCCTATAGTTGATCACTGTCTCATAATAATCTTGCTGCACAAGTGACCAAAACCTCGGATCCGATGCATTTCTAGCATGTTCATATGGGTTCACGTTCCATCGAATCTCTCGGAGATCCTCATTGGTGAACTTCTTGTAATCCACAGCAACTCGAGGAACCTTTGGTTGCCTGGGCAGATGGCGCACTGGAGCGGCGTGAATCTGTGGAGATGGTTGATCTTCAGGATCAGCATGAACTCGCGCTCTCTTCACCTCAGGAACTGCTTTCGTTGGAGGTTGAGGTGGAGGCTTGTCTGCTTTGCCCTTGGATTGTTTCTTGAGAGGAGAAGGGGCAGGTGGTTGAGGTGGTGGACGAATAGATTTCCTCTTGACATTCCGACGAGGAGGAGGAGGGGGAGAAGGTGAGTCCAAGTCAGCTGATCTCTCTTCCTCCACGACGGTCGTCTCCACCTCTTTTTCTTTCACGGACTTTGCCTTTGCAGCTACCTCTTCTTCTTGCTTCTTCCTCTTTTGGCGCTCACGCCATTCTCTGTTTTGCCTCCTCTTCCTTTCTTGTGGAGTCTCTGAGGGTTCATCTGAGTGATTGCCCTCGTCCTCCACTTGCTGAGATTGTAGAGCTGCTTGGGCTCTTGCTTGAACATCTGCTTTTGCCTTATTGAAGACCTCTGTAATTTTCTTCTGGGCTGCCTCCTTCTTTGCTACATCCACTCTTGTTTTTCCAGTAAGCTGAGCCTTTTGTTTTTTGAGGAAGGCACTATAAGCTTGGCCTTCCTCGCTTTCCTTTTCTACTTCAGCTTGCTCCTCGAGAGCACGGGCCGAAGCAACAGTTGCATCAGTTGCTTCTAACCGTACTCCTCTCCCGGAGAGGATTGGAGCAACGTCTTCGATTATCTCGGAAGGTTGAATTGCTTCAACGAGCTCCTGATGCTGCTCTTCCACTGCCTCGCTTTCTGCCTGCTGCTGAGGGGCTGCCAACTGTCGACCAGCAGTCCTCTTCCTCTTGTAGGTCACCTGCTTTTTGGTTGAGCGAGGCTGGACCACAAACCTTCTCGACTCATCTGAGGGGCTACTAAGCACCGGAGAAGGTGGAACACTAGCCTCAGAGTCGTCGTTGCTTCGACGGCTTTCAGAACTCATAGCACCTGTGAATGGAGAGATAAGAGCAGGGGATAAGTGCTATTGCAAGCAAGGAGGTTCTACAAGTTTTGAAAATGGTTTGAGGAGGAAGGCATGAGAAAATCAAGTTTTTCAGCAAATCTCGGAGGCTCCGGAAAAATGTCGGACGCTCCGGAAATGTGTTCTGTCCTCGATTCTCAGAAAGTCGGAATAACCAAGTTGTGCATATCTTTTTTCTACTTTTAGATAATAGAAGAGATGTAGACCTCCGTATCATTACACGTACACAACTCTTAGCTTATCCTTCTTGCTCAGGTCCAAGCCGAAGACCCCAGCTGCCACCTCCGGTCCATCCGGAGCTCCTCCGAGCTGCTCTTTCTCAGTGAAGCAAGGGCAAAAGTGGGGCAAGTTGTGGGTGTGCCTAGCATTAGGGTTGGGACAGGGTTAGCTGTTGAGTTGGTTCTGGAAAGAGGAAATTGAATCCCGAAGGCTCCGAGTTTCGGTTCAAAAGCAAGCAATAGCAGATTTGAGAGATGTTTGAGGTGAGATAGGATAGAGGGAGGCCAGGGAGGGTCCATGCTACAACCACGCAACCTAGTTATGATCCTGAGGAGCACCGCATGTAGCCACGCTGTAAAGTTTTTGTTGCAATAGAACAAAAACTTTGTTGCATTAATCGTTTTACCATCTTGTATTGAAAAATGTTGCAACAAATATTGTAAATACATCACTCGTCAGTGGCATACTTTGTTACTTGTCTAATCTACGGAACGCTGCCCAGCCGAAGAAGATGGCGCCAAAGGGTCGACGGTCCGAGCAGAGGCTGGAGCAGGAGCTGGAGGTGAGGGACGAGCTGGAGCTGAAGTTGCCGTATCTCTGATTGGAGAACCTTGAGCTGGAACTTCGGAGGGGATCGGAGACGAATAGTCGGAGGGAATTTCTTCTTCGAACTCCGAGCCCCTTGGAGATAGGTCTTCGCCATCAAAGAATCGTTCTCGAAGCAGACGTTGATAGCGAATACTCCTTTTGAGGCGACGCCTATTTGCCTTGACTTCCTTCTTGATGTAGTCGATCTTCTTCTCATCGCGATGAAGGATAGCTATGACATCTGTGAGGGTGCTCTTGAGATCGGATAGAGGATTTACCACTTGTGGCCCTTGAGCAATCAAATCGGCGAGCTGTGCATCATCTTTGGCCTTTTGGCGCATAAACTCCTCATAGCTCTTGGCAGCGCTGTCTTCATCATGAGCATCCTCTCGAGTTCTTTTCTTTGAGGTGCCCGCCTCTTCTGCAGCTTGCTTGCCTTGACCCTTGACATCCTCTGGAGCTGCTTTGGGCGGGAGTATTAGCAAGGTCGGTTGATAAGCCTTGTGCTTGGACTCGCAGTGGAATATGAGAGAACTGCATTGATCAATCAAGATCTGGATGTATGGAGCAAAGGGTAATGACCTTGTGTGATCGGCACTTGCCATCCTCATCACTTGAAAGATATAATCTGCCACATGGAATTCTTCCCTCTGAACCAAGGCTAGGAGAAGATCACGCTCATAACCGCGGATATGGCCGTAATCACCCACTTTGGGAGCGAGGGTTTGGCGGATGATCTTGTTGAGAGTTGTGGCAACGAAGGTCAGACCCTTGACACGTCCAAGCACAGGAGGAGGGCCTTCATCTTCATAAAGAGGTGCAAGCTGAGACACGGGAAGGCTGATCCTCCTGCCGTGAAGAGGTGGCTTCTCTGAGTCGTCATCCTCAAGCCCCAGACTCTTGGCAAATTCACTGAAGGTGCATTGATAGCGCCTCTTGTGAGTCATCCAGATAAGGTTTCCATCCTCGTCAGCGAAGAATGTGGCGTAGAATTGCATGACAAGTTCTTCATTCCAATCGTGCCGGAGGCTGAGCACTTGAACTATCTCATGTTCCTCGCTAATCTCCACTACCTCAGCAAAGCAAGCATGCTTCCGAAGGTAGGGGAAGTCGATGAAGCGTTGAGGAATCACGGCATCTTTCCTATAGTTGATCACTGTCTCATAATAATCTTGCTGCACAAGTGACCAAAACCTCGGATCCGATGCATTTCTAGCATGTTCATATGGGTTCACGTTCCATCGAATCTCTCGGAGATCCTCATTGGTGAACTTCTTGTAATCCACAGCAACTCGAGGAACCTTTGGTTGCCTGGGCAGATGGCGCACTGGAGCGGCGTGAATCTGTGGAGATGGTTGATCTTCAGGATCAGCATGAACTCGCGCTCTCTTCACCTCAGGAACTGCTTTCGTTGGAGGTTGAGGTGGAGGCTTGTCTGCTTTGCCCTTGGATTGTTTCTTGAGAGGAGAAGGGGCAGGTGGTTGAGGTGGTGGACGAATAGATTTCCTCTTGACATTCCGACGAGGAGGAGGAGGGGGAGAAGGTGAGTCCAAGTCAGCTGATCTCTCTTCCTCCACGACGGTCGTCTCCACCTCTTTTTCTTTCACGGACTTTGCCTTTGCAGCTACCTCTTCTTCTTGCTTCTTCCTCTTTTGGCGCTCACGCCATTCTCTGTTTTGCCTCCTCTTCCTTTCTTGTGGAGTCTCTGAGGGTTCATCTGAGTGATTGCCCTCGTCCTCCACTTGCTGAGATTGTAGAGCTGCTTGGGCTCTTGCTTGAACATCTGCTTTTGCCTTATTGAAGACCTCTGTAATTTTCTTCTGGGCTGCCTCCTTCTTTGCTACATCCACTCTTGTTTTTCCAGTAAGCTGAGCCTTTTGTTTTTTGAGGAAGGCACTATAAGCTTGGCCTTCCTCGCTTTCCTTTTCTACTTCAGCTTGCTCCTCGAGAGCACGGGCCGAAGCAACAGTTGCATCAGTTGCTTCTAACCGTACTCCTCTCCCGGAGAGGATTGGAGCAACGTCTTCGATTATCTCGGAAGGTTGAATTGCTTCAACGAGCTCCTGATGCTGCTCTTCCACTGCCTCGCTTTCTGCCTGCTGCTGAGGGGCTGCCAACTGTCGACCAGCAGTCCTCTTCCTCTTGTAGGTCACCTGCTTTTTGGTTGAGCGAGGCTGGACCACAAACCTTCTCGACTCATCTGAGGGGCTGCTAAGCACCGGAGAAGGTGGAACACTAGCCTCAGAGTCGTCGTTGCTTCGACGGCTTTCAGAACTCATAGCACCTGTGAATGGAGAGATAAGAGCAGGGGATAAGTGCTATTGCAAGCAAGGAGGTTCTACAAGTTTTGAAAATGGTCTGAGGAGGAAGGCATGAGAAAATCAAGTTTTTCAGCAAATCTCGGAGGCTCCGGAAAAATGTCGGACGCTCCGGAAATGTGTTCTGTCCTCGATTCTCAGAAAGTCGGAGTAACCAAGATTTCCTCAGAGGCTCCGACTTTGCATAGTTGGAATTCCAGTATTCAAAGTCCGATGCTCCGGAAAAATGTCGGATGCTCCGAGATCTTGGATCCTGAGGTCAACACGCATTTCCGGATTCTCTGACTTCCTCTCAGAGGCTCCGACTTCCAGTTTCCTCATCGAGTAAAAGAAAAGTCAGAGTCTCCGGGAATTTTCGGAGGCTCCGAGATCTAGAAAAACTAGGTTTTCTAAGCCTAATTGCGCGGAGAATTTGGACCTAATCGAGCGCAATTTCTACGGGAATCCGATTCAAAGGAATGCGGAGAAGATAGAATAGGGGATTTAGCCGAACGAGGAGGAATGCGACGAGGAATTTGACGAAGAGGTCGCGTGCCCGGCGGCCGTGCCCTAACTCGGCGACGGCGGCGCTGCTACGGCGGCGCAGGGCGGAGGCGATGCCCTTCGGCGGCGGAGGAAGGTCGGCGGAGGTCCACACGGGCCTGGGGAAGGCACGGCGATGACCGGCGGCGACGGATGAGGTGGCACAGACGGTGGCGGCGGCTCGACGCGGGAAAGTCGGAGGCGCCGGAATAGGGTACGGAGCGAAACTCCGCCGCCCTGTGCCCTGCGCGCGCGACGAGTGGTGGAGGCGCCGCGGGGAGGAAGGAGGTGGTGGGTGCCACTGGGAAGATGGAATGTGTGGTCGCCTGGTCAGCCTGGTGTCGCTGTGGCTTGCGACGAGGAAAGAGTCCAATCCCCAAGCCAAGGGCTATCTTTGTCGCCGTCCGATCGTGCCTCGAGGTTCGTGGGATCACGATGACCAAGCCGATGCTCATATTAGTTTTGAGTTGCATGTAGCTAACCAGTTCATCTAAAAGCTTAATCTGATGGAGAAACATGGGTAATATATTTTAACAATTAAGATACACTTAGCTTTTAAAAAAGAAAAGTGCTTCTATGCTCTCTTAAATTTTTTTTACACAGATCTCAAAGCATCCATGGATAAATAGGAGAAGAGCATATTAGTCAAATTAGCTTGGGTCCGAAACCCGTGTCCAGTCCGGTCCAAACCCGCTTGCTGGTTCCCTTCTCCATGACTCACCCCACGGGATTTAAACCCAAACTAATTTGACCAATATGTCCTTTGCTATTCACCCAAGGTTTCTTTGAGATCTATGTAAAAAACTTTTGAAAGAGTATAGAAGCACTTCTTGCAGTCGTGACATATTTCGTAAAATGAATTCTTAGATAGAACATAGACAATGTCTAGTATCAATTAACCTCTTCTTTTTGTATTTGCCATAGGATCTTTTAACCAGTTCGACAGACAAAAATTATCTGTTGCGTTGCGCCGCTAGATTAATAGCACATCCACAAATTAGCAGAGTAGAAAATCGGTGGCTAATATATCTTTTAGCCACAGATAATCTAAACCTAATTAAAGGATCTCGACATAAAGAGAGGAACTAGTCAACATCTATCTTATCACTCAGCTACTTAAGCCATTGTGCATATCTTTTTTATACTTTTAGATGACAGAAGAGATGTATCCCCTGACCTCCGTATCATTAATTACACGTACACAATCCTTAGCTTATCCTTTGGCAACTTAATTTCATGTTTTATAAGCCTACGTGATATAAATATGCTTCTTACCACCTCCTAACACATATAAATATGATCATCTCGATGTGTTTTTTAACTAGGATTTACATGAATTGATGTCAACTCCGAGCAAGGAGCCAAGAACTAGTGTCTATGATCATCCATGGACGTGTACGTGGGTGTGTTGACTTTTCGTGTGCATGATAACCCTGTCCATTTTTTGGGTGCATATTCGGTCACATATCGGCCTTTCTCGTTGTATTTTACATGCAATGTGTGCATCTTGCTGAAATGCTAAGTCGTGAGAAGTCGGACATCTTGGGTGGTTCTGATTGAAAGTTTAATTTCTTAACCTTTTAATTCTTCCGATTAGTTTTCTCTTGCTTACCGACTATATATAACAATGCAAGCTTTCAGTCAAGCAAAGCGAGTTTTATTTGGGGTCAAAAATCATAATGAAAGATGCGTTTGCAGTTTAGAACAATTATGACCATCTTCCCAGCTCAGCAATGTGGAGTGTCCTGGCAGATTTATCCTTGGAAAGGAATGTTTCCAAATTGTGCCTAGGATCTTTTCTCTCTTTCTCTCTTCTTCTTTTCCTTAGTAGGATATTGCTAAGCATACATCGAGATGTGTCCACAACTAAAATCTTAATACGTGTCGAACATAAATTACTTCAGCAGATACATAGCACTACTTTATCCAACAACGATATGCAAACTCAATTTGTGGAAAAAATTATCAAGCATTTAGCTATTTCCTTTACATTTTTCTAAAAGACTAACTAAGAGGATGTTTAGTTAGGCTTTTCAGCGGCTTTTCACTGAAAAAAGCTGCAGCCCAATCAAATGGCTAGCTTTTTAGCAGTTTTTGCCAACGATAGCTGTGAGTTTTGCAGTGCAAATTCAGCAGTTTAGAAAAGCTCTCTTCTGCTAGCTTTTTGTAATATGCTGAAGTTTCAGTGTTCATTTTCTAAAATATTGTAGATTGTTTAGATCAACCAAAAGCTACATGTTCACTTTTCCACAACCACATCAGCTTTTCCAGACAGCCAGCCAACAACAGCTTTGTCAACAGCCACAGTTCAACCAAACAGGCTCTAATAACGGAGCAAAGTGTTATGCCGCTTATACTAATCTTTTTTATATATATATAAGCCGCTTATACTAATCAAGACAACTCTACAAATGCACGAGGCTGAATATACGCCTGCTAGAGATGCAAATATCATAGAAAAACAATGTTAGAAACCGAGCAAGAACATAGGTCTACTACTTCTTCTGTTTGTATTATATTACTTTAATCACGACATTAAACATCTTTTATTTTTGCACGACGTAGTAGCCACGTGAGATTAAAAACTAGCATATAAAACTAGACGTGACCAAATATGAGATGTACCAATTCACATTCACAATCTAATTACGTGAGACGAAATTTAGTAGACCCCTAGGGAAACATGAGCAAATATAAGGTGCAGCAAGTTGCACGTAATGCGTGGACGTACCATTTTCCCCAGGCGCACTCTGTCCGAAATAAAAATCAACTCCCTCCTCCTCATGGAGAAGCAAACAGCCAAAGCAAGAATCAGCAGCCAGCCTCTTGGGGAGGGAGGAACCGAGGAAGGATCAGCGATCGTTTGGCGCCGGAGACTCCGAGGAAGTAGCACGCAGCAGCTGGCCCAAGCAACGAGACGCGAGCAAGAAACCAGAGTATCGAAGGCGAGGAGGAAGGAAGCGGTGGTCGATGGCTCGGCGGGCGGCGACGTGGGAGCAGGGCGGCGACGAGTACGACTACCTGTTCAAGGTCGTGCTGATCGGGGACTCCGGCGTGGGCAAGTCCAACCTCCTCTCCCGCTTCACCAAGAACACCTTCTCCCTCGACTCCAAGTCCACCATCGGCGTCGAGTTCGCTACCCGCACCATCCAGGTCAGGTCCCCAACTCTTCTCTTCGCTTCTTTAATTTCTCGAATTATCGATGCTTTTGGTTGGTTGCTTCTGGTCTGAGAACAGCACAAGCTGGAGCCAAGGCTTAATTTTGCTGTTCTTGGTTAGTTGTTAGTAATCTTGTGTCGGGCGTACTAGAAATTTTTTACTTTTGGATGTATTTCGCATTTGGTTATGCTCTTTTTTTCTAGTGATTTAGGTTCTTGTCTGGGTGCAATTTTATACTGTTCAAGTATAGTTTTGCACCTAATTATGACGGCTCGACGTCTGCATGTGTTTCTCGTTAGGCGCTTTTGATCCTTGTCCCGATGCACTTGGTCCCATTTCGAACAAAAATCGATTTTGGGAATTAAAATTATTTAGTAAGATTTTTTTAAGTTGGAATTGAAGCTGAATTAGATCAATGATGTGCGAAGGAACACTAACCAGAAGCAGAGTAGTACGTGTTTACGAATACGACGACTTTGAAAGGGTCGGGTAATAAAATGTTATGCAGAAGGATCCCTCCAATTTATATCAGGCGATGACTTGATTAAAATACGATGTCGCAAAAAATTGAATTCCCTTGCAAACAAGCAAGTACGAATTTTGCTTTGGAACATAACCAAAAGTGTTTTTTTTTACAGAGAACATAACCAAAAGTTATGAACATATAAGATATGAGAAGTCACGGTGATCTTAGTTGCTTTGCTTATGGATTGTCAGTCCTGTAATTCCTGTATCATCAATGTTTTTGTCAATAACCCCAGATTCTATCTTGCTGCTGGCTGCTGCCATCTGCAGTATCTGCAACTTAAATCATGAATCGCTGGTGTTGCGGTGGCTGTTAAGTCCATCTCAATCAGTACTGGCATCATTGACATAGTTCATTAGGATGAGATTGATATAGCATAAACCCAGAACAGGTGGAACATGCTGGTAGTTAGCCAATGATGTGATTGCACTTACAACATATAATTCAGATTGCTCAAAGACTCAATTGTTGACTTTCCTTCAGTTGTCAGTTGTCAGTTGCACTTTGTTTTATAGATTGCAAATTAAAATCGGTGATTTCCTATTTCCTGTAGGCAGTACCAAATATTGGTTTTGTCTTTCAAGAAATAGTTTTTCAAGGGTCTCAACTCCAATAGTTACATTGCTGCACTTTTGTTATTCAGGTGGAAGGAAAGACTATAAAAGCACAGATATGGGACACGGCCGGGCAAGAACGGTACCGAGCGATAACAAGCGCTTATTACCGCGGAGCTGTGGGGGCGTTGCTAGTATACGATGTCACAAAGGCTACAACTTTCGAGAACGTGAAGCGGTGGCTCAAGGAGCTCCGCGACCACGCCGACTCCAACATTGTTATCATGCTGATCGGCAACAAGATCGACCTCAGGCATCTCCGTTCAGTCGCCTTGGAGGACGCAGCGAGCTTCGCAGAGAGGGAAGGTTTGTCCTTCATCGAGACTTCTGCGCTCGACGCGACGAATGTTGACAAGGCTTTTCAGACCGTCCTCGCTGAGATCTACAGGATCATCAGCAAGAAGGCTTTGTCCTCAGATGAATCTGGGTCTGGTACTGTCAAAGAGGGGCAATCGATTCAAGTGTCGGCCGGAGACTCCAGCGGTTATACGTCAAGATGCTGCTCTTTCTAGTGATGCTCGTAGTGACTATCAAGATCATTTAAGTTGGATTGCTTGAGGTGATTGCCGTTGTCAAAATGTGGTGTCCTGCAACAAAAATAAAGGATTATGTTCGGAAGAAAGTTTCCATAACATAGTACAGCTGGTTCAACTGTGTGGCTCTGATACTTATGTTATATACTCTTTAGGTAGTACAGTACCTGTGCTTACTATTGCCAGAAATGCAAATTCATGTCCTCTCAGGCAAAGTAGCTTTACTCTCTTTCTCAATGACTCTCTATTCAGTTATATTGTTCTAAATTTGCTGAAATTGGGGTTGTCTGCTCACCATGTTTCCACGAGATCACGAGGATATCTCTTGCAAAGTCTGTATTATTCACCTATTTTCTCTGAACTAACTGATAAGAGTGTCATGGTAGTTAGATAAAAGGCACTCGCCCAGCTTATATAAAAGCTTAACAACAAGTAGGTTTGATGGGGTTACCAGCTTACAATTTTGGTAGCATTTCTCCTATAAATTTGACCGCAGGACAAGCAAACAAAATATTCACAAAAAGCATAATCCCTCCCTGGTACTTTCAGCCAGCCCTATGCCAAGTTGAGATCACCACAAATCATAAGAGGAGCTATCCTATTACACCACAGCATGTCATACATCACATTAGCCAGTCATAAGGTGCTCCCTACAAGACAAAGTTCAGGCACCAAGCAGGGGGCCTCCAGCACGCCTCCTCCTTGCCTTGGCAAATCTTGGAGCTTTCTATTTAATGCTTGAGGCAGCCCACACCGCTTTCTTTCTGTCCTTCTTCCCTACATGAAAAAAGAAGATTTTATATATAATGTCAGTTAGAAGCCTTACAAGTTTACCATCAATTGCCATTTTATTTCTAATGTTCCAGAGCACCCAGCAAACCTATATACCCACACACCTTTATTCACCCCCTTTTGATTGGCTACCCATTGCTCGAAAAAATCCTCAAAGTGTACTGGCATCCTCTCCCATCCAGTGTCTCTTGCATTTGAAAAGTATGTGGTCTGCATTTTCTATCTCATAGCTCACATTTGTCAGACCCTTCCCACATGCGTTTCACTAATTGTTGGCCTGACGGGATTCTATCATGTCTCGCTTGCCAAATGAAAACCTTTACTTTAGAGGATCTTAGCCTTCCACACCCGCTGGAGATTCATGTTAACACCATAGGAGATGAGCCTATATAAGGATCTAAGTGAATACACGTTTCTTTTCTAAAGCCCACACCATCTTATCTGGGTCAATGTTAGCAGCACCCCTTGAAGCTCCCCCATGGGAGCACCCCATTCTTGTAGTTCGTGTTCTCCAAATAATCTTCTCGGTCCTACATGCCACTTTTAGTTCTTTTACCCTCGCAATTAACTTTGTGGGTTAAGGCGAAAATATGCAGTGGAACCACCCTTATTTTCAAAAACGTCTTTTCAAAACTTGTTGCCTCCTACAATAATACTTGAGTTCCAAATTCCCTAGTTTATGCATATGTGTATGAAATGACTACAACGTATGAAATAAATGCGCAATACAACACTCGACTAATTACTAACTAGCAACACAGCACGATAGAATCGATCAACTCAGCAACACAAGTTGAGTCCTTCCGTCTCATGTTTCTTTCGACTAGGTCTAGAACTAGAGTTATTACACGCTACACTATTCGGAGAACTACAAATAGATTGGCAGGATCATACAACTTCATTTTAACCAAACCTTGTTGCATTCAATGGTATGACAGCATGATGTAAGTCCGCACGGAGTTTGGTTAAAATTATTTCTTTTTTGCAGTTGAAGTGTATTTCTCTTAATATTGCATTGTGTCCCATGCTATCCAATTGTTTCCTAGAATGCAGTTCTGTACAAGTGTAGTTTTCTGATACATTATGTCAATCTATTTGTGGTTCTCTGAAATCTTCTCTTAAATATGTAGTTTGCACAGAGTACGTGTAGTTGTATGAAATTTATTTTTATTTCTTTATTTATCTCGTGGCCAGCTTTTGGTGCAACCTGAAATGAAGCAACTCGGCTACGCATTAACCAAGCTGAAGAAACTGTCCGTACTAGGTATCTTTGTTGAATTTGACCTTGCATGGACGACAGCCTTTCTTGTCGAATTATTACATATTCAGGTTAGTTGTTCTGTTTCCATCTCGTAATTATTTGCCAGCTTGAGTGCATTTTTACATTTCAAAATAATGTTGCCTAAGCCTCTCTTTCCTATGCAACTTATAAACGCATCTTCACCAAAAATCTTTGTATATGTTTCAATTTCAAAATAATGTTTATGCAAACTTTTCTATCTGATACAACATTTTTTTTGATAATGGAAGAGTTTTACATCTCCCGGCCTCTGCACCTCGCGATGCACACAGCCAACACAAGTATCATAATGAGCGCACCATTGACGCTTTACAAAAGAAAATCCCCTGCAACATATTGCTGGTAGAAGACCGAGCCACGAAGGACACATAACAACTAATCAAGCACCACAAATTCTAGTGCTAGAACGTCATCCAAACTGGGTATAGAACTCCCCGGTAACAACCTCCAATGAGCGACAGGCCACTAGAATGCCCGCCTTGCAGGCCGGGAGTTGAAGTAGAGACCACGAACGCAACCACATAAATAAAACCTGCAAGAAAGAAGAGAAATTACGCTTAGCAAAAATAACATTGTTACGGCGCAGCCACATGGACCAACACGCCGCGGATGCCCCGATTAAAATAAGGTTACGGAGCCCCTTGTCTACTCCCCTAAGCCAAGCACCAAACAAGTGGGCGACGCTAGTAGGAGGCCTAAGGCTCAATGCCGCGTGTATGACCCGCCATACCAAATGAGCGACACGGCAGTCAAAAAACAAATGTTGTATCCTCCTGGCTAATCTCCGGAACGGTAGAGAGATGTACCGCCTCAAGCCTGGAATGCAAGTCGTGCAGGGCCATTAGATTAGGCCCAATAATGGCGCGTCTAAAGGACATATTAGGTTGAGCTGAACTCAAAACCTTAGCCACCGTATCCTGCTTGTGCCGGACAATGTTATATAGGCGGGGTATTGCTCACGCAAGGGGGTAACACCAAGCCAGGGGTCTTCCCAGAACCTAATCTGGGACACTTCATAGAGGATGAACTTCCCAAATCTAAAGACATGGTGTTTGACACGCATCAGACCTGCCCAAAACAGGGAATCCCCGGGTTGAACTTCCATAGCCGTAAGCGGCTTATTTCTTAAGTATTTTCTATGAAGGAGGTTCTGCCAAACCCCGTCCTCATTAAGCAGCTTAAAAATCCACTTGCAACGCAAGCTGATATTCTTAACATCCAAATCCTCACTACTGCAGAAACCCCCTCTACTGACGGACAAAAAACCCCCTCTACTGACGGGCTGGGGGCCCGTCAGCCTGGAAATGTCAGTGGAGGGGTGACCTCCACTGACGGGCGGGCCGCCCGTCAGTAGTGGCTGTGACTAGTGACGGGCTCAATTTGCCCGTCAGAGGAAATGTATCACCACTGACGGGCTCCTGGTGAGCGCCCGTCACTGGTTCCCCCTCACCACTGACGGGCTTTCTTTAGGAGCCCGTCGGTAGTATATTTTCAGGGATAAAAAAATAAAATTCAGAAAATAACATTTCATCCACGCAGCCTCCACCACCCCGCGCCGCTCGCCTGCCTGCTCCGGAGACCGCCGCGCCGCGCCGCTAGCCCACCTACTCGACAGGCCGCCTCCCCGCTCGCTCGCCTACCCGGGAGGTCGCCGCCCCGCTCGCTCGCCTGCTCGGGTCGGGGAGCCCGCGCCGGCACATAGGACAGGAGGGAGCGCCGGCGGATGGCGGCGCCAGGGTCGTCGACGAGGCGGCGCCGGGGATGAGTCGCCGCGTGGCCAGGGTGGTGGAGGAGGCGGCGCGGCGCGGGGTGGTGGAGACGGCGGCAACCACTGACACGGCGCTGGGTGGAGGAGGCGGCGTCGCGCGGTGTGGTGGAGACGGCAACGACCACCGACGCTATGGCTAGCACGTAGAGCACAAGGGGGAAGAAGGAAGGGGAGAAGTGTGTTACCGGTGAGACGGCGGCCGCGGGAGTGGTGGTGGTCGGGGATGAGGTGGGGCCGGTGGTCGGTGAGGAGGAGATGCTGCCACTTGGGGAGGAGGCGCCGCCGGCGCTCGGGGAGGAGCCGCTCGGGGAGGAGCTGCTCAGGGAGGGCGGCGGTCGGGGAGGAGCCACTCGGCCGTTCGGGGGAGGGCAGCGGTCAGGGAGGACGGCGCTCGGGGAGGAGTTGTTTTCGAATGAACATGCGGGACTTGGTGAATTTTTCACCAAGTCCCGCGCGTGCTTTATATGTGCTGTGGGTTACCACTGACGGGCGTCTAGTTTCCGCCCGTCAGTGGAGGGGTGTTTTCACTGACGGGCCCATGGTGAGCGCCCGTCACTGGTTACCCCTCACCACTGACGGGCCCCTGGTGAGCGCCCGTCACTAGTTACCCCTCACCACTGACGGGTATTTTCTAAGGGCCCGTCACTAGTTGCATCATATTGGTTTTTCATTTTTTATAAAATCTAAATATGGTCTAAAAAATATGAAAATTAATATGGGGTCATTATATGACCTCATGAGGCTGTGTTTAAAATTTCAGACAAATTCACAAAAGTTGGACTATACATTGCTTTGTAACTTAACCATCTCTGAGAAAGTTTCATAGCATTTAAAGGGGAAATATGAAGATTGAAGTACACATCATAAATTCTTCATCATTTGAACTTGAGATTTGGACTACAACTTGATATTACACTATTATAAGCTAATATTTGTTCATGTTTCATCTTGTTATGTAATAATTTGTATTTTCTATTTTTTGAAATACCAATTTGAGGTACTATGTGTAGTACCTTCCCGAAATATTTATCTAAAACGGTCCAAAAATTTTATACATGGAACATACTACATTATATTGGTAATGTCAAAATTAGGCATTTTTCTGAAATCATTTGCTATTTTTTAGGCATTAAATGAATATGTAGCTATTTACTGGATATATTTCAAATTTGAACTACAAGTATCTTAAAGAAGGCCTCTAAATGGAAGAAAAATTCATATATAAGTACCTATGTATCTTTTTAGCTCCTATCCACAATATATATATAAAAATACAAATATTTTCTTGGGAAAATTCAAACCTTTACTTGCATCTTAATGATTTTTCATTTTATATAAACTCTAAATATGGTCTAAAAAATATGAAAATTGGCATGGGGTCATGAGATGACCTCATGAGGCTGTGTTTAAAATATTAGACAGTTTCACAAAAGTTAGACTATACATTGCTTTATAACTCAAGCATCTCCCAAGAAAAGAAATAAAAAATAAAATAAATACTAGAAATTCCAGAGAACTCAAAAAATTATGAAACTTGATCTGCTGTCTAGATCTATTTATTTTACAAATTTTGCAAAAAGAATCACTTCATTTGGACTTATAGATCAAAAGTTATTGACGTTTGTTGATGCAGTGCTTTTGGGCTGAAAATACCAGTGACGGGCCCTTAGATACGCCCGTCAGTGGAGATCGCTTCGCCACTAACGGGCACTTAAATAGAGCCCGTCAGTGGAGATCGCTTCAAAACTAACGTCATCTTGGCACCTTTTTGTTCATCTCCACTGACGGTCCGCGTAGCTGCCCGTCAGTGGAGACTTCCTCTCCGCTGACGGGCACCTAAGTACCGCCCGTCAGTGGAGATGATGCGTCATTTATGGCACCGGGTTTGCGTCTCCACTGACGGGCAACTTAAGGGCCCGTCAGTGGAGGTCTTCCGCTGCGGCCAGTCAGACTCCTCTGCTGACGGGCCTCTAGGTGCCCGTCAGTGGTGAGACCCTCCAACGACGGGCAAGAGTGCGCCCGTCAGTGGAGGGGGTTCAGCAAAGGGTCATTCTGCAGTAGTGCCTGGATGCCCAATCCACCCTGGGTCTTTGGACGACAAAGGATATTCCATCGCTCTAGTCTATGCTTCCTCCTTTGGCTGTCACTCTACCAGTAGAACCTAGACCTATAATAGTCTAACTTCTTGAGGATCCCTCTAGGTATCTTGAAAAAGGAAAGCATAAAGAGAGGAAGACTAGTAAGAACCGAATTGAGGAGAACTAAGCGACCACCAGCGGAAAGGAGCTTGCCCTTCCAACTGCCGAGCCGCTTCTCGAAACGCTCCTCTACCCCCTTCCAATCACTATTCCTGAGTTTGCGGAAGTGCATTGGGATGCCAAGGTAGCGAAATGGGAACTCTCCGAACTGACAACCGAATAGCTGTGTGTATTCCACCTCATGCTCCTTGGCCTTACCAAAGCAAAAAAACTCACTCTTATGAAAATTGATCTTTAGCCCTGACAATTGCTCAAATACGGATAGAAGAAGCTTTAGATTTTTGACTTTTTCTAGATCGTGTTCCATAAAAGAACAATATCATTCACATATTAAAGGATTGAGAGACCATCATCCACCATGTGTGGGACGATCCCGTTAATCTGACCATCATGCTTGGCCCTCTCCACTAGGATAGATAGCATGTCCGCTACAATGTCCCGTTAATCTGATGCAACATATAAACATAATTTATGAACAATTATATTGCCTTTCTTTCATTCTCTACATTTAGATAAGGGAAGTGCTGTTGGATCCCAAAAATCCAACTATTTCTTTAACGGCTGATCATGCAAATATAGGTATGGGAACATGCATGCGAGGTGGATGGTGAGAGCAGACGGCCGGCGGACTAAAAGAACTAATCCAAGAACTTGCTATTGAAAGAGCTCCAACTCGTCGGCTTTAGGCCACTGGAGCAGCAGCTGACATTTTTAAGAGCGAGCTCCCAATCTGCAGACGATATTTCTGAAAGAAGACGACAAGGAATGCTGGGAATGCGACGTCCTCGTCCTCAATACGCCGCCCTGTTCTTCAACAGGGCGTGTATTTCCGGAGAGCAAGGATGAGCAAGAAATAGTGGTCAGGCGAGTCACAGATGGCGTGTTCTTCTCAGGCCAGATAAGTTTCGGTGATTGAGAAGTTGCAAGTGTGAACTGATCACGCAGAGGAATGACAACGAAGCGATGTAGTATAGCGGCCGTTTACGTGTTTACTATATATCAATACTAGCTCTGAATGAATTATGCCCGTGTCACCTGCTCCGTCTCCGCTGTGAGCCTGCAAGAATGCTCGCCGGATTATCATTCCAAGTGACGTCTGCCGCCGCGACGGTCCCGGCGATCCGGCCATCGTCGATCTGGCCTTGGAAAGCTGATGGGTCGTGGAAGAATTGTCTGGGCGGGGGTGTATGTAAAATCTGATTTCTGAACGAGCTAGTAACTGGACTTTGTCTTCATCAGGACGTTAGCCTGCAGGAGGAAGCGGCCAAAGCTTTGCCTCCTACGTGCCCGTGCCCGTGTCTTGCTCGTGGCGCCAAGCTCCTGCCCGGCCGACGTGTGCATGGCGGCGCCGCCCTCGCAGCTGCCTTCCATGCACGCCCGCACCCGTCTCTCTCCCCCGTCCTTATCCGGACGGCCACCCAACTCATAAAACCTCAGAGACACAGGCCGCCGTCGTTACTCTCTCTCGATCTTTCCTTCCTTCCTCACTGTTCTTCCTCGATTGATTCTTCTTGGCTGTCCAAGAACACTGCTGTAGATCAAAACCAAGAAGGGCGTGCATATATACGTCCGTCGACAGGGATGGAGCAGGTGGTGAGCGCGGTGATGGACCTGGTGGTGCCGCCGGCGAGCATGGTGATGCTGGCGTTCGCGTGGCCGACGCTCTCCTTCCTGCGCGGCGTGGAGTGGGTCATCAAGACCCTCACCAAGGAGAACATGCAGGACAAGGTCGTCCTCATCACCGGCGCCTCCTCCGCCATGGGCGAGGTACATACATGCACGTGCAGATCACTAGAATTGTCTGATTTATCAAAGCAGCTGCTGCGATTTGCGAAATTAAACGCCTCGTTGATGGATTTCTGTAGCAAATAGCGTACGAGTACGCGCGGAGGAACGCGAACTTGGTACTGGTGGCGAGGAGGGAGCACCGGCTGTTCGCGGTACGGGAGAACGCGCGCGTCCTGGGCGCCGGGCAGGTGCTCGTCATCGCCGCCGACGTCGTCAAGGAGGACGACTGCCGGCGGCTCGTCGGTGACACCATCAGCTACTTCGGCCAACGTGAGTATAATTCACCAACAGCTTGGTCGTGGCAACTCCGAATCACCGGCACCCCTGGTTCCATTTTTGCCATCGCCGCTACTGCCCTGCCCCTGCCGCGCTGCTGCGGCAACGATCCTTCGCCATGAAAAATCCCTGTCGAGCCTTGCCGCGCGGCGGCAGCTATTCGCGTGCAAATTCCGTTCCGCGCAGACAAGTTTCTGCCACGACAACCTTGCCTCTTCTGCCGCAGCGCTGCCGCGGCAGCCTTTTACATGGGAAAAACCATGCCGCGGCAGCGATTTCGTCTGCCACGGCCAAGTTCAAGTTGAAACTTAAAAAAAACATATAAAAAATTGGTAGCACTTGATTGCAGCATGCTCTTGTCTGTATAGTGAATTCTGTGTTTTAAGGCTGTGTTGGGCATGCATGCAGTGGATCATCTGGTGAACACCGTGAGCTTGGGGCACGATTTCTTTTTCGAGGAGGCCGGCGACACGGCCGCGTTCCCTCACCTCATGGTACGTATGCATTCATCCATCTTTGTCTCCAGATTTAATCTAGTATATCCTCGATTCGTAAAAAATCACTACTTCAGGACATCAATTTCTGGGGAAATGTTTACCCGACGTACGCCGCACTGCCATACCTGCGGCGGAGCCACGGCCGCGTCGTCGTGAACGCCTCCGTCGAGAGCTGGCTGCCCATGCCCAGGATGAGCCTCTACTCCGTAAGCCCGGAATCAATTAATTCGCAGTAATCTAAATCACACTGCTCGAATTCATTTGGACGATCGCTGCATGCTGTGCCAGGCGGCGAAGGCGGCGGTGATCGACTTCTACGAGACGCTCCGGTACGAGGTGAAGGACGACGTGGGCGTCACCGTGGCGACGCACGGCTGGATCGGCGGCGAGGCCGGCACCGCCGGCGGCGGCGGCAAGTTCATGCTCGAGGAAGGCGCGGAGATGCACTGGAAGGGGCAAGAGCGGGAGGTGCCACTACCGGGAGGGCAGGTGGAGGCCTACGCGCGGATGGTGGTCGACGGCGCCTGCCGCGGCGACGCCCAGGTCAGGCACCCCAACTGGTACGACGTCTTCCTCGTCTTCCGTGCCTTCGCGCCCGACGTGCTCGGGTGGACGTTCCGCCTGCTGCTGTCGACGGTGGCGGCGTCTGCTCCGGCGGCTGGCAGCGGCGGTCGACGTGCGGTCGGTGCTCCGGCGGGAGCGGCGCCTCCCGCCGCGCTGCCGGCGCCGCCGGCCCGCCCGCTGATCGAGTACCCGGCGGCGGCGGGGCGGAGGCCGGCCGGCGCCGTCCAGCTGCACAAGCTAGAGTGAGATCACGGATCTGGTGCTACGTGTATGTATGACCGTGCGGGCGATTGCATGTTATTGTGCTCTCTCGTGTGTTATCTATGAACTGATTTGGCTGGTGTTTGAATAAAAATGAAACTCTGAATGGATAAGATATTGAGATGAGATGCATGTAAGGGTATTCCGAGCCTAAGAGTGTCATGAGGTCTGGCGCGGTAAGTAAACATGGTGACCATGACCACTTCGATGTTGTTAAGTACATGTATTTATTTTGTACTTAACAACGGATATCGAAGTGGTCGTGCCGGAGTGGTTATCGGGCATGACTAGAAATCATGTGGGCTTTGCCCGCGCAGGTTCGAATCCTGCCGACCACGTTTTTCATTATTTTGTGCCTCGTAGCAGACATAAGTTTTTTACATACCCATTAAGACCATTCTCAGATTGCGATTGAACGATGAACATTTGAGCTCCTTAGGTTGGTTCTTCCACGAAATTTGTGTAGCATTCATAATTTGTGAGTTTTACAGGGTAGTGATTTACACTCTTTCCGCTATACAAAAGTAGTTCAGACTCAAAGCGCTCGAGATTAACTACAGAAGGCTTGAATCAGAACAAAAATTTAGTAAGAATCGCTTCAGAAAATTGTGCAGATGGCGTCGTTTCCAACCCTTGACAGCCTGCCTTCTAGCAGTCCAAAAATATGTACAGGAAGCACGACTCCCTATAGCAAGCTGGCAGTTCGCAGTTGATCAGCATCAGTTTGCAGTTCCGCACAGCAATGATACAGTGGACTTTTATCAGATTGCATAATGGGGATCGCCAACTGAGGCAAGAGCAAACCAGATGCACAGGTGTCACTTGCTATCCCACAGCCAGATGCATTGAGGCAACAGACATATCTTTCAGCACAGAGAACTCGTGGTATAGCAGAGTGGTTGAACAATATTGGCAACAGCACTTTTTGCATATGCAACACACAATGCCTCAGTTCCAAGGAATGACTACACCAGACAGCATCTGAACTGCAGAGATATTGCAGAAATGGCTGGTCATCAGGTAGCTTGCAAAAGAACAAACAGCCACTCTAAGCTCTTAAAGATTATCTGGTCATACCTGTAGGGCATCCTGGAGCCTTGTAGCAGATGCATTGATTGTGGTGTCATTGAGTGTCAAACCTCGTTCGCATTACCATGACCAATGGAAAACTTCGTGTGTGTGTTCATCACACACACATGAGTAACGAGGATAGGGAGGCTGTTTTATTATTCTAATCGATGTTATCTCTGGCCAGCATCTTCACATCAGTTCATAAATCATCTACTGAAGCAAGGAGCTCATCTTCATCTATGGATAACTTTCTTAAAGCTTTAGACAGCAGTCCGTATCTGGTTACTACTTGCCTGTAGAGCCCATGCAACTGCTTGAGTTCTGCTGGAGTCAAACTTTCAGTTTCTGAGTCCATAAAAGGGAATCTGGAACCTGTAAAATATCAACTGAACTTGTGATTATGCAGCAAAGTATAGCAAAACTGAATCTAAGCCCTAAACTCAAATGCAAATTTATGCACACAAAAAAACTGCTCCAAATAAACCAAAAGCATTACCGACAGACCTTCTGTATCAGTTTGCTTGTGTAGTCCCCTTGTAGATGTAGCCAACCCTTGCGGACTACTAGGACTAGCAACAGATATCTGAATACCTAGTCTTGCAGATTCCATATGCTTCTGAAACTCACTTTCCTCCACAGATAGCGAGTGTCCATTAACATTAATTATGAACATCTTAGCTGAAATGAGGTTTGTGAGATAGTATTCCACTTCAGAAACAAGCTTTGTTTCTCTTCTGAAGAGCTGAACAAACTTTAGATTTGAGTGCAGCTGAGGAGGATTGGCCTGCGCCAGTTTTTCAGGTATCTTGTCAGTTATACTCAATTTAGTAAAAATAAAAGCATGAGAAGCATTAGGGTCTAGGATTGCCTAAGTAGAGTACAGAATATAAAGTATCATGAAGACGTATTGGTGCAAACCTTCTAGTTTCATATGCTCCCTAGAGAAACTCATGCTTATAAGTGAAATAAAAGGAAAGCAACCATTAACATCGATAACAACAAACCACATCAAACAAAAGTGATTCTGCAACCAATTTGCACTGTAAGATCACTACATATTCATAAGTTTTGCCAGTGCACACATATAAGCAAGCAGTTTTGTAGGGAACTGAAGGCCAAGATTATCTTCTGCCTTCTGGTCATCCCAAATTCGATGAACACATGTAGCCAGTTGACATGTCAAGAATAGACTGAAGAATCATTTAACCAAAACAAAAGAGAAGGGAAGGAATCAGCAAGCCTAGTGATATACCAGTTACGACGTCAAAATAGGCATCAGCAAGGATCACATGACAGTTTATAAGAAGTGCTACTCATTTCAGCTGTAAGAGAACTAAGCGTAGAAAACCTAACATTAACACAAAACTACCAAAAGAGCAAAGAAAACTTATGATTCTAAACCCTAAACTATAAATTCTAAGCAGCTAAGTCTAAACAACAATGTTTGGCTCAATGATCTGTCATTGTTAGAAACCTGAATGAGAACAATGGAGCAAGAATAAACAGTTAAAAGGAGAAGCTTGCCTTGATAGTGATATAAATAAGAATAGGAAGGAACTCATCAGCCCCAGATGGTGTTCGATCATTTGACATTGACACGTTTAGCAGCAAGTTATTGATGAGTTGGCAACAGCTCATAATACATAGAAGCTTATCTCGCGGTGATTTGAAGGAATTAATCTTCAGTAACTCTTTAACTGCAAGCTAGAATGGCATGTGCATCCACAGAAAGGTCAGAGTTAGCTTGGGCCTTGGGGTTGTATACTGAAATGGTTTCTTTCACGTGGGAGTATCAGAAAGCTATAGATACTGATGATCTGATTGAATATCGCATGCGGAAGTTCAACAGAATATCAGTTACATATCAACTCAGTGATGTTTACCATATATTGTGGGTGGTGTCCAGAATACAATTCTTTGAGTCCACTGTGATCAACATATAAAGCTATCCAAACAAGTGACAAATATTGTAGAGTGACATCTATGAATCGGTAACACAGTTAACAACTACAGTGAAATTGCAACTCATAGGAAAAATGCTAAGTTAGCGATCACAAATGCTAATCTAATGTTTCGACATGAGAGAGCATGTTAGCTTGACGAACATAAAACTGAACTCAAATGAGAGCACGCTGCATCACTTACCAGCCATGAAGCCTCATTGTGCAGAACCTTGGGTATGTCCAACAGTCCAAGTGGTGAGGCCTAACAAACTGCTGCAGGAGACCGATCTTCTCCGAGACCTCCATGTCGGCCGTCGTGTCCTCCGCAGACCACGCGAAGACGCGGTCGAACAATTTGGTCATGATGTACTTCTCAAGGCCCTAAGGCGCACAAATCAATCAGATGCGTTTAACGCGTCGCGCGCATGCGAACATCACCAGAAGCAAAATTGTTTGTCAACAATGTTTCACACCTTGAGGGCGTGATCAATTTCCTGATGAGTGGCATTGGCCCATAGGGGGTGCTCCCTGATGGTCGTCTCCATCGCCGCGAAGAAGCCCTGGACCCTGATGCCGTCCTCCTCGGCGTTGGGCTCGTCCAGGGAGAGCGAGGCGAGGAAGCTGCAGGCGTGAAATCCACCACCGGTTAGATCCATAGGATAGGAGGGGGAGGGAGGGAAGCCATCGCGTCGTGGTAGCTAGATGGATCGATCGATTGATGCAACTATCCAAACTGGGTCGATTCGTTGGGAGGGGACGGGGAGGAAGGTGACTGACCTCTTGATGGTGCGGAAGAGGCCGGCGGCGGCGGGGCGGCGCATGCGGTGGAGGAAGTCGTAGAAGTCCACCCGCGACGCCGGCGACGTGGGGCTCTCCATCGCGCAGAGAGAGAGAGGAATTTTGTGGGAGGCCGCCAAGGTAAGCACCGAAACAGGAACTCACAACGCTTCCAGGTTCCTCTTTTTCCCTGATTACAGTCACCAGTCTGGATTTCTGAAAGCTCTTACGGGGTAAGAAATAACAGTTCTAATTGAATTACTTGCCAATTACTTATGTGCGTAAAAGTAAAAGCCATTACACTAGTTAGGTTATTACACGACACACGCCGATTGCGCTCACCGAGCGCAACGGTTAGGAGCGCAGGTGACGGCGATAGCCCCGGACGGCGGCGGCCCTAGCCAGGCGGCGCGGCGACCACGCGGTGGCAGGGGCGAAGCCCGAAGGGGAGCGGCGGCGCAGGCACCCGGAACCACGGCAGTGGCATGGAGGAGCGGCGGCGCAGCGGCGCGGGCTCTCGGAAGGGAGGCCGCGGCGCTGGTGCGGTGGCACGGCGGCATGGCACGGCGAGGCAAGCAGCGCCCGCGGCAGCTCGGCACGGCAGAAGCGGCGCGGAGAACGGCGTAGAGGCTGGGGGTGATGGGACGGAGCAGAGCAGCGCCGCGGCCGCGACGGCCTCACCGATGATGGGCTGCTGTCGTGCCTGGTGAGCGCGACCAGCGTGCATCGCGCCCGGCGAGCGCGGCCGACGTGCGTCGTGGTGCCTTGCCGTGATAGGCGCCATGCGGCGCGTGTCCGACTCGTCGTTGGGTTATTTGTGTCGTTGCATTCGCTGGGGAGCCAAATGTGGCATTGACCGGAGCGAGGGAACCAAATGTGGCATTTTATCCCGATTCGACTCGGACTCTTGCCTGGCAGGTGCCTACTCCTTCCTTCCTAGCTACCTTGTCAGCGTTCATCTCGGAATCCTCCTCCGATTTTGGACTTCCTTTACTACTCGGATTCGGTACCTTTACCTGTATAATGGCCCCCTTCTAAAGGGCTTATGGAGGAGCTTATGGCCTCAGGAAGCCATAAGTCCTCTAGAAGGGCTTATTGCAATAGAGCTGTAGAAATAAGCCTCTCTAAATTCATGTGTATTGCTAGAAGCTGCCAAACCCTAGCTTCCCAAGGTTAACTTAAAACCCGTTACGAATTTGCCCCTCATTTTCAAATAATTTACAATGAAAATGCCCTTATCCCCACCCCCTGCCCACACCGCATCGCGCCCCCCCTGGCTCCCTTCTCCCATCGCGCCCCCCGCTCCCGTTCCCCGCCGACCCGCCGCCGCTCCCTTCCCGCCTGCCGCCCGTCCCTTCCCCGCTGCCCCTCCCTCCCCCGAGACAGCCGGCAGGGCGTCCGCGTCCGCCCCTCCCTCCCCCGAGCCGCCTCGGACGTCGCCGCGCCGCCTCCCTCAACATCCGGCCAGTCCCGAGGTCCGCCGCCGCCGCCGAACCGGGCCCTTCTCCTCCCCGTGCCATCCTCCTCCTACCTACCTTGTCAGCGTCCATCTCGGAGTCCTCCTCCGATTTTGGACTTCCTTTACTACTCGGATTCGGTACCATTACCTGTATAATAAATACCGGCCGGCTGGTGGTAGATCCACGAACACCTGCAGAGGCAGTCCACCGGAATTAGTTCAACAAGGAATTTGTAGAGAGACAACCATCAATTGCGGAAAATTTCGACTTTTTAAACTCAGACCAAGCCAATCATGACTAAGCGGCGTCGGCAGGGGCGCCGCTGCGATTGCGGCGAGAAGCCACGGCCGGCGAGGCGGCGCAAGAACCTCTACCTCGTCTTGGACGACTGGGACAAGGGGTTCAGCATCCACAAGCTTGACGTCCACAGCTTCTTCTCGTCGGACTCCGACGACGACGACGACGGCACCTCCGGCGGGGGGCACCTTAGGCGTCTCCCTGACCCCCCGGCGCTCCGGTTAACCGAGGAACCCGATTCCCCAATGCTCTTCGCCGCCCTGGGCAGCAGGATCTTCATCGCGAAAAAGGAACAGTACTCCGCGCAGGCAGCAGGCTCCCTCGTCTACGACACGGAGACAGCCGCCATGACCCTGAGCCCTCGCTTCCCGGAGAACGTGTATGGCCTGTTTGTCGCCGTCACCGCCGCCGGTGAGAAGCAGAAGCAGCAGCAGAAGCTGTATGCGCTAACATATGACGACCATGGAGGGCAGCGCGGCACCGACGGGCACCTAGTCTCGGTGTCCATTCAGGCGCTGTCGTGGGCGCGCTGTCCCGCGGCCTCCCCCATCGAGCCAAGGCGCCCGAGACACGAGTGGTCCTGGGAGAGCGTCTCTGCGCCGCCGGCGCCGTTCGAGGGCAATGATGAGGTCGTCGTCTCCTACGCGGTGCACCCGGACGGGCACACCATCTTCTTCTCCACGTATAATACCCTGCATCGCGGTATCGGCAACACCTACTCCTTCGACACCAAGCGGCGCGAGTGGAGGTCGCACGGGGAGTGGATGCTGCCGTTCCAGGATCAGGGCTACTTCGAGAGAGAGCTGGATGCGTGGGTGGGGCTCCACAGAGACGGCTACGTCTGCGCCTGCCAGGTCGCCTCCCTCGACGGCGGTGCTGCGCCGGAGTGGAGGAAGACGGAGCACAAGATGTTCCGCGAGGCGGCGGACCCGGAGAGGCACCTGGGCGCCACGCTCACCTACATGGGCAGCAATAGGTTCTGCCTCATCGAGAGCGTGATGCGCGAGGACGTGGACCACAGGTACGCCTATGGCGACGGCGATGGCTGCGCGCTTCGTGTCACCGTGTTCGGCATGAAGTACAGTCGTGAGGGGGAGCTGCAGGCTACGGTTCGCCGCGCCACCAACTCTTATGCAGTGTCCAGATATATGCCGGGGTTTTGTGGTGTACTACCATTCTGGATGTAGGAGGCTAGCTAGCTAGCTGTTTGAGTAAAAGTGGCTAAAGTGCTGCATGTTGTGAACCACGGTGTTTCGCCCTTGTGCTCTTCATGCATACTGTGTCCGTATATTCTAGGTGTAAGTTACTTTTTTGTGGCACTATTAAGAGTAGTACATTCTTCTTGAATTCAGTACACTGTTTTTGAGGTTATAAACATATTCTGTTTTTAGATCATGATTTGACATAGGCAATCAATCTTAAATTAATTTTGAGCACTTTCGAACAGAAATTAACTTTCATAAAAACACTATATATTTTTCGGAAAAGCCAAAGAACATGTGGCTCAATATACCCAACTGTTTGGGTGTGATGAAAGAACTTTTCCTTTCAGCTATCTTGGCATTCCTATCCATTATTAAAAAGAACTACGGAATTGCGATTGAAAAGACATGGAGGATAGGTTAAAGAAACGGCTTAGTAGTTGGAAGGGCCGGAATTTATCTTCTAGGGGTCGATTGTGCACCGACCTCATCTTACCGGTTCCTCCATGAACTAGCGAATAACACTACAGATGTCACACCTGATAATCCTGATAATTTAAACATGAATGACTTAGCCATCAGTAGGTAATTGCTCTTTCTCGATCTCCATTTTACATATGAAGCACTCCCCCTCAAAACGTAGGAATTCCTGAGTAAGGGTGCGTTTGGTTGCCCGGCTGAAATTGGATGGGATATGGCCGTCCAGGATATTAGGGATGAAACTATCCATGTAAGTGTTTAGTTCGATGGATGGGATGAGCCAGTTTTTTTGTTTGGTTGGATGGATGAGCAGGGACATGACGGATCAATGTTTCGTTTGGTTGGATGGATGAGCAAGGACAGGATGGACCAATTTCTCTGTTTGGTTGGATGGATGAGCAAGGATTGGATGAATTAAAATTTGTGGAGTAAAGACATGTCCATTTTTCTATTAACTAACCACAAATTAGCAATATTAATCTCTTGTCATCATGGATTAAGTTTTCCTGTATACCCAAAGCAAACACTCGACAAGTAGCACAAAAGTATTCCCAGCTAAATATTGTCTAAAGTCCTGTAAATTTCAAGAATATAAACATTCCAACGCCACTTGAGCCAAACTAGTACAAAACAGCGATGTCTTCTCATAGTATATATGATGTATATTAGATGCATATATTACATGTGTATTTTCCGCATTGTATAGGGAGATTTACTGCATACATGCCATAACTGTGTGTATATGTATTTAGCTCGCGAAGAATACAAGCGCTATTCGTAACATTGTATAAGTACGTATCTTATATTTATCCATAAGGCACAGAACTCTTCGAATTCAACAGCGAATGGAAGAATCCTTCAAAATCTCGAAGAACATACCCAAGCCGACGCGCGCGACTCGCAGCGCCGCGCTCCTCCCACCCGCACGCGTCGTGGCGGCCCTCAGATCCCAGCCGGCCCTCTCGCCGCCGCCCTCACCACCAGCCCGTGCGGGGCTCGCCGCGGCCCTTCTGTCCCAGCGGCGCGCGTCGCCGCGGCCCTGGCCTCCCCGCCGCGCGCGTCGCCCCGCCCCTGGCCTCCCTGCCGCGCGCGTCGCCGCGCCCCTCAGCTACCTGCCGCTCGGGACCTCGTCTCCATTCCGCGCGTGCAGGCCGTGAGAGGAGCGGCGGGTGGGAGAGGAGGAGATCTGTGGGGGAGCGCCGCCGTCACGGGAGTTTAGAACCGAGGGAGTAGACGCTGGATAGGGTTTCGGGAGGAAACGGTCGCATGCGGCACGGGACGAGGATGTCCGGCAAATTTTCCCGGCCAGGCTCATCCAGCATCTGTTGGGAATATTCCATATAGGTGGATGGGGTGATCCAAACCAGCCAGGCAACCAAACACCTGGATGCGGGGATATCCAGGGATGGCCATCTCCTATCCCAGTAAATCCAGGCATCCAAACGCTGCCTAAAAGATTCAGGACAAATTTTGTTGATATCAGGAAAGCTCAGCAGTTATCAGATGAACAAACCAAAGAATGTAAAATAACCTGCAACTGCTGCTGGCTGAACAAATGCATCATTCGGGAATCTGACGAAGCGACTAACTCAATCAGTTTATCACAATGATCTAGAGAATCGCCTGCTTCAGAAAGGGATATCCATGTAGTCTCCAAATCCCCTTCCGTTGAAGCAACCATGCACATAGATAGTCTCCAAGATCTGTTTGCCTCTATATATCCACGTAGTCTCCAAATCTACATAAAAATATACCAAGTTGGAGGATAACCACATAAATCAAACAACCTCAGAAGACCAGAAAGACATCTAATAGCACAAAATTATTATGTTTGTTTAACAGATATGATCTACAGAACATATAAAAATCTGTCTTCTCAAGATAGTAGGGATGGATCCATAGAAGCAGTTATAATATAGATATCTTTAAGGGAGAGCCTTAAATTACAGGAATTCTGCTTTTTACAAGAGTCAGTCAGCCACCAATCTCTTACACCAATTTGCTACATCATCTCATCTTATTATATAGTTCATACAAGCGAGAAAACATGAGGAAACTAGAACTTTCTTTGCTGGAACAAAATTCCTCAACTATTAAAGCAAAAAAGAGCTCCACATCTCCTACATAAGGCAGTAGCCCTCAAGCTCTGGTGATGTTGATTCAAGGGAAAGTGTCCTGACGATCCTTTCCTGTAGGTAAAATCGACAAACAGGATGAAAGAAGCCGTAATTTCCTTTCGTATTCGGGACGCGGTAAATTCGAAAGCACGACAGCAAATGAACGCGATTACTGCATATGGATGCAAATTTACCTGCATCATGTAGTCAAGCTTCAGCATGTTATGAACAAGGATCGTCACTGTAACGAGCGATGAATCGCTGTCTAATTGATCTGCAGGTTGCTCCTCCTTTTCCTGCCACATAGAAAGGCTGTTACTCGGTTTTCGTCGGTGCAAACAGCAAGTTCTCATCTGTTCAACGCTATAATTAACAGTACCAAAGGGGATACACGACCACGACAGAGGACCCTACCTCCATGAAGCACGATTCATTAGCCATCTTGTTATCAACAGTAGGATAGGCTGGAACTTTTAAAGCACTTAAATTGGCTGTTAGTGTGATGTCATTAGCATCCTCCACTAGACATTGAAGTTCTTTGCGCAGTGCTTTCACTGAGCAGCAAAGAAAAGGACAGCACGTCAGTTAATTACAGTTCACAGACATGAGAATTTGCTATTGCACATTGTGCTGATTGCTCAAAAGCCACTCTTATGCATCGAGAGCTATAACTGTAAAATTTAAATGAAGAGGACATTACAGTAGATTTGATGCACCACATTACAGTGGATTTGATGCGCCATACTGCTTACCTTTGGCATAATGTGGAACCAAACCGCCATGTACATGACGAATGCAAGACGCGCAGGGATTATCCACTAAGTAGTGAGCATTAAGACGATATTTGACAGAGACCTCTTGGGGAAAATAGTTATGATTACTCTATCATGATAAATGCGTGCACCATTGCTGCTTGCCATTGTTGTGTCTTTTCTCGGCACTAGGATTGATGCTGCCTATTCTACCCTAATCTGCGGTTTTTTTTTCCCCGCATGAGAATATTTTGCATACACTCCTTGGAACTATAATCAAACATAAAACGGGAAGGTAGGAAAATGCAGGAAATAAGAATCTCTCGGAAAAACAGCTTTTGCTGGTCCAGTCCGTGTAAATCTGGCCATTCAGGCCATTTGGTGATTTTGCATGCGAGTCGTAGTGAAGTTGTGCTTTAACATTACAAGAATCTCTTGCGAACAGAACAAATATTAACAAGCTAACAAAGTTAAATATTAGTTAATATGAAACAGAGAATGGCCAAATACCTTTATTCATATGATCTTCAAGCTCACCCTCACATGAATGTACTTCTAAAACAAAATGAAAGATTTAATAACAAACTGATAAAAAATTTGCACATCATAGATTACAGTACTTGATTTTCTAATGGAAGTCAAGAATTGCAAGAGAATATATATATCATCGTTCGAAAGTTTGCTTGTAAAGTCATGAGATAGGGCAAAAGTCTATAATCACATCCCCACACTTGTAGTCGTAGTTATCTGAAGAAAATTGAAATATGTCTGAAGAAATGAAAAGGGGGAGTGAATTTATGATGCTGAGAAGCTTTCATACATATATATTCTACAGAATAGGAATTCATTCATTCATTCAAACAAACAAGGACGCTTTCTAATACAAAGTGAAGATGTACCTGCAGACAACTGATGAAAATGCAAAGAAGAACCTCTAGCTTTGCACCAGTATTAAGAAAGCCACACTATATCTCAGGAAGATTGTGGAAAGCTATTTCCCCAAGTTATGTTTTTGAGAATATATAAATCTCTGTAATAAGCAGGTTTGCCATCTAAATATAATCAAAATACATTTGACAAATTGGTTTTTAGAAATCAATACACATAATAGCTATTTCCAGATGCAGCTAGGGAAAAAGTAAAGAACATAATCAAGCAGGCTGGCATATGTGTGTATTGTTTTCTTGAAAAAGAAAACGTAATCATCATTTTTTTCTCGAATGTGCATCGAAATTTGTGTCACTGTGTATCATAATCATCATTTGGCAATTCGTTTCTGTTGATTGGTTCATGATAAGCATACCGTATCAATCATTGTGTTCGGTTATAACTTGTGAATTGATTATTTTCTTTTGAAAACATACTCTCATAGGTAATTTATTTCTGTTGATTGGCTCACGATAAGCAAATCATAACAGTCATCATACAAGAATAAATAACTCAAGATAGGCTAAATAACTCGCACTGATTCAAATTGTAGATGTTCTGGCAGTGAAGGCTGCAGCCAGCTTCAAGATACGACTCCATCCTGTCAGTGCATTTAGATCTAACTATCTCACTCATAACATCTGATCCATTAGGAAACCGTGGCCTTCGAAAATATTCTGAAACAAGCAAGGTACTTCAATAACTTTGATCTCTGATAGATGATAACAAATATTCGAGAATTGTTGCTAAACAGTGAAAACATGAGGATAATGATATTAAGGAAGGCATCGAAACTCTGAACCATACAGAATGAACGAACCTAGTTTAGCTCCTGACAAAAGGGGAGGGGAAATATATAATCATCATATAAAAGGTAACCTAGCTCCTGATGGAATCTCGCAAGGAATCGCTTCCCGGCATCAACCAGCTCCTCGAACCGCGCCACTCTGCGATCATCAAAGCAAGCATCACGCATGGAACGAACGAACTCCGGGAGAGAAGTTTCAGTCGCGCGCGCAGGAGAAAGAGAAGAGGAACGCGTGAGTAGGGGAAGCAGCAGTCGGAGGAAACGAGGGCAGACGATGATGCGCTACTTGGACATGAACTCGAGGAAGGGTTTCCTCCTCGCAAGCCCCGGCGGGCGTCGGCGCCGGCTGCGCGTCGAGCATGGCTGGGGGGCGGCGAGTGCAGTTCGTGTGACTGACTGCCTCCTGCCCTTTTCGCGTTAGGCGGGAGACCCATTCATTTCAGTGGCAAGAGGATTTTTGAGCCGCAAAAGGGTTGTGCTCCCCAGTTTATTGGGCCTTGAATCCACAACGCACTTCGCCTTCCGGGCCGCAAAAGGGTTGCAAGCATCCAAATTTTAGACTACATTTTTTTCTAGACAAAAAATCAAGGCATTGCTTCTCTCTTAATTAAAGCGAGTGTTCGATAAACGTAACACTAACTGTTGGTGTTACCAGCTTGCAGTACCAAGGAGCAAAGAAACAGCCAGCACCAATTAAGTTTTTTTCTTTTTGTAAACACCATCAATTAAACAAAGAAGATTGCATTCAAGTGCAACAAAATACTCCTACGTCTTCCATCCAGCACCATCACGTACATCTCGCAGGTTCTGGATTTGGACCTTGAGCCTAACACATCCTTGCATGCTTCTGACTTTCTGAGTGGGCCATCCATTGCTTCTCAAAAGGGTGAAACAACCTAAATAAGATATGGAGTAGTATTTGGGCTCTCAACATAAGACAAGTATACCTTCTCAAAAGGTAACGAATCCCTTCAAGGAGGAGGTGTCAAATGGATCTGCCATTGACAGATTGTGGTAAGCTTCTTCTTGCCTTTGAAAATAGTCCAACAAAACCTTTTGAATTCAAACCTAGCATCGCGAGAAGCTCTATCTCTCACTTGGAGCTGCATGGAGCCGGCGTCCCTGGCCTCTACATCAGACAAGATCTTTATTAAAACGTTTAAACTCCAACGGAGAAAGTGATAAGCTCAAATAATACAAGCTCAATCGAGTAGTATAGAACCTATTGCTAGTTTGCCATCCAAATCGGATAGACAAAGCCTGTATTACCATCTCCAAGTAGTTACACCTAGTAGTCATAGTAGTTCTGTGCTCCACACGCTATAGTAAAAACTACGTACGGAGCCACTTGGTGGCCAATAGTATTACCTACAAAAAATTGAAACTTTCTTATTATTAAAAATAATATTATTGTGGCAGCGTCATATAGACCAACATAAAGCACTCACTCCTACTAGAATTTATGCCCTATACAGTCTTCCCAAGTCCGATAACTAATTCTCAAACATATTAGAAATACTACATAGTGGCGGTAGGTTAAAAGCAATATATATATGCGTTACAGAGTGGGCCAAAGGACATGTAAAGAAAAGATGTTGAATCGGTGCGGCCGCGTGATGTAGGGCGGTAGCCGTCGACCCCTCCTCCCTCGAGCTACCCGGCCGAGTACGTGCCCGACCACCCACACCAATACTTCACCGTTCAAACTGTACGTATGCGGGGTGTGAGAGCACAGTGAGCACTTCATCGTCGTTCAGGGTAGCGAAAAGGGCCGGAGCCAGACGTGGTCATGATCGGGAGCGGACTCTGCGGGCTGTGCTGCGCCGGCTTCCTGGCAAGGTACGGCCAGGACGTGCTGGTCCTCGAGAGCCACGACCGTTGGGGAGGCGCCGCACGCTCATTCGACGTTAAGGGTTTCAACTTCGACTCCGGTCCATCACTGTTCTCCGGCTTCCAATCCAGAGGCCCCTGGCCAACCCCTCGCCCAGGTGGTCCTTGATTCTGCAAATAACAGATTCAAAAGAAATTCTGGATTTGCCTTAGAGATATTACCCATACTAATTTGTGGAAACGATATGGTGTTTGATAAGAGGAACATTTCTACTTCTTTGCAGGTTATCTACTTATGTATCCGTTCGCTGCGTACTTGGGCTGTGCTCCAGAAGCCAGCGTCTCGGGATATGGTTACAGTGGGATGTACGCGCTTGGATAAGGTAGCAGGGCAGGTTTTACCTGGCATAGATGGCAGTCTAGGCTTCGCATCGGCGCTTCACTTCCTTAGTCTTTCTCTCTGCTAGGGTTTTGTCGTGCTTTCTGGTTTCTTTTGTTTTTGTTTATTGAATTTGTGTTGGCTATATGCATCTTAGTTATGCAAAAGCCGGAGGTGAACTCTTATGGTTGTATCGTCTTGATGTGACAATTAGAGTCAATAAAGCTTTCATTTTCTAAAAAAAATTTGTGTTGACAACTTGAGGCTCTTGTTATGATCCTTGGATGGTGTATGTACCTGAAGGCCAATTCCTCTCGCGCATAGGGCCAACTGATTTTCTCAAGGCACAGATAACTTTTAGCACATATCCTTCGTTAATTTGCAGTGAATTGTTCTGATACTCATTCATATGACGTTCTCTGATTGGTGGGTAGAATGAGACTGAAATTTGCCAATAAGGATGACATAATTGGTTAAGATTTTTCGGAGCAACTAATGTGCATGGTTACAACGTATAAAAAATGTTATTCTTTCTCAAGCATGTCATGGTTGCTTACGAAACTTAGTAGTGCTGTATCAAATTTGTTTGATAGACGGCTAGGTAAGTAGTCGGCGGCTTCGTGCGGACGGGCGACGGCGGCGAGGCCGCGATGGGGAGGGTGATGACGAGCTTCTCGTCCTCGAACCTGGCGCGGACGCCGTCGGCGTCGCAGTTGTCGGGGAGGCGGAGGTCCTTGGTGAACCGGGCCCACCTGCCGCCCCTCGCCGCCGCCGGCCGGCCGCCGGTGACCCGGAGCACGCCTTAGTTGTTCACCTGCACCCTCACGTGCTCCTTCCCGAACACCGGCAGCGCGATCTCCACCACGTCCTGCTGGTCGCCGGCCTGCCTCCACTCCACGCCGGGGTCCAGCTCCTAGTAGATCCCGGCCCCAGCAGCGGCGCTGGCGCTTCGCGGTGGGTCCATGCCGCCGGTCGCCGGACAAGCTGGGGTGGGTGCGTGCATGTGATAGCAACGTTTATGTTTTTATATATAGATAAATATATATGTTCTTCAAAGAGGAATTGACGTGGCATCAAGAATCAAGTTTGCTTGATGGAGATGCATGAAATGATTTTTGTTGTGCCTTGGGCAAGCAAGAAATCGATCCCTTTCTTGCTTGGTTTGATCTGCTTGTGTGGCTACGAAGTATAAATGAGGACAAGAATTAATGGGATATTTCGATTTGTAGGCAAACTTCAGCGCATCATAAGATAGATGAGTTAATCCTCTGTAGAATCGCAAATGTTTGGTCTGATATTACAACTATGACGTGCTGCACTCTTTTAAACATCTTACGAGATATGTCGCTCCACCAAATTTTACCTAGCTTGTGGTGACCAAATTGACCACCACAAAAGTGTGGAAGCCACACTATGAGGAAGTAACATGTGTAAACCTTATTCGGGTTTGCTTGCACTGCTGACTTGTTGGACCAACGGTACTTTTGGCTAAGTTTTGTTAAGTTACGAGCTAGTTATACATATGGTTTTAGCTCATTTTTTCTTTAATTAATTAGTAATTTTTTTCTTTTATAAATGGATCAACAGAGTTTCTGTTTGCTTGGGAAAAGAAAAACATGTCTAAACTTTGAAAATCACTATTCCACCTTTTAGGTATCGTGACAAGTGATACCTGTGAAGATCGTGCATTTCAGTCACATTCAGATCCGGTTTTCAAGTCCATGATATAACTAAATTGGATGGATCTTCCACCCATTTAGCTAAGAAAGAATAGATGCAGAGGTGGATAATAGATCGATATGAAGATCATGAGTTGCTTCATAATGAGGGCGTATGCAATATACTCCAAAACAAGGAGCTAAGAAATTTTTTGAGCATCTAGACTCGAGACTAGCCATTAGAGGGAGAGAGGCTAACAAAAAGATTCCTAGAGCCGGATCCTCTACTTGAGCCGAGTCCAAGCTAATAAAAAATGCAGCGTGCTCACTTTGGAGAGTACGTGATGAAGGGTGTTAGCTATGGTAAGTGAGAGAAAGTGATTGATTAGGATTTTTTATTCTGCTATTGGACCCCTATTTGGACGTGAAGAAGAGGCTAAACATTAGAGAGAAAAAGGACATTTAGCTCCCATATGACGTGGCAGTGATATACTAAAACTTAGCTCCTCTTACATTGCTCATACCCTGAGACCGCCAGTAGTCGCAAATATCTCTTTCTTCCCTAATTCAAGATTGGCCTACATTGTGAGTTTGTGGTGTAATGCAATCCAAGTCACCAGGCTTTGTACCTGAAGAAAATCAGCCCATTTGTTGGGAGCAAAACCATAATAAACAAGTAAATGGCCCTGTAGGATTTCCGCCCAATATTTAAGTCTTGGACAGATGTAGCCCAACTTGCATCAACTGATCTTTTTTATTTTCATTTCATAATCTGCAACATGTAAGATAATCTTTGTCAGCTTTGCTCTTCAGGGTCCATTGATCACGATCTCGAGTCAAAAAATCACCAACCTTTTCTCTTCTCCTTTGGGAAAAACATCATGGTAACTTAGTGGTAAAGCACCTAGGATTACAGAGTAACTTGAAACCTAGTGTTAATCAGAGAGCAACACCTCACCATTGTGAGCAAATTAGGTAGATTTTTTTTCTTCTTCTCGAGGATGGGAAGAACAAAAACCATAATTGTCCACGCTTTCTTTCAGTTAATGCAACAGAAGCTCAAACAGAAAGAGACGCAACGATCTGTTACTCTGTACTAGAAATTAAGCCACCCCATATGATCTGAGTCACCATGGTTGAGCAAGTACGGCAATCATGCATGCAGAGAAGGGGCTCTGCTTTTTGAGTCAACTTGTTTGTGTGCAGATCAACATGGAGAATCCCTGACAGCTTGGGCCGATCACCTTTTGCAGGTGAAGATATAATGACATGCAGTATCCTCGTGGTGTACAATCTGCTGCTGATTTGTTCAGTTCAGGCCTCGGTCACCCTCCCCTAAGAAGATATTGTTCCTTGGATGATTGCCCTCGCCTCCCTAATTCTTGCTCACTAATTAGGAGAGACAATTTAATTAGGGGAGAGAGAGAGAGAGAGAGAGATCATGGACACTAGTTTAGTCCCCGCTTCGGACGCAGGGAATAGTTCCCAATTCACGTAGAAATTGAACTGTTTCATGTGAAATTCCTGCGCGATAACCCGCACAGAGTTGTGAAGGCGCTACTATACTCGCCGATGTTCACCTTGAATGGAGGAGGAAGAATGGTGACAGTCATGGCTCATCAAGGGACCAGGAGATAGATACACATCACCAGTTCTAGCACCTTTGTCTGAAATAATTAATTGTACGCCATGGGTCCAGATCGAGCACAGTCGCAATAGGTTGTCACAGGTCCTTTCCTAACTTCCTGATTGCAGTAGGCTAATCACACGTCTATCCTTGATGACCTGACAAGCATATGGAGTCCGTCCAGATCATCAAAGCTTCTAAATTGTGTCTGGTTATTATGAGGGTTCAGCTTGCAAATGCCATGCGTGTCGATGGTCCATGCCATGGTCAGGCAAGACCAATCCATCCAGTCATCGTCCATCAGAAACTGCCAGGAAGAAAAAAGAGAAGAGAAGATGATGGCAAATACAAGTTTAATTAATTGTTTATCATGTAAACTGGAAAGGCATGCAGGCCCAGTGATTTGGGTTAAGAACATCCATGAACTGCAGGGCATGTCATGACATCTGAAGAGAGGAGTAGCATGCATTGCATCCACCTCACAGACGCTGCTGCTTTCTGCCTAAGTAGCATCGTCATTCCATCCGACTAAGCTCAGGGAATGGAACATCACAAAACAATCCCAAAGTATCTCATGGCTGTTGCTGTGTCATCGGGAGAAAGAAGAAGAATAAGAATGTTTTAGATAATTCAGCATCCCAAGGGGACCTGATGAGCTGCCACGTGTCCCCACTCCCCCCTACATTTCCCTGCCAAATTGCACACGAACTCTGCAACACAAGGCAAAAACAAAACAAAATTCTTTGTCTACTTTCTCTAAAACCAACCAAGAACCCGGAGTCAGACCAGTACAAGACAAGCTCCTAGCTAGTTCCATTAATGCAGCTAGCCATGGCACCACCACCACAGTAGCTGAGCTGAGCTTCACATCTCTGTCTGCTACGTACTCTGCTTGGCTGGACGACCTGAACATCAAAGGCCATGGCTTTCTTGCGCAGGCTCTACAAGACCAGGCGCAATGCCGCCGCCGCCGCCGCCGCCAGCGCCTCCTTCCTGCTGCTCCTGCTCGTCCTCTCCCTCTCCGTGCCCATGCGCAACGCCGGCGCCGGTGTAGGCATCTTCTTCGGCTCCGGCGCGCTCGCCCGGGACCAGGGGAGCTGCCGGGACCTGCAGGCGCTGGAGGGCTACGCCGCGCGGTGCCGGTACCTCCGGTCGCACCCTCCGTGCGCACCGCGCGGGTACGTCGACTACCTCGCGCTCTTCTACTGCGGCGGCCTCGGTGGGGAGCGGCCGTGGCTGGGCGGCGCGGCGCTGGCGCTGTGGCTGCTCGTGCTCTTCTACCTCCTCGGCGACACGGCGTCCGAGTACTTCTGCGCCTCGCTCGAGGGCCTCTCCGCCGCCCTCCGCCTGCCGCCGGCGGTCGCGGGGGTCACGCTGCTGTCGCTCGGGAACGGCGCGCCCGACGTGCTCTCCAGCGTCGTGGCCTTCGCTTCCGGTGATGGCGACGGCGGCGGGGACGCGGGGGACGTGGGGCTCAGCAGCGTGCTCGGCGGCGCGCTGTTCGTGTCCACAGTCGTCGCCGGCGTGGTCGCCATCGTCGCCGCTCGCCGCGGCGGCGGCGTTGTCATCGAGCGGCGCGGGTTCGTGCGCGACGCGTGCTTCCTCCTCGTCGCCCTCTGCTACCTCCTCGCCGTGCTCGTCACCGGTGCCGTCACCGTCTGGGCCGCCGCGTCCTTCCTCTCCCTCTACGCCGCCTATGTCCTCCTCGTCTGGACCACGCACTGCTACTCCGCTGCCGGCGGCGGCACCGGGGACAGCAGCAGCAAGCCTTCCGAATCCGGCGACCTCGCCGCCCCGCTCCTCCTCCCCGTCGCCTCTTCCAAGCCCACGGCAGCTGCGCCGCCAAGGACCCTCGCGCACCGCCTCCTCGCCGCGCTCCACTCCCCGCTCTACCTCCCGCGCCGCCTCACCATCCCAGACATCGCGGCGCACCGCTGGTCCAAGACCTACGCGGTCGCCTCCGCGCTCCTCTCCCCTCTCCTCCTCGCCACCATCTCCTCTCCCACCAACCCCGCCGTCCTCCTCTCCGGCACGCTCACCGGCACCCTCCTCGCCGTCGCCGCGGCCTCGACCACGGACGCCTCTGCGCCTCCCCGCGGCCGGTACGCCCGCCTCCCGTGGCTCGCCGGCGGGTTCCTGATGTCCATGCTCTGGTCGTACGTCTTCGCACGCGAGCTCGTGGCCCTCCTCGTGTCCACCGGCATCATCGCCGGCGTGCCGGCGAGCGTGCTCGGGTTGACCGTCCTCGCGTGGGGGAACTCCCTCGGCGACCTCGTCTCCGACGTGGCGATGGCAATGCAGGACGACGGCGGCGGCGGGGCCCAGACGGCGCTGGCGGGGTGCCACGCGGGGCCGGCGTTCAACACGGTGGTGGGGCTGGGCCTGTCACTGGCGCTGGCGGCCGGGGCACGGTACCCGGAGCCGTACGAGATCCCGGTGGAGGCGTCGACGTACGTGACGGTGGGGTTCCTGGCGACGGGGGTGGCGTGGGCGCTGGCGGTGCTGCCGGCGAGGGGGATGAGGCTGGACGCGGTGCTCGGGGCCGGGCTGCTCCTCGTCTACCTCTGCTTCCTCGCCGTCAGGGTCTCCGACGCCATTGGCATCCTCAGCTTGGATTCTTTCGCAAAGATTGTGACTTGATTATGATCACTACACTGCATGCAAGGTGATTATTGGCAGCTGTTGCATGCATATATACATACTCCTCCATCGAATTGCATGCATGGTGATTCTTTGCACTTGCACGTACCGGTGTTCATATGGTCGGACACAATGGACAGTTGGAGATTGTCCTTTGATGGTGCAACGACAAGAGCAAGAGGAGGAGGAGGAGGAGGAGGAAGACATCGAATTTGTTTGGCGCAACTTGTCCATGGAATTGAAACTGGTAGTACATTGATTAACTACAGGAGAATGCAAATGCAATGCGTACATGTGGTTTGTCTTGAGTCTGTTATTGGTTTGGCCCTCTTCAGCTTTCGCTCTCGTCAGTGTCATCAGTAGCATGGTCCTGGCACTGCCATCAGTGTGGGCATATGCATGGATCAAGCCAACCACCAAATCTTTTTTTTTGGTTGTTTCTGATCTAGTAAAAAAGGTAGAGTACTTGTCTAGAGCTGTTAGTATGTAAAATTTACACTCGGATATAGCTGCTGAGACACGGGAGATTTTTTAGTTTGAATTGATAAAGGCCCGGTTCTTTTCGGCTTCTCCAGAGGCTTCTGGGAGAAGCCGCCCCCTCCCAGCTTCTCCCAGAAGCCGCCCTCTCAAATTCATCGAGGCTTCTAATCTAATCATACCCTTCTGGGAGAAGCCGCCCCCTCCCAACTTCTCCCAGAAGCCCCTGGAGAAGCCGAAAAGAACTGGGCCAAAGTCCACCCGTGGTCTAGTGGTAGAATTCTACCCTGCCACGGTACAGACCTGGGTTCGATTCCCGGCTGGTGCAAGTTTTAATTTTGCTTCACAACAGTGAAACAAATTGCTATTCCGTACACATCTTGAATACCATTTGGTATGGGTTAAACGTCATCGAGCTGCACAATTTGTTTACGATGCAATTGCACGGCTCCTCTTTCTACGCCTTGCGTACATAATTACACACACTAATTGTATTAGGAAAAAGAAGGATTTTTTTTTCATCATCGAGCTTAGATTCTGGATAAATCATATCCTTATCTTTCCTGCAAAAAAAAATACCGTTATTATCGTACAAGTAACCCTTCGAGACCAGTCAAAGACGGCTCTGAAATAACGTGGCAAAGTGCTGGATGTAGCTGTCTAATTTAATTTTTATGCCCATCAACTACAAAATTGACGTTTTATTTTTGATTTTGAGATAGGTAACAAGTACCGGCCCGCAGTTTTCACGTGGTGCAAATTCGATATTTCAAAGTTAGGTGTGGGCTCAACTTTACTTTTAATGCATGGAATTGTTGTTGCTAAATCTTCATTTGCTTCGTCAACTATGGCTTCATTTCATGCTTTGGAGAATAAAAAGGTTATGGTGCAACACAGCAAGCAACTGGAAGATTTAGCACTGATGCTCTTTGTTTTAGTGGGCACTCTTGGAGGTGTTTAGCCATACGTGCTTCTACGGATGTTTAATGTTTAGATTTGTTTCGGGTTAAATGTGCACCATGCCACGGTTATTTCTCTTTACTTATCAGACACTTGTGTTAGCTGAATAATGTTGGTTGGGTGTATCAACTTGATGCAAAGATCAAAGGATTAATTTAAAAAATCGTCATTTCGTTGGCTTCATTTCATGCACCAGGTACACGTACAATTATATATCCATGATATAATAGTTTCCTTGTTTGAAGAGAACAAAGAACGCCACAAATTAAGAATTTACCGCTCTACAATTCTATGAAAAGCAGAAGCTCTGGCTTCTATTTTGTTATTCATAACAAGATGGATGGAATGATGGAACGGGTGGAATGCTTAATTATGTCTCCCCTTCGTCGGACTTCCAGACCGGCAGGTTGTCGGCGAGGTCCTCGGCCGCTTCCGCCAGGACTCCACGCTGGTTCACCGTGTCTATCGCAATCTGCTCCCCCATGCGGCCACCTGGCCTGGCTCCGCGTGCTCCAATGGCCGGGACAAGCTAGAAGAAGCAAGCCCCTTCCCGTTCCTCCCTTGGGTGCCATGCATGCACATTGCCTGTTACCGCTCACTGCGCATCACACTTGGTCTGTAGTACGCTGCAAGTTTACTTGCTGGTCCGTGGCAGCTAGCTATAGTTTGGTCCCAATTAAGCAGCAGCGCAAGTGTGATGGAATCACATATATTGATTGTCCTGCAATACATGCATTGTGATATCGATCGTATCGATGCATAATCGATCGCACATACTGATGAATCATGCATTCATTGGCACCAACCAAATCGCCGGCCTCAATCTCGCTCTCTCTTGCCACCTACCAATGGACCATGCACCCACCTCATTCTTCTTCAGTTGAGGAGCAGCCAGGGTACCTTTGCACGCATTGGTCGTCATCGTCGTCATCATCGTCTTAAAAGTGACCCAAGAGAATCAGTATCGCAGTTGTTTAGCTGCTAGCTAGTTTATTTATTTATATCTGGTACGTGCACGTGCAAGATTACGATTTGATCGATTCCATCAAATTATTCACTCCATCTCATCTCCATGCATGCATGAATCAGCAGATCATCTCAGCTGCCTTCGTCATGCATCATGAGGGTGCTGACCCCAAAAGTGCAAGATGAGAAGGATTAGCTAGCTAGCTTGGTGAGACGTCATTAGCTAGGTTGCTGTTAGACTAGGCTCTGCATTGGATGTAATTTCAGATTTCAGATGACAATCACATTGGGTGCATAATACCATTAGAACTACTTGCCACTCATATATCCGGTAAAATGTCCTGTAAGGAAATGTACGTAGTAAGTACTAATTTATGGGTTCTTCCTTCAGAAAAAAAGAACAATCTTCTTTCTGTCAGAATGAACACCACTGAAGATTCACTCTACGCTACAACTTTTACACTGAACACAAAACAATCATGATTTCCCAGACCAAATTCAAAATACACACTCCAACACAACACTACAACTTCTTAGTAGTTTCCTAACTTTAACTCAGAATTTATAGTACTAAATTCAAATCTGACGTAAACAATAGCTTTGGTATTGTTTATAGCTAGATTTTTTTCTTGAGTTGTGAATTGAATTAGATTTGAGATTCTATAATATGGTAAATACATTTTGTATCAATGTCGTCAATTTTTTTCAAAAATTTCATGACCTTTGTGTGGTGCTTTTATGTGTGGGTAGCACAAAAGCACCGCAAGGGGGCACCAGATATTCCCTCTAGATCAGGTGCAGGACATGTGAGAGAGTATCTAGTTCTCCTAGGCTTGCGGTGTCACCATAGGAATGTAACCGAGAAGTCGTTAAAGTTCTGAAAAAAGTTCAAAATGTTGGCATTGCGGACATCTAGCATATCACAAAATTTCATATCTAAATTCGATCCACCAACCAGAAACAAAAAAGAAATCATGTTATGAATAGTAGTAAACCCTATGAACATGTTAGATATCTGGTGTGTCAACAATCCCAAATTTTCTCGAAAATTTCCACTTCTTGAAAGAATTACATTAAGAGCACAATAGCACCTCGATCAAGGCATCCGAGCACCAGATACTCTCTCCTTAGGTTTGCTCTAGCCTTAGTTACGCCCATTGCGGATGGACGGTTTTTTTGGGAACCTCGGAGAAATTGCTTTCTAAGATTATCTCTATTATTATGCTCATATGGTACATGTGTGCCATGATAGATCCCATGCACTGGCGGAACAAAGTGTTTGAGACGTTCGGTGCAAACATTTAACGGTAATGAAAATGAGGCATGGTGTAATTGGACACTCGATATGAGTAGTCGTCTAGAATAGACATGATTTTTTATGTTTTAATTGATACAACCGCACAAAATAATGAATAATATTGAGATTTGTGGTGTTGAAGTTTTGAAAACTCCCCCAATCGGCCACCTCCAACAACACATCAACCATTATGTCCTCTCCATCCCTCTCCTTTCTCTCTCTCCTACTCAAAGCTCTGCTCCATGCTCCTCTTCCCACTCCAAGTTTGCTGCCACCGTTCATCACCTCACTACTAGCGGACGCGGATCCATCATGCTACTTCGTTACGTCTAATGGCGCGGCGCGCTAAGGCTTAGAACGACCGTTTATCGCGCTTGGGATGCGTTTGACGTGACCAAGTTGGCTAGATCTGGTGGTGATGGACTTGGACCAGTGGGATTCTCCGGCTGCGTGGCGGCGAGCCTAGTGGTCTCGGATGTTGATGGTGAGAGGTTAGTGATTTGGGGATATGATGTTTTCTATGTTACATGTGTGTATTTTTCTTGTTGCATGGATGCTATGTTGTAATATTTCTTGAATTTCTGTTGCACAAGTTGCGTGCGTGTTGCATATGTGTCTTCAATTTGTTGTATAAGTTAATATTTTTATGTTGCATGTGTTAGTTTTTTATGCTACAAATGGTGTGGTCACTTTTCAGAAAATATCACATTCGCTAGGGATTTATTACACACAAATAAAATTTTATTGCATGCGTTTATTTAAAATATTACTACTGTTTTTTTATTTTTTTAACCGTGAGACGAAATGTTGCAGAGATCTTGAATAGGTAAAAGAAATGTTATAAGCGAGTTTTGTTGTAACGATCGTAACGATCGGATACATCAGATTTATTCATTTAAATGGGATTGAATGGTCAGTGACGCGACCGATTGACGACTCCCATCGCCCGACGCCTAAACCTTGACTATAATTTTTGAGTTGGCACCAACGCCATGTTCGTCGTGTGCCTGAACTTGTACAAATTTGGATAACTATTGCGACAGCATCTTCGCCTAAGAGGCTAAGACTTTGTGCCGCATGGCATCTCTTCCATCTTCCTTCTTCTATTTGGCTTGTTGGGTATGTTGCCCCAATTTAAACGCCAACTAGGGATTTTGCTTGGATTTTGTGACTTGCCGGAAGAAACCAAGCAGTTGAAGTTGCCACCCCACTCCTCTAAAGATGCTATAGGTGGTGGTCTATTCATCTTCAGAACACTATCTATTGAATATGGCATAAATAGTTAGAATAATAGTAGAAATAGATAATTTGATTTAACACTTATAATATTATAATGTTCGTAAACTTCTTAAACATGTAGTCTAATTTATTTTAGTTCGTAACAACAAATGAACGCATTGTGCTAGTTTGAGAGAAATAGCCAAACGTATAAAATGAAAGAATATGTTGACAAATTGGGCCTTTGGGGCACGTGTCATTGTCATAACATCAACGTATTTTGCATCTCGAATGATCTTTGGCATGGTATTGCCCAATTCCACCCAAAATGTTGCTAAATCACTTGTTTTCTTGATTACCCTAATTCACTAATACAAACTAATACTCACATAAAAGTAGCAATGCTCGCATCTGCAAATTTCTTATGCTAGTTTCCCAACGTATGTGGAGCATATATATTGTTTGGTCTGGGCGCGCGAGAGTGGCACCGCGCCCACGCCAATTCACTAAAAGGAGATTAAAATTTTGTCCTACTTACCGAATTTCTATATATCGCCCCGTCCTGGTCTCCACCCCTTCTTCCACACGCCTTCAGCTCCGCCCACCGCACCGCGCTAGCCTCAGCCTCAGCCTCAGCCGCCGCCGCTGGGAGGTGCTCATGCTCGAGGGCCAGGGCAGCATCCGCGATGCGCTCAAGCGCGCCGTCTACTTCACCGAGGACCAGAATTCCACAACTACAAGAGGTCGCCGCTGGTCTTCAACCTGAAGGCCGCCTCGTACGTGTACGTTCGAGAAAGCTGGAGGCTCGTCGAGCAACATCATCTAGTGCTACTACGCCGTTGAAGATGCGTACGGCAAGGCCGCGCAGCTAGCCACCAATTGCGCCATCACGGCGGCCGCCCGCGGCAGGGTGCTTGATCGCCACCTGCAGTGAGGCATACAAGGAACTCAAGCGCGCCACTGGGATACGCCATCCCACGTATCCCGATGATCACTACAACCCGCCGACGGTTTACGATCGACGCGCTCACGCCTGAGGAGAAGAAGGAGCAGGCAATGGCCAGCGCCCGCCAGGAGATGGATTATTCATTGACAACACGGAGAGCACTGTTTAACTGAAAGCCAGAGAGCTGCTACAGATCACGTCAAGCTACAGAGGCGCGGAAGGAAGCAAAGACCCTTGCAACGGAGTATCCATTTTCGGCTCCTTAACCCTTGTCTACATCGAGAATTCACATTTAATCTGCCAGATAAATCCAAGTTGTATGCACAAGCACTACGCTTCATCCAGAATGCAGCCGACACCTTCGATTCCTCTCTGGTGATCATCCTTTTCCGTGCACAGCTGATTTTCAAATTGGGAAACTCTCATGTTGCAATGGAGGAATATGCCTCAGGGGTCTCCATATCCACCAACCAGATGACCCTGTTTGGCAGGACCTACCACCGGGGTCTTTCTCTAGAAATGGTCGTCCTGCTAGAGTTCATGCTGTCGTGAACCAGCTGATCATACTGCTGCAAGAGATTGAATTAACGATGGCTGCACAGAAGCTGCCAGAGGAAACCCTTCATACGCCTGGCAGCTGATGATTCTCTGTCCATTGAATAATCGATCATTTCAAACCAGCAACACGATGATGGAATATGGACCAGCACGCGACTGAATGAAGGTATAACTCAGTTTCCTGGAACCAGTCCTATTTATGAGTTTATTGCAGTGACACAATATTTTATCTATCTGTGTCTTTCAGGGCCGGCCCTGGCCCAGGGCAACAAGGACGACTGCTTAGGGGCTCTCATTTATAGGGCCCAAGCCCATAGAAATAAAAGTTATATGTATAGCAACAAATGAGTACATCCCTTAATCATCACAACTTTTAAAGAGCAACTGAGCAACAAAAATCCAAGAATAACTTTTTAAAAATAAGTCTTAGAAATTCCAACATAAATTGTGAAGAGTATAATATAGTGCCACGTCACTACGTCTTTATCCACCGTTTGATTTCAAATCTGGTGTACGCAATTTCTCCTGAGCCGTAAACTCATAAATAAAGCACATGAGAACATCACATACCACATTTATCTTCGCCTAAACTGATAACTCATCAATCTATTGTTCTCTTCTATAAGTCGCAGCTAACCTATAACTAACATAGTCTACATTTATCAACTGTCGTAGATATAAGTCCAGACAATAGATTTGTGGCACTCCCGGTCGGTTACAACGACCTCCGGGCGTGCGAGGGGAAAACGAGCGAGAAGCCAAAACGATGCGTCAGGCAGTCGTCAACGTAACTCGGTATTCGTGTTAAAATGTGGAATTGAGAGCTTCACAAATGAGAAGAGAGATCCCCTAACACTACCCCCCAGGGGGGTATTTATAGGGTTTGAGGGAGGGAAAAATGGAGGATTACAATTTTGCCCTCATATGAGAGGGAATTTACAAGGGCATTATGGTCATTCGCCCATCCTTGGAGGATATTGGGAGAATATTTCTGGGCATCTTTAGGAAAATCTTCTTGGAGAACGTGACGGCCCCGCATGTGGGCTCGTTGGAGACAGCCCTGACGCGAAGGGCGGGCTCGTCGGAGATAGCCCCGACGACGGGGAGTAGGCGCGTCGGAGACAGCCCCGACGCGGAGCTTGGGCTCGTCGGAGACGGCCCTGATGACGGAGAGTGGGCTCGTCGGAGACAGCCCCGACGAAGGGGAGTGTCGATGAGAACCTTAATAGCGTTGCAGTGCTCCTGAACAGCGTCGATTCGGAGTAGCGCGGGGACCCTCCTCCAACAGTAGCCCCTTGCCGGTTGGGGCGGTCGAACAGCGCCCGTCCGAGCCGGCACACTAATCCCAAGGGGTTGGTGCGCAGGCCGGATCGACGACGAGCCTTCCTCCTATTTCCTTTTTTTCTTCTCTTTTTTCTTCTTTTCCTTTTTCTTCTTTCCCCGGGCTGAACCTTTCCTGCCCACTTTGGGCCGTGGCCCAGCTCAAGCCGTGGGGCAACTGATGGGGTGAGTGTCAATGTCGGACGGAGCATATCGACGCTGAAGAGCATGTCGACTTCGGTGGATTATGTTGACGCCGGACGGAACATGTCGGTGCCGGGTGGAGCGTGTTGACGCCGGCGGAGTGTCGTCGCCGGAAGGAGCGTGTCGACGCTGAGGCGCATGTTGACTTCGGCGGAGTATGTTGCCGCCAGATGAAACACGTCGACGCCGGGGAGCATGTCGACTTCGGCGGTGTATGTCGATGTCGAGGTGCATGTCAAAATTCGGCAGAGCATGTCGACGCTGAGAAGCATATCGACTATGGTGGTGTATGTCGACGCCGAGGTGCATGTCGACGCTGAAGAGCATGTAGACACCAAGCGAGACAATGATGCCGGCCGCTCGGCTTTATTTCTGGGGGAGCCCCTTACCAGGATGGAAGGTGATGAGGTACACATGAGCCGTGCCCATGGAGGGCATTGAGGTACATGCGGTACACTTGGCACTCGATGGCGACAAACACATGACAAGCGATGGTGGTAAATGCTTGGCGCTCGATGGCGACAAACAATTGGTCACTCGTTGGCGACAAACACATGACACTCGATGGTGGCAAACACTTGGCGCTCGATGGCGACAAACAATTGGTCACTCAACGGTGACAAACACATGACATTCGATAGTGGCAAACACTTGGCGCTCGATGGTGTGTGCAAGAACATTTCTGCCTTACTTTGATGTATATATGACTGTTTCGACGTTGCGGGGAGCTTACTGTCGCATGATCTCGGAGGGAAGGGACATTCTATCCCAGACGGAGACGGCTCGACATCACGGGGAGCTTATTGTCGTACGACCCCGGAGGGAAGGGACACTCTATCCCGGACGGAGGTGGTTCGACGTCGCGGGAGCTTACCATCGCGCGATCCCGGAGGGAGGGGACACTCTATCCCGGACAAAGATGGCTCGACATCGTGGGGAGCTTATCGTCGCACTACCCCGGAGGGAAGGGACACTCTATCCCGGACAGAGGTGGCTCGACGTCGCGAGGAGCTTATCGTCGCACGACCTCGGAGGGAAGGGACACTCTATCCCGGACGGAGATGGCTCGACATCGCGGGGAGCTTATCGTCGCACGACCCCGGAGGGAAGGGACACTCTATCCCGGACGGAGATGGCTCGACATCGCGGGGAGCTTATCGTCGCACGACCCCGGAGGGAAGGGACACTCTATCCCGGATGGAGATGGCTCGACATCGCGGGGAGCTTACCGTCGCACGACCCCGGAGGGAAGGGACACTCTATCCCGGACGGAGGTGGCTCGACATCGCGGGGAGCTTGAGCCATGTCGACGCGTTAAGCCCTTTGCTGAGACAGAGTTGTGTACACTTGTGGATGAAGTGTGGTGACGCTAACATAGATGTCCGCTACTGACATGCTTGGTCGAAGCAGCATGAGCAATGCGGACGTGCGTGTAACTGATGTCGATATCGATCCCGTGCAGAGTCGACGACGATAGGAGTGAAGGACGCACAGTCTAAAGTGGCAGGTGGTCACCAGGATGACGAGGTCGCGCGATGTCACTGAGGGCGAGTGTGCTCGTATGCAAGTCCGAACACACGCTCGCAGGTGGCGCAGTCATGCCCTGACAATGTTGATGTCAGGCTCGAGCGATATTGCCAAGAACAGCTATTGAGGCCACCAAGCCTGAACCTGTGTGGCTGTTGATGACGTTGAGCTCGCGCGATGTCGCCAAGGGTAGGGCGGAGGACAATTAAGTCCGAGCGCATGCACGGGCAATGTTGATGAGGAGTCCCTAGTGTCGCCGAGGGTGCGTAGGCGAGCAAGTGAGACGCAATCTCGTAGGCAACCGAGCGCGTGGGGCGTGGGCAATGTTGACGAGCCCCTGATATCGTCGAGGATGGGCGTAGAAGACGCCAAGTCCGAGAGCGCGCGTGATGGCGATGTCAACGACGAGCTCCTGGTATCGTCGAGGACGGGCGCAGAAGACGCCAAGTCGGAGAGCGCGCATGATGGCGATGTCAACGACGAGCCCTTGGTGCCGCCGAGGACGGGCGCGGAGGATGCCAAGCCCGAGAGCGTGGACGAGGGTGACGTCGATGATGAGCCCCTGGTCTCGTCGAGGGCGGGCGCGGTGGACGCCAAGCCCGAGAGCGTGAACGAGGGCTATGTCGACGATGAGTCCTTAGTGTCGCTGAGGGCGGGCACGGAGAACGCCAAACCTGAGAGCGTAGACGAGGGCGATGTCGATGACGAGCCCCTGGTGTCGCCGAGGGTGGGCGCGGAGGATGCCAAGTCCGTGAGTGTGGATGAGGGCGATGTCGACGACGAGTCCTTCGTGTCGTCGAGAGAGGGCACGGAGGACGCCAAGCCCGAGAGCATGGACGAGGGCGATGTCGACGACGAGCTCCTTGTGTCGCTGAGGGCGGGCGCGGAGGACGCCAAGCCTGAGAGCGTAGACGAGGGCGATGTCGATGATGGGCCCCTAGTGTCGCCGAGGCCGGGTGCGGAGGACGCCAAGTCCGAGAGCGTGGACGAGGGCGATGTCGACGACGAGTCCTTCGTGTCGCCGAGGGTGGGCATGGAGGACGCCAAGCCCGAGAGCATGGACGAGGGCGATGTCGACGACGAGCCTCTGGTGTCGCCGAGAGCGGGCGCGGAGGACGCCAAGCCTGAGAGCGTAGACGAGGGCGATGTTGATGACGAGCCCCTGGTGTCGCCTAGGGCGGGCGCGGAGGACGCCAAGCCCCTTGTGGCGCCCCCGGTTTTAAGGCCGGGAAATCCCTCGTGATTACTGTATCGGTCCCTGGATCAGTAGCCGATACACACGAGTTAACCTGTATATCATCGACATACATGCGTAAACAAATAAATAGACCGTTAAGGTTGATAATCTGATACCTGTAGCCCAACGGCTATAAACTTGCAGCGGAAATCCAACGGAGAGGTGGCCCAACAGTATGCCATACCCGACAGGCAACTGACTGGGGGTTACGCCCTAGCGTTTGCGTTCATACTCGTATCTTCGGAATTGAAGTCATCCTTCGTCTGGCCAAATCAACAAGCCAGGTGAGTACATTGAATGTACTCGCAAGCTATTCCCACAGGAGGAAATATACGGCTATATTTCATGCAGGGAACAGATCAAGGAATAGCTCTAACCTAAGTTGCAATTTGTGCGGAAATGTAAGTTCTTATTTTAAATACACATAAATAGATTGTAAAAGCATTTCGAAATCTATAGCACTTTAAGAAATCATCTCATCACATCTCGTCACATCTCATCACATCTCATCTCATGCGGTACACACCGCTAAACATCTCTTGACCTATTACCGGATAGCTCCACCTACCCGGTAACTAGGTTTTCCAACATCTGACCGTATTCCGGTTCCTCCCGGCAATACGGCGGACTCCTTCGGCAATTTCCTTACCACCGACACATGGCCTAAATTGCCCAAATCTGTGGACACATCATGCCCACGTCCTTAATCCCATTTCCCAGCTTTCGCAACCAAAGCTTAGTCTAACCAGTGTGTGGCCTTATCAGTTCTTGTCCATGACCGAGGACGCGGCTATTCGAATAGTTTTTAAACCCTCTGCAGAGGTGGTACGGCTTTACCCACAAGATGTAGTTCGCCCTGTGCATACCGGGCCCTGGTATACTACCAGAGCTAGTACAACGAGACCTTTCGCCTGCTTTCACACTAGAGTCGGACCCGCTAGATGTTTTACCCGATCTTCACATTTTGCATCGCAAATCCTAAAGTGGGGACTATTCTCATCTTTGTGTCGAATTCTCACACCCGCCTTGGCCTCACCTCTGGGACTGTTGACTCAAATAGCGTCGTGAGAATTCTCTAGGGGCCCATCGTCCTACCTAGCACATACTTCTTACTTCCCACGGGTCCGAACCCTAATATTAGGCGGGTTACCGAGTCAAGTCCTTCCCATAAAGGACATGTGGACGTACGGTGGGGGAACTGATTCAGCGGCACTTTAGGTTCGGTCCTTAGCTGATTCGAGTAGGACTCCAGTTTAACAGCAAGCACCGAATAGCCTTCTGCTACTTCGTCTTCCTTCAAACCACCCTACTTCCTACCCGAATCCAAATCATCTCCAACTTCATTTTGGGTTTTGACAACATTTCTTTTGAAAGTCACCGCGGATAACATACGTTATCCACGGGTTTTGGTTTCCCGTACCCGGAGGTTTGAGTCAAAACTTTAGTTTTAACTATAGCAGGGCTAAGCAATGGCTATTGCCTATAACCTTAAACTTCCGTCGGTCGGAAACCAATCGACGAATCAACTAGGGTTACAAGGAGTCGGATAGTCAATCCTATCTCAAATGCATCTATCGGGTAACTAACTACATAAAATACCGTTGATAAACATAGCATGCACGTTTCATAATCAAAATAAATACACTTTGCAAATATGGGATTCGACATGGTCGAAGTGGGAAATAGCTTGCCTGGCGATGTTGGCTGAGTCTCAATCTTGAATTCGATTCGGCACTCATCCGGAATCCTCCACGCGTTACCTCGTAGCGTCGTATCTACGCGTCGGAAAACATCGAATAAACAACGATGCGAGGACAAACACAAGGTAATACCGAATGAACAATCAAAGCACCAAGTTATACGAACATGGCATGGGTGGTTACCTACTGATCGGTGGGGGTCTTAGGAGGCTAAGGGTTGATTTAGGTTAACATAATAAGGGCATTCTCCTTTTGGTCCTGCGACAGGGCTAGGGCTTCTTGGATTTACTTTACATTAGAGTGAACAACTTAAGGTTTTCAAAGGTGGGAGATGGAATTAACATCACATGAAATAGGAACTTTGGCATTTTGGAAAACATGGCTTGATGGGCCTACGAACATGCTAGCATTTAAACGTTTCAGTTCGCATATGCTAGCTGGGTCCAGAGAACAGCCGGTTGGAAGGTTTTTTTGAAGCAAGGGTGGATTCCGATTAAGTGCAAATCCGCCCATATCCATATGCATATATACACATGAGGTGCGTTGATTTTAGACCTTTTACATATCCTTTACTTCTCAGAAACTCCCGGAATATCTTGTTCCACATTTCGCTTATTCTAAGGTTTTAACTTTAAAGGTTCAGGGTCTTCTTCGAATATCTTGAAGTATGACTGTGTCGCAGGGTCCCTATTCCTCTCCGCCATTTCTTTTTCTCGATCTTTACTGATATTCGAATACAGTATATAATGAACGGGTTACTCCTTTGTTAGATTAGACTGAGGTATCTTGGGACCATAGGCTAATATTTTGCTTACTAAAGGATTCTAAACTTCAGATGGATTTACAAGCTTTTCACTGATTGCTTTCAACTGAATTCAAGTTTTGAACTTACATTATAATCAAATGTCCCTAAATATTTCTAAGGGTCCAGCACCGGTAAATATACTTGAAGAGCTAGTCTGGGAGCGTGTATACCTAGAGAACCAGCGCTAAGCGGCCACATAGCACAGGAAAATCAGAACCCAGAGAGTATTACGTTTTTACCTAATCTACACGCGGGCCCTGGTTGACAGCAGATGGTTGAGCCTAAGCCGGCATTTGCTTAATAAATGAACTCGATTAACCACTACGGGGAGGGGGACTCGATTGGGGAGAGAACCGGGGGCTCACTACTTAAGTAAACTCATGCTACTAGAGTTGGCCTTAGTTCCGTTATACTAGCTTGGTCACTGCCACGGTGGGGGAAAAGTTAGAGCAAAGAGGGAGCAAGGGGCTGTGGCCGTGGTGCAAGAAGGAAATGGAGAAACAGAGGGGTGCAGTCTGGCTTGACTGATAAGAAGGGGAGCTCGGGGAGGTTCCCACCGGTGGCAAGGGGCGGTGCTTGGGGCTCCGCGGCGGCGGCGTCGTGGGTCTCCTCAGCGGCGACGGGGTACTGGTGCCTGCGGCAACCGGAGAAAGGGGCGGCGGCAAGGGAATTTTGGCCGGCGATGTGGAAGGTACCGGCGGCGAGGAATGTCCGAGGTGGCTCCCCTCGGTCGGTCTCTGAGGGCGCCGTGCGGGGAGGAGGCCGAGCGGCCGGAGCGGATGACGAGGAGCGGCGTCGATGGGGAAGGGCGGAGCAGCGGCGCTCACAGTGGGGACGGCGGCTCGGGCTGGTGCTGGAGGAGGGCACCCGGGGAGCGGCGCTGGTATTGGAGGGGACCGGCGGGTGGAACCAGCGACTGGTCCAGAGGATTGGGGAAGGGCGCCTCGCCGGGCAGCTCGGCTGGGGACCGGTGGTGGCGAGGGCGGTGGATGCAGAGCGGGTAGGGACGCGGCGGCGGGACGGTGAGCTGGCCGAAGAGCTTCGGCAGGGTGGGGACTTGAGGGAGGCGAGGCTCCAATGGCGGCGGTGGATCCGGTGAGGGAGGGCCCGGGCGGCAGCAGCAAGGGGCTGCTCCGGTGGCGCGGCGGGTTCGAGGCGGCGTCGGTGCCAAGGGAGGAAGCGGCGGCGCGCTTTGTCTTGGCGGCGAGGTCGAGGCAGGGAGCGGTGGGTGCGCCGTGCTCCATGGTGGCGGGAGCTACACCGGTGCGTGGGCTCTCGGGTACTGGGGTGGATGGGGAATAGGGCTCGGCTTGAGCTTAGGGGAGATGAGGGAGAAGCTAGAGCTTGGGGAAGAAGAACTTTGGGGGCTCGGCTGCTTGGCCTGGGGAGAGAAGTAGAGGTAGGGGAGAGCTCGGTTGGGATTTGTAGAAGAAAAGGGAGTAATGGAGGTTGGTGGAGGACACTGTGGCCACAGCTCTTGAGCTGCTGCTGGTGCATGCAAAGAACGTGAGCTCGTGACAAGACTTGAGCTGGGGCAGAGTAAAAAGGGAGCAGAGGAGATGAGACAGCTCGGGAAAAAGGAGTAAGTTCACTCGTGTCTGAGACAGCGCATTGAGGGGACAGATCAGGGAAAAATGAGCCAGCTGTATTAGAGCTAACCGTAGATACAGCAATAGCTAGGCACTGGACTTGACGCGAGGTCACGACACAGAGGACTGCTAGTCCGGTCTTAATCAATTTAAAGCGGGTTCTGGCTGCACAGATGATATGACCTCACACGAATGAATTTATTAGGCAGGGCGCCTATGATTGCGTAGGTAAAATATTTCGTTTGCAACAGTGGGTACATATGCGGCTCAGTTTATTCTACCAGATATTTTCACAACCTTAGGTGCTCGAGGGACAGGGTTATGATAAATCAAAATCAAACTCTAACTACAAAGATATATATACATATATGAACAATCTTGGGTAACAGCTTGAATTGATGATCGCGCGTTTGGGGGTATAAATATATATATAAATCTACTTGCGTCTTCCCCAAATTCGTATAGGACTTTCTAAGGTTTTTAGGGTGCGTGTGTCCATACGCACTTGGGAAAATCTAAAGATGCATATAGGCGGAGGGTGGTAGCAGCAACATCGGAATATTCCTACTGGGTCATGGTGGTTAGGTCTTGGAGAAATACCTCTGATTCACCCGTATATACGCATCGGACTGCAGCAGGGATGGTTTATGCGCGTATATATTCTAGGAGAGAGAAAAGGTGGCGGGAATCAAGGGATATATGCAGCGATATGCCGGGCTTCAAGGTGTATGTGCCCATATACACTGGGGACTTTAAGCAGGTATGCGGAGGGTTGAGACAAGGTTGAACGATGCGTTAGGGTTTTAAGAGGAATTAGATTTAAAACGGAATAAGAGGAATCGGGAGCTCGGATCTAGGGTTTCGGAGCGCGGCAAGGTGGGGCAGGAACACGGGACTTGAGATGAGACTTTTTGTCGGCTTAGGACGTGTTGGGGGTGAGGTACCGTCGATACGGTGGCGTATACGGCGTGTGTACTGAGTTAGGGTTTTGCCCCTTTCGTCGAATCAGGGAGGAGGGAATTAGGGTTTAGGGGCGCGGCAGGGTAACGCAAGCTATGGGACTCTTGGAAACCTTTATATCTCGACTCGGGTCCATTTGACGACAAGGTGCCGCGGTTGCAATGTCCTGTCGCACGGTGTTGTCGCATTAGGGTTTCGAGAGGGGGTTTCGGGTTTAAACGGCAGATGGGAATCGGGGCGTGGCACCGGGTTCCGGAGGGTGGCACTGATTAGATAGAGGGGAGGAATGCCGCAAGTATGTTCGTGGCAGGAAGAATGGCTGTCGCGGCAGAGAAACTGTTGCCGCGGTACTGTCGCGGTAGGGGAAAGGACTTGCCGCGGTGGGAATCGGCTGCCGCGGCGGAAGGAGTTGCCGTGGAAGAGGCATGGTAGCGACGGTAGAAACTTGTCGCAGCAGGAACGGCTTGCTGCGGCGGAGAAGGATAACAACGGCAGTGGCAGAGGTCTTGCCGCGGTAGAGAAAATGGTTGACAGCGGCTGCCATGGCAAGGGCGTGGCAGCGGCAACGGCTGCCGTGGCAAGGGCGTGGCAAGGTGGCTGTGGCAGCTGCCTCAGGCTGCCGTGGCGGAAATGCAAGGACGAGAGGACACGCACGAAGGCAAGGTGCTGAGCAGAGTTGCCCGGGTTGACGGACGGGGTTCGGAGTATTAGGGTTTCGACAAAACGGAGATCGACGGGGGGTAGAGCAAGGGTTTTCGTGTTTTGATATTTAGCTTCATCGATTTGAACTAAAGTTTTAGTTGGGTGTATTTCCAGCTGACATTATTACTAGAAAATTTTTGTTAGCCCTAATTTTCGGGTTTTGGAAAATTGGGGTGTTACACCCCCGAGCATGGACGAGGGCGATGTCGACGACGAGCCCCTGGTGTTGCCGAGAGCGGGCGCGGAGGACGCCAAGCTCCTGAGCATGGACGAGGGCAATGTCGACGACGAGCCCCTGGTGTCGCCTAGGGCGATGTTGGCTTGGAGCAATTTGGGGACGGGCGGACGACGTGCGGGCGAACACGCGCGAAGTGCGGGCGACGCGCGGACAACATGGACAAGGGCGATGTCAATGACGAGCCCCTGGTGTTGCCGAGGGCAGACGCGGAAGCGTGCGGGCAAACGCGCGCGACGTGCGCGCGACGCGCGGGCGATGTGCGCGACGCGCGGGCGATGTGCGCGGCGTGTCGGCGAGCTCGAGCAGAGGCAGACGAACGCGAGCGACGCGCGGACATTGCCCTTTTCCTTGGACTCCTTTCGACAGCGTCGAGGTTCAGCTTAGTTGAGGTGAACCCCGACGCGGACGCGGGGAACGTCGACCGGAACCTTGACGCGGAAGCGTCGAAGATCATCCTGGTTTACATGACTTCTTGCCCGTGTCCCCACGGATGGCGCCAACTGTCGTAGATATAAGTCTAGACAATAGATTTGTGGCACCCCCGGTCGGTTACAACGACCTCTGGGCGTGCGAGGGGAAAACGAGCGAGAAGCCAAAACGACGCGTCAGGCAGTCGTCAACGTAACTCGGTATTCGTGTTAAAATGTGGAATTGAGAGCTTCACAAATGAGAAGAGAGATCCCCTAACACTACCTCCCAGGGGGGTATTTATAGGGTTTGTGGGAGGGAAAAATGGAGGATTACAATTTTGCCCTCATATGAGAGGGAATTTACAAGGGCATTATGGTCATTCGCCCATCCTTGGAGGATATTGGGAGAATATTTTCAGGCATCTTTAGGAGAATCTTCTTGGAGAACGTGACGGCCCCGCATGTGGGCTCATTGGAGACAGCCCTGACGCGGAGGGCGGGCTCGTCGGAGATAGCCCCGACGACGGGGAGTAGGCGCGCCGGAGACAGCCCCGACGCGGAGCTTGGGCTCGTCGGAGACGGCCCTGACGATGGAGAGTGGGCTCATTGGAGACAGCCCCGATGAAGGGGAGTGTCGATGAGAACCTTAATAGCGTTGCAGTGCTCCTGAACAACGTCGATTCGGAGTAGCGCGGGGACCCTCCTCCAACATCAACATATTTCTTTCATTCAAGAAGGGGAGCTAATTTACGAAGCTGTGCCACTTGAGGAGGTGGCACACACTTTATCGCTTTGTTGTCCATTTTGGACAGGGCAGTTCCTCCGCTTCCTGCCTTCTTGCACTGCTCAGGTGTTGCCATCCTAAGTGCACCTCCCTCTCGTCGGCGCATTGAAGAGGTCACTAGCGCTGCCCTCTATATTAGAAAATAAACTTTCAACTCCATGAATTTGAGCTTTCAACAACGACAACTTTTACCTGAAAAGAATACATGTTTTCAATTGACATGATTTCAACTCTCAACTAGCAAAACGAATGACATGATTTCAACTCTCAACTAGCAAAACGAAGCCATTCACCCACCAAGACTGAGCTTTCAACTCCATGACCCCTAGCTTTTAACTAAAAGGACATGAACTATCAACCCACAAGATTGACTCCAAAGCCATAAAAAACAGCTTTCAACTCGTAATATAGAAAATTACAACTCAGTACCAGCAACTTTCAACTCAGATTTTGGATCAAGAAAACCCAAAAAAGACGGATGCCAAACATCATAAATCTAGGGTTTTTTTGTATTCCTGGATAATATATGTTGTGTAAATGAAAACTTTAGGTTCCTCTGTGCCAAAATTTATAATGTGTAATGTTCAGTCGCTTGGAGGATGATGTAATACAAATAGTACTCTAGAGAACAAGTAGAACCCATACACTACATCTTGACATGTTAAGCACCAAAGTTACTATAACTACTCATACATATAAGAAGGCAACAAAAGCATCAATTTAAATGAGATTTATTGTATCCCCGATTCAATAGATTAGTCGCTATCTCGGCTGCCTGGCAAGCTGGAGTACTAATCTCGAGCATACAATCATCCTAGAAGATATGATGCTCGCATACAAAATTTTCACGATGGAGTGTGTCATTTGAATGGATGATAATCATCTCAGAATTGTTTGCTTTAGTACTCTCATCCAATATATGTAAGCCTGACCTTATGAAAGACCGTCCATAAGGCTCAAGTGTCAACCGATTCTGTTTTGACAGAGCAATCAACAAGCTTAGGTGTACAACAGTCTGGCAGTGTGTCTCGTCTAGGGCCCCTGAGACTTTTAAGCAGATATCATTAACCAATTCATTAGATGCGAATTGCCAATCGTTGGACTAGACAAGTGTAGTTACGCAAAGAGCAGAACCAGAAGACATACTCTCCTTAGTGTTCATCAAGCAATCAGATAGGGGACGACAAAGAGGGATGATGATCCTGCTTTTCACTTCTTCTATTCCTAGATGATCAATGGCATAATGGGATAATGTGCATACCACCTCGGAGCACTCAACAATATGCAAGGATCCTATAACTAAAGACATAATTCTAATGATGGTCGAAACAATATGGCTGTTGTGTGGTACAATGTTGCGTCATTGGGCTTCTGCAGCACTCGCAAAAGCACATAAGGTATCTTCTTTAGATAACGAGCACATCATTTTGTGGTCGCAAAGACGGTGTAATAAAGGGTGGTAGCGTATTTGAATCAAGTTCTCTCACAAACAGCTTCATATCTTTGAATGCATAAATTTTGAGAATAAGCAATGCATACTTGGGAACATTCTAGAAGATTGGTGAGTTCTTATGAATATCTAGATAATTTATCGTAGAAGAAACTAGATAAAATTCTTTATGGTAAAGTAAATTTGCCGTGAAGGTTTTAGGGTAGATTATTCACCATGTTTTGTGGCAAATGTTAGAGTTCTAGAGATAAAGATATTTATAAGGAATACACTAGAGTAAAGATAGATATTTATAAGGAATACACTAGAGTAAAGATATTTTGTATTGTAGGGTTTAGATTGTGCCAGATAGCAAACAATGCAATGTTCTTGTAATCATATAAATAGGGGGTGCATCCCCACTCCATGTATAAGGAAGAAGTAGTAAGCCATCATGAGTCATATGTAGTCCTAGTGAGTGCCACTATGTGAAGTGATAGGTTAGCCACCAAAAGAGTTGTATCAAAGTTTTAATAGTGAATATAAGAGTGTGGTCTCTCCAGTTAGCGTGTACTTATAGTACCTAGTGTTTGTTGAGTCGTGATCCCACGTGACTAGAGATAAAGATATTTATAAGGAATACACTAGAATAAAGATATTTTGTACTGTAGGGTTCAGATTGTGCCAGATGGCAAACAATGCAATGTTCTTGTAATCATATAAATAGGGGGTGCATCCCCTCCCCATGTATAAGGAAGAAATAGTAAGCCACCATGAGTCATATGTAGTCCTAGTGAGTGCCATTATGTGAAGTGATAGGTTAGCCACCAAAAGATTTGTATCAAAGTTTTAATAATGAATATAAGAGTGTGGTCTCTCCAGTTAGCGTGTACTTATAGTACCTAGTGATCGTTGGTGTTTGGACTCATGTTATTGTCCACATTGTATCTAAATATATCACGTAGATAGTCGTTGCCAGCTTTGCAATTCACATATCGCTGCCAATTGGACTAATTCTCATTTTCACCAAGCTCTGCAAGAACTTTCTAGTAAGCTGTGTTATCATTTTGTTCCATATCCATCAGCTTATCAAGCATGGACGAAAAAGCAGAAGCGCTTTGATGCTCATCAATTAAACTGGTAGGTTGTAGCATCAAGTCTATGCAACTCTTGTCACAACCATCCACAAGAAGCAACCAAGTCAGTAAGTCGCTAGGTGTTGCTGTCATCTCAAATACCTCACGCTTAATCATGTATACAAACGCATGGTGGTCCTCATGCCATCTTCATTTTCAATCTTTTTCACCACTTCTTTTGTTGCTGTGTTGAACTTTACAATATTGTAACACTTAATCTTAGACTTCTTGGAGATGAAGTGACCACCACGTGTCAGTCCAGCATTGTGAAGATTCTTGAGAAGTTAAAAAGATCTTCAAAAGATGAGTTTCAATATATTCAATGTTGTCATTGAGATATGGTTGACATCGCTCTGAAGAGTGTTTATCGATACAGTCAGGTTTTCTTTGTTTTGCTTGGCAATCATGCAAGCTTGTCCATTTAGACTTATTTGAAGCTTGTCCCTTTTCATTGGCTTCACATCGTATCACCCTTTTTCCGGTCATAAAAATACCATGATTTAGCTCAGTTTGCGGTCACTGAAATGTTTGTGCTAAGCTTTTTTTATAATCTTTTATAAAAAAGATAGATAAAAAATAAAAAAATTATTGATTAGCCAAATGATAATTGCAAATCTGTTTAGGTCACATGACAATAGAAAAACCGTAGAAAAGCATTGACACGACGAAGAAATTTTTTGCTACAAGGTGTGATTGCAATGCCTATGTTCGGTGCAGTATTTCTCGTGACGGCATTTGGAAGGTGCAAAAGGTTGTATTCGAGCACAACCATGATTTCACAAGTAGATAAGAGATCCATGTTGAGGTCACAATGTTGTTTTGTAAGAGTCGGATAAACTTGTTACTAGTGAAATACAGAAAGCGAGAGTAAAGCATGTCGAAGTGTGATTTTTTCAAATAGTGATACGGAGGACTAATAATGTATCTTTCTTGTGGTAATCATGTCGCAAGAAGTATTTGGAAGTCAGTGATGCCAAAACAATGTTGGAAGGAGGCATCGTTGCTCTTCACATGATTTTGAAAATGTAAAAATAGAAAAAGAATGAAATTACAATGTCACGTCCATTTAAACTCTACATGATTAAATTTACAACAAATAGTGTCCGGGTCAATGAAATCTTCCTAATAGTGAAAAGAAATCCTTAGGAAAAGTTCGTATAGATTGCATTCATGTAAATCAAAAAACTCACATAGGACACTATTAACATAGGTTCATCTCAGACGGGTGAAAAACGTCATCTAAGACGGTTTTTCGACCCGTCTGTGCGAGCATGTCGGTGATGAAAATGAAAGCTATATGTGATGTCTGTGTTATAAAAATAAAAAACCTACAACAACTAGCTCCCACCGGCGTCAACATCCACCGGATAAGCCTGGTCATGCCCCGTGAATTGATGAGCGTCATCGGCATGCTTATTGCCACTGCCATGACCATCGTAGGCGTCGTTACCATGCTTATTGCCACCGCCGTGACCATCGTAGGCGTCGACGTTCAAGTGCCTACCGAGCGCGTGCACCATCGGGAACCCCCTCTTGCAGAACTACCACTTACTGCATCGCCCCCATCATGAGGATGCACGCCGCCGTCGTCACCACCACCATGGAGGAGGGCTTGCTTGCCGGAGGAGTTGCTGCACCACCGTCGCGTCGCGGCGGGAGGAGGGTGAGCTAGATTCGAGCAGCATTGTGTCACGGGCTTCCACGCTAGCGGTGGACAGCCGTGTTGCGGATCTAAATAGTGTCATGTCGGCGGTTGAATGGCTTGGTCTGAATAGATTGTCACGGACCTGGAATCCACATATGATTAGGGGAACGCGAAGTCGCCAAGGACCGAAGGGCACGGTACCTGCGCCGTACGCACCAAGGCGGAACGATCCGACACCCGCCACGTGCGAGCCGGCCGGAAGCGACCAATCTTCCCCAAACCACATATAGATCCCTGATCCAGTAAAGGGGTAATACCGCGTGATAAGGCTGCGCTCTATGATAGTCATAGGAGGACTAGAGCCCGGGATATGCATCCCCTCAACCTAACCTAGCCACGAAGTGCGAACTCTGGGAGTTCCAGCTCTGCTCTGCCGTCAGCGCGAGGCCTGACGGTCGTAGGAGACTTAGCGAGTACGGGATAAATCCCCTGGATTGACTCAACCAAAGCTACACAGGACTAGTGGTTCGCTCACCTCTGCCATCACGAAACGCAATCCTGACACGCAATAATACCGCTGCACCGTTGCCCATATACTTCATCACATACATGCATTGTACATGGGCAACTCGGATAACAACTCGGATATCACAACAAAGCTCTACAAATATGATATTACTAGTAACTGTCCACGATGGGACAACACATTACATCATTCGGCCATAACCGAAAACATATCCGAGTACGGAGAATTTAAACGACAGCGGAAGCAAGGTAAATGAGTCCCACAGCGGTACAGTGACCGCTGACCCAAAAGCTACAATCCACCCCATGAGTCGAACACAACCGAGGAAACGCAATTTCAGGCATCATCAAAATAATCTTCAACCACCGGCTCACCTGCAAGCTCTAGGAATAACCTAGGTGAGTACAAACGTACTCGCAAGACTTATTCGTGCTTGATTAAATGTCCTACACATACTAGTATAGCAGTAATTAAACATGACATAACTCAAGCTGAAAGGGGTACAAGCATACAAATATCTCATTGACAGAAAGGAGGTCAACCATAGATAATAACTCACAGCTCAAAAATTCACACATTTCCACTAATGGGCATAGAGGCACTCACTTGCCCTTTTCCACTCACTTGGGACAACCTAGATCATAACATTGACACTGGATGGGTATAGAGGCACTCGCTTGCCAACTAGACACCTCGATGGATAGACAACATGGCACTCACTTGCCACTTCCCACTCACTTGGGACAGTCCACATCGCACATTGACACTAGCCACCATGACACACATTCACTTAATCTCTCGGATCGTTACCGGCAAATACATCCCCATGGAAATAACCAGTGCTCATCACCCGGAGGTAGCTAATCTCCACGTGACCGAGGCTTACCATACGCAATATCCATGGCAGAGATTTCCGCTAACGTCCACGCGGTGATAAGGGAGTACTACGATGGGAATCACCTCAGGATGGTAGAACCTACCCACCGTATCCGTCGAACGGAATCACCTCAGGATGGTAGAACCTACCAACCGTATTCGTCGAGCGGAATCTCCTCAGGATGATAGAACCTACCAACCGAATCCATCGAGCACACCCTCGGCTCTCACATCTCACATTAGTAGGTTCAAGTTAGTAGAAGCACCGGATTAATTCCCAGCCATCGCTGGACACAACAGACAACACATCCTAACATGCTAGTTTAGTCAACCGAAGTACACATCCCAAGCAGTGATCCACACACCAACATATAATCAAGTAAAGTATATAAATAACAATGCAAGGATGCAACAAGCTCTGCTTGCCTTGTTCGGGTTATTCCTGATCTTGCGGGGAGCATGCGGGAGAACTCCAGAATACTTGAAACACCGGTAAGAAGCAAGCGACCTCTAAAAAGGGAAAAAGCAACCCTAAGAACTAATTCGAAAAGGACGAAGATGCATGAATGCCAGTGATATGGATGCAACTACGGTGGATTTTAAAATAAGGTATACAAGTACATAAACAGGTTTGTGTTCATTCCAAACGTTGGTTTAGTTTTAGTTGCGGTATAACTTTTATCTTGGGTAAACCTAGAATATGGATGCATGCATGGGATACGATATGCAACAAGGAGAAAGGTTTTAACTCTATGATTAGGGTTAGGGTTTATTTGATTGATTCGTTGTCTTAGGTGAGAACATGGGGTCGTGATTGTTTTCTGACCGTTAGGCGAATTGCGATACTAGCATTTTAAGTTTGGCTGTTAAGCTAGATTCTCTAGATTTTCTCAGAAAAGACAAGAATTTAACTAATCTCGCAATTAACTAGAGGGTTGGGGTTAGCAGATGATAAGTGGGTCCATGCCCACCATTTATCCCCCTTTATCAACCTTTGCCCTGCAACTAAGGGAGAGCCTGTTGGTCACTCGTACATATGTATACATTAGCTAATTAGTAAGCAGTCCAGAAAGTCAACTTGGCTTTGAATCATCATTATGTTCATTAGAATGGCATATAACGCGAGCATCAATTGTTGAATTAAACTAATTTATTAATAGTGTAGTTAGGAAAATTGCTAGGCCAGGCTTCAAGCAAAATAACAATAGTTGTACGTTCACTTGGGTTTGGCATTAGGATCAGTACTTCGCCCCAATCAAGTTGGTTTGTGTACATGTTAGTAGTTAACCAGGTATTATCGGGGATGCATGGGACATGGTTACGGGATGCAAGAATCAGCATATTTAGTATACTTCCTACAGTAAGGGATTACCCAGATCAATTAGTCATCGCATCCAACAAGAATGGGTGTGTTTTATAACTTGCTCATGCTGTGATAATTTCAATTTAGTTAACACCCTAATCATCCAACAATTTCAACGAGCTGTGCATTGAGTGAGCTGAGTAACCACTGAATATGACCTGAGCGGACATTACAACAACTACCAAGCCAATGGGGTTTATTGGGGATGGAGTAAACCATCGTTACGCAATTAGGGTTAATAGGACATGTCTTAACCAAATGTCTCCAGCCACTTGAATCTTTATTTAGAACCTAGCTTCTGAGCAGTCAATAATTGATACCTGGTTCAACCAAGACCACAAGTAGCTGAGGTACTAGCTATACCGTACATGCATCACCTCACAGTTCAATTCACAAGGTTGATTAGATACGCTAGACGCTGGTTAAATCAGGTTGGGAAAATAACTTTGTCCTAACCTCATGCGTTATAATCAGCCATACATTAAGTGATTAGTGTATCCATTTGTGCATCAGTATCACAGTTAGTATTTTAGTTAAATATTCTCCGGGTACACTTAACCCATCATAAATCAGTATACTAATCATGCCCTGATTTCATCGATTTGATACATCTGAACCTCCCCACGGGCTAAAGATCATCTTTACTAACTATGTTTCTACAGCAACATGCAAGCATTAGTTTATCAGCGATGCTAACTAAACACCAGTTGTACCAATTAGCCATACATCAAAAGGAAAAATCAATTGAACTGATGAGGTATACAGCATGTGCTTTAGTCATCAACTATCCACAAGGATTAGCAGCGCAAGAGAGAAGAACCGAGAAGAGCTCACCCCATGCGACAAAGAGCTCGAGCTAGCAGCTTGGCTTGGGGAGGATCTCCACGGCCCAAGTGCTGAGAAAGGTCACCGGAGGCTCAGGCTTGCGCTGGTGTGCGAGGAGCGACGCTCGGGAGGACGGTGGATTTGGGGGGGGGGCTTGGTGGAGCACCAGCGACCGAAGAGGAGGCAGCACATCTGGGCGGCGGCGGTGGAGGAGGTCCACGGCGGGGGCTCGGCCCAGTGCCGAAGCTCTAGGAGGAAGGGAAATGGCGGCCGGCTTGGAGCGGCGATGGGTGGGTGAAGCGGCACGGGGGCGACGAGGTTGGAGGCGCTGGCCGGCGGGATGGGGCCGGTGGTCGGCTCACCGGCCGGTGGATCTGAGGCGAGCAGGCCCGGCGGGGCGGTATGGGGAGTGGAGGCGCGCCGGGCTTGAAGAAGGCGCCGGCGAGGTTGGCGCACGACGGGGTGGCCGGTGGTGGCACCCGAGGTGGCAGACCCTCCCGGGGAGCGGCGCGAGTGGAGGGAGGCGCGGGGAGGAGCTGGCCGGCGGTGACCGGAGAGCAGAGGGGGCCCGGAGCTGTTGGGAGGCGGGCGGCGCAGCTAGGGCAGGGGCAGGGGAGGCGCGGCACAGGGGGAGAGGCGGCGGTGGCCATGGGGCTTCTTGGGGAGCTCGGCAGGGGAGAGAAGGAGGATGGGGAATAGGGGCCTGCTGCCGTGCTACGTGGAGAAGAAAAGGGCATTGCGGTGGTGGGCATGTTGGCCAGGTGGAGGAAGGAAGCTGCAGTGAATTTAATGTATTGATTGAGCTGCTACGTAGAGCGAAACAGGAGCTGCAGCGTGAGTGAAGAAAAAGAAAAGGAAAGAGGGAAAAGAACCTGCTGGTGGGACCCACACGACAGCTAGATTGTTATTTTTATCTCTTGTTTTTGCTGTATTCCTTTTTGAACTGGTGAATAAAAATATATATATTTATAACCTGGTTGATAAACTTTTGCCGATTAATAGTGACACCTCAATTTAGCCTCATATTTTAGTATTCTTGTGTATAGACCCAAAAATGAATTTTGACTCGTTTCAGTTGTGGTTTTCGAAGGAAAAGATTTGAACAATCCTTTGGTTAAGTATTTAATTGTAGTCCGGAGACTCGAAAATCTTGAGGTTAGCCTCTGAGGGATTTGGTACTTGCAACGAATTGGTAAGCTGAGAATTGGGTGAAGCTAGGTGCTGGGTTTCGCTTAAGAGTGTTTTCGGGTCATACGTTAGGGTTTTTAAATCGGAGCTAAAATTAGACGACCTAAGTGCATGCATGTATGAGAGGAACTCCAATTTAGTCACGACGATTTAGGGTCATTACACAGATCTAGAGAAAGGTTGATGCAGCAGTGTATGTCTATGGGAGGGGGGAGGGCGGGCAGGGGGTAGGGGTGCAATAGTTAGGGTTTAGTAGGTAGTGGGTGTGCCGGTGGGCTTTATGGGTCATGGCCTGAAATCATAGATGGTTTGTGCCAAAAAATGTCTATGATGGCCCATATACCATAGATGGTTTTATTTTAAAAACTATCTATGATGTGTTGCTCAACATGACAACGAATTTTGTAAAATAAAACCGTCTATGGTGATCAACTTGTCACAGGAGGATGTTTCAAAAAACTATTTGTGATGTCTATTTTGGCGGAAATTCCTTGTGATTAGATTAATAAACGGTATGTGATAAGTCACCTATGATGACCCGATTGTAGTAGCGGGAATTAAAATGTAAGAATCACAGACCTCTAAAGTTCCTTTCAAAATCCACAATTTGTGACTTGATTGTGTGCATGTGTGACACGATCGCACATTTTGTGACTAGAAATAAAGATTTAAAAGGATTGTTATTGTCGTAGCTGCGGGACTAGGCAGTGTACTTTAGATACCCCCGATCAGTTACGTCGACCTCTGGGAGTACCAGAGGAGTACAAGCAGGTATAGTGTCCGTCGAGGAGGAGTGCGCGGGAGCGGTGTCCGACAGGGCGGAACGTGAAACACTCCGGTCGGGGGAAAGTAGAAACCCTCATGTTGAGGCGAAGTGAAAACTCTCGTATATATTTCGGAGTTTATGGTTTTACATCTCAGAAAATCCCCCCTCTCTCTACCCTTGGGGTCCTATTTATAGAGAATGAGGATGGAGATGGGAAATTATAACTCTACCCCTCAGGTTACAACACGCTAAGAGGGGTATTTTTGGTCTTTTACAAGGAATCTCGGGGGATAGTCTAACACTCTAGTATTCTAGTACATGCTGCTATGACGACATGTTGGCCTTGACGTTCGTGACGCAACCTCGTTGTGCCGCGACCTCGTTAGGACAGAGCATCGCCTCAACATCTGCTGGAAGAAGCGTCGGCCTTGGCATCCGCCGGGACGGAGCGTTGCCTCAACGTTGTCGGTGATGTCTGCGGAGCCTGTTGACGCCAGGCGAAACATGTCAATTCGGCGAGGGGGATCTTGACGTTGTCAAGGAGAAATCCGTCAGTTCGGGGTAGCGTGGGGACCCTTCCCCCAACAGTTAACTATGCAAGAATACCTTCATACTTCACTATTTATCTATGAGATGCATCAAATCGATCTACTTTCTAGCCACAGGCTCATAGATGTATAGACGATAGCTCGGAAAGAGATGAATTCAAGAGGATTCGTCGAATTATTGCCTCCTTCCTACTTGCTAATGTCATCTACGAAAATGGCGAGTTCCATTCTTTGAACTAGTGCTTGAGAGCTTGAGAATTAGACAATATGAAAATTCAACTTATGTGGTAGGTTTGACTATGAGATTGCTTATTGTTGTGTCTTTACAACTTTGAGTTTATTGTTTATGCATGTTGATAAGATGAGCTATATATATGCATGCTTATTGCTATGAAATTTGTGAACGTAGATATGAGTTCGATTGTGATGTGAACGTGTTCTCTGAGATAAATGAATATATATGTGTGTGTATGTGTGTATAGTGTTGTGGTGTTTCTTAAAAAGGATGGCTAGCATGTTTGAGGCTCACACCAAAACAGAAAAAAAGTTATACGACCCTCTGGGAAAAATATCACATACGATTTTAGCTGCTCAGACCGTCCATGATATCCCCAAAACCATAGACGGTTGTATAAATACTGCCGTCTGAGATGAATCATATCTTAGACGGTTCACATACATGCAACCGTTTGTGATGGTATCTATCACAAGGTTGTGCATCGGCCGTCTGAGATAACACTTATCATTTATGGATTTTGTATAAGCTCTCTTCTGTGTTGAGTCTCATCTCAGATAGTTGTTGTTGTCTATGATGACACGTGTCATAAACGAGTTTTGTGTCACCTGTGATACCCCGAGTTATCATATATACCTGCATGTAATATGATATTTTTTAACTGATTGTGACGAAGGTTTCTGCGGCAGCGTGGAGTCATGGAGTTTTGGACGCTGCAGGAGGAGAGGATTCGCTGCTAGCTGCGGCGCGGCGCCGTCGGCGGACAGACTCCTGCGAGAGGCTGGCAGGCGCATGCATCCGACCGCTGGGTGCACCTGCCTGCATGCACCGCAGCGTCATGCATGCGGACGCGCGCGTACCAGCTAGCGCCTGCAGCTTCACTAGCCGGTCCCTTGAGCGCGCGCTGGCCGCGCCTGCGGCAAACGCGAGGACGAGTGTAGCGCAGCCATTGCAGGAAGGCCGTCAGGCGGTCGACCACCTCGATCGGCAAGACAAGACAAACAGTCCTCCATCGTCGTCGTCGCGCGAGCGGAAGGCTGGCTTGAGTGTCTTACGTTGGCGGCGAGGCACTGCCAGAGCGCGGCCACGGGCATCGAATGGCGTCCGTCTCCCCACCCAGGCCTCCCTCAGCACGTGAGCTACTCGATCCTCAACCTAGCGCGCTACGTGCTTCAATGGGGGGCGCCACATTGCATGTCGCCTGCACGCGCGCCGGCCCACAAAGCGGAAGGCGCGGGCCGGACAGCCCGTTGTCCTTGAACGGCAGTTATTGCGCGCCGGCACTACAAGGGGCCGGGCGAGACGCACACCGGCAGGCGCGCTGCCGTGACCATGAACGACAGCGCGCGGCAGCATGCAGTACGTACGTGTCGGCTTCGTCTTGCATGCCGGCGCCGATGTACACGGAAGTGTTAGTGTTTAATCTTGTTGCATGTGTGTGTTTTCGTATTTGCATGTTGTAGAAGTACATGCAGTAGTGGTGAAGTTAGTTAGTTTGGGAATAAGTCTAGCTTGCATGTAGGAAATGGTCCAGGATTGCATGTATGCATTAGTCATGGACATGCGCTAGGTAGTTAGTGCTTTGCGTACATGCACATAGTTGATTAGTGGGTTGATTAGAGAGTCGTGCATGCATGCGTACGTAAGTTTAGGCACTGAGCTAGTCACAGTTGCGATCCGGTTATTGCGGCTAGTGATGCACGTAGAGTAACGGGCTCATTAGCTCGTGCGTCTTTAAATACCAGTACTGTAACCAGTTTAATTAAGTTGAATAGGAAGAAAATGACGCAAGTGTTTGGCGTCTCCGAGTGTCTCCTATCTCGTCTTCAAAGAGCTTAGTAGTACAAGAGAAGTGTGCGTTCTCTCTATGTACTCCCGTATAGCTCCTGAACATTGTGTGTATTCTCGTGTTAGGAGTGTCCACAAGAAAGTGCGAGTGAGTTGTAGAGAGTCTGTGCCAACATTTGGTATCAGAGCCTAGGGCCATGACAGGAAGCACCGGCAGCCGCGAGATAGTGGCATCCAAGGCGCCGACGGCGAAGGCGTCCGTGCCGTTCCAGTACCCGTTGTTGACAAGTACAAACTACGCGGGATGGAAGACGAAGATGAGGGTGCACATGATCGCGCAAGGTGTATAGGGCGACGGCAACATCGACGAGAGCCATGATAAGATGGCATTGTCGGCCATCTACTAGGGCGTCTCTGAGGAGAGACACTCCTCATGATCATGGAGATGGATACGGCAAAGGAGGCATGGGGGGCGATCAAGTCCATGCACATGGGCGCATAGCGTGTGCAAAGGGCAAAAGTCTAGACGTTGAAGAGGGAGCTCGAGAAGCTGAGCATGAAGGAGAAGGAAAGCGTTGATGAATTTGCTGCACAGCTGACAACCATTGTTAGCCAGATGAGGATTATTGGTGAGAAGAAAGAGGAACAGGAAGTAATGGAGAAGATTCTTCGTGCCGTCTCGCGGAAATTCTTGCCGATTTCCACCACCATCGAGCAATTCAACAACTTGAAGAAGATGACGGCACAGGAGGTCTTTGGCCGGCTCAAAACATTTGAGGAGCAGTTGAAGGTCTACGACAGCGACGAGGGCGACGAGGAGCATCAGTTGCTCACCCAAGCCCAGTGGAGAGCTAAGGAGAAGAAAGAAGGTGGCTCCCACGGCAAACTTGACAGGGCTAAAGTGAGGTGCTATAGTTGCAATGAGTATGGGCATTTCTCTTGGGAATGTCCTGAGTCGAGGGAGGAAGAGTCGAAGGAGGAGAAGGCTCAAGCAGCGTATCTGGTTGAAGCGGACGCGGATGACGAACCAGCCCTGCTTTAGTGCAACAAGATTAGGGGAGAATGTTAGTGTTTAATCTTGTTGCATGTGTGTGTTTCACGTATTTGCATGTTGTAGAAGTGCATGCAGTAGTGGTGAAGTTAGTTAGCTTGGGAATAAGTCTAGCTTGCATGTAGGAGGCATTGTGCGCGTGCAGAAAATGGTCCAGGATTGCATGTATGCATTAGTCATGGACATGCGCTAGTAGTTAGTGCTTTGGGTACATGCACATAGTTGATTAGTGGGTTGATTAGAGAGTCGTGCATGCATGCGTACGTAAGTTTAGGCACTGAGCTAGTCGCAGTTGCGATCCGGTTATTGCGGCTAGTGGTGCACGTAGAGTAACGGGCTCACTAGCTCGTGCGTCTTTAAATATCAGTACTGTAACCAGTTTAATTAAGTTGAATAGGAAGAAAACGACGCAAGTGTTTGACGTCTCCGAGTGTCTCCTATCTCGTCTTCAAAGAGCTTAGTAGTACAAGAGAAGTGTGCGTTCTCTCTATGTACTCTCGTATAGCTCCTGAACATTATGTGTATTCTCGTGTTAGAAGTGTCCATACAAAATACAAGTGAGTTGTAGAGGGTCTGTGCCAACAGGAAGCAGCTGGCGCGAGCGCCATGCATGCATAGATAGGTTGACCAAATAAGTAATACCACCAGAACTAACCGAGCATGGTCCAGCGGAACGAAGAAAACAACGGTCCAGCTGAACAAGAGGAAGTATCTAGTAAACACCGAGTGTTTTTGTATAGATCATTTAAATTTTAAGTACTTAGATTTTTATCTAATAGATTGTACATCTTTATTTATCATATATTATTATTTTTTATCTATAATTAAAAAATTATATAGATGAAAATTTAAGTGCTATCAGAGCGAAAAATCACCCAAGCGCTTATTAGCAATTCTCAGAAAACAATCTTGTCTTGGAATTGATTCTCCTAGCTAGCTAGCTTGGGAATGTCGTTAATCGGAATCCAAAAAAATATCACAGAAATTCAAGCGAACTCCTCAGTTCAAAAATATGCACAGATGACTGGGACTCTTAGGTGAACTAATTAAGTTAGGAAAAAAAGCGTCATCCCACTTGGACTTAAATGAGATATAGTTATGCCTTTTCAAAGTTTTGCTATTCATTCAGTGATTTTCTCAACTTAATTAATCCGGGCATATCCTAACGGCGAAGCTGTAGGGGAGCCAAAGGAGCCTTCCATATGACCAAGCGTAAAGCCAGTTAGTTCGGTCGGACCGAGAAAACATATCTACGGTTAAATACGCTTTCAAGAATCAATAGTGATGGGTGATGTGGCGTTTTGATAGGTGAAAACTATTCGTGCATTCATGTAAGCTGCTAACCCCAACATGCATGTTTCTTTCTTTTCTACTGTGGTTTAGTTGAGATCTTGTGAAGGACTTTCCACAAGCCGGGCAATAAAATGCCTTGGTTCTAAAGAAGGAATAGAAAAATGCATTTCTGGAATTCACCGAGATATTCGGTTTCTATCGTAACTAGTAAGATATACATGGTTGATTTGCTATGGATAAAAAAGGCCAATCCATGTCATTTTGGATTTACATGGTTTCTAAGCGTGCAACTTTGATCGTTATTTTTTATATGAATATATTAGTAAAAGAATCATAAAACTATGATGTTACAAAAATCTAAGGATACTATTTCACTTATCAATCCAAATAGTTTTCTACATAATAATAATCAAAATACCATATGTATTTTATGACGTCGTCTATTTTCTAATAGAGGTAAGAGTAGTTTAGTATATGTTTCCTTTTCATCCCCGGTGAGATTTATCTGTTCACTGCGAATAACACTTGATCTAGCTAGTCACCTACTATCCTTCAAGAACTAAATGACATAGGAGTATAAGGCTATAAGCACACAAAATGTTTGTACAAGGGACGCATGTGCAATTTCCCCTATCATACAATTTGGAAAAAAGAGAGGGAAAAACCCTCCGCATATAAATACCCCTCGCCTCTTCCGACCGGCCATAGCAGGTCTCCCCACCATACCTATAAATAAACCCCAACCCCCGGCCCGCCGCGTCTACCGCCTGCTCCTCGTCACCCCAACCCCTCTCGCGACGAAACCCTAGACAAGCCTCCGATTTCTCTCCCGATCTCTATAAAAGACCGCGATTTCAAAAAAAATTCTGCGGATTCCCACAAAAGCCCGTCCTTCCCGCCCGAATCGGGCTCCCGCACGGGCTGCTGGGGTTGGCGATCTGAGGTGGAAGGTGTGGTGGTGTGGGGGATTTGGGGGTGGATGGCGGAGGCGGCGTTGGAGGGGAGCCAGCCCGTGGATCTGTCCAAGCACCCCTCCGGCATCGTCCCCACGCTCCAGTAAGTGCTGCTGGATGCCCCTGCCCTGAAAGATTCTGGCCCCCTTCTTTTCGGCTGAAGCTTATGCATAAGCAGGCTTCAGCTTAGCTGTCTGAAAGAGCTCCGATGCGAGGAAGCTCGATGCTCCCTTCTTTTCGGCTTATTTTGGCGATGGTGACCTTCGGTGCGTCGACGGAGGAGGGCGGGGAACGGCGGCGAGCTTCGAGTCACGGCGGATCTAGGCGGAGGCGAGGTGGGGTGGATCCGAACGGGGCAGAGCCAGATGGGGAAGAGGAGGCGGGGCGGGGAGGGGGGAGCCGACCTCCGGGGCAGGGCGGAGGTAGTGGACGGTGGCGTGGGGCGGGGGACGGCGTCGGGGGGCGGAGGCGGTGGACGGTAGCGAGCTTCGAGTCGGGCCGGATCTGGGCAGAGGCGGGTCGGGGGGGATATGGGAGGAGGCGGGTTGGGCGGAGGCGAACGGGGCGGATCTGGCCGGAGGCGGGTTGGGGCGGAGCCGAACGGGGCGGACGGCGGAGGCGGGGGAGGGGAACGGAGGCGAGGGGCGGAGTCGCACGGCGGAGATGGGGAGGGGGGACGGAGGCGAGGGGCGGAGCCGAACGGATGCTCGGGAAGGGGTGGGGAGAGGCGGAGAGCTGAGCGCAAGAAGCTCGGGAAGCTGCTAAATAGCAGCTTTTCGGTACCAACGGAAATTAGAGGAGCTTCTTCCCACCATTTTTCCTTCTTTTGGGCTTCTGGTTTTCTGGGGCATAAGTCAGCCAAGAAGCCCAAAAGAAGAGGCCCTCCTTCTTGGATTCGGGCGGGTTGTAGTGTGAGATCTTTGAGGTTGGGTTCGTGCGGCGAAGACTTGCTGGAGATTTGGATGGCCGCGAGCCGTTCCTGAATTGGGCCTGATCATTTGTGCGCATTTGCCAAACTTGATTAGGTCTGGGGTTTGGGTTGTACTAGTGATGAAGAGGGACGCGAGTAGGAGTTTTAGAGATAGATCAAATACAATCATACAGTTATGGTTCAATGATGCTTGGTTTGATCACGCTGATTAAAAGCACATTAATAAACTAGTAATATTGAGGTCGGGTTCAGAGAAAAACTAATATCGCGGTCAGCCAGGTCATAATTTGTGTTGGAATCACTGGGTTTGGATTTCATGCCACAAGCGTGCTATGGAAATGGAATGCATGGAACTTAGAACGCTACACAACAGGTTGAGAGGGGGTTAAATGTCCATTGAGATGTGCTACTGACAGTTTGGGAAGAAAGAAGTAGTATGTCCTGTTCATTCTCAGCTTTTAAAGTGAGACATTCTGATTTAATGTTTTAACTTAACCTGCTCCTTAGCTAGGCTAGCATGTTAAGTTGTTAAGTATGCACTAACTTGGTCTGCACGGAGTGTTCCGCATTTGCATTGGGTTGAACAAAGTGGACCATGTCTTGGTAGGATCACTGACAATTTGCTAGGCGTTTTACTGTACCAACAGCAAGATGAGCTGCCACGGAGGCCCTCCTGGTCTAGAGATGAGATAAGGCACTGCAATTCGAAAAAGAGAGCAAAAAATGGCTAAACATTAACATACCTTTTTTACATGTATAAAAAGAACAGCAACACAAGCACGAACCAATTCTATCCAATTATATGTGTCAAACTTGAAGTTTCCAAATGAATGACAACCATTATTCTATTTAGACAAAACAAAATTTATCCAATTATGAAAGTAAACGAATATACAAGCTTGTCTGGCCGCAGGAAGAAGCTAAACAGATATCAATAGGGAGTATCAAAATCCACTGAGGTTGCTTCCTCTTATCAACCCTGAATCATAATTTTTATAAATGAAAAAATGGTTAACTGTTTAAGTGCAAAGATTTCCGCCATGATGACACAGAGCATCCATAACTCATCCTAGACTCTAGGAGCGGACCTGAGCTTGGGTCTTCGACCGGAGGCATCATAAATCTTCAGATATTTTTCAGTTGTGGATGTAATTATACTATTGTCATTATTTCGTCTATAAAACAAACATATCTAGGTAGTTTCATAAGGTAAAGCAATATCTTTTTCCTCGAAGAATCCCAACAAATAATAACAAATAAACAAATAGAGCGAGTAAAAATAACTAAAGAGATGATGATTATTACCTAATGAAACCCGCAACTGTATGTCGACAAGGAGAAATATCAATAGATGGAACGAGCGACAATTTAAATTGTCTAAAGTGTAAAGTCTATGTGGAACTGCCTATCCTGTAAGTTGTCATATATTACTATATTTCTAGGACTTGTCATAGAGTTTGCACTAAGGAAATTTACGCTAATAAGAATTAGGAAACCACTACTAACACTGGGAATCTAGTATTATAATGCCATACGGCTCGGTCGATGCGGAATCTAGTTTCCACCCGTTGGTCGAACTTTTAGTCTATGCATATCCGTATTCAAACATGTCTCTAATTGTACGTGTTCGTTAGTCATCGTATTCCACTAGTTCATTGAGTTGCATGAAAGAAAATATGCCTATTGCCATCTTATAGTTTACATACAAATCATGCAAATATATGAACGGACTTGAAAAGATGCTCAATTCACATTTGTATTCACTCTCTGTGGAGAAATAACCGATGCATACTTGAAGCTTCTAGAAGACTTTGGAATATTTCAAGAGAAAGATATTTGAGAAGAAGACACTAGAAAAAATAATGGATAAAAAATGGTGAAAATATTTAGAGAGAACTCTAGAATTAGGAAAAATTCTAGAGCAAGATATTTTAGGTGTAATATCTAGAAAAATTATGAAATAATAAAGTATCTAGAAGTTGAATAAGATTGTAGAGAACTCTAGAGATGAGATACTTGTTGGGAGTTTTCTAGAGTTATGTTGTAGAGTTTAGATGTGTGCCACTTGGCACTAATCTAATGAACTTGTGTAACTATAAATAGAGGTGCCCCCCTTCCATGTAATCAACCAGATTTTCTATTTCCTTTTCACTCTATCGGCCCACGCTTCGAACATACATACTACTTGTTGGACATACTGTTAGGCCCTGTTTGGTTATCAACAGGGGCGGTCCTAGGGCCGGGGCTAGGAGGGCTATAGCCTCGGTCCAGCCCAAATACACAAGGAAACACATATGTATTATTTGTCCTAAATATTGAACCACAAGTACCCTTTGGCCTAGTCTAGCGGCCTAGTCCAGCCCCATTTGTTAGCCATTCCTAGGTCCGCCACTGGTTATCAGGTTAAGGAGTGATTTAAGGACTTAACCCACCAAATATCCTTAGGTTAGGCGGCGTTAAGTTAACACAATCAAAGTCTTTTAACCCCTCCCCAGAAGAAATAGTAAGCCACCATGAGTCATATGTAGTCCTAGTGAGTGCCATTATGTGAAGTGATAGGTTAGCCACCAAAAGATTTGTATCAAAGTTTTAATAATGAATATAAGAGTGTGGTCTCTCCAGTTAGCGTGTACTTATAGTACCTAGTGATCGTTGGTGTTTGGACTCATGTTATTGTCCACATTGTATCTAAATATATCACGTAGATAGTCGTTGCCAGCTTTGCAATTCACATATCGCTGCCAATTGGACTAATTCTCATTTTCACCAAGCTCTGCAAGAACTTTCTAGTAAGCTGTGTTATCATTTTGTTCCATATCCATCAGCTTATCAAGCATGGACGAAAAAGCAGAAGCGCTTTGATGCTCATCAATTAAACTGGTAGGTTGTAGCATCAAGTCTATGCAACTCTTGTCACAACCATCCACAAGAAGCAACCAAGTCAGTAAGTCGCTAGGTGTTGCTGTCATCTCAAATACCTCACGCTTAATCATGTATACAAACGCATGGTGGTCCTCATGCCATCTTCATTTTCAATCTTTTTCACCACTTCTTTTGTTGCTGTGTTGAACTTTACAATATTATAGCACTTAATCTTAAACTTCTTGGAGATGAAGTGACCACCAAGTGTCAGTCCAGCGTTGTGAAGATTCTTGAGAAGTTAAAAAGATCTTCTAAAGATGAGTTTCAATATATTCAATGTTGTCATTGAGATATGGTTGACATCGCTCCGAAGAGTGTTTATCGATACAGTCAGGTTCTCTTTGTTTTGCTTGGCAATCATGCAAGCTTGTCCATTTAGACTTATTTGAAGCTTGTCCCTTTTCATTGGCTTCACATCGTATCACCCTTTTTTCGGTCGTAAAAATACCATGATTTAGCTCGGTTTGCGGTCACTGAACTATGTTTGTGCTAAGCTTTTTTTTTATATAATCTTTTATAAAAAGATAGACATAAAAATAAAAAAATTATTGATTAGGCAAACGATAATTGCAAATCTGTTTAGGTCACATGACAATAGAAAAACCGTAGAAAAGCATTGACATGACGAAGAAAAATATTGCTACAAGGTGTGATTGCAATGCCTATGTTCGGTGCAGTATTTCTCGCAACGGCATTTGGAAGGTGCAAAAGGTTGTACTCGAACACAACCATGATTTCACAAGTAGATAAGAGATCCATGTTGAGGTCACAATGTTGTTTTGTAAGAGTCAGATAAACTTGTTACTGGTGAAATACGGAAAGCGAGTAAAGCATGTCGAAGTGCATGATTTTTTCAAATAGTGATACGGAGGACTAATAATGTATCTTTATTGTGGTAATCATGTCGCAAGAAGTATTTGGAAGTCAGTGATGCCAAAACAATGTTGGAACGAGGCATCGTTGCTCTTCACATGATTTTGAAAACGTAAAAATAGAAAAAGAATGAAATTACAATGTCACGTCCATTTAAACTCTATATGATTAAATTTACAACAGATAGTGTCCGGGTCAATGAAATCTTCCTAATAGTGAAAAGAAATCCTTAGGAAAAGTTCGTATAGATTGCATTCATGTAAATCAAACAACTCACATAGGACACTATTAACACAGGTTCATCTCAGACGGGTGAAAAGCATCATCTAAGATGGTTTTTTGACCCGCCTGTGCGAGCATGTCGGTGATGAAAATGAAAGCCCCATTTGTTGGCCATTCCTAGGTCCGCCACTGGTTATCAGGTTAAGGAGTGATTTAAGGACTTAACCCACCAAATATCCTTAGGTTAGGCGGCGTTAAGTTAACACAATCAAAGTCTTTTAACCCCTATGACCCAGGATTAAACTAACCCAAAAAAAAGTGAAATAACTTAACCCAGTGCAACCAACTCTCTGAAATTTCTTCTATCCTTACCCTAAGAAATTCCGTAGAAGGAGAAACCTAGGACTTGTGCGTACGGCGACGCGGGCGAAGGCGGCCACGCCGGCGGTGCCGATGAGGACCTCGGAAGGGTGGTCGGCGTGCTTCGGTTCAAGGAGGAGGTCTCGGAGACATGGAGGAAGGTGCCGGCACCGGCACTGTGGCCGGTGCCGGCGTCGGCGTGCAATGAAGGAAGCGGCGATGGGTTTCTTGTTTTCCCCGGCGAAGAGGCTGAAGCGGGAAGCAATTTTTGGGCGAGGGCGCGAGCCTGTCAGTTAGATATTAAATGAAAAAAACAGAAAAGGGATTGCAACAGCCTCAGCTCCCACCTCTTAGATTACTACCACGTGAAAGAAAACGCATCTCAAAGCAATTCACCCAATACCTACGCAGCTCTCGCCTTGCAATGCCCATGTTCGATGCAGTATTTCTCACGACGGCATTTGGAAGGTGCAAACGGTTGTACTCGAGCACAACCATGATTTCGCAAGTCTAGATAAGAGATCCATGTTGAGGTTACAACGAGGCTCGTCGCCTTCACGTGATTTTAAAAACGTAGAAATAGAATAATTATGAGATTACAATGTCATGTCCACTTAAATTCTACAGGATTAAATTTACAACAAGTAGCGTACGAGTCAATGGAATCTTTTTAATAGTGCAAAGGAATCCTCAGAAAAAATCATATAGGTTGCATTCCTCTAGATCAAACGACTCACATAGGACACTATTAACACAGGCTCATTCAGACGGGTGAAAAAGGTCATCTAAAACGGTTTTTTGACCCGTTTGTGCGAGCATGTCGGTGATGAAAATGAAAAAATATATGTGATAATGTGTTATTTAAAAATAAGAAACCTACAACAGCTAGCTTGCGTTAGCATTAGCGTTCACCGGATGAGCTTGGCCGTGCCCGTAAACGCGTTGAGGAGAGTTGTCAGCGTCCCTATTGCCACTGCCATGACTATCATAGGCATCAATGCCCTTCCCAGTCCTTCCGGTGGATGTTTATGTGCCTGCCAAGCCTCTGCACCGTCAGGAACCCCCCTCTTGCAAAACCGTCGCCTGCCACATCTCCCGCGTCATGAGGACACATGCCACCGGTGCCACCACCACCATGGTGGAGGGCTTGCTTGCCGGAGGGGTTGCTGCCACCGTCAACGTCGTAGGAGGAGGACTGTGAGCCATATTCGAGCAGCATTGCGTTGTGGGCTTCCACGCCGGCGGTGGACGGCCATATGACGGATTTGAATATTGTCATGCTGGTGGTGGCATGGCTTGGTCCGAGGTAGGGGAGGAAGAGGGGGTGGCAGGGGTAGCGGGAGGATGAGGGGGCGGCGGGAGGACGAGGGTGGCTCTTTAAGATTTGGAGAAAGGGAAGAAGAGAGGAGGCGGCTAATCGATTTGGAGAGGAGAGAGATTGCTCGGATTTAGAGAAATGTTGAGGCGACAGGGTGTGTGTGGGGGGCAGGGGTGGAGGTGCATAGTTAGGGTTTAGTAGGTGGTGGGTGTGTCCGTCTGTGATGTGTTGCTCAACATGACAAATAATTTTGTAAAATAAAACCATGCATGATGATTAACTTGTCACAAAGGGATGCTTTCAAAAAATCATTTGTGATGCTTATTTTGGTGAAAATTTCTTATCATTGTACTAATAAAATCATCTGTGATAAGTCATCTGTGATGCGCCGATCCGTACTACTGAGAATTAAAATTTAAAAATCACAGGCCTCTAAAGTTCCTTTGAAAATCCACATTTTGTGACCGATCATGTGCATGTGTCACACGATCGGACATTTGTTGACTAAAAAACAGAGATTAAAATTTTTCTCGTAAAACTACCTCCATACTTCATTATTTATTGAGATGCATTAAATCGATCTATTTTTTAACTACAGGTCTGGAGATGCATAAATGAAACTTGGAAGGAAATGAACTCAAGTAGATTGCAAAATTATCGCCTCCTTCCTACTTGCTAATGTCATCCACGAAAACAACGAGTTTTCTTTGAACTAGTGCTTGAGAGCTTGAGAGTTAGAAAATGTAAAAATTTAACTTATGTAGTGGGTTTAACTATGAAATTGCTTATTGTTATGTCTTTACAACTTGAGTTTATTATTTATGCATGTGGATCAGATGAGCTACATGTATGCATGTTTATTGTTATGGAATGTGTTTACGTGGATATGAGTTTAGTTTGTGATGTAAATGTGTTATCTGAGATGAATAATATATGTGTGTGTGGTGTCGTGTTATTTCAAAGGGATGGCTAGCGTCCTTGAGGCTAGCTCCAAAGAAAAAAAGAGTCACCCTCTGGAAAGAGCATCACAAACGGTTTTAATTGTTCGGACCGTCCATGATATCCTTAAAGTTATAGACAATTGGGTAAATACTGTCGTTCGAGATGAACCCTATCTCAGGTGGTTTACATATAGGGAGCCGTTTATGATGGTACCCATCATAAAAAATTGTGCATCGGTCAAGTGTTTGAGATAACATTTATCACATATGGGTCTTGTATAAGCACCTATTTGTGATGAGTATTATTACAGACAGTTGTTGTTGTCTTTAATGATTTTTTGATGACATATATCACATACGATCGAGTTGTATCGTTTATGATACTCTAAATCATAACAAATAGAAGCCGATAGACATATGGATTACGAGTTCGTAACGATGTTTTTTATCTGATTGGGACGAGGATTTCCGCGGCAGCGTGGAGTTTTGGACGCGGTAGGAGGAGAGGACTCGCTGCTAGCTGCGGCGCGGCGCCATTGGCGGACAGACTCATGCGAGAGGCCGGCCGGCGCATGCATCCGAACGCTGGACGCGCCTGCCTGCATGCACCGCAGCGTCATGCATGCGGACGCGCGCGTACCAGCTAGCGCCTGCAGCTTCACTAGCCAGCCCCTTGAGCGCGCGCTGGCCGCGCCTGCGGCAAACGCGACGACGAGTGTAGCGCAGCCATTGCAGGAAGGCCGTCAGGCGTCGACCACCTCGATCGGCAAGACAAGACAAACAGTCCTCGATCGTCGCCGTCGCGCGAGCGGAAGGCTGGCTTGAGTGTCTTACGTTGGCGGCGAGGCACTGCCGGAGCGCGGCCACGGGCATCGACCGGCGGCTGTTGTTGGAGCTGTCTACCAGCTCCCTTCTTCTCTCACGGCTGCTTCACACAACCAGCTCAGAACAATGGAAACGCAGGTGTTTGGTGAGCTGCTGTTTCGCACAGCCAGACTCTTTTCTCTCTATTTCTCTTTTTCAAAGTAAACATGAGTACAACTCTTTAAGTAGCACACACGCACGCAGCCGAGCAACAAGCTGGCCCTGATTTTATGCCACTACCACATGACTCGGCCAGCACATGCACACATGCAGCTAACGAACTTGACCATAGCTAATACTACGACCTCTTCTCAAGGCACTAACTGACACACTCATGCACAGCGACTTGCCGGATCACCCGGCTCAACCTGAGCATGCAAGCCATCACGCTCCAGCCTCTCACGCGCCTTGCCGCTTCTCACGGCGCTGCTGCATCGCACAGCACCAGGGTATCACACCTTGCACACGCATCGCACAGCAGCTTGGCATCTCGCCTCTTGCGCGCTCAACTGAAGCTTCACACCGGCCAGCAGCTCCCTAGATCATCTAAGCTACATGCAAGACGAGAAAACAAAATATGCAGATGCATTGAATCAAGATTAAAAGCTAACAGCCGTCTCCCCACCCAGGCCTCCCTCAGCACGTGAGAACCTAGCGCGCTACGTGCTTCAATGGGGGCTGCCACATTGCATGTCGCCTGCACGCGCGCCGGCCCACAAAGCGGAAGGCGCGGGCCGGACAGCTATTGCGCGCCGGCACTGCAAGGGGCCGGGCGAGACGCACACCGGCCGGCGCGCTGCCGTGACCATGAACGACAGCACGCGACGGCATGCACACGTACGCGTCGGCTTCGTCTTGCATGCCGGCGCCGACGTACACGGAAGCAGCTGGCGCGCGCGCCATGCATGCATAGATAGGTCGACCAAATAAGTAATGCCACCAGAACTAACCGAGCTTGGTCCACCTGAACGAAGAAAACAACACCACCGAGATCACTCAAATTTTAATTACTTAGATTTTTATCTAATAGATTATACATCTTTATTTATCATACATCATTATTTTCTTACCTATAATAAAAGAATTAAATAGATGAAAATTTAAATGCTATCAGAGTGAAAAATCACTCGAGTGCTTATTTATTAGCAATTCTCAGAAAAAGATCTTGTCTGGGAATTGATTCTCCTAGCTAGCTAGCTTGGGAATGTCGTTAATCGGAATCCAAAAAAATATCACAGAAATTCAAGTGAACTCCTCAGTTCAAAAAATATGCACAGATGACCGGGATTTTTAGGTGAACTAATTAAGTTAGGAAAAAAGCGTCATCCCACTTGGACTAAATGAGATATAGTTATGCCTTTTCAAAGTTTTCCTATTCATTCAGTGATTTTCTCAACTTAATTAATCCGGGGATATCCTAACGGCGAAGCTGTAGGGGAGCCAAAGGAGCCTTCCATATGACCAAGCGTAAAACCAGTTGGTTCGGTCGGACCGAGAAAACATATCTACGGTGAAATACGCTTTCAAGAATCAATAGTGATGGGTGATGTAGCGTTTTGATAGGGTGAAAACTATTCGTGCATTCATGTAAGCTGCTAACCCCAAGATGCATGTTTCTTTCTTTTCTACTGTGGTTGAGTTGAGATCTTGTGAAGGACTTTCCACAAGCCGAGCAATAAAATGCCTTGGTTCTAAAGAAGGAATAGAAAAATGCATTTCTGGAATTAACTGAGATATTCGGTTTCTATCGTAACTAGTAAGATATACATGGTTGATTTGCTATGGATAAAAAAGGTGAACCCACGTCATTTTGGATTTTACATGGTTTCTAAGCGTGCAACTTTGATCATTAGTTTTTATATGAATATATTAGTAAAAGAATTATAAAATTATGATGTTACAAAAATCTAAGGATACTATTTCACTTATCAATCCAAATAATTTTCTATATAATAATAACCAAAATACCATATGTATTTTATGACGTCGTCTATTTTCTAATAGAGGTAGAGTAGTTTAGTTTATGTTTCCTTTTCATCCCCGGTGAGATTTATCTGTTCACTGCGAATAACACTTGATCTAACTAGTCACCTACTATCCTTCAAGAACTAAATGACATAGGAGTATAAGGCTATAAGCACACAAAATGTTTGTACAAGGGACGCATGTGCAATTTCCCCTATCATACAATTCGGAAAGAAGAGAGGGAAAAACCCTCCGCATATAAATACCCCTCGCCTCTCCCGACCGGCCACAGCAGGTCTCCCCACCATACCTATAAATAAACCCCAACCGCGTCTACCGCCTGCTCCTCGTCACCCCAACCCCTCTCGCGACGAAACCCTAGATAAGCCTCCGATTTCTCTCCCGATCTCTATAAAAGACCGCGATTTCGAAAAAATTTCCGCGAATTCCCACAAAAGCCCGTCCTTCCCGCCCGAATCGGGCTCCCGCGCGGGCTGCTGGGGTTGGCGATCTGAGGTGGAAGGTGTGGTGGTGTGAGGGATTTGGGGGTGGATGGCGGAGGCGGCGTTGGAGGGGAGCCAGCCCGTGGATCTGTCCAAGCACCCCTCCGGCATCGTCCCCACGCTCCAGTAAGTGCTGCTGGATGCCCCTGCCCTGAAAGATTCCGTCTTGGATTCGGGCGGGTTGCAGTGTGAGATCTTTGAGGTTGGGTTCGTGCGGCGAAGACTTGCTGGGGATTTGGATGGCCGCGAGCCGTTCCTGAATTGGGCCTGATCATTTGTGCGCATGGGCCAAACTTGATTAGGTCTGGGGTTTGGGTTGTACTAGTGATGAAGAGGGACGCGAATAGGAGTTTTAGAGATAGATCAAATACAATCATACAGTTAAGGTTCAATGATGCTTGGTTTGATCACGCTGATTAAAAGCACATTAATAAACTAGTAATATTGAGGTCGGGTTCAGAGAAAAACTAATATCGCGGTCAGCCAGGTCATAATTTGTGTTGGAATCACTGGGTTTGGATTTCATGCCACAAGTGTGCTATGGAAATGGAATGCATGGAACTTAGAACGCTACACAACAGGTTGAGAGGGGGTTAAATGTCCATTGAGATGTGCTACTGACAGTTTGGGAAGAAAGAGAAGTAATTTTGTCCTGTTCATTCTCAGCTTTTAAAGTGAGACATTCTGATTTAATGTTTTAACTTAACCTGCTCCTTAGCTAGGCTAGCATGTTAAGTTGTTAAGTATGCACTAACTTGGTCTGCACGGAGTGTTCCGCATTTGCATTGGGTTGAACAAAGTGGACCATGTCTTGGTAGGATCACTGGCAATTTGCTAGGCGTTTTACTGTGCTGATATTGGGGCAATTGCATTTTTCCAACTAAAAACTAAATTGTAATGCTCCTCGGTGTATTCTGCTTTCTGCCATTTGGTCTGATGACAGGAATATTGTGTCCACGGTCAACCTGGACTGTGAATTGAACCTGAAAGCAATAGCTCTCCAAGCACGCAATGCAGAATATAACCCCAAGGTGGGATCATTATCATGATACATTCCTTGTGGTGTAATTTTTTCCTCCTATTGGGCTTGTGATGATATAGTTCCAATGTTTCGTGAATACCGAGTGCTGTCTGGTGGCATGGTGCTATATTTCTGAAGTTTTCTGATTGATTAATGTTTGGTGCTCTGTTCCAAGGTTTTTCTGATTTAACATATTGATAATGTTGTGTCTCCACCACGGTGTTGTGATTATCATACGACCTGGATAAAACTATTTTGTTCTTAAAAAAAAATCTCTTGCCTGTAAGTCTGACCACTTTACTAGCATCCACAAGTCTGCTGCAGTTCGCATGTATTTGTGGTTCCTGCTTTGTGGATGATGAATAACCTGGTGTAAGAATTAGTGAGTTTCTGCATGTGTTTTTGTGTGGAGCCTGCATACTAACTGTCGTTCTGAATCCGTGCTTATGCACTGGAAATTTTTTTACATACGACACCTTGATCAAATAATTTTATATGTTAGTTCTTCGATGTTGCATGAGGTTAAGATGATGACATCAGAGTTCTGCTTCATTCTGCACATTACTAAATTAAGCAATAAGGTTTTTAGAATTTGCACTTTTATGTAGCTATCTGTAGTACTTTCAGGTAAGTATAAGCCCCTGTATTATGTCAAAAAACTATGTCGTGAAAATATAGCATTTGACCATTGGCTCATTTGAACTAGCCAGTTCAGCTATGCATCAATTTTAGTGCTCTGCTTTTGTTGATTTGATGCATGCAATTTTGTTGAGCGCCATACTTATGTTTTACTTTGCTAACTTTCTATTTTAATCAGCGTTTTGCTGCGGTTATCATGAGGATAAGAGAACCAAAAACTACAGCATTAATATTTGCATCAGGAAAAATGGTAAGGTTGAATTCTTGTACGTCTGATGCTGTATATGTTCTTTTATAGCTAGATTACTTAATGACTTTGGAGTTGTTGCAGTATGTGAATATCAGTAGCTATCAATGTTTTAGTCATTCTGGTGTTTAAATTTAACACCAATGCCCCATGCCCCATGGATACCAAGTGATTGTTTCTTTGACTCAGTAGTTTAGGTATCAGAATTATATCATCATAATCAGTAAACACCCACCAAATACCATCTTCAGCCATGCAAAATAGAACAAAGGCTTGTTGAGATTTACTTGCATAGATATCTGAATTCAAATATTGGCTATGGGGAGGGCTCACTCAGAACTTCAATGGAAACCTACGAAAATGTCTTGATTAGGGCTGTTTTTTACATTTCCTGGTAAATGTTTGATAGTTTTATCAATGTGCTACTGTCTTAATGCTCATCCTCCTACTTGTACACTAATGCGAAGGATTTCCGTGGCTGGATTATCAGGTCTGCACTGGAGCAAAAAGTGAACATCAATCTAAACTTGCAGCTAGAAAGGTGCAATCTAGCTTTTGTTCCCTCCATACAAATCAGAGCAATTCGTCGAGAGGTTTGTGAATTGTAATTGTTTTTCTGTTTTCAGTATGCTCGCATCATCCAGAAGCTTGGTTTTGCTGCAAAATTCAAGGTACCTATTACATACTTGTGTAAATTGTGCATGGTGTTCATGCTTTAATAAATTGTTGTTGGTTGCTTGTTTGTTAATTCTGCAATGTCAGGACTTCAAGATCCAAAATATTGTTGGATCTTGTGATGTCAAATTCCCCATAAGGCTTGAGGGCCTTGCATATTCACATGGCGCTTTCTCAAGTGTAAGTTGTATCCTGTGATTTTTTAGCACTATTCTGCCACCTATGGTATTTACTCTTTCTTAGAACTTTCCTGTTTCCTTGTTTTGGAACTGATATTTTACATCGGTGTCCTACAGTATGAGCCAGAGCTATTTCCTGGCCTGATTTATCGAATGAAGCAACCAAAGATTGTCCTCCTGATTTTTGTTTCGGGCAAGATTGTTCTGACTGGAGCAAAGGTTAGCAGTCATTTCCTGTGGGTTTATGCGTCACTCGATTGTTCAATATCTAAGCTATCCTCCTTCCAGGTGAGAGAAGAGACATATACTGCCTTCGAAAACATATATCCTGTCCTCACAGAGTTTAGAAAAGTCCAGCAGTGATGGTATGATTCATATATCTACATATTTAATGGACAAAGTTATGTTTGGAGTAGAATAGGAAATAGTTTGTTACATTGATTGTTAAAGGCGGATGTGTGCTTCTCTTTTCTTGTTCTGTTTTTTCTTCTTTTTTTGTGGTGATTTTTGGCCTGATGAGAGGTCACTTTCAGAAATTAATAGTATGGATGTCGCTTCGTCTGCAGACTGTCTTATGGAAGTAGCAGAATTGGAGACCTTGTTGCTGGCTGCCAGCTCCAACTTCCAAGTGTACATATAGCCTGGTTTCCAGTGGAGCACCTTTACTGTCGACCTGTTTGCTGCTCCAGTGCAGTATATGTTGTCCTAATCCACTCGAATCTATTTGTGATGTATCATGTTTGATTATCATAAATCTATTCGAGTATTTTTCGTGGACAGCTATCACTTGCAATGCTCTGTGGAAGTCTATAAGACTGAAGCAAATTTTGCTCATGGACTCTACTGTCTTTTCTGAATGCTTGTGATGATGAAAAGGCAATGTAGTGTATGTACTTCTCGACATGTTACACCCTGCTAAAGAATGAATTTTTTAAAATGTTGCTAATTGTTGCAATGACTAACTAATGGGCTAAATAGGAAAGGAAATGCGTTTCCTCCTTTTTTAACATTTGTTGTGTCAATCACAGTTTTATCACCTCAGTATAGTCATATCTTTACAGGAAAAGTTATGTCATAGATCACCTATTAACATCTGTTGAAAAATCAACGTGTCGTCTGCATCATGTACCCTTTTATTTCAATCAGAAGGAATTCAGTTTTCACCAGTGAACACAATGAAACACCATTATTTTAAAAAGGTCAGT